>CM053172.1:57286202-57570430 GCA_012977825.3 Pteromalus puparum | reverse complement strand
GGGGGGGGGGGGGATGGGGGGGGGGGGGGGGGCGGCGGCAGCCGATCTCTACAGCAAAGCTCCTCCGGCAGCCAAATCCCTTCTAGAGCGAGCCTCTAACCACGGCATCCAGACGTCAGATGTTGTATAGCACGATACGTCCTTAACGGGGTCGGCTCGGTCGCCTCCAGTTAAGTCCACGGGCACGCGAGCGTATACTCCGTGTGTATATAGCGTACTATAAGGTGTCGCTCGTTGCGCTGTATACCCGCGTTGTAGTAGGGTTAATGGATATAGAGCGAGAGAACGCGCGAACGTCTTTATTGCTCCGACGCGCGAGCAAGTATATACGACTGTACTTGTGTACCCCTCTTGGCTCTTTTCTCGTACCACTGTAGCGACCGTTGCGGCTTTCCTTCTTTTCACGGGGATTCCCGTACTAGCTCATTATAGTTTGAATGCGATCTAATTGAACGCATATAATAAAATATAAATCAGCATAATAATATTCCGAAGCAGAGCGAGACCACACGTATGAATCTTCATCGCCGTGGAATTTCAGCTCGAGCGTTTTTCTTCAGTCTCGCGCGTGTGTACAATTATACCTATACAAAGCCACTCGTCGTTCTTCCGCGACGTCTTAACTTTTTCCTCTCTCCATCCCCTTCTGCTGGTCCTATATATACGTCGTACACTCCCGCCTCTTCGATTCATCCCTCTCTCTCTCTCGCGCTCGCTCTCTTCCTCGACTTAGCCCGAGCGAGCAACGCTGCAAAGCGGATTACGAAGGATCTCGCCGACGGGAAGAAAGTGAAAAGCCACACCGCGAAAAAACCGACTTGACTTCCTTTTCCCGCGCGCTCCAGCAATGCGAGCATAATTCGAGCGCCGATTCGATTTTTCCCCGGGTGCGCGACGCTCCGAGTCACATACGGCGTATTATGTGTGTGTGTGTGTGTGTGAGTTGCTCGTGGGATTGAACATTTCTCTCAGTTCGGGATGCGAGTACTATACTGGCAGATGATGGAGTTAGAATTTCGCGCCGTCGCACTCTGGAGTTTAAGCGTGAGCGAAGTGTGAGGGCTGGGTATATGATTATTTGATGGAATTAAAATTAAAACACCGGGGGTATGGCTGCACGCATTCGTCGTATGATTAATCGCTTTACATAGCGTATACGCGGGGCATAATTCCGAGCTTTTTCGAAACAGGATTACGGATACTCGCGTGATATACTGAATGATGCATATTTGCTTTGCGAATTATATTCTGAATTTCGCGCTTTCAAAAGTATGGCATTAGGTATACGACTCTCGAAATGGGTTTTCGCTTTTAGAGCTCGCAAAATATATACGTAATTAGTGTAATGCGATCCTGCTGACTGTGTAAATTTTAACAAAAGCCGGTTGTAATTAATTAATTCGTTATATGCATGCATTATAATTTAATAGAGAATATGAAATATGACAGTCCGTATGCGGCATCTTGAGCTGCGGGTATACATGGCGAACAAGAGGAAGAGACTTGCTCGCGCGCGATATTACAAGGGTCAAACGATAATCGGAAAGGACACGAGTCAATATACCGAATCGATATCGCTTAACGCCGCGAAGGACCAGCATTTAATCGTCGATGGGCCAGCGCACAAAGGCTGCACTTGCTCTCTCTCTCTCTCTCTCTCACTCCGGACAGGATGTTACGCGGGAGAGAGGCTACTACTGTACTAGAGCCTGACTACCGGCTACCCAGGAGGACAAGGACGAGGCGGAACAGCGAGAGGGAGAGATGGGTGCTGCACGCCGCTGTAATCTGCAAGATTACTACGAGCAGAGCGCGCGGCTTAACGTCAAACGCCACACTGACACGCTGAAATCTGGTAATGCAGCTATCTCGTTACGCTGTAAAGTGAAAGTTTAATCCTCGGGGGAAGAGGATTTGACGCGAGCAGCGCTTGCGTTTGTCCGCTCTCTCTCTCTCTCTCTCTCTCTCTACTCTCGCCCACTTTGACTCTCTTGTTTGGGGCCAGCAGCAGCAGCGCGCTGGATGAAAGGCTCGATTTTTTTAGCAGCCCCCTTTGTCGAGTCGGCGTTTGTGCAGTCCTCGTGCGGCAGTAGTTGATTCGGCATAGGCGATGCCTTTTTTCCTGCTACAGCGGCGTTTTTTTTTCTCCGTTTGTTTGTGTCGCGCGATTTTTCTCGCAGTAGGGGAGAGCTTGGCAATTACGCTTCGTTTGACGCCGCGGCCCGGTTCTCCGATTGTTTTATTGACGTTCTGCCCGCGCGCGGAACCAATGGAAATTAAAATCTCGACGCTTCACACACGAGAGCTACCGCAATTTTGACGTTTATATACCTCGAGTTTTGCGTCCACTTTTCGTTGTTGTAACATTTTCTGCTGCAGTCACAAGTTTTTTCATCACTATATTCGAAGTCATGAATATAAGCGGCGAATCTTAGACTCTCTTTTGTACATCAACGCAAACAATTTAACTCGATTTGCTTAAGCGCCGGCACCACGGAAAATTTATCGCCCGCAATTAGCCCCGCGCGTCGAGGAAATAAGTTAATTAAAAATCGATCGCGCTTCAGTTTTAAATACTCCACATCCTCGCGCGCCCTTACTCCTTTATCGCTTACGGAAGCGAACTTGGCCGTTATACCAGTATAACCTTTTTACTATCGGGGTCGTGTACGGATTTTATTTATTAATTCTAACTGTTGATTTACGACACTTACGCGCAATCTGTGGAGATTCAGGTCAACTGGATCATATTTTCCGAAGCCTAAAATAAAAATCCAGAGAAATATATCGCGTTTTGGTGCGCGAGAGCGCCAAGGAGAGCAGAGAGAAAGAGAAGAAAAAAAAAACGCCGTAGAAAGGCGAATAAGCAGTTTTTTGTTCGTTCAACTGTCTCCTCGCTTTCTAAATCACTCGAAAAACTCTCGCTTTTCAATTAGACATATATCAGAGAATTGAGAGCAGAGCTTTACTCGAAATCGAAAAATCCCTTTGCTCGGTGAACCCGTATTGAAAAGCGCCCTCGGTCTTTCCGCCGACGTCATCGAATCCCGCCCTCTATACAAAATTAAGTGCGAGCCAGCTCGACTTTGCTGGAAAAGCAAACGCGCTGCGCCGCCGAGGGCGAGAGAAAGTTTGGCGAGTTCAAAATCGCTCGATGGTTAGCTCGCAATCAGAGGCTCATAAGTCACCGCGTGCACAAGCTAAAGAGAGGAGGGGGGGGGGGGAGAGCAATAGCTGCAGAGTTGATTCGACCATACGACCATAACCGCGCTGCACACACGTATCCTTATATATATCGAGGTATAATCCGGCGATACGACGCAGCTATAGCGGCTGTATGCCTCCACATTTCACTTCGCGCGAAGAGAGAGAGAGAGAGAGAGAGGGGGGGGAGAGTAGGGGTGAACCGTACTGATTGGCCTCCAGCTGGGGCAGCAGTAAACATTTCTACCCTCGCCTCTCTCTTCTTAACCCGAAACTCTCGGTTCCCCTGCGTCCTTTCTTCTCCAGTGCCGCAAGTGTGGAGCACACAAAACGCTTCCCTCCCTCCGTGCTCTCCGGCGGCGGCGGCGGCAGCGGGAGAGTTTAAGCTCGATTTAATGGGGTGGAAACGCGCGGCTCGATCAAGTTGTATTCAATTATCCCTTCCACCCTCTCGATTTCCCTCTCCTCTTCCTCTTGTTCGCTATTGCTCTCGGCGGTCTATCGTTCGCTTTACCTCCCTCTTTCTCCTTTTTTTTTTGCAAAAGCTCTCACGGCTGTGTTCCGTGTGCTATATACACGCGCTCCCGAGAGAGAGAGAGAGAGACTGCAGTGACGCTTGCTCCCCGTGCCGTCGGCTTTATTCTTATTATGGCCGTACTGTTGTTGCCGATTCTTCGCTCGCCTGTATACGTATACGGAAAGAAGCATTTGTCCGGTCTGAGGCTGATAAGATTCCCGTGTGCTTTCTTTCGCTCCAGCGTCCTGTAGCTTTTTCTCTCGAGCAAACAAACGGGTAAACGATGATCTATCGGTTTGGAAATTTGGATGAAAATCGGAAATCCATATACTCTGGTTCACCAGATCCACAGATACCGGCCAACACGTTTCAGTCATACTCGAGTTGCCAACTTTCCGCCAACATCAGAGCGGGTCGTCACGCCATGAAAAGAGCGAAAAGCGTCGTCGAAAAGTCGGGGTGTATATGGGTGGAATATTAGCCGACATCACGCACGGTTAAAATACACCTACACATCTACATATATATAGGGCGAACAGTACCCCTGCACGCACGATCCTCGACGTTCGCCAATCGTAAAGCTGGCAGCGATCCCGAATTACGAGATGTAAGCGCATTGTCGGAACTACGGCCAGAGAGGGAGAGAGAGAGAGAACGAGACTGCGTGGCCAGAGGCGGACGGGTTGCGATTTACGACCGATCGAACCTTCTCCCTCTCTGTCGCGCGGGTGCGCACATGCACCAGCGGCTCGCAAGCTCTGAATTATGAAAACGTGCTTTTGAGAGCGAGCGCGAGCGTAGAGGGCCGCGGGCTGCATAGGCCGTAAAGATCGAGGCTTTAGTGGCCAACCCTATACGCTACACGTATCTATATACATATAGCTACACGCTTACACACGCGTGTGTGTATATATATCCGTCTTCTATATATGCATACGTATGTCGCAGTTCGAGTTGCGAGCAACTATATCCCGCAGCCGCCGCGTCTGACTACTGCAACTAGCTACTACTGCCGTCAGTGGGGCGAGATATTACTTCCAGGGGGCGCGAAGTCAACCCTCTCTCTCTCTCTCTCTCTCTCTCTCTCTGTGGATGAACTCGTTATTATTACGCGACTCTATATGTATACATATACGTGTGAGCAGAGGTAAGAAAAGGAAGTGCGCGCCAGCTCGCGGGTGTTAATTCCGCGCGAGGCTTGCTCGCTGTGTGCGGTATTGTATACAGAGGACGAATACCAGGTATAATATGCGCGCACACGCTATAGCCGATATGCGCGCTCGGCCGTGTATAATAATGTGTACACGTGGCCTGGAGCAAAGCTTGAAAAGAGAGGATGGGGAGGGAGGGATGACGCTTGAACTTGCAATTAGCGCCAAACTCCGGTGGGGGCGAATTTATGCGGTGTACGGGAGCGTGAGTCGTCCGAAGAACTAGTCTACTCTTATCGCCAGGAGCTAACCCACCGCCGCTTTCTCTCTCTCTCTCTCTCTCTCTCTCTCTCTCTCTCTCTCACTCGCGCTTATACACAGAACTCGGACTCTCTCGACTGGATTAAACGGCCGATAAACTCGCTGATCCCGAGCTCGCGCAGCGATGACTTTCTGTCTTTCTCTCTCTCTTGCTCTCACTTGCTATATACACTGTATATATACGTACACAGCTATATGCCGCTGCAGCTCTGTTGTTTGTAGGACGGATTGTTGCCGCGATGCTGCAGCGAGCTCGGCCAAGTGTCGCAAGAGGAAGAAGGGAAGGGGAAGGAAGGGCGGAGAATGCTATGGTTTCCATTCGAGCGCGTAATTGAAACTTTTAGGGTGTATATACACCAGCTCGAGAGCTGGAAGGAGTGGGATTATCGAGGAGAGAAATTGCGAGCGCTGCTTTCTTGATTGTTTCGTTCGAGAATTAATTTAACCCTTGGACTCTTGTTTGCGCCCGACGGGCTTGATTCGTGTAATGCTTTTTTGCTTTATGATCGATTATTGGGCTAAATTCAGCCGCCAACCCACTGAATTATGTTAGGTGTATTTTATTTCCTGCATATAGGGAGTGCTTGTTTATAATGTGTTTCACACGAGGCCTTATTGGCGTATCGCATTTTGTTTGAATAAGTTAATTTCATCGATATTATATTATAGTTTACCTGCAATAACGTGTTAATTTGCCCGTGTGTGTGTATACCAATAAAACGCAAATAATTCGTATTTGTTCCGCGCACTTCAATCGCATATCGACGGTTTGATATGATTGAAATTTAATCAAAGTACACATTATTAGCGTGTATCTGCGCATTATACGCATTATAGGTAATTTCAAGCGCGGCTCACAGGCTTTAGAAGCAATCCTCTCGCAATGCGGCAAAACTTTTAGCTGCAGAAAAAAAGTCCTTCGCGGCGGCCGAAAATAGAAATAAGTGGCGTAAAAATGGAAGTGAAATGTCGAGAAGCCGCGGTGCGTCGTCGTCGCGTTCTCTCCTAACCCGATATACAGGCTACAAGAAGAAGAAGAAGTAGAAGAAGAAGAAGAAAAAGAAGGAGGAGGAGCAAGTCGCATAGTTTGCGACAATAACTTTCGGCAAACTCTCTTCTCCCGCTAAAAATCAAAGGAGCATTCAGGCGATAATGGAATTCCCGCGCGCGCACCGAAGCCAGAAGTTAGCCTTGAAACTGCGTCGCGACGACGGGGGAGAGCACTCGAGTCGAGTAAAAGCCGAAGACTTCGGCGGCGGCTTCGGAAAAAAAGTACGTATACACATCTATATAAAGTGAAAAGGGGGAAATAAAGAAGCAAAGCCCGTATAGCGAAGTGGGTCGCGTCGGGAGAGAAGGAGCAGCAGTATATAGTATATAGGAGCAGCTGGTCTCGTAAATCAAAGTCGACGGTCGGAGAAAGAAGACGAGCTGACCGCGGCAATCCTTTCGCCGAAACAGACCGAAATAACGCTGCTGTGCGGGAGCGAAGGAAAAAAGGGCCAAATCCACGCTCCTAAGTCGATTTCTGATAAGCCGTCGCTGCTGCTGCCGACTAACTGCGAGAGGGGAAAAAAAAAGAAGCGGAAAATCTGCTTCCACTCCTGATCCTTGAGTAAGAGTAGAACGGTAGGGGAGGGCAAGGAGAGAAAACAACGCTTCCTTTTCGTTTAATTAAATTCTTAGATATACCAAGAGACCGAGAGCGGATCTCTAATGGGGAAACTGTCTGGCGCGAATCGCGCGTAGCTCGAACTATTTCGAAAATTTACGGAAATATTCGAGCTGGGAAGACTTATTAAATTACGCTTCATCCTCGACGTACGAGAGGCAAATCTTGGCTCTTCATTGTTTTTTTCTCTCTTTTCTTCTTTCGAGATAGAGAATGTAGCGCATGGGTTATCATCAATGATTTTGTCGAAAAAAAGCTCGATATACTCGCACGCGTATAGTACACGAGTTGAACTAAAAAAAAAAGAAGAAAGCGCCTCGTCGCACATCGCGAGTTATTGTTCAACCGTGAATTACACACGCACGTCCGTTGCTAAAACATTTTTACATCTTATAGTTCGCTCGCACTCGACTTTTTTACGACCGAGTCGTCAAAGACATGTGTGTAGAAGGGAGAGTGCGAGGCCCATAAAAACTTGATCTGTTTTACGGGAAAAACAATGCAAAATATACCGCGCTCGCCAATGCGACACTGTATACTTGATGACTGGCGCTCCGAACTCCCCTTTTATATACAGGGCTGAGCTACCTTTACAGGCCATCCGTAAAGGTAAAATTCACTTTGTTTTAGCTGTGCTCGCGCAGGATCAAGCGCGGGAAAGATCAAAAGGTAGCTCCTATAATGCGTTGTCACGGCAAACGCGCAGCTCTCTTTCTCAAACGGCGACGCAAAAGCAGAAGCGACGTCGCGTCTCGGTACGTATATATACGTAACGTAATGGAGTGTAGCGCGATATGCATTTAGCCGCTTGTCTCTATGATAATGGTGTTGATGCGCGTG
Source organism: Pteromalus puparum (assembly GCA_012977825.3). Lineage (NCBI taxonomy): Eukaryota > Metazoa > Arthropoda > Insecta > Hymenoptera > Pteromalidae > Pteromalus > Pteromalus puparum. The sequence continues at coordinate 57,562,725 of CM053172.1, read as the reverse complement.
GATTTTATTTGAATCGGAGCGCGAAATGGATTGTCATTCGCTTGTCTTGCCGTGTGTTATGAAGTCTCTGCTATGCTCTGATGCATGCTGTACTATGGGAATTTTGCGTGTACGTCTACGTGAGAGTTGTTGACGAAAAGAAGGATATAAACGATATAGGACGAGAGAAAGGGACACACGCGCGTGTGTATGTTGTTGCGCGGTCTTTTTGACGCGCGAAATGGCTCTCGTGTTACAAGGAGCGAGCGTCGGGAGACGTTTCATCCCGTTTTGTTTCGCCGACAGATCCTTTTACGTCTCACTGTATTTTTGTGTTCTACGTCAAAGTTCTTTATATATGAATCGCACGTGTATATTATTCCGTTCGGAAAAAAAGTTTGAGCAAACGTGCGTGAGAGGGAGATTCAAAGAACTCTAAATAAACGAACGCGCCACTCTTTTGATGTTAAAGCGCAAATATATATATAGAGGAGAGAAAGATCGTCGGTCCTTTTTGCGCAAATAATACACGCGAGTTACAAAATACTTTTCGTTTTAATTACGAGAGTTTAGCGGGAACGCGCGTAAAATTTCCAACGTTAATGAGCGGTTTTACGTTGCGCAAAACCAGAAGTAACCTTGCGAGTAGAGGATTTTTTTTTTGTTTTCATGCAAATTGCGCTGCATTTTTATGACGCCGCCGGGGCTGCAGCTGCAGCTTTTAATAGTGTCACGCATATTCACGGGAAATCCTTTAGTTTTTTTTTATTCGCGTATAGATATTTATTGGACGAGAATATTGCTGTGATGTACAGTCGCGCGTAGATCGTATGGTTATACTGAGCTTCGTATAGAATTATAGAATATGCGTTTTGCTCGGGCAGCAAGTGTCTGTTTTTTTTTTTATTTTTATGCCACTACTTCCAAAAGTGCTAAGTATAGAACTCTTGAAATAGAGAATAGTGACTATATTAAATGAATGGTAGAAAAATTCACTTAACAAAACAGATGAGTCAGATCTGTGGCCGTTATAGTAATGAAATTCCCATTGTGTTACGGCACAAAGCATACCCGGTTTTTAGCGCGCAAGCAAAGGTCCGAGAGTTAAAATGAGGCTTTTGGACGAGTGGATTGTTTATACAAGCCTCCAGTATTTGTACGAAATTACATAATTTCCTTCTCGCGGTGCACGTTATATTGCATATGAGGGCGCGGCGGACTAGAAAGCTCGAGATAAACATATTTTTAACGAGAAATATATAGGTATAAATCGTTATCGTTTGTGAACATCGTTAATATGAGTGTCGCGAGGTTCTCGGAATCATGAAACTTCCTCTTCGAGAAGGATACTCCCCAATAACCGCGTGTCCGTGCCTGTAAAAGCCCTCGATCTAAATATAGAATAGTTGGCAGCGATCGTGTCGAGATAAGCGCGCAGCCTATACACGTGGGCTTTGAAAATTAAACCGCAAGAGCCGAGGAGGGCCGTATTTTTGTCGGTACCGCGAGCGCGCAGCAAACTTATATATATGTACGAGTAATAGAACTATATACACGTATATAGGTATATGCGCTAGGGTACACTGGGCCTCTCGAGTATTCTGAGCATTCTGAGAGGCAAGTATGCGCGAGGGGCTTCAAAAGGGCGCGCGTGCTGCAAAGCGCGCCTCCGGGGCATTAGAAGAGTATGTGTATAGGTGTGTATATACGTGTATGCATATATATACACATGGCATCTGTAAACCTCGCGAGCTTTGCGACATGCATATACACACAGGCAAGCGCGGAAGAGCAGCATCAGGCGAATATGTCGAATATTTTCATTTTCCGAATTGTTGCTCCGTACACGATACGTATATAGATACACGTACAGTCTTTGTCAGCCTCTCGCGCTTTAAAGGAGCGATATAACGGTGTCGATGAGTTATCGCGAAAATTGTACCCGCCTCGCGTCCTCGTCCTCATCCTCGTCGTCGTTGCATTCCACGCGCGCTTGATCTCACTGAGGGCCAGAGTGTGAGGCTTTGATACGGCGGAGAGTATGGAGTTCGAGATTCAGTTGTTGCGTCTGAAAGTTGTAGGAGCGATTTTCGCCTGTGAGAAATTCCTGAATGTTTCAGTTCTCAGGAATATACAATACAGCGAAAACAAAATGTCTAGCTGCCGATGTCGCTTCGAAGGAAAAGGACGCTTTAATTAGGAAAACTGCGTCGAGATTCGAGGCTCTTATAAAACTGTATTCCCTGCAATAACCGTCTCTATATAAACCGGTCGCGTATACAGGTGCTCCGAATGGGTTAATTACCTCGTATAATTCAGAGGCGGAATACTTTCGCGAGCGAGCTCGCGATTAATTATAACGCGCGCAAGGGGGAGGATTTAGCCTCTTGGAAAGCTGAAAAAAGAAGTAATAAGAAGGAGAGGACCGAAAAAGAAGTAGCGCGAGTTTTAATAAACAATATCGCTCCCGGTGGGCGTAGATTAGTAAGCGCGCGCGCTCGGATGCAAATTAGTCGCGCGAGAACACGGCGAGTTATTTAATTGGTTTTTGAGCCTCGTTTAATGACGAGGCTGCAAGGATTCGGCGTTATTATATAATCCGAAGTAGTTTTGATCGAATTATTTTTCTTTTTATTTAAATCTTACTCAGCGACGAACGCATCCTTATTATCTCTCGACGAATCGGCAAACACGCGCGTCCGAGGCCAATAACCGTAGCAAAAGTTTGCTAAAAATAACCAGAAGAGAGAGCTCTGCACTCTCAGAAATTCCAAGCGCAAAGGTCACCCCACAGAGCCGTCTTTTCATCCCCCTGCAAGCTACATCCAAAAGTATCGCTCTTTCTCTCTCTCGCAGAGTCTCGAAAATCTCCTCGCCCCCACGTTCGTCGCGCGGATACTCAAAAATTCAACGGCAGTAGCAGCAGTATTAGCAGCCAGAGGACGAGAGAGAGAGAGAGAAAGGTAATGTTATTGCCGGGCTGCTTCCGCTCGTATAACCTCCGGAGGAAGAGGGAAGATCGTTAAGGCCATAGGAAATCACCGAATTAACTGTTTCCCGCGCTAGCGCGTACGTTCGCGTGCCGCCACCGGACGGCTGACAGTTCGGCGAAGCGGAATTACCGCGCGGAACGTAGCCACCACCGCCGCCACCGCCGAGATGCCGCTGCGCAGCTTGGAATAGCCGGCGATTGCAGGCAAGAGAGGGAGGGAGAGAGAGAGAGAGACGCTGAAGGTGTATGTATGCGTATATGTGTATACTTTGCAGATGCGGAGGAGCGGTTAAATGGCGGGAGGCGAATACCGACGAATTCCTATACCGTGCATAGTTGCGCGCGCGCGCGCGCACGTACGGTAATTGTTGGTCGCTGGGGGATTGCTTCCGTCGATGCCAAGGGTTGAAGGAAAAATTTTCGCATAACCAAGCTATGCGTATCGATCGAATTATTTTAATCACAAATTATAAAAATCTTCTAATAAACCGTTAGAAGTTGAAGCACGAAACGCTTTTTGAAACTTCATTATTATGCAAAAAACTCGTTTCTCTGAAGGAAAACATCGCGAAGCTTTGCCGCTTTGCGCGCGCGTTTCAAAAGAATTTCCAGTGCACCGCGCACGGAAGAGCTTTTATTCCGAGATCGATACACCGGCTATAGGCAACTATTCGCGGAATTCGCCACGGAAACAATCGTAACGCGACCGAGTCAGCATAGTCCGAAAAAGCAGAAAGTTCGACCCAAAGATTCGCAGCAGCGGCGGCAGTGGCTGCATAACGATACAGTAGCGTAGAGAAACAAAGGGTACCCGCGAATTTCTACGGACAATGGCCGCGCAAAGAGCTGTGTGCAAAAGTAACCGGTTATACAGAGCAGTGACGGCGCGATTTTACAGAAGCGATAGTATAAGCGAGGGTCGAGAAGTCTAGAGAAATATAGAGAAAAGCTAGCCTCCGGCCGCTCTTATATACGAATTCGATACGGTTCACCTTTGTGCGCTCTACGACTCTTTGCAGAAAGGCTGTTTGAAGAGCCGACGGATCGCTTCGAATGCTTAATGGAAAAATTTTTGTCTCGCCTTATATACGTGATATTGGCTTGTCACCGGCTCCTATGGAAAATACACGATTCGATTCGCAAAGCTATTGTAATACGTAAAACGCAGCTGATGATCATTTCGAATTGTGCGAAACGCCGCTCTACTCTCTCTCTCTAGCGCTCTAATGAGTGTCATTAAAAATTTCGATGTAAATTAATTTACGGGTTAAAGGGCTTTCGCCGCCGCCACTACTGTACAGGGGGAGCGGCGTAATGGCTCGGAAAATGAAGTTCTTGTACAACCCGCTCAGCCTTTCCAGCACGGCGCTGCAATATAACCCCTTCGCAGCCCCTCCGTGGCAGAATCGCTAACCTTCAACTTCAGCGTCTCTTTCTCTCGCTCTTAACGCTGTATACACAGGTATGCAAGTATATAGCGAGAGAGAAGACTCGCTCCATTATCTCGAGTAAACAGAGACTGGCTATAGGCTCAGTAGCAGCAGTAGCAGCAGCAGCAGCAGCAGCAGCAGCAGCGCTTTCGCTGCAGATAAAGTCGCCCGTTATCAAAATCCTGAGCCGAAGACAGCATGACGTCGTTAATTCCGTTAAGTCTCGCCGTTCCGTCGTCCTGTGCCTGTATAGATACTGCGTTATAAGCGCCGCTGCACAGAAGATTACATAGTCGGAATATCTCGAGCTCTATATAAGAGCTGTACGGCGAGGAAGAGAGTCTTTAGAGCAGTAGCGGGATTCTACAGTTGCATGGGAAGTATATAGCGCGCTATAACGTAGCCGGTTATCGTTACATCGGCCGGCGGTACTCGCGGATAATCGCCGCGCTTATAGCTCGGAATGGATATTGTAATAATTTTATTGGCCCTGCGCCTGTAGAAATAAAAGTCCTTTCTTCTCTTGTACCAATAATTTGGACATTCTAGTCCCTAATATATGCCGAGAGGACATCGAAGTCGTGTCCGAGTGCCGATTATACGAGGAGAATCCAACGCACGCGCTCTTGGTATGGGGACATCCTCTCGACGGTATCAGTAGCGTCTCCGCGAGGCTCATGACGCATTCCCTGCGCTCAGCCGGACGTCGATCCTTCCTCGCTCTCGCGAACCTTCGGAATTCGGGGACTGATCCGCTCCCGCGCGTCACGCACCGTGGATCGCTCGCGATCTCGATCGATTTGCGCTAGCGCGAGGAACTCTAATGCGCATTGTGATGTTGCCGCCGCGCCGCAATTGAATTATTTCACCCTGCTTGTTTTCTCTCGCAAGGCAAGGCTATTGCTGGAATTTCAGCGAAATTTTTCAGAATACTCGATAAATCGATATCGATAGGAGGGGGGAGAACACTCAGAATAAATGCGGACAAGTATGCGGAGTCAAGTTGTTATACAGTTCAATGTTTACGAAATATGCGCGTGCTTTCGATCGTATATTGCATGACGATTTTTTTTCAAAAGTGAATACCTATTACATCCCATTGTCGTTTTTATGCGGAAAACAGAAAACAACGATAAAATTATATAAAACGTTATTTTTCATACCCTCAAATTTTCTCACCGCATATCTATGTCTTACATATATCCGAATCGAAATAACGCCGAGTCACGATCTACGTCTCAGCTCTCAGAGAAAACATCATAATCGAGCTTCGGTATCTCGTGCGCACACGTAGCGCAGATAAAAAAGTCACTTCAGCCGAGCGCGCGTCAATCGCACCGCACCTGCACTTTTCCGAGTTTAGAAAAGTTTGAAGAGCCAGATGCAGCGTGGCGACTCTCGCTCGTGCGCGCGTGTCGATGACCTTCTGCGCTCGGATTACCGCAGACGCCGCTAGGGGAAAAATATATATTTATACTGGCGAATTATCACGATCCTCGGCGTCACGTACGCGCCTGTGTAACCATTTATGATCTGCTTTCTCTCTCCTATATATATACGTTCACCAGCTCTCCCGCGGCTGTATATATAGCTATTATACCGTCGCGATTTATGAAGAGAAGTGGAGCTACTCCCCGGCTTTATTGCTCATCGGATTACGGAGAGCCGTGCTTTTTTTTTTTTTTTGCTTTACCCGCGCAGAGCTCTTGAATACGCTTTTTCGCGCGGATACGGCTCGTGTAATAGTGACCGACGTTCTCTTTATTGTGTACTTTGTCGATATGCGCATGTGGTGCAGTCGAGATATCGGCTGTGAGTGATTTCTCGATTGTTCATTACATTACAGAGACTTACATCGTGTTAGACAAGATTATCGGCAAAAATAATGCGCGATAAAAATCAGTCTCTCGTTAGGTATCAGGTATAATAGCGCCGTCGTCGTAAATCGCATCGCGCGCGGCGACCATTAGCATGACCCTGTAAGCGTGGGGACAAGCATTTACGTTGGAGATGGGAAGATCCTTCTTCATTGTTCGATAAATAGGAGAAGCCTCGAGCGATAGCAGCCTCTTACGTATAAAATAACGTACGGCGACGTAATACGCTGTCGCGTCTCTCTGAAATGAAAAAATTTCTACCAAGACTTAAGAGAATGAATAGTCATTGTCTTCGTGATGTAAATTAGAAAAGCTTCATCGTATATGCAAGTCTCAGACTGCAGGAGAGAGAAAGATCAGGCGATAGTATTTAAAACTCACTAATTTAATAAAGCGATTTTTGAAAAATTTCACGTTCAACTATATTCACTAAAAAATTCTAAGAGAGAAAAGAGCTTTCGAAGTCCCAACTTTGCTGTAAAATACTCTTATCATAAATAAAGCTTATAGCTTAACCAACTTTAAACGAAACTTTTTGTTATTTCTAAAAAGCACGCAAAGTGTTGGGAGATTGAAATGCTCTACTCTACGAGAATTCACAGTCACCCCAAAGAAGTGAAATCTTCAGAAATCATCTTTCACACTGAAAAAGGTGAAAATCTCGATTCTTGAAATTTTGGGTGTAAAAGATGCCGGGAAAAAGCTCTAGCTTTTCTCTCTTTCTATAGCTCTCGCCAATATCCGGGCTGAGAAAGAGAGAGAGAGAGAGAGAGCGAAACAGCGGCATCTCGATTCCTTTCTATCGCCCCGTCACCGAATACGTGACGGAACTCGGCAAGGAGCCGCGGCCGGCATTGTTCCATTTCGCTCGCTACACTACTCATACGCGCAGGCGAATCCGCTCCTTTTTACTTCTTCGTCGGCAGTGATTTCGCGGTAAAGTAATTCCGATATTGCCATCGTGTATATATATATAGTTTATATACATATATACAGACCGGTGGCAGAGCCCCGATTTTTAAGGAGACGGAGATTGAAAGAGAAGAGGAGTGGATCCTTGCGGGCTTCTCCCTCACGGCCACACGGCAAATTGCGTTACACGTCGCTGTCGCGCGCGCGCGAGCGCGAACTGAGAGCGTGTTTTTCTCTTTATTTGCTTTTCGATTTGCTGTATAACCTCGTTACACCCTCTGTGTACAGCTCTCCTGGGTGAAAGCCCAACCAGCGTTTCCCGGTCACGCGGGATTGCACTTTGTGCGCGCTCGGAAATAATAGTTCTTTTTCTCTTATTTTATTATTTTTTTTTTTTTCGAAAATCCCGCGCTTTTGTTCTTGAGACACATTATACTCGCTCCCATTATATATAGCGCGGCGATTAATTCCGAGAGCGGTGAATTCTTCGCCGACGAAGGAAATCGTTATTAATAGGCCGAAAATCGCCCCGACCTCTAATGTAATATTCCCGGCGCGCCAAGTCGAGCCGCGCTGCCACACATCTTTTGCCATTAGCGTGAACGTCGCCCTGGACCTTGAAAATTTTGCCGAGCAACCACGATCTATTAATTGCTCCAACGACGCGACGCGCCAGTCGAAAGTAAGTGCAGCCGTGTGATGCTATTATAGCTCGGTCACCGGCGGGAGAATATAGTGCATCGAAGAAAATGGGAGAATTTTCACTTCTTTTTTTTTTTTAGCCAACGCGGCGCAATATTATTATTAGAATAATGAGGTTACAAGGACGCGTATATATAGGGGGTTTCATTGGTTTTCCCGAGATTCGAGTCGATTCCCGGGGGGGAAAGAGATGAAGAGAAAGAGAAAGAAAATTGGAGAGAAGGCACGAGAGTTTTGAAACAGAGTAATGCTGCTGGTAGCGAACTAATTAGAGTCCTGGTATAATACTACTCGGTGTGCTTCCAAAGTAGCGACGTACAACTTTGGCAGTAGTGAGCCGAAAGAAACTTATGCTCCGAGAACTCGTCGAACTCGACGTGGAGCGGCAGCTTTGTTCCCTTGATTCTTCCATATCTAGCAGCTTAACCTATACCCTTGAGACAGAGAGAGGAGCAGAGGGAGAGAAGCTATGTATACCTCTCTATCTATATGTATAGAGAGAGAGAGAGAGAGAGAGAGAGAGAGAGAGGAGGACGAGGTAACGAGTCCTTCCTTCCCTGCGCAGAGATATACCTACAGCCCGAAAACTTGAAATCAAGTTTGTGCTCCACCGAGCATTGTCTATTTCCATTTGGCATTTGCAAAATCGAACCATTCCACGGCGAGCCCGCCTCCTAATGCGGGAGTCAGTTTGGAAAAAGTTTCGCTGAAATAATGATGGGAGATTTTTATACATGTTGAAACTCAAGTCTTTTCAAGAAAATAAAAATAAATCTGGAATCGTATAGAAAAGGAGAATCAATAGCAAAGGCATTCGATCGTCTCGCGCCTCAAAAGATCGTGGACTATTCCCGCTGCCTATCATACCAAGAGAGACGTCGTGAAACCGTATATACAGGCGATGGATCTCGTGCAATTCTCACGGATCTGGAAGAAGCAATCTTTTTTGTTTCCGACGGTTGGGCGCGAAAAAACTTGAAGAAACGCTTTCGTCGTATTTTCCTCTAGCCCGCGTGATGTCTTTCGGCGATAGCCTCGCGCCCGCGCGCGCTAACTTTGTTGCGGCGCAAAGAGCTCGAGCTCTTATACCAACAACAATATCCTCTCCCGCGTAGCCGACAGTCTAAGAGTGAAATTCCCAAAGCTCGCGAGGAGGCCACCGCCGTCACCATCACCGGATAGATATACCTCTCTAGACTTTCCGATTTGACGTTTTTTTTTTTTTTTTTGCTTTCTTACACTCGCTCTCGCTATGGCTCTCCATTGTGCCGACGATAGATCTGGATTGCCGCTGCGAAGGTTTTTAGAGGCGGCTTGTTGAAATCTCGACAGGTTTTCGCTCTCGAGGTTCCTCTCTGCGCGGGATAACGTATTTTCCAAGGATGAAACTTTTTATGCGACGGCTTATTGAAATTATTTTCTTAATGTAAGTATTATTTGCAATCGTATTTTGTAGGCTGGAGGTTTACGGCCATAATGCGAACGAATAAAATTTGGCTAAAACGTTACCTCTTTTTGAAAAATTATCGTTTTCCGCGGTGCCTCTAACTTCCGATTTCATAAACATTTTCTCGCGCAATCTCTCGTCCTTTAATATAGATATCGTCTGCAATCCACAGCACAAGGATCCAGCCGATAATCGGGTATCTCTCGAGCAGCCCGTGCGATCGACACATACAAAAGCGTCGAGCATTATATGCCCTGTTCCCGCGGCCGCGAGCGACAATTTGACGAGTAGCCGTGAGTACATTATCGCTCTCTGGCATTTGTACGTCGACGCGGATCGTCTGAATGACGGACAGTACCTATGTGGCTCGCGTACGTACACGCCCGTCGAAGAATCGCGTGGAATCGATATCGGTATATCGGTAATGAAGTTGACGCCTGCACCGTCAATCGCTATGCGGATTATGTGGCAAGCGGATACTGCGCACGTACTGCTGTTCGGATTCTATATAGTGATCTGCGTGCTATACCACGTCGTCCTTGGTCTGTCTCGGAGCTTTACCGATTTTGCCTATTGTGACTCATATTGTCAATGTTGCGCGAAAATTTTTCGAGTTGTTTTACATAAAAATAAATGATGCAATTGTTTGCCGCGCTTGAGAGAGACAGACAATTATCGCTGGCGAAAAGTAGCCTCGCCAAACTTCGTGCCAAACTTTTGACGATCCTCCGACAAAAGGGTAGAAGTAGAATTCAAAAGAAAAAAAAAATGTAAGAGTAGCTAAACGGCTCGATAAATACACGTGCAGCCATAAAAAGAAATAGCACAGCGACGATGGGATAACCTGTCAGCAAGCGGACAAATAAATAGACTCATTTTTCTCGGCAGACCACGGCTCTTTTTGCTGCGAATATAAGTCGCAACCCGTGAAGATACTGGCCTTTGTTTTTATACGCGGCCGCGACCGGACGATTTACACTTCTGCACTATACCGAGGTGAAAGTTATCGCTCTGCGGACTAAGAGAAAGAGAAAAAAGAGAAAATTCGCGGGCACACGCTGCGGAATGGGAAGAACGCGGCCTGAAAGGCATAGTTAACAAATGTTTTGCCCGTCGACGACGAATCAATCCTATGAGAGATGTTTGCAGAGTTATGCATTCGTCGGGAGGAATGAGCGATAGCTATTTGTGCCGCGAGTTTTTGGCCTGAATAGTTTGCGATCGGGAGAAAAATTCGCGCTATGAAGCGGAGTGAAAAGAGGAGAAAAAAAAAATCTTTTGGTATACCTACTGCTCGCTCACTAGAGTAATATCATAGTGTATAGAAGCCAGTTTTGCGCAAGGTCGAGAGCGCGTTAAAAAATAACGACCCGACGGCAAACTTATTTCATTACAAACTTTCTCCACTTATCAACTAAACCCACTCGACTTGGTCCAACCCCTGCAGGTCCCCGAAAAAAGCCTTCGCGAAAATCCCTTCCATAAACAAATGAATTTCTCGAGGTAAATGAGCTGCTGGGGTATAATGTATATATGTATATATATATATATACGCGCACACACAGGCTGCTCTGCGCACGCAGTATTAATTAAGCGGCATGAAAATTCATGGGGCAGCAGTTTGCAACGCCTGGAGTACTTCTCGAATAAGGCGCTGATGCTTGTGCATTATATATAAGCAACGGCAACACTTGACAGACGCACAGCTGCGACGCTCAATGAAGATCGAAAACGGAGAAACTCCTGCGGTTCGCGTACACCAGAATAGCGAGATATATATATATATATGATACGGAGAGAAAGAGAGAGAGAGAGAGAGAGAGCGCGCTGCGTTCGTGATGGGAAAACTCGTGGAGGTAAGTTCGCGGTAAGAGAGTATATAGTGAGAGAAGAGAAACTGCGTTGCTTGTCAATCAAGCGCCGAAATTTCTCAAACTCTTGCGGGTGTTGGCGATGTATATATACGCACTTAAATATACACGTAGCGCAGGTCCTTGAGACGCAAACTTTCTCGGCGCGGCATTGAATTACATTTAAGCATTGTCTATTGTATAGCGCTATAGGCAAAGTTCCACTGCAGCTGCCATACACAGCCACCTATACCCGTAAAATTTTTCCGAGACGTAGTTCTCCAGGAGTGTACTTATTTTAAAGAAAAGAAGAGTCGATATATAGCTTATTTCTAAAACAATTGCGCGAGCAGTCATTCGCACGTGTCACTTTCCGCAACTATCGTAGCGAATTTAAATTCGACTTCCGGCCTCGATCGGATTTTTCCTTCCGCCACTTCGACGTTATTCGATTACGAGCGGGACGGCCGAATCGAATTGACGAGCGCGTCAATTATATTGCCACACGCTATAGAGCACCGGGGCGATTTTTTACACGGGACTAGCTGACGCTAGAGCCGGCTAATTTCGTTATCGCGCGCTTTTTTCGCAGTGCGCGCACACGTTGCTTGATGCGTATTTAACACCGTTCTCGATGGGTCAATGCGATTTCCTATTGCAAGTACAACCGACGTCTATAAGCAGATATCCGATCGGTGTGTTATAGGAGTTTCTTATAAGGGCGAGCGAGAAAGCTTTTATTATAAAATTACTGATGTATTTTGGTCAATCAACTAATTGTCTCATTTGAATATTACCGCGGGTTAGATTGACTATATTATAGTGATAGGTACAGGTGGGACATAGCTATATGCGAGGTGATCTGTAGGGTAAAAGCTAAGTTGTACCTCACTTGTACATAAGTCGTGCTAGAGGCAACACTACCGTTCTCGCTTGACCTAACGACTGTGCTAATAAAGGACTTCAACTTTGACCGACTTACATCTCACTTGCCTCCTCCATCTGTCTGCCTATCCCTGTGTTCAATATCAGGTTATGGGCCCAGAGACAAACCAACGAAGATCTGCACAAGTTCCCGTTGCCGAAAGAGCGCGTCTGCAGTGAGTGATTCGCGAAATTTTGGAGCACAGCCATAACGGTCGAGAGATATGGCGAGCCGAACAAACGGTAGTCTGTTTTTACCTGTTGATAAATTAACCGGACGACAGAACTACAGAACATGGGCGGTGGCCATGAGGGCCTACCTGGAGGTCGAAGACCTTTGGGACACCGTGGAAGCTCCAGAAGGCGGTGAGTTGTCTACGGACTCAAAGAAAAATCAAAAAGCACGAGGACGCATCATTCTAGCCATCGAGCCAGACGCGTACGCTTACATCGAGAACGAGACAACGGCCAAGGGAGCATGGGAAGCACTAGCCAGGACCTTCGACGATAAGGGTTTGACCCGCAAGGTAAACCTGCTAGTAGAAGTGTCCACCACCAAGCTCGAAAATTGTAGGTCAATGGAAGATTATGTATCCCGCATTATCGCAGCTTCCCAAAAGCTTAGCGCCATAGGAACCGCACTTCCACCGGACCTCGTCGGAGCGCTGTTACTGGCAGGTTTGCCCCCAGAATACAAGCCAATGATCATGGCCCTCAGCAACTCCGGCAAAGAAGTCACCGCGGATTTAGTCAAGACTAAACTCCTCGAAGAATCTGAAAGTCATACCAGTAACGGCCATGAATTTCAAACGCAAGGACTCTACGCGCAGACGCAATCTGCGCGCTATCCAGTTCAGAGCAATGACGACAGAGGGCGCCAGGGGTTCAAGCAACGGTCAGCTACTCGTCGCACGAACGTAAGATGTTATAATTGCAACCGCTTCGGTCATTTTGCTAGTAGATGTCCTGCTCCAAAACGAAACTCAAGCGCTTGCACCGCGGCAGCAGACGACGAAGGTGAGGACGACACCACCGTGTGTGCGCTTTTAACCTCAGCATCTGCCGGGGATACTCAGGCGGTGGATGTCAACGTCGCTCTCACCGACTCGAAACCGCGGGCACCAGCGACTGGGAGCGCGCTGTTTGCAGTGGACCTAGTGAGTGACCCCACGAGAGGGGACTGGATATTGGATTCAGGTGCATCGACTCACATGTGTAGCGATAAACGACAGCTGACGAACGTAAATAAGTCAAGAATCACAAGCGTCACTGCAGCCAACAGAAACAAAGTGTCGGTGCTTGGTGAAGGTCTGGCAGAACTAAGATATAATGGATCTACAGGAGTAAGCAAAGTCCTTCTGCAAAAGGTGCTCCATGTACCCGATCTGACCTCGAACTTGATCTCCGTGAGTGCCATAGCCAAAAGGGGTGGAAAAGTAACTTTCACCCGTAACACCTGTCAAGTGTACAACCGCAGGGGGGCTCTTGTGTTGGAAGGCAAGTTAAACGCCAACAACATCTACACGATAAAGCTTGAGCCGAGTCTTTCTCAAGCGGATGAATCCAACAGTCAGATTGCTCTTCGTGCCACCACCCCTCAAGACATCAGCTTGTGGCATAGGAGAATGGGCCACCTAAACGCTGCTTTTTTAAAGCAGCTTCGCCAATCAGCTACAGGAATTGATTTTGTGGATGACAGGCTCCACCAGTGCGAGATCTGCGTCTCAGGAAAGCTCATACAGAAGCCTTTTCAGCAGAACAGCAAACGTGCTACCAGTATCCTTGAACTTGTACACAGTGACGTGTGCCAAGTCGAAGATCTGTCTATTGGCAAGGCCAGATATTTTGTAACTTTCCTGGATGACTGCTCGAGAAAGATATTCGTTTACTTTATAAAACACAAGGATGAGGTTCCAGATGTCGCTGTCAAGTTCATAAAACTTGCAGAGAACCAGACAGATAAGAAAATGAAGATCCTGAGGAGCGACAACGGACGTGAATACCTGAACACCAGACTCAGATCAGCACTGGATGATCTTGGCATACAGCATCAAACGTCCATTGCCTATCAACCACAGCAGAATGGAAGATCTGAAAGGGTGAACCGCATATTGCTTGAAAAGGCAAGGTGCATGCTGGCGGAATCTAAACTGCCCTTGAAATTTTGGGCAGAAGCAGTGTCAACAGCGTGCTACCTCTCCAACAGGAGCCCCAAGAGCTCATTAGCAGGAAAAACACCAGAAGAAGTCTGGACCGGATGTAAACCAGACTTAAGCAATATCAGGGTTTTTGGATGCAAAGCCAGAGCGTACATACCAAGCAATCAACGCAAGAAGATGGAACCCACATCGAAACCAGCTATAATGCTTGGATATTGTGAAGGGCAGAAGGGGTACAGATTATGGAGCCAGAGAGACGAAAAAGTATTTGCTGCCAGCAATGTCGAGTTTTTCGAGGTGGACCTCGACGTGCAATCACCATCAAAAACTGCTTACCTGCCTTTGGAGCTTCCGGAGACCATGGATGATCCAGATGAAATGGACTTGCAACCCTACGATGAACCAATGGATGAAGATACCGAATACTTACCCGTAGATGTAAATGAACCTTCAAAGGGAGAAAAAACTACGACTAAAAGAAGACACGTGGATACGGGTGAAACGGCAAAGGAAGAAGAACCTGTGAACAAAAAGAAACGTCAACCCGTAAGAAAACCGACCGAACCGACCACGACATCAGCAGAGCAACCCACACACAGCTCTGGCCCAGTGACAAGATCGGCTTCGAAGCTCAGCGCACCAGGTAATGAAGCAGATTCGGACGAGGAGCTCGCACCGGTTCCAAAATGTAGATCCCAGCGTAGAAAGGCCAAGCCAAGGCATCTCGACGACTACGTCACCTATTCCATTATCCATGAACCAGATACACCAAGAACCTATAAGGAGGCTACATCGGGACCAGAATCAGCTCAGTGGATTCGAGCGATGCAAGAGGAGTATTCGTCAATCCGCAAAAACAACACCTGGCAACTGTGCGACCTGCCCCAGGGAGAGTCAGTCGTCGGATGCAGATGGATCTTCAAAAGGAAGAGACTAGCCAACGGATCCACCAAATACAAGGCAAGGTTGGTCGCAAAGGGTTATTCGCAAATTAAGGGGGTAAACTACGATGAGACGTATTCTCCAGTTGTACGTTTCACGTCACTGAGACTTCTCTTCTCTTATGCTGCACGGCGAGGACTGGATATGTTCCATCTGGACGTCGAGACGGCCTTCTTACACGGTGATATGGACGAGGACGTATTCCTTCAACAACCACCGGGCTTTGAGATCGAAGGACAAGAAAATAAAGTCTGCCACCTAAGAAAAGCGATTTACGGCCTAAAACAAGGCAGCAGGAACTGGAATCAAAAGCTGGACGCAGCTCTAAAGAAACTCAACCTCGTCCAGTCAAGATATGACTCATGCATATACAGCTTCTACAATATCAAAAAAATTATAATTGTCGCTCTCTTCGTAGACGACTTAATCGTATTTACAAACAGTGTAGACTTCTTCGGGACACTCAAGAGAGGACTGCAAAGTATCTGCACCCTAAAGGACCTTGGACCACTACGAAGGTGCCTTGGAGTAAATGTCAGAAAAGACAAGCAGCTGGGAACCATAGAATTGGACCAAGCAGACTACATAGACTCCCTTCTTGACAGCTTTGGAATGGCAGAGTGTCGAAGCACCAGTACTCCGATGGATGCCAACGAGGATCCGAGCGCCTATCTTTCCCCTGCAGGGTCACCGCAGTCCAAATTTAACCCACTGGACATACCGTACCAGGGTGCTGTTGGGTCTTTACTGTATCTTGTTCAGGCCACAAGGCCTGACCTGGCATATGTCGTCAGCTTCATCAGTAGATATAATCAGGATCCGGGCGAGCCACACTGGAGTTTAATCAAAAGAATACTCCGTTACCTGCAAGGGACCAAGGACTTCAAATTGGTGTATTCTCGAGATGCCGACTGTCGACTCACGGGTTACTGCGATGCCAGCCACGCCAACAACTCCACAGATCCTCGTTCCACGACCGGCTACACGTTTGTGTTGCAAGGAGCAGCTATTAGTTGGAACAGCAAGAGGCAGTCAACGGTGGCATTATCTAGCACAGAGGCAGAATACCTCTCCTTATCTGCTGCAACTCAGGAAGCACTGTGGCTGAAAAGACTGGCATCGGAGTTGTTGATTGTATCACCCAATGAACCGCTGCTCATCTGTTGCGACAACAAGGGGGCGATCGACTTAGCCACGAACCTGCGATTCAGTGCAAGGACGAAACACATCAACGTGCGCCACCACTTTGTCAAGGAGAACATCGAGAGCCGAGAGATCGAGGTCAAATTCGTCCCGTCCACACACATGCTAGCAGATTCGCTAACCAAAGCGACGAACAGAAGAAAACTGGAAGAACTCATGAGTGCGGTGGGCCTGAAGAGAGAAGAGCGAAGAAAGAAGAGAGAAGACAACGAGTGAATCTCATATCTGTTTACCAAAAAAAACTGCGTTTCTTTTATTGAATCTATTGTCATTTAGTATAACGCGCGTAATAATTTTATCTTACTTTTAAGCTACTTGTTTAGTTATATTTTACTGATTAATTACTATACACATATATGTATGTTTGATTTTATACTTTCACGAGTGTCCGTAAGAAGCACAATTAGTTAATTGAGGGGGCGTGATGTATTTTGGTCAATCAACTAATTGTCTCATTTGAATATTACCGCGGGTTAGATTGACTATATTATAGTGATAGGTACAGGTGGGACATAGCTATATGCGAGGTGATCTGTAGGGTAAAAGCTAAGTTGTACCTCACTTGTACATAAGTCGTGCTAGAGGCAACACTACCGTTCTCGCTTGACCTAACGACTGTGCTAATAAAGGACTTCAACTTTGACCGACTTACATCTCACTTGCCTCCTCCATCTGTCTGCCTATCCCTGTGTTCAATATCAATTACCATCGCCGAATTAAAGAACAATCGTCAGAACCATCCTCGCATCAAAGCTCCCTTTGACTCAAGCGTATATATATATCGCCAATAGGTTAATTAACGAGCGAGCCAACACCTTATCAATTCCACAATGCACACACATGCACGAGCCCACCGCGCGTTGTTTCTCACATCAAACAAACACGCACAGAGAGTAGAGCGCGGCATCAGGTATATGTATAGCATACACGTAGGTATATAACAGAGCACCGAGCGCGGCAATTCACTTTCACCCCGATAATTGCGAGATCCGTTTAAACTACATCGCCGCGCGCGCTATTATCCATCCTACGCGCGTATACTCGCTCGCAGCAGTGAACCTAGAGAAACTTTCGGGGCCAAATCCTACACGAATAGCTATTCAGAGCTCATTCGTATATATATATACAGGTAGGTACGCGGAAGCGTTTATCTCTCGCCGACTAAATTATGACGCGCGCTCTCTCGTGGCCATTGTCCTGGCGGTAGAGCCAAATCGATGCGGAAAATATGGCCTCGACGGCCCGGCGAATTTTCCGGCAAGCCGAGCTATATAATCCGCGTCCACACGAGAGTGCGAATGCTCGGCTCGGCCGGTGACTATACTATATACGGCACGTATATATGTGCATCGAGTTGATCGCCGGCGACGATAACGATCGCCGATATCGCTGCGCCCCCGCGTACATATACGCGGTGGTTATAAGCGTTGCTGCGAGCTGGCCTCGGGTCGATTCGTTTTCCGGCTGCTGCAGTGCAGTTCGGTTCGGAGGAAGCCCTTCTGCAGCTGTCGGCTACTGGATGCTGTGCGTCAAACGCGAAGTGGCTTATTCTGCTGCGCTGCTATATAACCCGCTGGAGCTTTTTATTTTATGTGTATATATCTATATTATTTTGAAGCGCAAACGTATACGATATCAATTTATCCCTGGAGCAACGCTGATGAACTTGAAAGTGGCGAATCAACCTCGGAGGAATATGACGACGGAATCTATGCATAGGTATTATGTATATAGGGGGGGGGGGGGGATATGCCGTACACCTGTGGCACCACTGCCGCCGGCGGGTATGAATTTACTCCATTCAAACGCGAGCTCGTACTGCTACGTTTATACGATATACTGCGTCAAAATTACAAAGCTGTTTCTCGGATATCGATGCGGTGCATTGGTTCATTTCAGAAATTGATTCATTACGAGACACAGTTTAACGCGTAATATATTGTATAATGTGCGTCTGACCAGAGCGGTATCGCTACTACTGGTTAAACAAATGCATATATCCACCGCAGTAATTCCTGTTCGTGGGATATGTAATTTACATTATTCACGAGAGACCTCGAGATAAGAAATAATCCAATATTCTTCCCAGCCATCCGGTCTTGGAATACGATGCCATCGTTTCCTTTGCAAAGTCCATCACAAGATTCATCCGTGCAGCGTGACAATAACTTCGGCGGCTCCTTCTTCCAACCAAGTCGCGCTCATCGCATAATACTGATACCGATTTCGTGAACCGTATATACAGTTGCGAAGTATTACGTTCGCTGGTCCGTGGAAAGCTGCGAACGGCTGCCGCGCATACGAAAATCCCGCGGACTGGCTATGCTTCCGAGAAGCTTTTCTTCGAGCGATCGATGGGAAACGCATATGTGTGTATAGCTTGGAATTGAAATTCACATTTTTCTTGCTTATAAACATTTTTTTTACATTATATACATCAAACTCGGAAGTCTTTCGATATAACGGAATATTCTCTCTGTCTATGAACCATTAGCCAGCATTGAAATAGAAAATTTTTCAATATTTTTCCGTTGGATTCATCAATCTTCCGATAATTAATTAATATTCTTCTCTGGCCAATGGGATATGCCAATAAACTCGGACGCTCGGCCATAGTGTCTATGTGTGTGTGCCGTAATAGAATATAACGGTAATTAATAACCTCCAGTGACACCGCGGAGCTTTTTTTGCCGCGATAAAAAGGAACGATAAAAAGCTCGGCACGCGCGCCCTGCGGATTTGAAAACAAAAAAGAGAGCCCATCATCCGTATACAAATTGCGCGAAAATCGATATAGTACTGTGTGCGAAAATGATTATTGTCGAAAAATCTGAAAACGCACATATGTTATTGAATTGGACGTCCTCGAAAAGATCCGCGGGCGCAGCTATACTGAAAAGCTCTCGAGGCTTTCGGTAAAACTCTCTCGTAACGTGTAACGGAGCCGCTGTAATATAGTGTCGGAAATGCGCACCGACGGGACTCGAGAGGGCCGCGCTTGCACGTTCCGAAAAATACAACAACCACGGCTCCCGATAGCAGTGGCACATCCGAGGGATAGCGAGAGAGAGAGAGAGAAAGTCATATATAGCTGAAGCGCTGACATCGCGCATTGTTCCCTCATTATAATGATGATCGCGCGAGCGAGCGAGCAAGCGGCTCGGCTCGTATAGCCACGGTCGCGTGTCCGTAACTGGTCCTATACATGCACACGCGTAGATATATACACTCGGTCTCTGCAGCAAGCGAGATATAGAGAAACGCGTATACGTGCGCGGGACAGCCGATGATGCATAGATGCTGTTGACACGTTGGAACGTCAGGCTCACGCGAGCTCTCCACTTCTCTCTATATCTATCCGACTGTCTCTCTCTCTCTCTCTCTCCCTCTCTCTTGCTGCAGGTCCATTATGTGCCAGTGGCTGCTGCTGCTGCTGCTGCTGCTGCTGCGTCGTACACGACTGCGCTGCGAATTGGGACAATAACCGCAAGCGAAGCGGGTTATAATTATTGGCCGGTCTTGAGGCTAAACAATCAGGACTAAGAGCGCGTCGTGGCGCACCTCCTTACGCCGATCATTCGTGCAACGCTGCGGCTGAGGATCTATAGCCCTGATGCTACTCTCGGCCACTCTCCTGTAATTGATCGAACGCCTTGTGGATGCTAGATGTTACTGCTGCAGAGGATTGTCTCCGGCTCGAGGTATGATGGGGCGAGCCGTGATTGTTGTTATTCAGCCGAGGCTTTCCTGAGAGTTATCGATGCCATATAACATACAGCGAGACTTCTGCGGGTTATTCGTATCGTTCAACTGTAGTCTTTTTTAAAAAAAAAGGAGCATTGATTAACGATGCTTGCAATGCTGCATCAAACAGCGGATTATTCGGGGAATTATGCTAACAAACATATACCAGTTCTGAATAAATCGTTATTTCCTACGGAAGCTGACCCGTTATTGACTCGGCGTCAAAGACTGTAATACGTATTGAATCAATTACGCGAATTCGATCAGTAAACGTCAACAATTTCGATCAAAATCAAAGTCTCGTTCTTATGTAAACCATCGAAAATTATCGGCGGCCGCACCAAGCGCGTCGACGCACACGATCTCCATTATTAATTCAACCAATCGTCGACTCCGCTATATCGTATGATATACAGCCTCTCGTCGGCTCTCAGTCGCAGTCGCAACACATACACACACACGCGCGTATCAGGAATATCCTTTAACGGGCAAAGCTGCGCGAGCTTTCTCGCGTTCGCTGATTATGCACAATATTGGCAAGGCTGCAGCGGTTATATATCGGCCTTCCCATACTCGCGTGCCAGACGTTTGCGTTATATATACGTCCACTCTCTTCGTTCATCATCGCGATGTAGCTGACCGAGCACCTCGACGGTACCGAACGTTTTCTATACGTGCTGGAAGCTCGCGAGACGCGATCGCCATCACGTCAGTGTCAGCCTTCATTCGTCCGATGCTAGTATAGCTATGTTCTCTGTGAAAGCCTTCGTTATACGGCCCTCTTGGCCGCCAGTTCCTCATCTTTGTTATAACGCTTTGCCTTGATGTGTGTATATCGTAAATGAAGTTTGAATTTTGGCTTTGTACTGCGCGCGCGTGACTCGACTTCGTATAGAGCTTGCGCTGCGAACGAGGATGTATATAATATATAAGTATAATAATATACCGAAACGAGAGAGCGCTGCGAAATTAATGCAAAACTGCGTGTTCAACGGAGATCATAAAGCATGCAAGTGTCAACGCTTCTGACGTCTATTACCTAAAACATATCACGTGCACTGCATATATAGTCAAGCAGCAGATTGCAGTTTTGCGCTTAAGCCTGTAAATTCTCTCAACGAGTGCGAAATGCGAGAGACTGTGCTAATTACGCTATTCAGAAATAAAGAAAAACAATGAAAATGCAAAATTTTAAAAAATACATGCATATGTATACGTACACGTCGCTTGACCCACCGGCAAGGTGGCTTATCCAGACGACGATCGCGCACAGGTCGACTATACTCTCTCCTGGATAGGAGATACGGCCAACGCAGCGACAGAGACACCGCTCTCTCTCTCTCTCTCTGTAGCTCTGCTATACTGGACGCAGAATAGACATAATTGCAAGCTTGCAAGCGCACAACCTCGTCCTTCATTACCGCGTGCGCCTAGTTAACGCCCTAATTTGCGTGACTTTGACTCTGACAGGCTCTTGAGTTCCTCTATATCTATCCATTTCCAAGCTTCTCGCCCTACTGTATGTGCCCATACACATGCCGTCTTTCACTTTGCGTAGTCGAACCGCAAGCGACAGTTAATGAGGTTTCACGTCGAGATGCAGCAGATACTGGGAGGACGCATGAATCGTATCGGACTTTTGGCGAATTTTCCGTCGCCGTTTCGTTCTATATAGTTTGAAGTGATCCCGTATATTTACGGCTCATTGTTTCCTTCCCTCGCGTATACAAACTCCCACCACGCCCGCAAGCTCCTGCAGCCGTATTGTCCCACAACTGACCTATACACTATAATACTATACCTAGGAAATCTTTGGCAAACTTCTCCGCGCGCACGCACCGAGTGCACACTGCAGAGCTATACAGAGTCCAGAAGCTTTGCTCAAAATTCTCTTTATCGCCGTCGTTATATGCGGGAAAGCGGCTAAACTCCGCGAGGGATAATTGCGTCGCGCGCGCATAGCCCGCGGGTATTAATTACTATCCAGCCAGCAGAGAGCCACGAGCATTTGAATTCCGGCGGGTTACCTCATCCTCGCGCGCTGCACTTCAGCTTCGCGTTCAAATTATATGTATATATCTGTGTGTGCGTATATATATACAACATCTCTCTATATGTATATATAGATATATAGAGGGAGAGAGCGCAAGCTCGCAGGAGCCGAAAACCGACTCTTATACTCGCGATACGACGGGCGGCCAGGCTATTAACGAAGAGCTGCAGCCGTGGTATCGGGACAATAATGCCATTGTCTCTCGGCGCATAGGCGTATAATAGCGACGAGAGAGAGAGTAGGCGGCGACCGAATGAATGCGGAGACGTCTCCGCTCGTACTTATTATGCGCATATCTATATGTATATACGAGCTTTAGCTCCACTTAAATTCGCCGGGGTATAATGAACGCCTGGAGGGGATAGATGCTGCCAGGCGACGTGTGATGCAGCGAGACGTCCTCGAGGACGTCTACTCAAGAGTCACACTCGACGCGACGACGATGCGTTAAGACTCGGAGACGCCGAGCTTTGAGCTCGAGAACTGGATGCTGATAAGCCTACTCGTCAACAGATTTCTCCGCGCCTGAAGAGAGCTGAGATCAAACGCCAGCTTGAGAAAATGATAAAGTTTAATTACGCGCGGTTCGCGTTTCGAATATAAACAAGGAAAAATACTAGTTATCGCAGAGTAGCATGATAAATATCGAACGATTAAACAAAACGCCGCGCATATTTCACGCGGTAAAACTTCGCCACGGAACTTTTGGTATTTATGCTTTAATCATGCGGTCACGCAAACCAAAAAGGGAGCATGTAGAGCGTCGCGTCCCTGGAGATAACAGAAAGCGGGAATAATTTTTTACGGTCATTAATAACTCATTAAGGGGCCTTCCTCTTTTTCGCTCGATTTATTGAAACCTGGGACGCGCACACACCTGCGGTTATACACACGTACGGCCTGCCGAGTAATTAGTCACCGATTTGTCTCCAAACTCGCTTCTTTTTTTTTAAACGCTGCATCCCCCTAAACGCTCGCGGCGCGCTATGATATACCGATTTGCAGCGTATGGAAAACTGAATGGAATTTCATTGTGAGTGGGTTTCACGAGGGCGCAGGACGAATTTGGACATATATCGCTGGTTTTTCGTTCGACAAGTCGAAGACGATCGTTTATTTTCATATAAAATAGTCATTATTCACAATGTGCTTTAATAAGTTAAGACTTAACATAACTAATACAAACTAACTAACGATTATTATAGACCGTTGCAAACGTTCTTTATAAAGACTTTAGCGTCTATTTGAGTATTAGCTCTCATTGGGCATTCGATTGGGTGCACACAGGCACGACTAACGGCTCTACTTTTGTTTTACAAAGACTCGCTGCCGTCGTTTGACATTCTTTGACGAACTATTGTGAGACGCAGATCACAAAAACTGATTAGAACACGAAATATTGTCAAAACTACAATGTGACAGAGTTAGATTTCAAATGAAAGTTTGAAACCCATTTATATCTCCAGTTGAGTTACAATGCACGGTGCAACAGGTAGCAAATGGATTAGCACTGTTTTAAAGCTATTTACGACA
The DNA here is from genome assembly GCA_012977825.3 of Pteromalus puparum. Classification (NCBI taxonomy): domain Eukaryota; kingdom Metazoa; phylum Arthropoda; class Insecta; order Hymenoptera; family Pteromalidae; genus Pteromalus; species Pteromalus puparum. The sequence continues at coordinate 57,538,978 of CM053172.1, read as the reverse complement.
ATTTTTTGCACATCACGAAACTATACTACGAGGAATATATACATCTGAAATTTTACATGCTTACGAACATTTGTAGCACGAGAAAATCGAGTACCACTGGGGCAGTATAAAGTTTAGAGAGTATATGATCACAAATTATTATATAACAAATATAATTCGCGTATTATTTTTCAGCTCGTAGTCGAAGCTTCAACATTATATTGTATCAATGTGTTATAATCTTGAAGTCTTTATCAAAGACAGAGAAACTCTTACTTTCTGTCAACTGCGAAGTCTGCTTATAAGAACTTCACAATTTCAAGCCAGCATCTGTTATCGGAATTGGTATTTAAAATTAAATAAGAATAAGTTGAACTAACTTCTATATCAACGTCGTATAGTACTCGTCGATATGCTTGTTTTTAAATGAGTCGAGCTTTGCCCTCTTATTTTTCGGAAGATCGGACGCAGATCTTTTTAACTTGTTGGGAGAACTTTTGGGGACCGGGAAAGTTTCAACCCTTGAATGGCCTCCAAATCCATCAAAAGTTTCGCCCCTTTCTAGCCGATTCTAAAAGTATACAGGTTAATAAGTCATGATAAGGAGAACTTGGTAGAAAAATGGAACAAAATTATTTACCTGCGTCGATACAAAGCTGGACGAACTGGCAGGTCGCTTCGATACAATAGTAAAAGAACTACGTTGTCCAGGTCTTTCTTTTAACGCCATTATGCTTTTGGATTTGGTAGGGAGATACGGTGAATTTTCTTCGTTTTCCTTAGTCTTCTTCACGGCCGGCTACAATATGAATTTTCATTATGCATCAAGGTTTTTTCCTTTTAATAAATCACAAAAACTTGTGCTTACCGAAACTATCACGACATCTGAATCATCTTGATGATCAGCAGAATCTGACTTTGCTTTTCCGAGAATACCTTTCCTAATTCTCTTCGGCAATATCTCATCGGAATCAGATGCGATATCAGTTTCGCGTTTCCGCGACGAAGGAATTTCGGATGTTAAATTAATAACTTCTTCAACGTCTCTTGTTCCATTTCCATTTTTTGATTCATTTAACCTCCTCCGCAACTCGTCCTTTTCGCTTCGACACATAGCTAACTCTTCTTCCAATTGTTCCCTAAAAAAATAACAAATATTATTGAAATAAAAAGTAGTAAAGTATATACGTATAATAAGTATTAAATGATATTAAATATTCATACACTCGTTTCTCATAATTATCGTTGTAAGAATTTCTTTTCATTTTCATTGTTTGCAAATCATGCTGCAGTCTTTTTATGTTATTTCTAAGCTCTTTTCTCTTGGAGAGTGACGTCTCTAACTCCCTAAACAATAAATCATTTTGAATTATTCAGTTTAAACTTAAAAAAAATTGATTTTTAATTAAAAAAATTTATTAAAATGATCATTTGTATCACTAACCTTTTCATGATGCAAACATAAGTGACCAGCGTAGCATGATCGTTATTTTTCTTGAGTAGTTGATCGACTTCCTCAGCAGATCCAAGTAGTAAGACTTTTATGCTAGAATTAAGATTAGAGTAAATTAATAAGATATCGTAAACAAATTTCAGTACCCAGAAGACTATAATGATGATACTTACTTTTCATACATTTCTACTTGTTTCTGTAACTCAACTTTTTCCTTTTTTATTTGATCATAATCATCATATTGAGCTCGATAGTATTGATTTTGTTCTTTCATTGCTCTAATCACAGCATTTTTGTCATTGATGATGCTTTCATTCTTTTTCACCTCCTCTCGAAGTCCGCTATTCTGCCTCTTTAAAGTAACATTCTCTTCTCTACAATTTGATAGTTCTTTCTTCCTCAGCTCAACTTGAAAAGAAAGACTGTCTACCTTTTGTTGCAACGTACACGAATCCTCTTTTATGACATCCGTGTTCGATGCTGTGAAATATACTCTGGTAATTTTATCCTTCCTCGTTGTCTGTCTGCACTGTGGACAACTCTGAGACCTAAAAGTAGACAAGTTGCACTTATTAGCTATTGAAATTAAAGTAGGGAGCACAACGAATAGTGCTGTACTCGTCTGACAAGAAGATTTTACATTTAAAATAGCCATTTGAAACACAGAATTCTGATTACAAGATCATTTACATCTCGTTAGAACAGGAATTTTTTTAAGAAACAGTTTCTAATACTTACTTTTCCAGCCATTGTACCAGACATGGGAAGTGAAAAACATGTCCGCAGGGCGTCACGAAAATATCATGAGAGGACTCAAGCAGATCTTGACAGATCGCGCATAAAACGTTCATCTTGCCTTGTCTCCTTTGTTCAAGTGCGTCGTAAAAAGCAGAAGTCCGTCTCTCGCCAGGAGTTCTCTCGTCGTTGTTTTCGTTCTTTCCGCGGTTACCTCATCTTGGCTGCTGTGAAAAGATATCTCTACTCGGGAAGAAGCGTCGTCGTCGAGCTGTTTATTTTTGTGCGTATCCGTCTCTTCGAGAAAATGCGTAATAATGGTATTATATACACGGGACCACGGAAGATACGATTCACCAAACAAAAAGAACATCAATTGCTAAAGATATAACCTAAAACTGCGCGAACGTCACCAGGGAAGATTGGAAACTGTGGCCTGCGCGGGAGATACCACTGATACCAGCGGGATCTGGCGCCACCTATCAGTTTTGGCGGGAAAAGGAAGAAATTCGAAAATGCTAACATAGCGAACAGTTGAACTTTATTCGAATTCGGAAAGTATGTACACATGCATGCGTTGATGTGTTTAAATAACGCTAGATATTTTTCGTGATACTATAGTATATCGAGCGCATTATAATTTTTCGATCACTGCGCGCGGTAAGCTATAAAGTTATATCGCACGCAGTGCCGAAAATAAACTTCTTGTGTAATAAATATAAATTTATATTTTCAAACCCGATAAGGCTGTACAATAATAATATATATTACAAAAAATTTACATCAATTTCATTGGGATCGGCCAATCCGTGTATAATACACACATATTTCGAATGCAAGTTACATAATTGCACAAGTTTCGTTTGAAATTCCTCTTGGACCTTTGTATGGCGCTCTCTCGTGCTCTATCGCGAATATAACAGCAGAGCGGCTGGTATACACGAATGAATGCGCATACACATACAGGTACGTGTTCGTATCTTACGGAATACATCTATTTACAATATTTACACAAAGTTTTACCAGCTATTGTATAACGAACACGGCGCGTGCCCAAGAATTCGCGGATACATAAACGCCGAGAGAAACAAATGTACATAAATTAACTCTTTGTATTTACACCCCGAGAAGAATAAATATTAAGTTGCACGTATGTTACGTAGTAAACTAGTAAAAGCCAAAATCAATATATACGTAGAGGAAATGTGTGTAGGTATAAATAATAAGTTTTTAGCTTTCGTTGTGTATATATAAAGGCGTGATTGCGTAAGAAGGCAAACGTAAAATGCATTCAATTTCGTGGCTTGTCCAAACGCTTCGACGTACACCTATTATACGTAATATGCGTATATGTCTCGACGTTCAGGGGATTATGTTTGCGTGTCATGCGCTTTTGACAGTTATGCGGCTGCGAAATATAGTAAATGTATATATAAATACCGTTATTCTTTTCTCAGCAATATAATTTCTACGTTTTCACTTTCTAGGTCTCTATATGTATACGCGTTAAATGTAGTACAATAGTCTATTAGGCAGTGTGCATACATGCTCATTCGGGTTCTCCGATTTTTCAAGGTAAATTACTCATCTCATCTTCTTATATTCTTTGTATTTACAGGAAAAGAAAATACTGCTAATTTAATTCTCAAACTACACGTATACTAAATCTACTTGGCTTGAAAATTCGTCCTCTTTGAAAAAGGCTTATCAAATATCACACACGCGCACAGTTCAACGCTGCGCATAATGTACATTTATCGTATAACCAGCATAATTTGCATCTATATCATGAATAGATAAGTACAGCGAATTCTCATTAGGATCTCTTGACGATGACGTCCGGCACCTCGTCGTCGTCGTCGTCGTCGTCGTCGTCGTCGTCATCGGCGCCGGTAAAGAACCTGGCGCGAACGCGTTCACCCAGCTCCACGTCGAGCCTGAGCTCCGGCGAGCTCTTGGACAAGCTGAGGCTGTGGGAATCGGTTCTTGGCATCGTCATCGGCAAAACGGCGCGTTGTCGCTTCACCAGGAACTTGGGAAAGCTGTTGAATCGCGCCGCTCGAGATTTGCTGGAACGTTTCTTCGTCCGGAAGGAACCAGTGGCAGCTTGGCGCGAACGGGAACAAGACGATACGACGCTGCTTGCCGAGCTGTAAGGCTCTTGCGTCTCTTCGATACTCGCTTCCCGGCCCAGGTAGCCGCGGTTCACCTGGCCGCTACGCGCGTCGAACATCGCTCTGAAATCAAGCGGAGATTAGTGCTTTGAGCGTGAGAGAAATCGCGTATAGCTCTGACTAAACTCACTGCGATCGTTTTCTGCCCACGGATTCCTCGACCGATGGCTCCTTGTCGTCGTCGTCGTCGTCGTCGTCGTCGTCGTCATCGTCATCGTCGTCAACGTCGAGTACGCCATCGACGGACGATTGTCTCACAGCGATACTGGGAATGTTGAAAGACCTGCTCTGCAGATGTAGCGACTTGGTATCCATCTCCGGCTCAGTCCAGTCCGATCCAGCGACCGGTTCGGCCTTAAGATTGGTAGCACTGGGCCAGGGCTGCAGATTAACCTTGGCTGTTTTCGCCAATGCGAAGAAGGGCTTCCGACCCTGTATCAAGTGATCGGTCAGTTTGTTCTTGCTGGAGAACATTTTCACCGCTGCCTCCGCGAGTCCACTCGATGGTCGTCCTTGCGTTTTTCCATGCTGCTGCTGCTGCTGTAGATCAATCGCCGATGGCTGCTGCTCGAGGTCCTCCCGAAGATCCAACGTAACAACTGTGTCACGAGCCAGCCGATGAGATGGAAGAGGGCTGGAGCCACCCTGGCTGAAACAAATGGATCTACGTCAAGGAAATGCGATGGATAATTTTCGAAAATCGTTTCAGATGCATTTAAGCGTTGATTTAATGAAATAAAAAATTTAATTGATTTATCTATCTATGTTCTAACAAGTTTTAGTAATAACTTTTGAAATTTTGGACTGAATAATGCAATTTTAAGTGATTGCAGTATAGGCCTATACCGTTTGCCGGTCGCCGGCGAGTCGTTATTGTGCGTTGCAAGGCTTGCTGTTGATGTCCGAGGGGTTGCACTCGTCGAGACGTTCTCTTCCTCTTCGGTTATATTGGGCAGAAACATTGTCTGTTTCTCTTCGGGCACACTGCGCAAACGAATAAAAATATCGAGAATCAAAAGAAGCTGAGATATATAATTGAGAAATAGAAGAAAAAAAACGACTCACGTCATATTGGCAACGCTGCCGCGATACGTCTTGCGCTTGTAGGCAGCCGCGGCTTCGGTATAGGGTAAAATTAAGTTCTCAGAATCATAATAAATGTCCTTAACGAGTGGTGGGCAGCGATTCATGAGCGTGTCGACGCCCAGATACGAGACCTTTAACGAAAGTAAAAATACACTCTTGTGTTTACATGCATGCTGGTGCACTTGACAACTAGCGATCTCAACGCAGCTTTTAATATAGGAATGATGATAGCTCGTGTGTACACATCGCACACATACATACCTTTGTGTGTCGATCTATCATCCAGTTGAGCTCGAAGTCTTCGTCGTCATCGCCGAATGGATTTATGAGCTGCTCGGCAACCTTTGAAGCGCGAAAGATGAAAATGTCATTCTCGAGTTTGAGATTTACATATAAATAATGAGTGTATACCACTGCGTACTTTAAGCAGGCCCATAAAGAAGAAGAACTGAAGTATTGTAAAGACGGGGAAGTAAATGTCGACTTTCATCTGGAAGGGTTTGATGACGCCCTCGATGTATTGTCGACCAACGAGGGCGACCGCGAAGAAACTGTATGTCGCCAGCGTGACCACCTGAGTGTAGACCAGCGGAATCGAGACCCAGTCGTAGCTCCAAAGTAGACCGCAGTGCGAGCGGAATTCGTTGAATTCCTGCGAGAGAAGGAAAAGAATATACTTGAATAGGAAGTAGACCATCAAATACTCTTTGTAATAAGCAAGCATACCTCCATTATGATTTTCAGGCCTTGCGAGTCGGGCAATCGATGGTTCGTCCGCGCCTCCTTGAGCAAATTTATGAACCACGTGCAGGGGATCCAGTAGGTATTGAACTCGAGGCTTGGCACGGAAGTGAAAAGTTCGAGCTCCAACGAAGTCATGAAACCTGCAGACACAGAGACGTTATAGGAGGGGTATATAACGCGAAATGGAAAAATTTTAGGGGTTATAAGTACCAGAGTCGACAACGTGATCCAGCGTTGGAAATCGCCTCTTGACGGCTGAGCTGATGGATCGCAAGACGAGAATGAGCGACAGGTTGAGATAGCGCATCAAAGCTCGCCGTACCATCCGTCCGTACTCGTCGTTACCGATGACGTAGAGAGCGACCGAGTGCATGACCCTACATCAGAGGATGTTTTTTTTTTTCGCTAATAAGTGGAAGAAAATAACACATGGATCCAATAATAGTATAAACAATACCAACTTGTCGGGCCAAGGGATAGCCATGTACTGCTGCCACCAGCGGCTGGCGACGTAAGCCACGTAGAAGCCCAAGACGAAACTCAGCGGTATGAGATTGATAAAGGTGTCGCAGTAAACGACAATCTGCTCGAAGGAGCGCTTCTGCTCAACGCTGAGGACGTTGCGATAAAGGGCTGAGATCGTTCCAAAAAGGGCGAGGAAGAGCAGTAGCTCCCGATAGATGAGCTTGTAGAGGGAGCCTCGCCACATGAAGAGCAGACGGGTGAAACCGCCGCTCGTCGAGCTTGCGACCTCATACTGGTAGGACACCGTCATCCTCGCTAGGGATCTGTACTACAGGAACAGGCTCTGGGCGACGCTGCTGCCGGCACTCGACAGGAGCGACCAGCACTGCACTCGTAAGGAACGCACCCTCGTGTTCTCCTCCTGGCTCGGACTCTGCATCGTCGTACCTTCGTTTTCTGTATCGACATTTTTTCAATGGAATTATATTGACTAAAATACTTAATAAATGTTCAGAGTGGTTTGACAACATTATTTTTTCTTCACTCGCGCGTCTTTGAGTGATATTCAACTCGCAATTATTAAGTGTATACGCGGAAACGATGTCTCTTAGGAGCAATTATCATCATTATCAAAGACAAGTATACTATACACACACACACACACACACACACACACAGAGTGAGATGCAAATTTAAGTGTATTATACGCGCGTGTGTATATATAGAGCTGCAACGAAGCAATTCGCCGGCAAAAATAGCCCGACTCGGGATAATATCGGGTAGCCTGAACTTTGTAACTGCAGAGTGCACACGCCTATAAGGACCTATCCTAGACCTACATAGATAAATATCGCTACGGATTCATTGTCGTCGTTAATCTCTCGGCGATTGGGATAGCTACTTCGGCTATATACCACACTGAGAAAGCCCCACGTGCGTTGATGCTGCTTTGCATTTTTTCTTTATTTCGCGAGATTCCTATTCCGTTCAGTCGCGCATGCGAGGCGTGTGATCGCGGTAATTATTCCTTGAGCTTGTTTACTTGAGGAAACGTTGAAGGGTAACGCTGATGTAACGTGTAATTAGAACGTGTTTTTTTCTTCTTTAAATTTTGTGTAAGTATAATAATCGCACGTGTCTAGATAAGCTAAAGTATTTTTTTTTTAAATAGAACTAATTGGATTCTAAATATTGTGTTGGAAAAAAATAATTTAAAAAAATTAGTCCTTATCTTCAAAGCTGGCATTGGATTTTTTCCTTGAGCAATTTATTTTTGTTCCATTAGCTGACGATAGCTTTGAATTGATTTGAAAAATCGCCGATTAACCGGGCTTTACGTAAGCGACCGAAGTGCAATTCATACAGCCGGGTAGAAATATAAAAGCAAAACTATGTTCTTTCTCGCGCGTTATCAGACACCCTCCGATAGTGATACAACCAATACATATGTGTATATATTGTATAAAATTGATCGGCTCAGACGATCAATGCCAGCAATAATTACCTCCGCGTTGGAATATTTCCTCAGCCTTTCGATAATAATTACTTCCGCCTACGACAAGATAGCCCCCGAAATTCGCTTATCCGTATCTCGTTATAGGGAAAAACATCGTGACACCGTACCAAATCAAAAAGTAGCTTGCAGACTCTATTATATCGACCGACTGCGTACAATCGCACCCGATTATTCGTCCAGGAAATTCCTGTGCCGTGAAGAACGCAAAAAAGAAAGAAGAGATGGGGAGAGACTGCAGTACACCGGGACGACCTATCATTCGCACGCTCGCGACACTTCTGAACCAAAGCCAGTTACGGCTCGCGATGTAAATATAGCCTCGTTCGGTGTTGCACGTGCGCGCGCCGCTCGCGCACACGTTTGTCTTCGGGGAGGCGAAAAAAATGATTTTTTTTTCTACCTGTAGGTGAAAAGACTCTAATGGAACCTGGCTCAGAGTCACGTGAGTATATTAGAGGTAGTGCCGTGCAATGTGCTGCCGGCATCGCGAGACCATGTTTAGCGTTTGTGAAAGGTTTTAAGGAGATGCCTGTCAAGGAGTCGGTCATGTGATTCCGCGAGAGATCGTTTATTGCGATCGGCATGATGGACGACATTCGTTCTTCATTAGTGCAGTCGATTAATGTAATTGTATAATTCGATAAAAAAAAACTATGATGGGTATCTGTTAGTATTGGCCAACAATAAGCAAGAGTATCAAAGACATGAAAATGTTCGCGTGAAAGTAACTTGGGATTTCATACATACTGCAATCAAAATTTAATCGCGCTCGAAAGTAGCGTGTCTAATATACTCGCCGGCCTCCACTAATCCACTTTAAAGCGGGGCGTTTAAAAAAATTTGCTTTTCAAATGCACCTACGACCGAGATGTAGTAATAAAAGGCCTGCGCCCATCCCAGCTGTACGTGTGCTACTCGATATTATATCATCGCGTGTGATGCACTCTACCCTTATAATAAATCCTCGTCTGTATAGTCGCGTGGCTATATGTATATTATCTCAATCCTACGCTTACTCTCTTGATTTCTCAGAGTGACCATATGAACCGCTCAAAGTACTTGAATGTGTTAAACCTATCTTATAATGGGTTTATGAGCTGATTTCTACTTTTTCTCGATAATGCAAATATCTTTATATTAAAATTTTATTTTATGAAATGAAAATCGCGATGGGCAGAATTTACGTTGCTTATATATTTTTTGAGAGCGAAATTAGTTTTCTTTGCTGACACGTACGCGCAACCTATAGCTCAATAGCTGGACATCCTAATACGTAGGGGTTGTTAGTCTCAACAAAACAAGGAAAGAATGATTTTGTATTGAACGTTTTTAAGTATGTTTTGCGCTCTTCTGAAAATTTAGAAACTCGCACGTTATTACAATTCCCTGAATAATTTATCCTGACTTCGGCATCGTAAAACTCGAAGAGCGCTATTGTAATCGTGTACGGCATTCCATAACGCGTTTCAGCACGAGACACAACAAAATTATTTATTGTACCAACATATAATGTGCGAGTCTCGCCTCATACAAGTTTTTCAATACAATCGTCACCAAACGCGACTGACATCCAGAAGGAAAACTTGGCATGTAATAATTTTAGAATGACGTATACGTGTGTTGCATAAAAAAAGTCAAATATTTGCAAAAGAGTAGGCGTACGGAACGTACGTTATGCTTGAACCAAATTTATGCGCGTGTTTGTTCACGAGCTCTTCGGATATTTATTTACACTCGCAGAGTAAAAATAAATTTACTAGCCGCAATTCTGTTTACCGCACCCGCCGCGAATGAAGAAGAGCTAGCATCACCGATTTCATCGCGATTTTCGATCGTGTCGTGTTCCACGTGATACATCTGCGACAACATCGCACGCAAGACACGCGTCAACGCATCGTATAGCAGCTTTCGCAGCATCGCATATATACACGCAAATACGACAAAGACTATATACGAGCGACTGAACGTAACCATCAGCGCGAGCCACGAGGTCTTTGACAGTAGTCGGCACAGCATCATCGGCGAGGCCGCTCTCGCAGCTTCTCTCTTGCGTGTTTTTATTTTGGTGAAAGGCCAAGCTGCTTCCTGGCTCCCATTGTGCTCCAAGCTCACGCGCGCGACTGTGGGTTAAATATATATTTTACGCGAGAGATTCTAGGCCTTCGAATCGGCCGATTAGCCGCAGAGACGGCGCGCCGGTATGTATAGCCAAAAGGACGCGTCCACGGCTTTTGATGCGTATCTTGTCTGCTCCGCAGAATTGCGAAAACGAGTATAGTGCGATTGTATCGTATATGAACACGTTTAATTTACGCATTGATATACCAGAATATGCGATGAACGAATAACGTTTAAATTTGTTTAAACATCATCAGCAGGTATGTGTGCCTATATTGCAAGCTCGAGATCGAGCGAACTGAAAGCTGCCCCGGCGTCGAAAGCCGTGAGAATATATAATAGAGGGGAGTGGATTTGGCGTTACGGGCAAAGTTATTGGCCTGTACGATATATAAGCATTCGTGAACCGCCTAGTATGTGAACTGTATATACATAGTGCACCGCACGCGAATTTGCATGCCGAGAAATTAGCTCAGCACTCGTTTGTATGATACTCTTACATCGTAGTAGCTTACACGCGTCGAAAATTTTCACGTCAGACATATTTATATGTACGAGTCGTTGAATATCGCTCTATCATTAGAGGTTATATAAGATGTGCGCGAAAATTATTAGGTACAGATATAGGTATATAAAGGCTAAAATATTCGAATTTTCCGTATACAGTAGGCGCTTAAATATACCCGAATACATATATAGCTGCGTACATGAAGCGCGTTATTGGCAATGGCATTGCCGCTTAAAATTAGAAGCAAAGACTGTGGCGAGCGCGCGTCAACGACATATTTTCGCATACCCACTCGACGCTTCTTTCCCCGAAACTAATAAACCGTCGCGTGGGAAATCTCTCAGCGAGTATAATAAACACGCGAAGCTGCAGACGCAATATACAATGTCGGATTTTCAAAAGCACACATCGCACGCATCATAAAAGCTCTGGATCAATAAACGATAAAACAGCCAACGGCGATTTTGATGATCTCAATCGATATCGACGCGCTTACAATAAACAAACAACGCATCGTCTACTGGCACGACGAGAATAAGATGTAGAGTACCGCGCACGAGCGTAAATACTTGTCTGTGTCGTATGCATATACAGATGCATCAGTGATGTTATACATCGTTTTCCCATCGATCTTACGCGCGGTCACGCTCTTTATAGTCTTTGTGCTCTATCCTATTTCAGGAATTCACGCGCGCACGCGCGAGCCTAGATCTCTCGTGGAATTTGAAAAGTTTGCCGACAAGGTAAAAACATTTAAGAACGATAGGGAGTTCGAGACTTGTTCGTGGCTACTTCTTTTGTGCTTGCAGCGGCTACTTCCGCGGCACAAGTCTGACGTTTAGACACGCGCGTGTGCTTGCAATATGTTATTATAGAGGGAATAGGGAAAATTCGAGGGAATCGGTCCCGCGAATATGTCACCGCCGTTGAGCGTAATTAGAAAGCTCGACGACTTACCGGAAGGTGAAAGGATCCTGGTAACCGGCTCGAGTTTTTCAGATAAAGCTTCCGCTGTGGCCTTCAAGCTCATGGTCTTTCTCTTACACAGATGATTCTGCGAGCTCTGACTGATAAAGCGGCGAGAGTATCGATTATGTGCATCGTACCGCGAAACTTGTTCACTTTTATTCTATAATTTAACACACTCGAAATCGTCCACCACAATTAATTTATTAAATAAAGAAAATGTACGTATAATATTCGCGCTTTGCTTTTCTGAATCCGATATCACACCGCAATCACATAATATATAAAATAAGTAGCTCGCGAAGAAGCACCACAGCGCGCGAAGCTTCGGGGCAGCTTTTGAAAAGGTATATAAAGAATACGAAAAAAGATCTGCGGATCGAACCCGACCGCTCGCTCGTTGGCGAACAACTAAAGCTGCCGCGGAGGCCCGAAAGCTCGCGCGCCGAGCGCTATTATATATATATACATACACACACACACACACCTGACGTATTGTATGCTTGCATCGTTGTTGCCGTCACGCTTCTCTTATAAACTGTAACGCAGACTTTTTTTAAGTGAACGAACGTATTGTTGAAAAAAAAGCATCCCATTCGATGAAAGCAAAATTATATATACCGGCAGCTCTTTTTCAGTTTCTCTCTTTCTCTTCCTGCTTACGCGGAGCACTGTACATGTTATATAGGTATACTTGAGCTTCAGTGAGACTTCGGGCAGTCGCCCAATAGTATCTAAAAAGGCTCGAATGTCTAGCACAGGTGTGGATGGTATAGCGCATAGGCTCGTCGCTCGCTAGCTCCTCTTCTCTTGAGCTAAAGACTACTGATGCGTATGTGTGCGTGTAATCGTACACAGCTTCGCGGTGATTTACGAGAAATGAGGGGACAGATGTGTTCCGATGGAAGATTTACATCGGTTACTCTTTTGGCTGACCGGCTTCGGAGTGTATATTTCTTGCATTTAATTGCGCGACGCTTATCGATACTTATATATGGATATTTTTATTATACCAAATGCCATAGTGCTAGTCTTTGCATACTTGATCGATATTTATTTTGTCGCCATGATTTGAGAATTCATTTTTAGCGCCAAAAATGAATCAGCTGATCGATCAGCTGTTCGCGTTGTAGCAGACGCTGAAATTCATAAGATCAACGGCGATTAATCATTGATCGAATAAACTCAAAGAAACGATTGTTATATAATTAACGGCTCAGGGGGGAAATATTAAAAAAGTCAGTTCACTCGATATTTCTAAGCTTCAAATCAGTATGCAACGCGCAAACAATTCATTATTCGCAATTAGGTACATCAATAAAGAACAAGAGGAGGGAACTTTAGACCTCAGCGCCACTATCTCAACTTACCGCGGCATGCGCGCTAAAGTAGTCATCGACTTTCTCGTCTCCGTCCAGCACACGTTCTCAGACTGAAGAGCCGACCGCCGCTCAGCGCAGCTCACACAATAGATATTTGAAATTGAAATTCAGCTCCACGGTGCGATCGACGAAACATCCAAAAACACGTGCTACGTCGTTATAGTAACGTTAACGAGACGTAAATCAATTCTTCAGTGATGTGCAACTAAATCCCGAGCTGTAAATTATATCCCATAGAGAATGTTAGCTTCTCTAACCTAGACAGCTTTCCGCCCAAGAAATGAGCTGGTTGACGCCGATTCGCATGTAAGAACTAAAATAAGCATCAACGTAATGCCGGCGTTTTCGCCATAATAACTTTACCTTATTCCCTTTTGTCCGAGATTCCATTCTTGTACCCGTCACCGGCGCATACTTGCGCTCTCCGCTTATATACTTGAGAGAGTATTTTGGGAAACTAATTCTTTGTCTCTTGCATATTTTCGGCTAACAGAAAGACCTGGAGATGGACAAGTCAATTCTCTTGCAAAAACAGATTAGAGACAACTCAGAAGATCTGCAGAAGGAGCTTCGGGATATGGAAGCATGGGAGGAGCAGATGAAAAAGAAAGACATGGAAATGCGATTTTTGAAAGAGGACAAGGTAGCTAAATTTATTCTTTAATGATGTTAGATATACTCTGCAAGCTTCTGTTCTGAGTTATTGATGTTTGTTTCTTAAGGCGATACCACCGATCAGAACCAAGAAGAAGAAGAAAGCCGAACCAGCTGCAGATGTGTCTCGCGATGAAAAGCCAAGCAAAACAAAGCGCATAGAAGGCTCCGATTATAAATCTTGGGATAAGTTTGATGCTGTGAGGGATTGATTTAATGCGATTCTTGAAAACAACATGCAAAAGACACTGATGAACTGATTTGGTAATTACTTTGTTTCAGGATAAAGTCTGCAAGGAGATGGAAAAAAATGACAAATCAAATGAAAATGTAGAGAAAATATTGGAGATTCCTTCAAAGGAACAGTTGGAAAAGGAACATGCTGAAGCAACTAAACTCAAAGATGAGGGAAATGCTTTAGTGCAAAAGCAACAGTTTACCAAAGCAGTGGGAAAATATAGCGAAGCTATCAAAATATTTCCTCACGATGCTGTATTCTTTGCTAATAGAGCACTCTGTCAATTAAAAATAGACAAGTTGGTATATTAATATAGATTAACAACTGATTTTATTTGATAAATCACAACGTATTTCACGTCTTTTTACAGTTTGTACAGTGCGGAATCTGATTGCACAGCTGCGATCAAACTTGATGAGACGTATGTGAAAGCTTATCATAGAAGAGCATCTGCTCGAATAGGGCTCAAGCGTTACAAAGATGCTGTACAAGATTTGAAAAAAGTATTAGAATTAGAGCCTGCTAATAGAGAAGCTGCAGCACTGTTAAAACAAATACAAACGAAAATCGAAAAGACCTCTGCTCCTATGATCATTTCTGGAGGTGAGAAACCTGAAAAGAGTACAATAGAAAAACAAATTGGAGAAAAGTTGTTGGGTAAAAAATCGTCTCCTACATCGCCGACTAAGAGTGCAGCACTTGTTGAGCCAAGTGAGAGCAAGGATGAAAAGAACACAAAGGAAACAAGTAAAAATGAAAATCATCAAACGCAAGAAAAAATAAACAAAATTTTTTCTGACGAAGAGCTGGAAAAAGATCATCTAGAAGCAAATAAATTTAAAGATGAAGGTAATACTTTGGTAAAAATGCAACAGTATGCTAAAGCATTAGAAAAATATAGCCAAGCTATTAAAATTTTCCCATATGATTCTGCATATTTTGCTAACCGAGCTCTTTGTCAGCTAAAATTGGACAAGTAAGTTTTTCCATTAAAATTTTAATTTTTATACAATGTATAAATTATTCTAGATTCTCATAAATTAATTATGTTTTAAACATTGTCCAGATTCGAAAATGCTGAAAGTGATTGTAATTTTGCAATTGAACTCGATAATACATATGTGAAAGCTTACCTTAGGAGAGCCACTGCACGATTAGAACAAAAGAACTATGAAAATGCTTTGAAAGATGTGAAAACGGTTATGAAAATCGCACCTACCAATAAAGAAGCTGTGATTATGTCAAAACAGATTCAAATAAAAATTGAAGAGTCTTCAAAGGTATATAAAAACATTCAAGATATTAAAATAAGTTTAATGCTCAAATTATTTTAATTCGTCTATTCTTCACGTAGGCTAGTACTTCAGCAGATGAGACTGTAATAAAAAATGTAGTCAGCAAGGCAAGCAACACTATGGAGAGTGAAAGTATAAAAATAACACACAAGCATGCTGAAAAACAAAATCAACTACTAGGTTCTGTAAAAATATCTAATCAAACAGAATCGGCTAGCAATAGTGGACTCCCATCTTGGCTGCCTAAATTAAAAGAAGGTGTCAATATTGTTGAATCTTCGTTAGAAGCAACTAGTCGTCAAAAACAAGTAAGATAATAAAATAAAATTAAAAATAGCTACAAAGATCAATAATGAATTCAACACAGTATAAACATTTAATTTGATTATTTTAGACAATGAAGAGAATAACTATAAAAGAAATACCTGACAGTGAATCAATATTTGAAGGTGCTGTAAAAGAGAAATATAAAGAAAAGCCTGAACAAGTTGTTACACAAGACGTAAAAACTGCGCATCAAGGTGGTGAATGTCAGAAAAACACAAAAATAGTAGACAATACACAATCATGTACGAATAATGTAGAAACAGTAGAAAAGATACCTCCTCCACCAAAGTCATCCGTGGCATTTCTTCTAAGTTGGCGAAAAAACGTGTCTCCTGATTTCAGATATAAATATCTGAAGGTATAGTATTGATAGGATAATAATATTTTTAATGTGACTAGAAAACTAAATTAAATTTACTCTTTGTTAGCAAATAATGCCAAAAGACTTGCCAGATATATTCAAAGAATCCATGGAGTCCAACATTTTCAGTGAGATTGTATTTATTCTGAATACAAAATTCATAGGAAATCAAGATAAAATCTATGATTATCTGTACTACCTCGCAAAATTAAAAAGATTTAGAGCCCTGGTACTTTTCATGACCCAAGCAGACAAAGAAGGTAACTTATCATAATCCATCATCTTAACTGTATAGCATCGCTACGTGTCTAACTAATATTGTTGTTACAGCACTAAAAAATCTCTTCAGTTATTGCAAATCAAACGAGGGCAGAACAGAAAACGAAGTCAACAATCTGCATTCTGCATACGAGATGTAAAAAGTGCTTCTTTGAATTTGCATTGTTTCGACAAATAAGATCGACGAAATTCATTTCTCAAAAGAAGCACAATAAGCGTTGATTAAAACTCCCACAAAAACGAGGGCACGCATGCGCAGTGTGAAATTGCATTGTCGTGCCGAATCGCAGATAAGAAAAAAAGAGAACTTTACAATAGTAAGATTAAATGAATGCTCTTATATAAAGCCAACGGAAGGAATAAAAAGGAAGAAACCGCCTTAAAAGTTACGCTTCCAAGAATTTCTTTTATCTGTCCGTGTACTAAGAACGATAATCGTTTCAGTTTTTTATTTAATTCAGAATTGAGTTAAAAGTGCTAAGGTTAGAAAATAAGTTGCAAAATAAATAAAATATTTTGATTTAAAGAACATTAGTGCTGATTATTTTCTTCAAAATCTCTAGTTCATTTTTTTTTTTTTTTTGGTGCGCTACTTTCGTTCCTAACGCACAATTCCAATTAAAATTCTTCACCGCCCGCACATAATCTGAAGCGAATCTCGTTCAAAGTATAACGTTTCTACGCAAGCGACGGCGCGACGTCGACGACGACAGAGACGGAGAACGCATGTAAAGAGTATCTTGGGCGCGCGCATCGCTCTGGTGCTCAGTCCGCGCGCGACAGTCGTCCCGTGCGTTGAAATAAAGTTGAATTGTGCGCGACGCGACAGAGAACTTATCATGAGATATATCGCGGCCCTCGACGTTGGCACCACGACCATTCGCTGCCACATCCTCAGCGACACAGGCGAAAACGTTGCCACTAGCTCCGAAAAGGTATGCGTATCTTTTTTTTTGTTGATATGTATATAGAGGTGACCGCTGTTCGGGTTATTGATCTCGTGGACTCACCCGATACTGCTGTTATCTATGTTAAACGCGTCTGGAGTAGCACTTATTATATCTGTTATAGCGGGAGTATGGTATTTGAAGTGTAAGTAGCGTTGATTTGTTCCCCATTTTTCGTCGAAAATTGATAGATCTTTTTAAAATGCTTTTTGAAATCATTAAAAGATTTAAAAGAGGGATATATCATTCGCCTTTACAAAGAACTTGAACCCGCTTAATTTGTTCATTTTATATGAGTAGTTTTTGATGGAAGAATGTACCGCATACCATAAAAATAATTATTTAATATTACGCTTTATAACAAAAAAAAAACAGTACTGTGATGAATGCCATCAGTTGTAAAAACGTTGAAAAAACTCAATAATTTCTGCGTCTGAGATATGCATTTTTTTACTAAATAAGACATGGTTTTAAAAATTTGGCTTCTTCATTTACATTTTGTTTTGATACAAGGCTAGTTTAAAAAAAAGAGAAAAAAATCTTTATTAGCTCGTGTAAAATTACATTTTTAGCAACTTTTTCTTTATACTTTGAATTGAGCGTGTTCTTTAATGCCGAGTACGATGTTACGTAGTCGAGCTGTTGGTATTCATATCGAGTTTATATGGTAGCTGGCTTTTACTTTCACTGACATTAAAGTTTGTTTATATATAGGTTCTGTCATTATATAATCGATCACTTTTTGATTTTGTTCAATAAAATCGTTAAAACCGCACGTATAAATGTTACGGAGTATATTTCGATTCATACGATTAAAGAAGAAAAGTTAGTTATTACTATAAACATGTTTTCTTATATCAATAATTAGGTTGTGCTGTTTTCGCGTTTAGTCGATTAAGTAAATCTATTTAAAAAATGTACAGTTAATTGTGAAAACGAATGATGCATTACGAATAAGAAATCGATAATTACGCGTACAAACTTCCCTTTTACTGTTCCAAATAAAACTTATCGTTTTCAAAAAATTCTGTACTTTTGTCGAAATTCTTCATTAGATTTTATACATTTTTATGCCACGATAGTTTTCTCAATAGAAGGTGAGTTGGATGAGTATTTCGATTAAATTTAAATACTTTGAAATCATGAAAAAAGATCCCAGATGGTCGCACTCATAAAACCGGTTTGCTGGAGGAAATTAAATATCACGCTGAGTTATTAAAGGTCAAGGACTTTGATAGTAACGACGCACGTTCATAATGTTCATAATTCTATACAAATGTGTACGTGTATGCATCAGATTACTGACTATTACATAATTACTATCTAGTTTTTTATCGCATATATATACACTCTGGAAATAATTTTAAAAAATATGCATGACGTATCATACCTATATCTATATTTATACTGTAAAGTGATACAATTTATTTATTTAATATAAAAGCATGTTGAATTTCGGACGTTTCTTATATTTGATTAGTTTTTTACATTGTGTTACATGTATCCACTAATGTCAATAGTTCGTGCTGCATTTTTTTTAAACGAAATTGTAAAAAAGTATGATAAATTGTTGCGAAATGTAATTAAAGAGAGCATAAAGAAATTTAAAAAGTCACAAAAAAGTGTTATATCATGAAACGTTTGAAGTCTAACATAAAATGCTAAAATTTCTGACATTATTTCTTGGTTATCTTATAAATATATTGCTAAATGGTACATGAACGTATTATTTATCGTTCCAGGTTGAGCTGTTATATCCAAAGCCCGGTTACGTGGAAATTGATCCGGAATGGCTGTGGGATGCCATAGTTCGCGTAATCAAGCAATGCATCAAGGGTAAGATTATAAATTACTAATGTACTCGCAGTTTTAATGGTGAAAGCTAAAAGTTATTTCTTCGATTAAAATCGTTCGATGTGATTGATTAAAATGACCTTAATAATATACGTATTTCAGAGAGTGGTCTTGAACCATCGGTGATAGAAGCTCTGGGCATATCGACGCAGCGGAGTAGTGTAATTACTTGGAACACTGATAGCGGCAAACATTATCACAAGTAGGAAAATAACCATTCTTTCTAATCTTAATCAAACTTTAAATTCTCGTTTCTCACGACATTTCTTCTTATAAAGTGTATTTACATCAAATAGTTCATAAAAAGCTCGGATATATGGTCAGCGTAAACGAATAGCAAACTTGCAACACACTTAATCATCAATTTTAATTTTTAATCAATAATTCGACAAGTATACGACCGCAAACGATATAATCGCTTAACGCTGGCAACAAAACGTTCACATTTGATTGCAAAAGTTCCTTATTAGAGAAAAACTCGTGAAGAGTGTTTACATAATAATTTCAAATGAATGAGTCACAATAACAATTAAATCGATATAAAATAATTACAAAATAATGTGAATAAATTTCCAGCTTCATAACATGGAAGGATCTACGCGCGGACTCGATGGTCACCTCGTGGAACTCGTCTCTAACTATGCGGGGCTTGCGCCTGGGCTCGAGACTACTCTACGCGGTATCTCGCAACAAGCGATATCGAGCTGGCAGTGTCCTTCGATTGATGAATACCCAGGTAGGCAATAGCAACTCCCTCTCTCGCTCTCACTTTTTTCAGTAAATTAAAAATTACTCGTAAACGAGTTCTGGCTGTTGACATTGTATAGAGATTTAATTCAGCGTTAACGTATTGCAGATGACGCTGCGGCTTTTGTGGGCACTGGAGAACGTGGAAGGCCTGCGGGAATCGGCTGATGCCGGAAAGGCGGTCTTCGGCGGCGTTGATTGTTGGCTTCTCTACAAATTGACCGGTAAGCGATGATTAAGTATGCGTGCAATAGCTGCACGCGAGTAAAGTGAAGGCAATCGTCGCGTATTACTGCAGCGCAATGTTAAACTGCGCTCACTTACATAGTCGACAGAAGTATTAATATAATACAGTCATTATAAAATGTAACCAGTTAAAGTTTTTTAACAGACAACGTAATTCATGCGTGTAGTTGATTGTTTTAAGTATTTAAAAGGCCACTTAAGTCACAAGTATCGTGTACAGTTTTATAGTGGTTTTCCAAGATAATTTTGAGTCAAATTTTGTTTTATTTATTCTGAATTCTACGAGATGTATCTAATAACGAAGATAACTATTGTGACTCTTTGCACTAAATTATATTATATATTCATGTTTTTACAAAATTTGGACCATTACAGGTGGTGAAACAAAATTTTTTTACAAGATGTCTGAGCACCCCTTAACTTATTAAACAATGAATTTAATCGCTTCCGAAAAAGACTATTACCATTCTAGTACTAAAAGATCCGTAACTTTACAGGTCAGCACATTACGGACGTATCGAGCGCCTCAGCTACGGGACTCTTCGATCCGTTCACTCTGAAATGGGCTGGTTGGTCCCAGAATCTGTTCAACCTGCCTAGCTCGATGTTTCCACGGGTTGTCGACACGGCTGGTAACTTCGGTCGGTTAGCGGCTTCGCTTTTTGGTGCTGAAATACCAATCGCATGCTCGATGGCTGATCAGTCTGCTTCGCTTCTTGCCTCCGGCTGTTTTAAACCCGGAGACCTCAAGCTAACCATGGGCACAGGAAGCTTCGTCAATGTCAATACTGGTGACGAGCCTCATGCTTCGGTTTCAGGTCAGTTTGTATTTCTAAAATTCGGAAATAAATTGTTTTCTACATATAAGTACTTACATTTTAATTCTTTACAGGTCTTTATCCGTTGGTTGCCTGGCGACTAGGATCTGAGTTAGTTTATATTACTGAAGGTTCATCGAATGATACTGGTACCATTATTGAATGGGCTAAATTTTCAGGTAAGCTATATAGTTATTTTGTGTTACGATTGGAATATTATAAAATAATCTATTACTACGATGTCAATTTTGTATAACTATAAGGCATAATTGAAATTAATTGTGATTAAATGTCATGCTAGACTTTTGCAGTAATTAATCAATGTATTTTTTTCAGAAATCATTCAGCACCCATTGGAAACTTACACGTTAGCTACTTCCGTAAAAGATTCAGATGGAGTTTGCTTTGTTCCCGCATTTAGCGGTCTGCAGGTATGTTCTATCGCAAACGAATCTTGTTCTTGTTTTTAAAAGCGTTAAACATGTGCGACATAAATATTTTTCTTTTATTCCTGCAGTCACCGATCAATGACCAGAACGCTGCAGCTGGATTTATAGGTATAAAGCCAACCACACAGAGAGCTCACCTAGTTCGCGCGATGATGGAGAGCTTAGTTTTTAGAGTAGTACTAATATACGATTGCATACATCGCGAAACGCAATTTACGTATCACACGATAAGGTATGAACATTTTGTAATGATTCTTTGATTGATGTAAAAAAATCTTTTTAAACGATGTACATATATTTAATCAGAGTCGATGGAGGAGTATCACAAAACGACTTTACCATGCAGCTTTTGGCTGATATGACTGGATTAGAAGTCGAGAGGAGTACGAGTAGCGAAATGTCAATTCTGGGTGTAGCTTTTTTGGCTGGATTACATCAAGGTACATTTTTTCGATGCATAAATGGATTTTCGAAGATAATTAATCAGTTAAGGGTAATCTTTTATCATTTTGTTATTGCAGGTATTTGGAAAAGTAAGGAAGACATTCTAAAGCTTCGCTGTATCGAAAAAACATTCTTTCCCAACAAGGAGAGAAAAGCTTCCTACGAAAAATTGTTTGAAGACTGGAAAAAGGCCGTAGAAAGGGTCAAAGATTGGTACTGACCAACCACTCCCCAAATGCTGCCAGACCTTGACAAAAACGATGAAGCCATAATAGCAAGGCAAGAGAGAAGATGGAGTTGCGTGAAAATCTTCATAGGAATTATCATATTGATATACATAGTTAAAGTATTGCGGGTAAAGTTTCCCGAAACCCTACGCACGTGAATTACAAATGGGTCGAGATATAACGCGGGAACTTACCAAAGAAATTTCTTGCGTACTTTGACAGTATTTTCATAGAAGTTCTGCTGAGATTATAGTCAATTTATCGTATCGTATGTAATACGCGTGTATAGGAAAGAGTCGTACAGTATGACTAAAACTTATAGAGCAAACGTAGGTAAAGAATTCCTTGTTTAAAACATGGTTGTAATCTTTTTAGCTTTTATATTTTCTTATAATATAAAACTACGTATTGTAACAAATTTAACGACAAATCACATTTAAAGTACATTAGGGGTGTCATACTGCCGGACAAACTTCTGTACAGTAATAATGTGTTAATTAAGAATTGAAGATTTTACGTAAAAAAAGTAGAGAAATTATTTTTGTTTTGTTTTATTTGTTATTATATTGTTGAGTATTGTTACACTTTTTATACGAATCGCCACGTAAGTCATTCATGTGAACACTAGTAATTCTTAAGTGCCTTATATACAAAAACCTCTCTCTCAGAGATAATCATATGTAAATTTTAAATTTTGATACTCATTGTTTACTGAAAAAATAAAAAATATAGTTAATTCACAAAGCGAAAAGATCTTTCATCTATAATTATTAATTCACTCTTCGACCTATATAAACAAAAATACATTCCAAGAACTGTCGAGCGCCGCTGCAGAACACAACGAGAAACAAAAGAACCTGTGAGATTGCGAAAGGAGAAAAAAGTCGACGCTTTGCTCTCATTAAGTATTATAACGAATAGAAGAAAAGATGTACGCAGAGAGCGAGAGAGGGAGTTCGGTATAGGCCACGACTGCTTACCTATTGTTATTCATCGTTTCCGAATCGGTCTACCGAGGGTCTCGCAGGTCGCGTCGTGGTGCTCGTTCCAAATAAAGTGCCACAGAGACTCGGCGTCATTTGTGCGGCTACGTGATTTCGATTTCCATACATCAGTGATCGCTCCGGATTTTTCTATACTGAGCTCGTTTTTTTTTTCTTTAGCCGGTGCTGTAAGTGACGTCATCGATGTGTATATCTTTTTTACAAGCGCCCTGATCATTATACAACTTTTTGTAAATTATCACAGAACTTTATTCGTTGTCATTATTTTTAGAAAATTAATCCACATTCGAATTCGGAAATAAATTAGTAAACGTAGTATTAGCTAGATAAAATTCAATGGATATACACCTACTTTGCGTTCTAGTAAAACCTCGATATCACTATAGATTTAGCAAAGACGCAGTCTTTTCGGTGTAAAACAGCGCGATAAATCTTTAAATTTTAAAAGACGCGTCCTGTGTCTGTAGAACAATCGAAGTTTTGTTAACAAGCCAAACGACACTGTCGCATAATATATAGAAGCAAGGAAAAAAAAAACATTTTGACGGTTATTCAAATACATTTACAAAATTCGTCAGTCGACCATATAATACACACACGCGAGCGCGCTCAGCGAAACTTCTCACCACTACAGCAAGGCTCGCACTGCACGATCAGCTACATCGAGCCGTCACATATAATATATCGTGCACAAAGAAGACTTTCGCAAAGCCGAGCTGAATTGCTGAATTTGGAAAATGAACGAAAAAGTATATTTGACAACGAGGCAGCAGCACACATGCGACCGGCACCGGCGCACGTTGCGCAACGCGCCTGCGCTATCGGAGATCGGGCGGCGATGAACTTGCCGTTTTTCATTATATAGTTTAAACGAATTCACCCGCGAGTAGCACGCAACGCATCGATCGATCGGATTCGCGATCGGACATCGAGCGCGCGTCCTCCTCGACGTCGCAAGCCTAGCAGCAACGCTTCTCTCTAGTCGCAGGCCACATTATTTTGTCTTACCTTTACACGCACTAGTCTTCGTTTTTTTCTTAGAGAAGGAATCATTTTTGTTCGCTATCATGGTGAGTATTTTGAGATCGGTATTCGTTTTTTTTTTTTTTTACTATTGTCTCAAGTGTCTGTGAGTGAATTTATTGGTGATCGAATCGGTGAAAAATGAAAAATCTTGAGTGATATCGAAGGAAAGTTTTTGTATTTGCGATTTCCATCGTGACAAGCGTCTATCAGACACGTTTGTGCGAATTTACATGAAAGTTAAGTATCAGTGCGGATCACCTTTGACGTCAAATAGTGCTAAATATTCGTGCGTTTGGGAATATGTATTGTGGTTGAATGCAGAAAAAATAAAACTACAACGAAAAACTATCGAATCGGACGGTTCTTGGGAATCTATCGATATTCCCAAGGCAAATTGAAGGGAAAGAAAAAATTATCAGATTATTTTCTTTTATATCTTGGACGTTTCGGCGATCAATGTCGCCCTCAGCGTCAATAATAATGTTTTCTCGATTTTTTCTTTCCCTTCAATTTTTTCCTCGTAAAGATCGATAAACTTCCAACCACCAAGAGGTAGAGTCAACACAGGGAAAAAATTAACTTTCCCTTCTACAACATTGAAAAACTATTGATTTTTGTTGATCGACTTTATTTTCACGAATGAAAGTATTACGTCGATCACCAATAAAAGCATTTGATAAAACAGACTATTATATATATTTAACTTAACTTTGTATATGTTTGTGTTACACTTTTATCGTATATGTTCTTCATATATGCCCGTATAATGATGAAAGAAGTTTAAAGACATTTAAAAGTTTAGTAAATGTTATTTCTTCGTACGCGTTTCATTTTACTAATGCGTTTTAAATTATATCCGAAGTCATTAAGAGTTCAACGTGCATATCAATGCTGAAGTATCAATGCCCACGCGTATAAGATGAAAGTGAGAATAACTGTTCGAGCATTGCTCAAAGTGAATTAAACATCGGTGTAGTGTGCATAGTTTCTAAATAGTATTCTCTATTTTGAAAAATTATTTGAGATTGTGAATCTGAGTGAAGTATACATAACTTAGTTGCATGAAAAATCTTTAGAATCATTCTTCATTCAAGATATTTTACTTCGTTAATTAGGTGTTTTCATAAAGCCATTAAAAATGGTGCATAATATCTTACAATTTTTAAGGTAAATCTTGTATACTCAACTACTTTTGGAAGAGATTGTAAGAATATGAATGCAGATTGTATTTATAGTTTATCATTCTTTCTCGCGTTTAAACGATTTTTAAAGTTCTCAGCTGATTTGATTTTTTATTTCGAAATAATCGAATTCTATGCTTTCTATTTGCGTAAATAAACTATTCCGCATATATATATCTACGGGAAAGACCAGTAAAAAAACACGTTTATTTACTGCGCACAGTGACGCCAATTTCGCCGAGGTATACGGTTTACGGGTCGGCAAAAAATATTGACCATTAAATATACGCGCGGAGCCACACAACTTTGCTTCGTTCGCCAATTCTGCATTGCAACACAACAGACTCTAAAGTTTCCCAGCTATGGATGAAAGTGGCTATTTTTAGCATTATGAGTATACATTCAAGCTCTGATGGTGACTTATATTTTGTAAAAAATTAGAACCGGTTGCGCACAACTTATATATTGATATACTGATATACTTATTGCTCACATTGGTTTACACCTTTCGACGTCGAAAAGGCACTAAAGACTGCTTCATAAAAGTTCCAGTCAAGTGAAATATAAGACGGTGCATGAATACGTGGTCAGCAAGGTTATATAGCTGCAAACGGATTTTCCTCAAAACGACACGTTTTCAAATATTCTACGCGTCGATATATTTATAGTGTATTTTCTCTTATTCTAATGTGGACTTATTGCAGAATGAGTAACTACAAAACTGAAAAGCTGACGTTTATGCATACCTATACCTATGTATAAATATTTTTTTATCTTCTATCAAGACCTCGTAGACGAGATGAAAATAAAAACAAGACGGAAATGACAGACTTGCTTATTAATAATATTTTTCTGTTCATATACGAGTAAATTGTAGTTACTGTGCTTCTCCTAACTTGAATTATGCATATACTCTTGCCAGTATTTATATTATCCTCAATCGAGTTATCGATTTGCATTATCTGAATTAAATGAACACATATAACTTAATTATACGAATCAACGAATCTTCATATTATACAGAGCGCACCTGTTGTGTAAACAAAGATTAATTTGGGCCTGTTCCGGGTTATGTATATTTATACTTTTTGCATTCCTGCGTGCAAAAAGAGGTCGTTAACCTTGTGATTGCAACGCCGATTGATGATTTTGAACGAACACATACACACACATACTTGCTTTATAATAATAGCCGAGAAAAAGTTCAGTAGGATCAACAAATTTAGCTTTTTACATTTGGAGCAATGAAACAAGGTCGCGCTTCAAATAACACATTTTGATATTGCGCATAGAAGCTATATGAACAAAAGGCATTGAAAGTGATCGCATTGATTATAGCGAGCAAAATACAAGCATAATACCTACATATTAAAAAAAAACTAAGATATATATAAAGCCTGATAAATTGAGAGAGAGAGAGAGAGAGAGAGAGAGAGAGAGAGAGAGAGAGAGAGAGAGAGAGACAGGAATAGCACACCGGAAATCTGCAATGTAAAATAATTTATTCCATTATTGCAGAGCGCGTAAAACGTTGCAACTATAAATCGATGACGATATAGACTCTCCTCAAGTTTTCCGAATAAATAAAATTTCAGTTTTTCTGCAGGTAGTAATATAATATAATGACACACGCACACGATATACTTCCACGTATGATTAAATCGGCAGCATAAGTAATACCGAAAGCAAGTAGTTGAGAACGCAATCAATTACAGCTTGCGGCAAATCAGAGGACAGCGCGCAGAAGTCGCGAAATCGGCCTACTGATAATAGAATACAAGAGCTATCGAAATCACCAGACCACCGCTAATATACTGTATACAGAGAAATAATTTCACCGGCTTTGAGAGCGCTTCCGCCTCGGTCTTGTAATCACCAGCGACACTGTTTTTCTCTTTCGCTCGTTCACTTTCCCGCGCAGTCGTTTCGTTGCGCTGGACCTTTTCTAGTCTCTCTCTCTCAAGCGCGCGCAGATACAAAGTGAGAGCTATTAGTCTGTATTGACTCTTTTGGTCAACATATCCCCTTCTCTCTCTCTCTCTCTCGCTCACCATACATAGATACTTGTCGATATTCATCTCTCTGTCTCACTCTCGAGTCATGTGGCCGATAGCTACAAGCACCATATTACACCGCGGCGCAGTCTCTCGTTAACTAACTAACCGATCAGTCGTGTAAAATCTCGCGGCTCACACGCGCGCGGATGTGTGCTCGATTGTTGTCCTTTTTTTCTCGCTCGATCTGGAATTGACAATATTGTGCTTTTTGGCTGCTGCTGCTGCTGCTACAGGCGGAAGTGGTGCTGGACATGAGCGAAGTGAACGGCCGGCTGGCGGAGCCTCAGACTCAGACGCCCGAGTCCATCGCGCTTGACATCGACGAAGAGACGGAAGTATGCAGAGTGAACCTTGAGCCCGAAGAGGCTGTGGTGCTGATACAACCGATGACCGAAGGTGAGTGAGTTTTAGTCGATGTATACAAGTTAGCCATCATATAGTTACAAGTGTATAGTAGGTATATAAGATGCTCGAGGCGACAAGCTTATTTACAAAGCTGCGCATGACTAAGGATATCGGGAATTCAAGTTGTTCTCGCGTATGGATTGATATAGACGGATCGTTTTTATCGAGTTATTAAAAGATTTCGAGCGTTTGCTTGACTCTGGGAATTATTACAAAAGTATTATACAGCATCCTCGAAAATGATGTAGGTACATTTGACACGCTGCGCTAGCGTCAAACGCTGAAAGGCACTATACTTATACTTAATAAATCTCTTAATCCTCACCGGCCAATTGTCACGGGGCTTTGTGAGCAAACGTCGCGTCGTCTTTTCTTGATTCCGTTTCTGAAAATAAATACACTCCGTCTCAGATGCCGAGGACTGAAACTGCAATTGCTTCGGTCTATGCCCCGCATATTTTGTTTTCATTGATGAATAATAGTTTATACTTCTGTGCTGATGACTGTGGATGAGTTCTTTAAAGTATAGGTATTCCTCTAGGCTAAATAATGCTGTAACTGGTCGGACACGTTTTTGTCGTTAACATAAAGATTCTTCAAATTATTTTCCATACCGATCATCGTAAAATATTTAAAATAATCAGCGAAAATAATAGCCGGGTGCGCGCACGCGTATATACTTACTGACATGAAAAACTGCGCATACCGAATCGTGCTATTTAAGAAACACTGGAAGATGCTAATAAGATCTACATTTAGTCAGGGTTTTTTTTTTCTCAAAAAGTCGATTAACATTCGAAATTGCTGATTCGCAGTCTGCAGACGGTACTTACCATTTCTGAAAAACGTTCTTCCGCGATTGCGTAAGAGAATTCCTCTGCATTTTTTAAAATCACAGATAAAATATTATAGGGTATTTCAATATTATACACAGCACAGATATCACTCGCAAAAAAATAATTCATGCAAGCCTTGTAAATATAAACTGTATACAGGTAGAAGATCGATCCCTCGACGAGCTCTCGAAATTTCCATTCGATCTCATAGGTGTGACGTCAGGCAACTAGTTCCTTACAGCATAATGCGCGATACCAGGTCACGAGTAAGCGGAATCACAGTGTTGTTCAAAGTTAAAACTTCAGCAGGACATGAAAACTTAAATGAGTCGAGACGCGAAGGCACCACCACCACGCGACACGTGTGCAAATGCGCGACAAACGCATCTTTCCACTTTTTCTCATGCAGGTTATACGAGTGCAGTTCTCAAGCCTCAGCATAATTTTTGTATAATTTTGTCTCCATAAATCCTCGTTTTTGATAAATTAGCTTCTATAGCTTTCGTTTACATCGGAATATCTATATGCTGAAAAATATTCAAGAATAATGCATAATTTTAGTCTTCACAATTGTATATAGGCAGGAGATAAGTCAGTTCCTCGAACCTCGTCGAAATCCGTTTCCACTTTTCCAGAGAGAGAGAGAAAGCGGTGCATACGATGCGGAAGAACTCTCGTAGTTCGATGAGCTTTTACTCTCTTGTCACAACAAAAACTATTATTTTGAAGTTTATGCTCATGCATTCAATCAATAAATTATAGTTTACAATCGTGTTGTTATCCGCGCCGGCAAAGAGTATGTCGTTTGAGATCCATCATTCCCTTTTACGTGTAAGAACTATCTCTATAATCACTTAGCCTACTGTGTATGACACGACATTATAATCAATAAACATCCACGCCAGAGGTCTTAAAAAAATTACGTTTTGAGCGAGAACCTGTCATTGTTTTTCTGAAAGAAACATCGAATCCTAGATGATAAATTGCCTTTTTTCCCACGCGAAAGCCTCCTCTCTTTATCTTAACCGACACAAACACATCTCTCGTCGCTACACATACATATATAAATAAGCATTTTATATGAACAACCTCCGGCCAGTATTAGTATTACTCATTAGCTTCAAACTGTCGGACTACTTGGGCTAGAATCTGGAAATATCATTACACGCATGTGCTTGCTCATATAGCACGTTTTGTGTGCGAGTTTTTATGCGTGGACAAGAAAAAAAGTTAAGTTCTCCTTCGCTGTTGCTTTCAGCGAGCGCTCAGTGATTTGCATTATTATACTCTTAGTAGAGTCTCCTGATGCCGAACGTCTTTTCACGACGATTCATTGCAGACAAGTCAGTTCTTCGGTGATACACGCCGACTACAGCGATTTCGAAACGTGTACGTGTATAGTGCGCTGGGACAGATTCTTTCGGCGTTGCTGATAACAGAGGCAGGTATTTGCTTTGTTGCGATCTTAGAAAATTAATTCTCGTATTGGTTTATGCTTTGATGATGTGTCGTTAGTATACCAGTGATGGTGAAAAAATCCTTTGGGTGCAGGGTCGTGAAGGTTTCAAAAGACTGTAACAAATAGTGATCGGATCAACTATAATATAGAATAAGCTTTTTTTTGCCTTAAGTATAGTTAAGATTTGATCATTTTTACTTTATACCATTGAATATTGATCAGTGAAGATTGCTTCAATATCCAAAGCTTGAATATAATCATCGACATTTTTGTGTGTTTCATTTGTGTATATTCATTTGTGAGTTTACGTCATTAGAATTGCAACGATAGGAAAGGTGAATATTTGCTGAATTTTCAACATCGCTAATTTTTCTGGCAACAAAAAAGCACGCATAAACTGTTAACATAACGATCATCGCTGATAATGCATTTGCAAGTCAATGATATCCAAGTTAATTTTTTTGCGTTTCACTAACGCCTATATGTAAGGATAACCAGTCATCGTATTATAAGTTCTTATATCCAACGTATCTTTCTCATTTCAATTGAAACTGCGATTCATCAATCATATAATATTATTTTCAACGCAGTATAGCGAAGCCTCGAGCCACGAACACTCTCTATAACATCAGCATCGTTCGCGCAGCGAAACTTCCGTAAAAATCGCTTTCCGCGCGCGTCGCTTTGTATATACTTAGTACTGTGTATTATTATTAAATTATCTCTCTCGTACGTGACGTTCCTCTCTCAACAAGCGCAAGTCATCTTCCGTATATACGACACTTTTTTTCACCTCTAGTTCTCACGCAAGGGGTTGCCTCCAATTGATTATTCTCTGGCAATAAGACAAGGTCCCGCCTGCGCTTACATATAGTAAGAAGTGTCGAGGAAAAGTCTGATAGCTATACTTATAACACACACTTACTGCGCGCGCTAAAGAGGGTCTAGTTAAGCCTCTCGCGATCTATTTATCCCTGATGCGAATTGAATAATGCACCAACGAGTTACCACCTCGTTCACCTTCGGTGTTAACTCGATGAGGGATATAGCTTGTATTAACAGGTATACATCGAAACCTTATACACAGTTGAGTCTTGTTAATGTTTCGCGAACTCGAGGCTAGAAATTCGCGCGGCCAGTTCGAGAGTCTCTCTCGAGTGCAGAGCGTCAGACGATCTCGTCTGGAGCGTTTCAGTGGTTATACGAGCGGTTTTTTTTTTTCGTCGGGAGACGTCGATTAACTAGCACACGGCGTTCTTGTTCTCTTTTTCTTACCGTCTCTGAAAGATCCTTTTTTTTTTATTGGAAGAGAATTTTAATGGCGATTTAATTATAGCCTTGGTTGCGCTTGATTTAGAGGAGGATATTGGGATTTGCGTCGATCTACGTGTTTTCAAGGTATTTATATGAAATGATCGCTTGACATAAATTGGGAGTCGTGTGTGTCCTGTGCGACTTGGACTGTATTTTGTGCGATACAAAAATTGATCGATTAATAAAAAAAGGAAATTTGAATTTCAACTTATTTTATCACTTTTAAATGATATGAAATTCGTTCGATATTTACTTGCGTTTTTTTTTTTTTGTTGAACTGCCAACAAAAAATTGTGTACATTATTAAATTTTGCTATTCAAACAAAAATAATACGTCTATAGCGATTTTTATTTGTGTATTAAAAAAAAAATCTCAAAATATAACAAATTTCAGATAAGGTGATTTGATAAAATTCAAATTTCCTTTTTGTAGTTTTAAGCTATTCTTTTTTAAAGTATGTATAGAGTATTCATATTATGCCCATATTGATATTCCGTAAAAAATTTGCATTAACGATCCAGATCTATATGGAACTTTCTAATTCACATGTTTTATTTCCGGATACTCCGAAATATTTATAAATTTTATAAATTGAAAACATATTACCGCCATTTTAATAAATCCAACAACGCTGAAACAGAAATTTAACAATAACACAAATTCTAGAATAAAAGAAATACGAGAAATCGCCATTCACTGAATCATCCCGCAACGATATCATTGTAAAATAAGAGAATATCTATTGTTTATTGCAGTTTAAAATAAAACGACAGTTACGCTAATCATAATGACGCAAACGATCGAACAGACCGTGGAGTCCAACGGAGATGCCGTCAGAATTCACGTTGAGGCTGCCAAAGTCGCTCATTACAATGGCTACGGTATAGGATAATAAAGAATTTTCTTCGACAACGTGTTCTCAATGTGGCACAAATTACTGTGTTATTATGTCATTCTTCTCAAAGCTATCATTTTTTAAATTTACCTCATATGTACACGCGCTAGTTGTATATACTTACTGCTTATAAATGGTTTCAAACAATATTTTGTTCACAAATATTTGTTCACGTTTGTTGGAAATTTTTCAAACACATAAGTACTAAGAATAGAGTTCACTTAATATAAGCGATTCATCTGGAATTTTTTCAGACATATTGGCGCGTTAAAAAAAAAAGAATCATATCTAAAAACGGGAGCATATCAAAACGACAGCTGATTGGCTTAGAAATGGCGCTAAATTTGAAATTGTTTTGTCGATCATGGTAAAAAAATTGAAAATTAATAAATTACTTAAATTATGCAAAGTTACTTGTAGTAAATAATAATTATTCCGAATAATAATACTTTGGAAGCATGATAGCTAGAGCGCGCATCATGCAAATCATTTCACATCTGCAGTAGCACGAATGGTAAATACACATTTGATTTGGTATCTCGATTCCGCGACACCTGTATACACACACCTGAAGCTACACTGAATTATCGTTACCCAGTTAAGTACCCACTGCGCGAAAGTAGCATATGCCATATATGTACTATGTAGATCTATATACCTATACATATGCCTGCACGATCTCAGCGACCTCTCTTGAGTTTTCTGACAAGCTACGGAGCAGCAACAGAGCTAGCTGATGGGGACAGTCGGGTCGGACATGAGTATACATATGACTGATATATGAGCCGGACAGTGTCCGTATCTAGAATACCAGTAGAAAAATAAAAATAAAACATCGGCTTCGAACACAACAAAAAAGTCGAACTTATCTTCAATACGACCTCCAAGTCTATTTATAGAGCTTTTTCGCGTACTTATCAAGCAATTGCATCCACTCGCTACACTTTCAGTTGCACACTATCGTTATTCGTACGAAAACACGTAAATAATAAACGACCCACACACGCGCACATATACACGCACGGGTGAGCTCGCATACACGCATGATGGCGATATATGTATATACGCTTAGGTATACGAGATTACGAGAACGAGACGAAATAGTGAGAGAACCGGCCGTTTCGAAATGGGCGCGTCTTGTGTGCTGCAGTGGTTGAGCGCCGCGGAGCGCACAGTTTATCTCGGACTACGCGACGACAAGTGGAAGCGCGCTGCGAAGCAAGAGATAATACTGTTGGACAGCAGATTCACATCATATCAAGGAGACGTTGCGTGCAGCAAATCGTTCGTAACCTTTCTCGTCCGAGAAAGGAAGATAGCTTACACACTGTAGTCAGGAAGTTTTCGATCTTATAACGCCTTGAAGTGAGTTTTTTTTTTTCTCATTGTCTATTTTCTACACAAGTACTTGTCTAATGCAAACGTGATTTTGCAAACCGGGCAATTCGCGTTTGATTATACGCATATTATAGCATTAAAAGAGAAATTTCTATTAGCTGAAATTTTCCATAAACGCATATTATAAGTAGTCGCTAAGTACGAACATCACGGTGAGTCTCTCGAGTTTTCGTCGGAGCCGCGAGCGCGCCGAAACTGAAAGTACATACATTACAGGATGATGATGATAATATAGCGCGTATACGACTTTCCCCTCGACCGGGATTCTAGTCTTGCGACATTAAACCATAAGTATCTCTTTCACCAGACCGTTGACGTTGTCTATCGAGCGAATCCGTATGCGTTTACACATTTGTAGGTAGGTATGTACGTGGAACCGACTGGAACAGGTATTTCTTGAAGTCGGTGAATATGTGCTTGTATTAGGCATATACACGTATACACTATATATATAGATGCTGTCGACCTTGATGTAGACAGTATAAGGTGCCTTCAAAAAATGCAGTAAGCTGAAAGACGCGAGACAGAAGGATATTAATTAAATGTCTGAACTTTGAACCTTGTCACTTTTGCATGCTAAACGTTAATCTTAATTATGTAAGGCTGTTTTATTGATTCTTTGACACTATCTGCTCTGAGTTATCAAGACTCTGATGGAAGATAAAAACCATCACTCAGAATACGATAATTTTTATCACTTTTTGGTTCTGTATTATTTTCCTTGTTATTTCTTCGCTTGCTGTTTTACTTGTGGTCATTACATTTTTAAATTTATTTCCTTTTCTTTCATGGAAATTTATGATTTGCATACATATTTTAATTCTCTCACTACAAGGAAAAATTTGATTTTGCTCAAGTTATTACCATTAAAAGAAGTTACCAATTTTGTCATTCCTTTCAGTTCCCATCAACGGCAAAGACATGTCCAACTATGCAGAGGTGAGTTTTTCAACCATTCATCTTTTTGCATTAAAAACAAATTTAAATAACAAATGGAATTTGTTTTTTTCAGCTTGTACAGTCCACGAGAGAGACATTCTATAGTGGAAAGACTCGACCACTGGAATTCAGGATTAAACAATTGCAGGCACTCAAGCGCATGCTTGAAGAGAACAGACATGAATTCCATGCTGCCTTGAATGCTGATTTACGAAGAGTACGTTGTTAATATTTTTTTGTATTAATTGTCCTCTGTAGATAATTAATATTTTTTTGATCATCTGTTATAGAGTAAATTTGAGAATTACGTACTTGAAATTGATTACACGATCAATGAAATCATTCATTTACTGAGGCATTTAAAAGAATGGGCTGCTCCAGAAAGGGTAATATTTTTTTTCAATTTATATCAAATATTATGCCAGAATTTTTTTTAACGATAATAAAGATAAGTAATGTATTTATAATTTAGCCAACAAGAGCATTTGTGAATATCTTGGACGAAATTGTCATTTACAAAGAGCCTTACGGTGTTGTTTTGGTCATGGGAGCTTGGAATTATCCTCTACAGTTAGCATTAGCACCAATGATAGGAGCTATTGCAGGTGGCAATTGTGTGATTCTTAAACCATCTGAAGTATCCGTTGCTACTGCAAAGCTCATAAATGAACTCGTACCTAAATATTTGGATAATGTAAGTCTGCTTTTAAGTAAATAGTCAACTTCCTAGTTACGTACTAATTTTAATAGTCAACATATTTATTTAAATTAGGAATGTTTCAAAGTCGTTTGTGGTGGAACTAACGAAACCACTGAACTTTTGAAACAAAGATTTGACTATATCTTCTTTACTGGTTCAACCACAGTTGGACGTATTGTGCGAGAAGCATCAAATAAATTCCTCACACCGGTAACCTTAGAACTTGGTGGAAAAAGGTAAACTACACCTAGAATATAACACTCTTTAGATTGTAAATTTGTACAAAAATAACAAATTTATTATTTTCAGTCCTGTCTACATTGACAATACAGTTGATTTAACAGTCACAGTCAAAAGAGTTTTGTGGGGCAAATTCATTAACGTTGGTCAAACTTGCATAGCACCGGACTATATATTGTGCACACCAGAAGTTCAAAATGCATTCGTTAAAGAGGCAAGAAAAATTATGAAAGAATGGTACGGCGAAAATCCACAAGAAAGTCAAGATCTTTGTCGTATTGTCAGTGACAAGCATTATCAGTAAGTTATAGTATATTACGAGCGTGACATAATGTAAACCAAAATATACCCATTGTTACATTATGTTATTATATTTTAGGCGACTAACGTCTTTCTTATCTAATGGTGAAGTAGCTATTGGTGGTCAAGTTGATCCTGCTGATAAATACATTTCACCAACCATTCTCATAAATGTCAGACCATCAGAACCAGTAATGAAGGAGGAAATTTTTGGACCTATTTTACCAATTGTAAATATTAGCAATGCATATGAAGCCATTAAATTCATCAATGAACGGTAAGACATTAAATATATGATTTCCATTTTACTTGAATACATAATGATTTAATTAATTATATAAAATTTATAAATTTGAGTTATTGTGGGCCTGAAAGTATCTTAACTTATCTTTCTCAAGTGTATTCTAAATTAAAAATTTTAAACGTAATCAGATAAAATACGTAAAAATATTTTGTTTAATTTAATATTAGCAATTGCAACGATTAATTGTTTGATATAATCTTATTTGCTTATATCTTTTATTATCAAATCTTGCACGCAAACATGAGTACACAAAAATAAAAATAGCAAATTTATACGTACTGCAGAAATTAAATTATTGCATTTATTACTTAGATATCTCACCTCTATTTGGCGTAGTGATTGTAATTTTATACATCATTTTTTC
This sequence comes from Pteromalus puparum, assembly GCA_012977825.3. NCBI lineage: Eukaryota > Metazoa > Arthropoda > Insecta > Hymenoptera > Pteromalidae > Pteromalus > Pteromalus puparum. The sequence continues at coordinate 57,502,543 of CM053172.1, read as the reverse complement.
TGTCAAATAACAACTTTTAAATTTATTCCCTATGTAGAGATAACCCCCTTGTATTGTACGTGTTTTCCATGAAAAAGGATGTACAAAATCTGATCATAACTCAAACAAAATCTGGCTCGGTGTGCGTAAATGATACAATCATGCAATACAGTGGTGAGTTATGCTAAGGTTTTAGGTGATGGTTATTGATTATTATGCAATCTAAAATTTTAAGACACGCTACGATATAATGATCTAAAACTATTAGCATGCTATTACCGCTGGTAATCCACAAACTTGGCTCAAATTTTTTCAAATGATGGTTTTAATTGATTTTTACAATTCTATTCGCAACGTTTTATGTTTATTTGCATGTCTGGTTCTGGTGATTCGTTTGGTTTAGGGAAAAGCCATTAGCGCTGTATATTTTTAGTAAAAATTCCGAAGATGTTAATTTGATATTGCAAAATACGTCAAGTGGGAATGCGGTAGTTAATGAGACAATATTACATATGACAGGTATGCTGAGTAACTGGTGGTATTTTTTTTCTATGTGTTAATCCCTATTATGCAACCCCTTTAGCACTGCTTTTTGTGTAAAAATTTTGCTTGACATTAGAATTTCATCTGGCAGAAGATAAATACTTGCATATTTTTAGTTGATACCTTACCATTTGGAGGTGTTGGATTATCAGGCATAGGAGCCTACCACGGAAAATTGTCGTTTGATACTTTCGTCCATCCTAAGGGATGCCTTATAAAGAATTTCAACATTATTGGAGAAACTCTGGCATCGTAAGTAGATTTTCAAATTTAACTGTAAAAATGTAATAATCCTATAATAATATTATGAAAAGTCACTACGTCAGACAGTTTGAGCTTACATACATATTCATTTTCAGCGCACGTTACCCACCTTACTCGGAGAAGAAGTTAAAAGTGCTGTCTCTTTTGGTGGCTAAGAGGCCCGATATTCCTGGAATACAATATTTGCCGCACTTGCTAATGTTCGGACTGGGAGTTGCTGCGACTTTTGGCATCAAAGCTTTAATGAAGGTACAAAAGACAGGATTTCATCAAATACACACTTTGATAAAATTAAAATAATGAAAGCACAAATTTACATTGCTCTTACATAGTGATCAAAGGTACTGTGGTGAAAAATTTCGTTTGATATTAGAGATCCTTTTGATCTTATTATCCTTTTGAGGTACAACTTTTTTTATAAATAATACTTTTACTATCAGTTTTCTCTAGTGCTAATTTATAGAAAACAGTATTACAATCTTGTTAAACCTAAGATGTCTAAATGTTTGTTTGAACATATTTGCGCATCGTTTATAAACTTGTCACGCACATATTAAGTTTTTGTAAATTTTTCGACTTAATAAATAAAGAACTAAACTTGTCAATCAGCTGCATGCGTTTTCCCTTTTTTTAACGAGAACAACTTCAGTGCACTAAAAATGACAATATACATTATCAGGTAGAAAAAGAAACACAAGCTAGCTGATAATATAACGCTATTATTAAATTTTTCCAGGGATCCCCTTACGAGGACCAGCCGTGATGTGGCTAAAAAGGCAAATATTTGTCACAAATGCATGCAAAATATATTATTTTTGTACATGCATATTTTTAAAACCCAGTTATAAAAACTCAGAAGTAAAAGTTTTCACAGTTACGGTCCGATAATTCCAGACGTTATAATTGACAAAGACTACTGGATACATACTGCGATCAGTTTTTCTTTTTGTTTACTGAATAATTACACAAACATCACGTTAATTTAAGATTTATAATGCAAACATCACACGTTTGTTTCTATCACAAGTAATTTTAACGATTATTTGTAAATGTTTATTCGTACTATTTTGTAATGTTAATTTTTAACGATTTACGTGTTAGAAATTACTACGTATTATTTGTTTTGCAAATAATGTTCTTTAGTTATTCTACTTTGTGCGCGTGAAATTTTTAAATCAAAATGTTGGTTTTAGTCGCAATTCTTAATTTAGAATGTCGCAAAATTTTTTTTTATTAACTGAAAATCAGATAAGAAATTGCATTATAAATGCACTCAATAAACATTACAAGTGTGGGTGATAGTATGATATAAAAAACATTTTTTATCTTTATATGTAATCATTGTAAATGATCGAACTATGTATAGTTTATATAGATTATATGCATATATGTTTCTTATAAAAATCTTTACTCTATTCTTTTCCTGCGCTATACCTCCTATTTTCCCACTGGTGAAAACAATTAGTAAAATCAAATTAGTTACTTTCCTTGTCACCGATCGCACGTTCAATATTGATGAAATTCGCAATCACATTACTACAAATTCGACCACTTTGTCGTTTTCCTTGTACTTAATTTTCGCCATTGTGACGTAAATTGGTTAAATACTCGACGACGTTCAAATTAATTTCAATGAATTTAATGTCTGAATTAAACGTAAAATTTTGCAAGTAAGAATCCCGTTATCGAAGTATTCTATAATTTATTGAAAAAAAAAATTTACGACTGCAACGAGCACTAGAACTTGTAAATCGCAAACGATTTCGCAATCCACGCAGCCGTGACAGACTGTTAAGTACTCGACTCGCAGTCAACGACCGACTCTGGTACACGTGTTATTCGCCCACAAGATTTCGGCGAAAATAATGACGTGCGTGCGATGTACGTGTGTGCGAGGATGTAGCATTGACGGCAAATCAGTCATAGTCATCGAGTACATATTAGTAATCGGTTACAGGACTGTGATGCGAGTTTGAAATAAGTCACGCCTGGACCGATTAACCGCGCATCGCGACGTGCTTGCCGCTGCAAGACCAAGCGGTTGCGATTGATAGTCGTCGCTGATCAATGATTCACAGGCAAATCTTCGGGCGGTTTTAATGAATATAAAAGGCAATGCTGCCCGGTCACATTACAGAAGTACCACACAGAATCTTCAAACGGCACAAGATGACAGGTTGGTTGAGTTTAAAATTTGAGTAAAAAGTAATTTTTTTTTTGTTGAAGAATTTCATTTTTAAAAAGCAATGATAATGCGACCAATTCTATTTATTTCTTACGCGATTCGAATAGACTACATTTCTAAAATTTCAACTTTTAAACTTTAGTTATAGTTTCATTTTGTTCTAACTCCGGATAAATAGTCGAAACCAAGTTCAAGGAAAACATAGGTTTTGCCAAAATTTCAGTGTTCTTTCTCCTCAAAATTAAATTCACTTGAAAGATGTTTTTCTAAATCCATCTCAATGCGACACACGCATATAATCACGTTAAAACCTGTTCACAATCAAAACGGCAGACATGAGACCCTCATTCTACATATCGCTGCTGGTGCTGGGATGGGTCGTTTCCATGTCCCTGGCGGGCGACCCTTTCGACAGAATGAACTACATCCTGAGCAATGAGACCACGCTGCAGTTCTACGCCAAATGCTTCTTGGACCAGGGACCTTGCTCCGGAGACGGTCGTGCTATTAAGAGTGAGTTTTTTTCTTCTTCTTTTCTGTGACATCTTGAATTGGCGATGAAAATCTGCAAATGATCAGTGTTCGGTTAGCGAGTTTTGAAATTGCAATGAAAAATAAAATTTGCAACAAAGCTCTAACATATTATCTCGTTGTTTAGGACTACTGCCCGACTTCATATCTTCGAGCTGCGCTAGGTGTTCGCCAAGACAGAAGCAGATGGCCTGCAAAATCCTCTACACTTTGCAGCAGGAAAAGTACGCAGATCTGTGGGCCGACTTTGTGAAGAAGTACGATCCGGTCGGACAGCACCAGACTAAGCTTCAGAACTTCAGAGAACTCTGCCACGATAGTTTCAGCATCGATGTGTGATTAGTTGAATTTCTTAGTTTGCGAACATATTATTTTGTTCGAGTTTCCACAATAATAAAATATTTGATTTGAATTGAAAAAAAAAATCGTAAAAAAAATCGTAACTCGTACGCTATACTTGTTGCCTGTACATTTTGATTTCTAACTTTACATATCTTTTCACATTTAATACTTTATAATTTGTCAATCTTATAATATCATAATAAAGTCTTGTAATGAATTCAAAACAAAATCTTGTCAGATGTTTCGCTATTAATTGTTTTGGAAACGTTTTTTTTTTTTGTCCCAAAACTATTAGGAATGTTGATCGAGGTAAAAAAATACTTTGCAAGAAACACTATTTTTTAGCTGCATATTATACTTATTATAGTTTTATTTAAATAACATGTGTACAATTTGCACCGTCTCGGCGGGCACACAAAGCAAACGAGTATATAAAATGTATATAAACATGGAACAAAAACAGAGAAGCGTCACCGTGAATTACTGGACGAAACAAAAAAAAAAATAAATGAAAACAAAAACATTCAACACATTCTGAGATCCCGCGCAAGCTCTCGTATACTTACTAATTTACAATTACGAATGAGAAAGATATATAATCATATAATCATATATCTTTCTCATTCTTGGTACGTGAAATTTAGAGCTGGCAGATCAGACTCTCCGAGCGCGGAAAAGTCCTTACGTTATACGCTATCTTACGCCGAACCGGCCAAGTGGTGTCGTCTTGGTTTGCCTCCGCATGAATAATTAATCCATCGAACCGCGATCGTTGTGCATTATTTTATATACAATTCGTCTTTCGATGACATAACGACTGTTTTAAGAATGTGATCTCGAATTATGCACGGTATATTGTCATAATTTGGGGACTAGATGTTTCATCCCGTTGAATTCTTCGCTCATAGGTCGATGGCGCACCAAGTTCGGCTAAGCGCATACGTGCAATACCTAGACTTTGGTGTAGCTTAGTTCTTCTTCTTCTGCGAATTGGAAATGGCCTTGGCGAGCAGCAGCTTCCACTGTTCGGGCTGCTTCTCCGTGTAGTACAGGACTATCCTCTCGAAGTTGTCCTTCTGCTTATTCGTGCACTTTCTGCACTTGGTTACAAGGGCTTCAGGGAACTTTTCTGCAAGAATGATGAAACGCCGATTTTATAATGCGGAATTTGTCGTTTCGAATCACCGATAGAATAATATATGTCAGCGAACTCAATTTAGATTCTTGAATCGACATTTGCTTTTAATCATATATGTGTTCGCACAAAAAAATATTGTTCTATGTCTATATAAGTTTTACGATAAAATATCAAAATTTTTTCCAAAAACAATAACTTCAAAAACTTGAGGGTGTATAAATTTATAGAAAGAAATTTTAACAAACTGACTACTTTCGCGCACTAAAAACAGAATGAACGATATTCCCATACCTTTGAAGAACTTGGCGTCAGGCGTGAGGCAGGGTCCCAATTCCATGAAGCACTCGTAATACTGAGTCCTGATTCTGTCATTGGCCAGGATGGACACCACGTCGACGTAGTCGTACTTGTCCGAATAGACCTCCTCGGCAGTTGCGCAAGCTGCGAAAGCGCAAAGCGCCAATACTATAGCCATGCTCTTCGCCATTGTGTATTTCTACTTCTTCCTTGCTCTCACTATATACTTAACGAAAAATCGGCTGATGTGCGTGGCTCGACGATTGTGGAGTCTGTGTCTATAACCGACGCTCGCCGGGTTTATATATATACAAACTGCGGCCCATCAAGCAGGTGCCTGACGTCACTGCTACTGTCACAGCGATTCCTTCTCTTTCCCTCCTGCGATGCGCGCGAAGGACGCGGGGGTCACCGCCAGCCAATGCAAATGAATCGGTTGTAAGCTATATATGTATGTATACGAGATTTCGATGTATATACATATAGTCGCCAGGGGCACCCTGTTTCACGCGAATTCGGATAAGCGAGACGGTAATCAAGATTATTTGTATGTATGGAGGATATATGGGTGATGCTCGTGTGTTATGAGGATTTTTGCACTTTTGGGGAATACCCGAACGTTTAAGATTGGTAGGCAAATTTGGCGATGAACTGAACTTTTTTCAAGATTTTTATTGATTTGATTTTTATATTACTCGGCAAAATGCACACGATTTATATATACCTAGTAGGAATAAAAATGAAAATTTTCGATGGCAGTGCGGTGTAGTCGGCTGCAAAGGATCGCATTGGTATCGATGTGGATATAAAAAGTTGCCTTTAGTTTCTTGATACGCAACTTTTGCAAAGTATACACATTTTGCATATAGTTAATGGTTACTTTGTATAGCAACTTTGATTTCTCTTTGACAATTTGTACGTCGAAGATTGTTTCTAACAGCTACTCCCGATGCTGAATCATTTTAATCGCATGTTAGATCTATCGCTTCTTCATGCGTTTTTTCCATATATCTATGTAGACGTCACAATTAATATTGCAATACATGTATAAGATCAATATTTGAAGAGAAAAGTCTTTATAAGAACTCAAGTTTATAGTTTAGAATAAAATAATTGATTTAGCTGTAATTGCTTGCTCATTGCTGCTAATAAATCTAGCAGTCATAATATTAATCATCATTTATGCATGAATAAATTTTCAGCTGTCGCTTGTTTCTGATTAACGTATACCTATACTCGTTTGATTGTTTAAAAAAGAATCTCGTTTCTAATTAAAGCGCGACGTGCCCAGTGACGCAGATAAGCTGTTTCCAATTATGTTGTTTATTATGTTATTTTCTATTTTCCCGCATCTATTATACGTGTTGACAAACATAATGAAGTCCTGTATAGCGTTTCTGATTTTGGAAACTGCTCAGACTTTGATTGCGAATTACGAAAGCATTCGTTTCTTTACGTATATTTTATATTTATCTGAATTTTTTGTATGCCTATAGTCCACAAACCGGCACTTGTTTATCACAGCTCTGCGCGTCATTCTTATGTTGCTGTGGTTGAACACACGTTGAAAAAACTCTTTCGCGATCTAAAAACTTACCATATTTGGATTGCTAACCAATCACATATGCGTCTTCCGCATTGCGAAATTTCAATTAATATATAAACATCAATTTTGAAAAAAAGTCTTTAGCGAATTTCGATTATTTATTTAACATACTATCGGAATGCATAATATAAGCTAGTCAATTACGTACGTGATTCGACCCTGGCTAGCCGTGAAACGAGATCCGTTGAGTACAGTTGAACTTGTATCTTGTAATTATACTTGATCGAACGATTCTAAATCGAAGTACCTGCGAATAAAGACGCTGCATTACATTGAATATAAAACGATTTTCCCGTAACGAATACGAAGGAAGAAATTTAAAAAATTGCGAGAAAAAAAAACAACGATATAACAATAAGGAAATATCCAGCAAATACAACGGATACGTGAGGAGCGACCTAACCAGTCGACGGCACATTCAAGAAAAAAAAATTCGACGCTATCCACACGTTGTGTGTCGCGAATTCGCTGGTCCTGCATTTTTAATCGACCCAGCGTACCTATACCGCGGAAGAATGCTCGTCATGAATTTCTGCCGAAGCTCAATTATCTCAGCATTCATTCAGCTTCTTCCATCAAAATATCCTGTGCCTTTTTATTCTGGGAAACTCAATTCGAGCAAGAGCTCGTCCAGTCCATCCAGCCACGTGATGTACATCCATATACGCAAGCCTCTCATTACCCAGACAAACATCCAACACCCCCGGCCTCTATTCCGTATGTTTAACGCTAATGACTTGCACTCTTCTGTCGCTCGTGACACGACCTCGGCCTGTATAATCCGGCGGTGGTGGGATTCGTGCAAATTCATCAAATTTCACGCTTTTAGCAAGTCGATCATTAGACCGACCGATCGGCGTGACCAGTCTATATATGCACCTGTTGCTTGGAGAACAACAGTCAGAGCGTTCCTTGAGCCAGTCCTTTGTAGCAGTGAACGCGAACGCAGGATTCCAACGACCAGGGCAAGCTGTATCGAAGCATGATATCCACGAAGCGGACAGTGATCCTAGCGGCCGGCGTCTGTCTCGTACTCGCGCTCGTCCAGCCCAGTACAGCGAACGAGAAGTACTCGGGACAATACGATGACCTCGACGTCGAGGCGATCTTGAAGAACGACGAGGAGCGCGACCGCTACTATGCCTGCTTCATGGATACCGGACCCTGCCACACCGAGGCTGCCGTCTTCTTCAAGAGTGAGTACCCGTATATCTTCGATTCTCCTTATGAAAGATAGTTAGGGCCAAACTTTTGATCGTAAAAAAAAAATTCTCATCTTCCAATACGTTCCAGGCAAGGCACCCGAGGCTGTGGTAACATCGTGTAGATATTGCACGGACAAACAGATAGAGATGTTCGAGAAGATCGTCAGCTGGTTCGTCGATAACAAGCCTGCAGATTGGAACGCCTTGATCGAAAAGACTATTAACGATGCGAGGGCAAAGGGTATTCCAATGCCATAAACCAAGAGAACGCTGTACGTTAATTCTTGTAATATTATAAGTACGCTGTAATGATCGATACTTTAGTAAGTTAAGTCCCTATTTTGTAAACTTTCTGTCGGCTCTTCACACATATTTTATTAATTACACACGCCTATTATTATCAATAAATAAGAGAAATGAACCGCACGACGGTGATGATACTCGATGGCTCTATGGATTTTAATCGTCTATAATACCGAAATCTATTTTAGTCCAATAATCTCTTTTTCTAATTTGACAATTTTGTCAAAATAGCCTGATATCCTAACTCTCGAGTCGGAACGATTACTACTACTATATAGATAGCTGTTGGAAAAAAAAATGCAAATTCGTAAATTATTCAAAGGAGCTGCAAGATTATCAGCTCTGCAAAAGCAAACAGGTTGACTGTCTAATGCGTGATTTGCCGCGTCGATTGAAATGAAAATTGTTGGGTGAAATACGCCGCCGTCATACAAATTAACTATCGCCCAACGGAATTGCATAAGCTGCGCGATCGTGTATGCATTATGCTTTGAGGAATCTCGTAGCCGTTAATTCGGAAAATCAACTCGAGTTTAAATATCAAAAAATCAGAAACAAATTAGAAAATAGAAAATAGTAAAGAAAAACAACTCACATCTTTTTCAATGAAAATAATAACAACTATTTTATTTCGTACTACAAAGCTTCCCGTAAATGATGGTACGATTTTTAGAGACGGCGTCAATTCGACGATTAATCACTTATTCAACGCGAGGGGTAGTTTGCCTCCTGGCTGCTCCTTTCATTTGGAATTCACTCACTGCTTTCCTGATGACAGCGTCCCAAGCGGGAGGATCATTGGTGACGAACCATTCGGCGACCTTCGCGAAGGCGTCCTTTTGCTTAGCTGTGCACTTGCGACATTTGGTCACAATGACTTCCGGGAACTTGTCTGTAACATTTATCAAAATGCGTTATTAATGCTGTTACATTTGATTGTCACTCCAAGAGTAGAAAGGGTTTTTTTTTTAAATTATATCCAGCTCGAGATAAGGCGTACCTTTGAAGAAAATGGCATCAGGAGTGACACATGGTCCGGTATCGAGCATGCACCTGTAGTACTGGTTGCGAAGACGATCGTTAGCTAGAACTGCATCGACATCCAGATCGTCGTACTTGTCGTTGTAGGTCTCTTCTTCGTCGGCAACGGCGACAGCTACGAGGCACACAGCGAAAAGCACAACAAAGCTCAAACTACGAGCCGCCATTACTGAAACGATCTAATTCTCACACTGTGAGGCAAACTACGAGACAACTTCCCGAAGACGAACGAGCTCATTTATATACGCGATCGCAAATTATTAGCGCTAAAACGTCGATTTTCCCCACTAATTGACGAGGCGAATCTTCGGGGAACACTCATTGAGGATTGGTCGATGGTTTTTTCTTTCATTTCGTCCAGTTTTTCCAGTCTAAAGTCAGGCTAATAAGAGATCGCTCGTTTACGCGAGGGTGAAAAAAGTCGCGCAAGGACGTGCGAGGGTATTACGTAAGTCGCATACACGCGACGTGTGTCGCGCGGAAGAACAAGGCAATTGGCGCAGGTGTTGAGAAAAAAAAAGAAGGAAACTGTCGCAGCAGCACTGTTACTGGGCATTTGATCGAAATTAATAGACTTTTTGAATGCATGCTAATTTTCCTGGCACAAAGAGTTGCGTGTGATATATGGAGGTCAAAAAAAGTGGCTAACATTATAGTACTCGTATAGAAATATGATTTTCAATTATTTTACACTTAATAAAAAAACAGCTTGCGATGTTTTGAGCATATCACGAAGTCCGAAAGAATCGTTGGTCGATTGCCACAACACAATTGGGAGTTTCGATTAAACTTTTTCCATTGGGAACTTATCCGGATCAGATCTTCAATATTCATTCGAATCGTTGAAATTAAAATAAAAGAGACACAATGATTATACTACAGTTACGCGAAAGAGATATCCTATATTTTCAATACAACAGTGAAAATACAGTGTATAGCTGCGCGCGTATCTAGAAATTCATTCGAATGATAACGAATACATATCGATTCATCTGCGCGAGAGAGCGAGTAAACACGGCGATTCCGTATATTTGTTAACGGAAGCGCAATACCTAGAATCCCTTTGTAATGATAGCATCATCGACTGCAATTTATCTGCGCCCCCTTTCCTTTGATTCTGTAATATTAAAATATATCGATTCTCGCAACTGCGCGTAGAATCGCCAGTGTAGATTCGCTTTTCAAAGCATTCGATGTAAGCATTCAATGTTTGCGCGTAAAAGACGTCGAGTATAACTGCAGGCGAAGATATGTCGTTGAGCCTTTTTCTAATCGTGACACTTCTCTCATTCGCCATTGTCAGAACCGATGAAGCCGACGTCAAATTTATTCGCGATTATTTTCGCGCGCACACCGTTAGTCAAATCGTAGCTTTTGGCTGCTGGGAGCCATACGGTAAATTTTAATTCGTAAATGCGCTCTGCCATTGTTTATCTTGCGAAAATAACGGATGTTTTTGATTCATTCGTACATATCGCTTTCTTCTTCTTCTTCTTCATCTTATTTTTTTTTTTTTTTTTTTTTAACGGAAATACCGTCTGCGTCTCTTGAATCACCTTGTTTACGATCGCATATACGATGCGCTTGCAGAAAAGATGGAAGTATTCCGTGGCTTGGCAGAGTTGGACACAAGGCTATCGCTGATGCCGATTTCCGTTGGTCTGGACATGCAAGAACTCATGAAGGTGAATTACTATAGGATCGGCATATTTCTCGATCTGGATTGTGAGCAGAGGGATTTTGTTACGGACCAGGTATGATTTGCATTCACGAATAAAATGGACAACTTCGCCAAGTAAATTTCCTCAGATGGCAGACTTTAGTATAGCTTATCGATATACACCAGGAAGAATAACACGCGAGATTTATAGATCTCTCCATATTCCTAGTTTTCCAAGAGAAAACAGCGTATAGAAACGATATTTTTTTATGGACTGATAAATGCTGTTTTACGTATTTAAAATATACATTCTATACTGGTTTATACATTCTATACTGGTGAATCGCGATCGATAAAGTATATGGAAAAAAAAATTGAGAAAAACTGAGAACAAGTTACATCACATCGCGAACAAAACCGGAAACTCTCCTCCATTCGTCTTTCTCAACCTTGCGAGAGGCTACTCTCTCTCTCTCTCTCTCTTCATCTTCCTCACATATCAACTCTAATCTATACTATAATTATACTGGCTGACGTCGCAGTTCATCAGCGCTCGTCTGCCCTTCAACGAGTCATACTTCTGGCTGATGAAGACGGTCGGCTCAAACGCGCCCCTCGAGATGCTCGACCGGTTGCCGCTCAGCATTAACGCCGAGCTGACTCTGGCCGTCGCAGCTGACAACGAAACTACTGCTACTGCTGGCGCTCACAGATACGAGCTCTACGATGTCTACAATCCGAGCTACAGACACGGCGGCAAGCTCAACGTTACACGGATGGGTTACTGGGATCTGAACGATGGACTGAGGATGCACATGACGCAGTACAAGTACAAGAGACGCGGCGATCTTCGAGGCATGGTTCTGAATTTTTCCATCGTGGTGAGTATCTGTAAGAGCACTTTATTTCGATGAGGAATTTTAATTCTATTTTCAGTCATAAGAGATGTATAAATATATAGCGTTTGGGAAGTTATTAAGCGCTTTTTGAAGCTAGACCGGCTCAATACACCTGTTTAATTGCTCTCATAAATCGGTTTGGCTTAACAAGCACTTTGTGCTACAGTAATCGAGCGGTTATGAAAATCTTCTCCGGAACGTTAATCAAAACCACGCGTGTCAATCACTCAGCGGTCAGGTGGGTATTTTTTACTCTCCGGCATCCATCGATAAGAAAAAAACCTGGCCGAATCGATTCCTTTCTCGGAAAAAAGTATACAACTGCGTATTAAGAAACCATCATTAGCTGAATCGATTAATCACTCCAGTAGCATTTCAAGCGTTATCCCGATATCAATCTTCATTCGATTCCCCATAGATCACAGAACAATGGACGAGCAAGTACTTCATTATACACACAGCGAGCTCTGGTTCAATTTTCAGGTGGACTTCCCACCGCCAAACGTGGATATGGCCACCTATTTAACGACGCCGATTCAGAAGCATCTCGACACCATGCACCGCTACAATTACGCCCTGACGCTACAGCTGCGCGACTACTACAATTTCACGTACAGTTTTATCGCGCATTTATTACGACCCTATATATACATTCAACAATATAAGTAGCATGACTCACGTATACACACATACACAGGAGGTATCGCGCGCCGATGTGTTTGCATAACGTTTCCTAGTCGCATCCATCATCGGCTGCGAAGCAAAAAGAAGAGCTGCGCGCGCTAATCACATCAGCTTTTTTGCGGCACTGATGCAAGCGAGCAAAAAGTTTTATAAATAACGAGGTTGACACAGGTGCTCGTATCACCGTACAGGTATACGTTTCAGAATGAACCTGATGCGCGGCGCTACGTGGGGCTATCTCATCAATGGCACTTTTAACGGCATAGTCGGCGACATGATAAAGGGAATCGTTGACGTGGGAGCGACGCCCTTTCAATTCAAACCCGAGAGAATGGACGTGATGGACTATACCGTCCAGGCGTATATGGCTAGGTGAGATTTTATATAGCGTCGCATCGAATGAAACTACTTGGCTGTTATATCACAGCCTTTATTCGTTCTCGTTCCTCTCACTCCACAGAGCAGCCATTATATTTCGGCACCCAAAGAGACAGACTCTGAACAACAGTTTTCTCGAGCCATTCTCGAAGCAGGTCTGGTTACTGACTGCCGTCGTCGGTCTGATCAATTGGCTCCTTCTTTACTTGACCATCAAAATGGAACAGCGTTACGTCGGTAATCTGGAGGGCAGCACGTTATTTACGCAACCCGAATCCGAGACTTTTCTCATTACCAGTGCTGCCATTTGCCAACAAGGTGCGGGCTCTTTAAATGTTTTTTTTTTTTTTAACGCATTTGTTCAATAAACGACCCCCAGCATACTCACGCGAGTGAAAGGACAGTTCATACTTGACCCCGTAAAATTTGAAAAACTATTATTTCGAATATGCGTTGAACATCGGGCTATAACGCAACGGCGTTTTGTGTAGGATAAAAATTACGCAACCGCGAAGCAAAACTTCTTGCGCATCGAGCGTTTTTCTTTTTTTTTCACTCTCATATATCTCGAAGAATATATATGAATATTAAATGATTGATTACACGCAGGCTTGAGTGATACGCCGCGAGTATATTCCGGCCGAATAGTCTACATGTCTCTATTTCTCTGGGCTCTGCTACTCTATCAATTCTACTCCGCCAGTATAGTCGGCTCCCTTTTGTCGGAAAAGCCACGTTTCATCAGGAACATAAAGGACCTCGCTGAGAGCACTCTCGAAGTCGGAATCGAGGATATGCCCTACAATCACGATTTCTTTCGGGTAAATATATAATAAAACAAATGTGGGTCGCGGCCAACGCTGCCCCTTCATTATATTATATCATAATTATTATCGTCGTCGTATAATAACGAGAGCTGCGCGAAAGAGAAAGAAAAATGGCATAACGCTCGCGCCCAACTGTTTTCCCGCAGACTACGTCCGACAAGAACGTCATTGAACTTTTCGAGCGCAAGATAGCACTGAACAAGCGCCGAAAGAAATTTCCGTACTACAAGGCAGAGGAAGGCCTTCGAAGAGTTCAGAGAGGCGACTTTGCCTTCCAAGTCGACGTGGCAACGGCTTACAAAATCATAACCGTGAGTCGTGTCAGGGAACTCTTTCGCATTGACTTTATGTTAAGGAGAAGAGCGACTTTTGCAATCTCCCGGAAGTTGTGACTGGCGCGCGGCTACATAATTTGAAATCCTCTCACGCTGATGTAATCCCAGTATAGCATATATAATCAATCGTTAGCGAGATCTAGATCGATGAAAAACGAACGCGAAACGCGATTGAGAACAACTTCTTGAAACTAATAAAAGTAACGACACAAAAATCAATGGTACATCGCAGAACGTAATCGAAGTATTTGACACACATAAAATTTCCGATCAATCGACGCGAAGTGCTGAAAAAAAAAAAAAATTGCTTATCATAACCGGTCGCAGACGACAAATCGTCGGAAACTGCCAAAAGACACAGTCAGAATCAGCGAGGAATTCGAGCTTTGGCAATATACGCTGTGACCTTGTGTATATGCGTGTATTATATAGTGGACATAGCGCCGTTGAAAGTGAATCTCAATCAGAAAGAGAAAAAAAAGCGAGTGGCAACGCCAGCCATTCAGGTTCACGCAGCCTCGCGCAGCTACATATACTATACTATTATATACGCCAAGGTCACTCGGTCACTGTCACCGCTGCCCTCGAATTATCGCTTACTAATGGAACGTTTACACATGCGTTAATCATTCACGGCGCGAAACACGCGGGAGATTAATATCTTCATGCAATAAAGGTGTAATTATTATTTTTGAGGCTGTAATATTATTGGTTTTTAAAAAGTAGGTTTGTTGTTATTTTGCGGTGATGAAAGTTATGGTCGAGTGCGCGAAAACGAGTTTTGCAGAGTTATATACCTTGTTTTTTCGGGACTATGACCCAATTCAGCAAATTCAGCGCGCTCCGAAGGCTCGTCAATTTTTTTTTCTCGATGATTGATATCTAAAAAATAAAAAAAAACGTACAATTTTAACAAATATATTCTAGGACTTTGCGTTTGATTAATATTTGATTGATAATAATTATAATAAACGATTTAATTTATCAAAAATTTGACGTATATCTATTGGTGCTAAAGAAAATCGCAAATTCATATTTTGGGATTTGTTCGTTGCATTATACAATAATAATTATTAATTTGTATACTATAAAAGGATTCTGTTTGGGGAACGAATCAATTAGTTATACAATTTTTATTAATGCTCAGTCAATAAATTTATATAGTAGAGTACAAGTTTTTTTTGTGGATATTTTTTAAAATGTTGCATTTGACTCGAGTTGATCTTAAAATTATAAATTTAAATTTTCATCGCGTCAATATAAAATTATCCAAAAGTAGCTATGAGTTACGAAAATAAACGTGTAGTCTAAATCTAAAATCTAGAACTAGTTATTATACATTTTCTAGAGAGCATCATAAAACAATTTTTTTTTTCTTTCAAATTTATCATGCCGAAATACGAGAATAGTATCAGCTAATTTCGTCAAATCTCACTTTTCTCTGTAGCATAAATGACAATATGTTCAAATAAACGTTTGCACATATCACAGCATATTTACTCGAATTGCTTGTGCAGGATACGTTCAGCGAGAACGAAATATGCGACCTACAGGAGATAGAGCTCTTTGGGCCAAAGCACACCGCTACTTGTACCGCCAAACACTCGCCTTTCAAGAAGATGGTCACTTACGGGTGAGCGAGCTCGCTTATAAACGACTTTTCGAGTGTACTTACTGCAGCTCGAATAATGCCGATAAGCACGCTTCAGTGAACTCGACGTGTGGCTCGAGAGACGTGCTCACGAGCTGAGAAATAACGAAATATATTTTGAATTGCCATAAAAAATTCTATATGCCACCATCCTCTTATACGTTCCAGCTTACGCCAGATAGTAGAGCACGGGATGACGCAGCGGTTGGGAACAGTCTGGAAGCAGAAACGTCCACTTTGCCCCGAGAGTCACAGTTCAATCCCGACTCCAGTGAGTCTCGACGAGTTTAGCCCGGCTCTTGTCATGATAGCCGCCGCCTTTTCCATTTCTATCTTCATAATGCTCATGGAGAACCTGGTGCGAAGGTGCTTACGCAGACAACGACTGCTGACGCCTCTCTTTCGACGAGCCAGCGTCGGAAAAATCGATTCACCCGCCGAGTCTTTCGAGAGCGACGAGACAAAGGTGTCGCAGGAAACGTAGAAGGTAGAGTCCATACTGATTTCTTGCTCGTGCATATATTACACGATTAATTTCAGATTGATATTTCGCGTTTTTGTTTCAGTATTATTGAATTTCTGTCGGGCACCTGGTTGAATCGATGTATTATTTTTGCAAACTACACGTTTTACACATTACTTATCGAATAAACGCATAATACGCGACTGTACGAGATTATTTTCTCTTATGAATTCTCTAGCCAACGAAAGCTTCGTGCTGTGCTTTTAATTATTTATAAGTCGAATATAGCGAGCTGCTGTACTCCATTAGAGGCAGCAGTTAATAATCAGAGGCGGATAATTCGATGGCGAATCACAGTAAGCAGTATCGCGGTATAGGTAAATTAACGAGCACTTTTTCCATCTAATGTATATCGGATTACACTCGTTGTCGTACCAATGAATGCACAAGCGGATTTGATATTATGGTGAGAGACGGGTGTAATTCCGGCGAGAGAAGCATCTTGTATTTAGAGAGAAAATTTGATGGTCCTTCCGAGTGTATACTTAAAATAAGTACAGTCTGGCAGAAAGACGAGGAAAAAGAAATGCGAGGAAAGTAAATCGCACGAGACAAGCACACGTCAACAAGGGAACAAAACATTATAGAGGCCCTCGAACAGTTGTACAATGTGGTTGCTGCTACGTTCCCTTGCACCAGTAAAAACTTTCAGATCACGAAACGTGATTTAAAATAGAGAAAAGAATTTATTTGTTTTTAGCAAGAATAACAAAGTTGAACCGCGATGAAGCCGAATTGGAGAATGTTTTTCCTCCTCGCTTTAACAGTTCCGTGGATTAGCGCTAGCGTTATAAGTTCAAGGCTCGTTAGAGATTATTTTCTGCATCAGGGAGTCAAGCAAATCACTGTGTTCGCTTGTTGGGATTTGTACGGTTTGTACAATAGCTGTTGTAAAGATGTATGAAAACTAGCATATTATATGACGGACAGAAAAAAAAATGTGTTTTACTTCCAGAGCGGGTAGACTTTATGAGAAAAGTTATTGGATTAGATTTAAAGTTGGCGTACTCGTCGACACATCCGTTAGTTGCGGATATAAGTGAAATACTAAAGGTTAATTACTACAAACTTGGAATTCTTCTGGATCTCGACTGTCAGGAAAGCAAAGAAATTTTTCGACAAGTACGATAAGAAAACACCTTGTACATTCATCATAGTCGTATAAATTTTATTTTTATACTATATACGTCAAATTTTGATTTCAGGTCACGAGCAATCGATTGCCGTATAACGAATCTTACTTCTGGATGATGACGACGACGAGCAACGTAGTGCCTCGTGAAATTTTAGAGCCACTACCACTGAGCATCAACGCAGAAATGACGCTGGTTTTACAAGGGAACGATGAATTTTACTCCCTCTACGACGTTTACAACCCGAGCTACAGACACGGAGGCAAACTCAACGTCACGTACATGGGTAACTGGAGTCCTGAGAACGGCTTGATTGTAGAACTTACTCAGTACAAGTATAAACGTCGTGGGAACCTTCATGGCATGTACTTGAATTTCTCCATTGTGGTGAGCATTCGATTGATGGTTAAAGCTTTGTATATAAATTTATCATAACGTTCGCCGTATGCGCGTCACATAATGTTTGAATAATAGCAATATGTTTTCCGTAATACCTATCTATGAAATCATGTAACAAGCATCTTTTTTTAAACCGAATTTGCAACGTGCGCATCTTTGAATCAATTAGAATACGTAATGACCAATCGGATAAAACTTTTTCTGTTTTATACGAAGTTTTACGAGCGCACTTGCTAATGAAATACGTAGTCGTTTAAAACAAAAAAAAAAAAAATCCTTTATGAGCTTGTCAAGTTGGGACGATGTGAATTTCACTTCATCGTTTATACAAAAACAAGTCTATACACTACGTGCATACATTTACAATTTAAAATTCGAGATTAATGTGTACTTCAAGTTTCTACGACTCAAACGTTTTTCCGTAAGGTTGATCATCCGCCCAAGACAGTGGACATGAATACTTATCTGATGAATCCTATTGACAGACATCTCGACACAATGCATCGTTACAACTACGCATTGACGCGGCAATTACGTGACTACTACAATTTTACGTAATCTTTCGGCTTTATTAATTACAATTCGTGCACACATCCACTTTGCTAATTGAAATTATTAACTGAATATGTGATGCAGAATGAATTTACTGCGAGGAACGACGTGGGGCTACAAAGTGAATGGCTCATTCAACGGGATCTTAGGAGACATGGTAAAAGGCATAGTCGACGTAGGAGCTACCCCATTCAGATGGAAAATGGAGAGACTAGACGTTATGGAGTATACCGTTCAAACCTGGGTCGCTGGGTAGTTATATTATGCAATTCGAGATTCTGCTTTGGAATATCAATATAAAGTTAATTAATGTGTATTCTTCAGACCTACAGTGATTTTACGGCACCCGAAAAAGAACGATTTGAGCAATCAATTTTTCAAACCTTTCTCACGAGAGATCTGGATGCTGACAACGATCGTAGCGATCGTCAACTGGTTACTCCTCTATTTGACGGTGAAGGTTGAGCAGCATTACAACAAAAATTACGGGAAGAAAAACTTGGGCACGTTGGATACTCATCCGGCATCGGAAACTGCTCTCATTACTACAGCAGCGCTTTGTCAGCAAGGTCTCGTGTTACATTCATATAAGCGCAATATTAAGCATTAAATTTTTCAAGAAATGCCCGTTATAACAACAACTACAATACTTGCATAAGGTTTGAGCGATGGTCCAAGGCTGTACTCCGGTCGTATCGTATTTATTTCCCTGTTTCTCTGGGCCTTGATGCTCTACCAGTTTTACTCAGCCAGTGTCGTCGGTTCCCTTCTGGCAGTACCACCGAGATTCATCACAACTCCTCAAGCTCTGCTGGAAAGTACGATGGAACTGGGCGCTGAAGATATCGCGTACAATTACGACTTTTTCGCTGTGAGTATAATGAATGCTTGTTAATTAAACATACCGATGTTGTGGGATTATTAATGCAACGATTTCCACGGCAGACGCATCCAGACCCCGTCGTCCTCGAATTGAATAGAAAAAAACTGATGGTTAATAAACATCGCAAGAAAGCTCCATACTTTACTCCGGAAGAAGGCTTGAAAAAGGTGCAGAAGGGTGGATTTGCGTTTCAAGTGGATATCGCCACGGCTTATAAAATCATCGAGGTAGATCAATTTCACTAGGAAAGACCTGCAAGTGAAAAAAATAATAATATCGTTGTATCGTTACAGGACACTTTTGACGAAGATGAGATTTGCGATCTTCAGGAGATACGCTTACTGCCTCCTGCACACACGGCAACCGGAACAGCAAAGCGTTCGCCGTTCAAGAAGATGGTCACTTATGGGTCAGATTTACACCAAAAGACAATTCTCTCGATTCGCTTTTCAATTTGTAATGATTTCTACGTTCTTTTTTTCTAGAATGAGACAAATCGTAGAAAAAGGAATGGCAAGTCGACTCCGCCACGTCTGGCATCACAGACGTCCCCAATGCCCGGAAAGCCACAGTTCCCTACCGACACCGGTTGCACTCAAAGAATTCAGTCCAGCTTTAATGATGTTTGGCACTGGAATAGCCATCGCTATATTTGTCATGTTGAGTGAAAATCTCTTCCGTAAATATTACTACATCGTGACGCAGAGTTCGGCACAAA
This sequence comes from Pteromalus puparum, assembly GCA_012977825.3. Taxonomy (NCBI): domain Eukaryota; kingdom Metazoa; phylum Arthropoda; class Insecta; order Hymenoptera; family Pteromalidae; genus Pteromalus; species Pteromalus puparum. Next base: position 57,482,467 of record CM053172.1, on the reverse strand, counting down.
CTTTGCCTGTCCAAAATGGAAATTCAGATGAAAATGGAAGGGTGCTTTCAGCCGGATCAGTATCCGATATGATGGAATAAAAATAGACTCGACGTGTAGTTTCTCAATGTTACTTTAGCAGGATATCAATGAGCAAAGAGATATTTTTTTACAGCAGAATGCACTCCTAATTCTGAAAACAAAACGTTAGATTTAATGGTTACAACGCATGAATAAGCCCACTCACCTCATCGGAATTATAGACTGACTTTCACTGTATGTACGAAAGGAAAAGAAAAACATAATGTACGTGTCAAACTTCATTAAGGTAATAATAAAAGTATACAAGTTTTCACGATTGACAACGAAGAACTCTGTGTCCCCGTAACAACGGTAACCCACTCGACATCGGAGTACAAAGAAAAACCATGACTACCGAGCAGTAACCTTCCCCACTCGCTTCTCGGAGCCCTCCTCTATAAATGCAGCACATTCCTTTCAGCGCACGGCGGAGAACCACATCGTTAACCCTCGTCAATAATCTCCCGCATGTACAAAGCGCATCGAATATGCAGCATTTCTCCCCGGAAAATGGCACACCACTATATGCATATTCGAGCGCGCTCGCGCGGCAGCAGCAGCGGCGAATCTACGAATGCGCGGTTCCAATAACAATAATGTCGGTATATCGATCGCTTGCTCGCGACGAAAGCCTCGTATTTCCGAAGCGTAATGCAGACTGAGACCGATTTAATGAATGCGTGCTCTGCAATTTGCATATTGTAGATGGGAGAGAGAGAGAGAGAAATGTGCGAGTCGAGCATTAAATTTTGACGAGCATACCTTTAAGTAATAGAATACAAAAGGCCGTTCCCTTTGTATATTATGCACCGTCGGTCTCGTCGTTGCAGCGGTCGTCCCCGCGCACATTGCGTTTCCACGAATCACTGCGAGAGAGCGGAGAATATTAATTGGGAATTTCGAGGATTATACGATACGACGGAGTGAAGCGCGATGGATGTAGTTCATAGCCATATTGCTGATTGACAAAACATGCTGGCAATCGTAGCGCTCGTCGCGCTGTTATCACCGTTGGCTGTCTGCGGAAAAATATTGGATCCCGGATTTACCACGGAGTATTTTCGTCCAAAAAATGTCGAGCAGATCGTCGTGTTTGCTTGTTGGAACGAGTCCGGTGAATTGTGCACACGCGAGTTTCGATAGACTATACGTTCGTTATTTACATTACATAATTATTCTTCTCCTTTTCGCGTAGAAAGCTTCGATTACTCCCGGCATATCGTCAGCGCGAGCATAAGGATTTCCTACAACGACATTCGCGACGACTTGGAGATGGAGAGAATTCTCAAAGTTAATTACTACAAAATCGGTGTGGTTCTCGATCTGGACTGTCCCAAAAGCTATGCTGTCTTCGACCAGGTATAGGTATATTCTCTCTATATCCTGGACTGTGCTATACCACAAAAAAATTCGTACTCACGCACTTGTCCCACGCTCGCGATTACGCAACGGTCGAATTTCTATTCGAAATTCAGTCGCGCTCGCGTGATCGTTAAGAGGTGAAAGTAACAGATCGAACGTGATGCTCTCCCGCTACAAGTTTTCAGCAGCGCGTCTGCCGTTCAACGAGTCCTATTTTTGGCTGGTCGTAACTTCGGATACGGAAGTGCCTGAGGCGAGTCTCGCCGGACTACCGCTAACGATCGAGTCCGAACTAACTCTGGCTCTGGCTCACAAACTCTCGCACTACGAGCTTTACGATGTCTACAATCATGCCTATCGTCACGCTGGCAAACTCAACGTCACGAGCATGGGCTATTGGGATGTCAATGGCGGATTCAGGAACTACCTGACACAGTACAAGTACAAGAGGAGACAGGATTTCCACGGGATTACGCTTAATTTTTCCATTGTTGTGCGTTTGGAATTGTTATTGTATACAGCTATAACGAGGAGGGTGTGTATGACCTTTGGGAAACACAGATTCGGATGAAGGTTATTTGGGAACTAGGAAGAAATTATCTGGTTCAACGAAAATCTTTTTGTACGAGATTTGCCAAAAATTGCTGTCCAATTCGATGAAAGTAACAATCAAGTAACGAATCCATTTCCTCAGGGTCATACACCCTCCTCTCAAACCTTTCAAACAAACAAAATAATGTATGCAATGAGTGTAATATTTCAGCTAATGAACAAGCCCAGACCGGACTTCGAGACCTATCTGACAACGCCTATAGATCCTCATCTGGACTCGATGATTCGCTTTCACTACGCCCTCGTCCTTCAACTTCGGGACATGTACAATTTCAAGTATGAACAACAACTCTTTCCACTTCACTTCTCTTCTCGTTATTTTCACCTGTACCAATACCAAATTAACGATCCCAATCTCACCTGCAATCAGAATAAATCTCATGCAAGCAAAGACCTGGGGCTACGTCGTTAACGGGAGCTTCAATGGTATCCTCGGCGACATGATGAAAGGCATCGTCGACATAAGCGCGGCGCCCTTTCAGTACAAGGAGGAGCGGATGGACGCCTGCGAGTTCACCGTCGAAACCTACGTCGTCAAGTAATTGCAATTCTTATAGAAGAATATTTTTGTACGATCATCATCATCATCATCTGTTCAGGCCGTACCTGATGTTCCGTCATCCAAAGAAAAGCGACCTCAGGAATCCGTTCTTAAAACCGTTCAGAACGAACGTCTGGTGGCTCACGCTGAACGTCAGCATCGTCTGCTGGATCATGCTGTTGATAAGCGTCAAGATCGAGGACCATTATAATTCGAAATCAGATCACAGGCTTTACTCGAACGCTTCTTCCGAGACTGCGCTCATCACTTTCGCAGCCGTATCCCAGCAAGGTTCTGTATACATCTATCGAATGCGCAATTGCCACATACATACGTTATGTCACTCGTTGCGCTTATAAATATCCATGCTTTTCTCCGCATCAGGACTAAGCGAGGGGCCTCATCTGTATTCCGGGCGCATTGTATTCATCACGCTCTTTCTTTGGGCGCTGCTTATGTATCAATTCTATTCAGCGAGTATAGTTGGCTCGTTGCTTGCCGCGCCTCCAAGATTCATCAATAACCTGATCGATCTGGCCAACAGCGATTTGCACGTCGCCTCAGAGGACATACCTTATTCGCACGATTATTTCAAAGTCTGTGTTATATTCTCTCGAGAAGATCGCATCGGGCTATCATCTCGATTATAATTTCATTTATTCTTTCTTTTCGATCAGACCACCACGGATCCAGCTGGAAAATATCTCTGGGAAAAGAAATTCAAGCCGCCCCTGAAGAAGAAGTCCTGGACAACTGCCCAGGATGGACTCAACGAAGTAAGCAAGGGCGGATACGCTTTCTTTATCGACAGTGCGACTGGTTACAAGATTATAGAGGTATACGTATATTGGAGTAGTCGTAATGGATTCCTTGAAAGTGCGAGGTAATTTGAAAAGGAAAACGTGTTTCTCTTTTGAACGTTCAGGATACCTTCACACAGGCTCAAATTTGCGACCTAACGGAGATTGAATTACTACCGCCGAGATACGTGACCATAGTTACAGCCAAGCACTCACCTTTCAAGAAAATGGTCATCTACGGGTAAGTTTTTCGTAATGCGATTATATCGTTAAGCGTAAACCTGCTTGTCCACTCGCGCACAAATCACGAATGAAATATTAATCTCACTTCATAATAGTTTTTTCACGCGCTGTAACATAAATCAATTAGAGAGCTATTGGTAATCGTCACAGAAAATGCTAATAACTTCTTATATAGCTTGTAAAAACTCAGCAGTATCCATCTCCATGCAATAATTATTCCTCGACAGCCTCCGCCAGATAGTAGAGCACGGCCTGACGAATCGTCTGTTCCGCATCTGGCATCACCGGCGTCCGAGCTGTCCCGAAAGCTTCCGCTCGCAACCGGTCGCCGTAGAGCTTCAGGAGTTCAGTCCAGCAATGTTCATGATTGTTGGCGGCCTGATCCTCGCGACGATCGTCATGGCTGGCGAGCACTTGTACTATCACCCGAAACACCGTCCCCATAGTCGACTCACTTTGCCCTATTGCTGCTGTTGCAACTCCGAGGACATAGAACAGACTCGAGTGGTATCAACATCGTCCCCGGAAACCGGGTCTAGGAGCATCTCCGGGGATTAGACGATACACTCTGGAACGACGCCAAGTCATGCACCGATCGACACACATGTAGGCCTCGTACGGATAATGAGGACACGGCATTGTATCGCGAAAGAGGGATTACGAGTGCTTTTGTTCTTTCTCGCAATTTTTGTCGTCGATGCATCAGCCAATAAATAGATTCTATTCTTGATATCAGTGTAGCGCACGATTGACTTTCGTTGCAGTCCTTGAACTTGTACTTTCGTAGAGATGTCGCAACAGATTCGTACCGGCGTATTTACACCTAGAGGTCGTTAAAACTTTCATAACGAGCTGTAGACGTGACGTCTTGCGCCTTTGGCATACATGACAAGTACATACCGGTATACAGCTGCGCATTAAACTAGAATGTTATGACCGAGAGTCATTTGCGAGTACAGGCCTCAATATCGGCTGGCAAAGAGAATGGCGATAATCCCGATCGCAAAGCCGCTTAACCCACATACAGAACTCGCTCGTCCGGAAATGCAAAATCAATTATTACTGGCGCTCGCTCGCGCGCGCGCGCGCGCGTGAAAGTACGTATATACGTGTGCATAAAGAGTACCCAGCATCTTTCTCGCGCAAAAAATTCAATGTACCGTTTATGAAGAAGAAAAAAAAACCAATAACGCCTCGAAAGTGTAAATAAACAGAACGAGTTTTTACTCGAGCTACTCCTTAGCGTATTATTTAAATTAGCGAAAGGTCGCCTTGTGAGAAAATCATCGGCTCTCAGCTCTGTACGTGTATGTATGTGTGTATTTTTTGAGCCTGAGAGAGTAGTCTCGCGTATCGCGTATCGCGTTTGAAACCAGGTCAGGTTCGCGTTCGTCGACAGGTTTCTCGCGACGGGTTTTGCAACATGTGCTATACGTTATGTGTATATGTAGCGCGCGCGATTTTCGGGATGAGAAGTAACGGTTCTTCTGGGCGGCGCAGCTGTGTGATCAGGGCTTGTAGGTCAGCGACGATCGGCGGGAAACATTCGGTGTGTAAATTGGCGGTTTTTACGATGTAATAAAATGAGCTGAGCTTATAATGCACCGTTAGACTGATGTGTACAACCGCGAATGAATCATTGAGAGAAATTTCTATTGTGTATCGCTGTAACTGTAAATTTTCGCGATGAAACGTCGTTTCGTTCGGTACAACAATCATCATCTCGTATAAACGAGGTTCTCTATTACTCGTCGTACAATCGTCGGCAGTTATGAGAAGCATTCATATCGTCAGCTGCAAAAGGGGTGTCTTTGGGAAAATTCTCAACGCGACTGATTGAGTTATTTTCTCGACGCGGCTGCTGAGATAATTGTCCTCGTTAAGAGCCAAGGTCTCAATCTTCCTCGATTCTTCGCACTTCAACTATGTATAAAGACGGTCGCGAGCATTCCAGCAAGAGATAAGGCATCGTAATGGTCGTTGTTCAGCCTCTTCCTGGAATATTTCTATATCAATTAGTGGCACGCGATGCTCTCGGTTACTTGAGAAATTAATGATACGTCCTAGACCAGCATCTCAGTTACGCAGTTAGGAACGAGTGCTCGCTAATTGCAATAATTTGTCGCAATTTTTCCAGACAGATAATCATTGAGCTATATAGTTTATGGAGAAGAGATTTTCCCAACTACTCAAGATGTTTGCAGCGATAGATTTGTTTACCAACAAGGTAAAATAAGAAAACACATCCCACTTGCTTGCCCACGTGTAAATAATCGAGCATAATACCTCGACGCGCAATAGTCCAACGCTCCCAGCATTTTTATGAAGCATCATCCACTGTCACCGCGGGAATTTCAAATTCTCATAAAAATATGCTAACCGCTTTTGTTTTTCTGCAAATCCCGGCTCGCTCGTTTACGCAGAAGTGGAAGAAAAGGCAGAAGAAACGAGTCATGAAAATCATACATGTGTCCCGCAGGACGACGAGGGCCGTATACATGAGGTAACCAGTATTTTCTTCACGTTCTTGCGGGGTACCGCATCGTCGCGGGCTTTGTGGGAAAAGCTCCGTGGAAAGCTCGAAAGCTATATGTATAGGTACAGCCGAGCTTGCGGCAGAAGGAATTCCGCGGCTGCGCAGGTATGTATACCGCGCCCGGAGAAATGCGCGAGATGTATATATAGCGGCGCTCGTAACTAACGTAATAGATAGTACTGTACAGCGCGAGGATGTTTTCCGGTATGTACCGTTTATGGAGTAATGCCGATTTAATGGGCATGGAATTGAAGAAAAAACGAGTGCGATGCGTGCTTCATTATTTTTATCGTTTTCTCTTCCTGATATTCTTTATTTTATCTAGATCGCTTTGAATTTATTCAGAATCGAGTTTTTGTGTTCTAATGAACGCGGCTAATTAAAATTTTTAAACTCTTCAGAAAGAATAAAAAGGTTCAAGGCACAAATGACCATCGTGACAAGAGAAAGAGAGCCCATCAAGATAAAGCAAGATCGCTCATGTCCTCGTGAAGTTCAGTGCCGCGTAAAGGTCAGGCAAGGCCAAGAGCAAGGACTGCGACTCTGAAAAATCATCGTCAGAAACGTCTCCCTTTCAGAAATCTTCCACAAAGACCTATGCCCACTGCAGTCGACAAAAATGTTCGCACATCAGCTTCGAAACGATCACTCTGCGACGAAAAAGAGAAAGAGAAAAAGATGCTAAAAAAAAAAGGAAAAGCGAGAACGGCATATGTAGCGCGAAAGCGCCGGCAGCATGCAGAGAGCGAGAACGACCGTATGCTCTCCCGCCCCCGTCTCCGGACACGCGGCGCCGTATAAAAGCACAGCCGGGACTTTTTCTCGGCTTCCGCCGCGACTGTATACGCACTCACGAACGAACGAGCGCGCGCAATGGACAAGCGGATGTGCTGGCTGGCACTATGTTGGCTTCTGGGCTGTCGCGATAATAAACGGGATACCAAGATCACTGCCGGTGCAGGTGGTGTCCATAGCCTTACCGGTTCGGTTACCAATCTCACCAATAACCGTAGTTATCCCTGGCCCAAACCCAACACCTACATAACGAGATGGGATAAGGTTAATCTTGACGAGATACTCGACAGCAAGAGACTACTGCAACATTACTTCAATTGTCTCATGTCCAAGGGACCCTGTCCGCCTGATGGTCTTGAGTTGAAACGTGAGTGTGCAGTGATGTGATATATCAGTATTATCATATGCTTACACAGTGAAGTGCAGAGAGATGAGATACTGTTTTGTGTTACTTTTATTTTAATTTCTTCAAAAATTTTGTGGGTTTGTTTTGTTTTTTTGTTTTTCAAATTCTTTGTTTCCCGCGTCGAAATAGCGCGATTTTAATCATTCTTCGCGAATGTAAATTTTCTTTGTGAAACGCAGTTGAATACTTTATCGAGTGGTAGTCTTCAAACGCACTATGCACTGGATTGCATATTCTAATCTTGGGTAGTAAAGAAAAAATTTGAGATTGTATACAGTCTATAAAAAAGTAGTATCGTTTATTCATTTGAAAACCAGCTAAATGACGAGTTGTGCACTTTAAAGACGCATGCTTTACTTAATTCCGCGATTACGAGGCTTGACTCACGCAGATAATCGCAAAGCAAATACGCATGCTTAATCTCGAATTAAGTTCTAGAAAAGACTTGTTATTAAAATTTTTCAACCTTATAACGACGTGTTATCCTTCCGTGCCTTTTCATTCTCCATGCAAAATTAAACGCTTTCAATGGTCGAACGTGAACAAAGATTTTTTTTTGTTTAATACTATATTTTATTTTATACGCTTAAAAAGAGCAATTTGTGAGGACAACATTGAATGGGCTTCATATGTATTCGTAACCGAAAATGAAAACATAAAAGTTGAATGACATGTCAGCGTCGACACTGGAATCCCGGAAGATTAATCATCGCTCCTCGTTTTCATATAGAACGATTTTAAATAGATCCATCCGAGCTGATAGTATATGTATTAAATTCTGCCAAGCACAATAATAGATTCGGCTGATTTCGCACATTGCATTCATCGCGTTCCTCTGCTGTGTATTTTCTCGTAAGTTGTTTACAATCTTAAAAGGATCCGCTATATTTTTAGCCGCACAATACAACGTAATACTCGCTCCTATTATCATTCTAAAACTTCAATTAAAAACGCATGGTTTTTGTATTATTCGATGACGAATATATTAGAATACACCGCCGACAATCAATAAAAACTTTCTACAATTCAACGGTGACGAAATCCAGCCGCGCATGCTTAAAACGCCGGGACGATCTCACCCATGACGACGACATACGACGACGACACGCGTCCGCACTTCTTGTCTTTCAAACTTATTTCGCCGCAATCTCGTATGTATACGCATGGGGGAAGAAATCTCACGCAGTAACGCAAGCGGAAACCGCACATGCAAGGTCGCTCGCGCACGTGACTTACGCAACTGCATGATCGCGATGCATGAATCGCCGGCTTAGTTGATCTCTTACGGATAGAGAGCGCGTATGACTTTATGGTGTACTGTTTCCCGTCCCGCTTGTAATTAAAGAGCTCTCGCGCGCGCTTTTTTTTTTTATTATGAATTTAAAAGTTGCCGCAGCGCGTAATCTGATCAGCGAAGAATAGACGCAGTTGCGTGCGCTGCCGCTTCTGTCATTTCTGTGTTGCATTGTTGCTGCGTTATTCTTTTTTCTCGTATAGGTTACGCGCGCAAATTGAAAAAGTTTGAATCATTACTTATCTGTTGCAGGTAATCTTCCCGAGGCGTTGGCAAACGCTTGCGCGAAGTGCTCCAAGAGCCAGATCGAGGGCGCTGTCAAAGTTATTCGCTATCTCAGGTGAGTTTAGAACGAAGTAACTAATTTGATGCTCATGTAATTAATGCTCATGCTATATAGTCCAAGAATTAATAACGTAAGCTATTGAAATGCATGGGTGGTAGAGGAGATCGATTAATCTTCGTTATTTACCGTCAGAGCAACGGAGACGTCATTCTCGCGCTCGATCAGCTGCGAGAGAATAAAAAATTGTGCGTTCTATCGCAGAATCAACAAAGACTATACATTTCCACTCTTGCGAGGGATAGAAAAAAAAAAAAGAAAGAAACAACGGAAGAAGCAGGAAACGTTCTGTCCTGCACGTTAATCGCGGATGCTTCCCCACCCACGCGTGTATGTGCGGATTTTATCGGGGAGCGAACCACTTTCGTGCTTGGAATTCAAATAGAATAAAGCGCATGACGTGCGCGAGTAAATATGTACCTAGTTCGCAGCAGAGCGACAGTTGGTCAATCGTTATTAATCGTATCTTCATTATAAGCTCGTATACGTATACGATCGCTTGTTCAGTTAAAAGAGATTCTCGCGAGAGCCTTTTATGGATCCGCCACACGCTGATTGATACGGCGCAGTAGCTTAAGTGCATGTATACTTTTGGAATCAATTGCTGTGGGTAATACATAACTGTTATAGTTAAGATTTTTTATATGATAGTAACGTTAAGTGTTCATGTTTTGACTAACTTGTCATTATAGTCGCGAGGAGAAATCAACGCGGGTTAAACCTCGAATGAATAACAGCCCGGAGATAGCGAGGGAGATAGCGCGGTCTACGTCGAGCCAAATATTAATTACAATTGTAGCGAATTATCATTCAAGAATGTTACGTGCCTCTGCAAAGCATATTATATAAAGAGAAAATTGGCGAATCTGAAATTTCTCCTAATTTACATCAAAAGAAAAAAAAAATGTACACATACATAAACATGACTGAAGTGCCTTTTCTCTTTCGATTTCAGAGAATTCGAGCCGGTCAAGTTCGAGATCCTAGCCAACAAGTATGACCCGCAAGGTATCTACCGGAAAAAGTACTTCGAAGCGTCGCCCGAAGAGACGAACAACAGCCTGAACAATGATCAGCAGTCCATCGATAATCGTCGCCGACGACGACGTCGACGAAAGCGTTTAGCTCGTTGACGTGGCGCGACAACGTTCCTATATATATATATATATATTATGCAAATCTGTTGGGATTCGAGGCGACGGTGCATTCGATCGCGTGCCTGTAGTCCGAACTCGTGTTTTATTTATGTTAGTTATTTATTACATGCCATTAGTCGATAAGTGTTATTATTGTTATTATTATTATTATCATTTTTAAAACGACGATTGTAGTGTTAGTTGTACGAGCCGAACGCGCTATTTTTATACACGAAAGATGAGATTGAAAGTGCGAATAAACGTATAATATGCTTTCTCTTTTATAACAGTGCAAAAGTATTTTTTATTTTCTATGAAATCATAATAACGATTATTTGCAGCACCTAAGTATATCCTTGACACTTCTACATGCGTATAATTAGTAATCAATCGTAGTATTCGTCAGTCGATGTAACAAATATTGATTCGGCTATGGTCCAGCCATCGTTTAGTTTGAGAATCAACAATTGACACTGCCAAACTTCTCCTCGAACTTTCTTTGAATCGTTCCGTTCGGGTCTCTCACTTTGCGCACCTCGTCGTAGTCAGCTCTTCGCTTGTGGCAAATGTATTCCACGCCTTCCTTGAACTTTGCTATGTGCTCCGGCAGGCATTTGGCGCACTCGGTCTCGATTATTTCAGGAATCAATTCTGAAAGCAAATCGTGCATTGTCAATTGATTTTCGAGAATTTTTTTTTTGTGGAATATGTATAGAATTTGTTGCAATTAAAACATTGCAAGTATGACATCTTATCGAAAATTTTAGAGAGAAAATTCTTCATCGCGGCTGCTGTTAGAATCGTTCCCTTTATAAACATACATTTTAAAGTTAACCATCCATCCTTTATCGAAAATCCACAATGAGGCATCTTAGCCATCTCTATAAAGCGTATATAAACATGATACTAGCAATCGATACCCATCCGATAAACGCCATACACACACACACGCGCGCGCGCACGCGAGCACTTACTCTTGAACTGAGTTACGTCTCGAGGGCATCCAGTGGGCTTATCCGATAGCAAGCATTCCTTATACTTCTTGAAGAGCCTGTCGTTGTCCACGATGGGTTTAAAATCGATTTCAAGCCACGCCTTGGGATAGTAGTCTCCGATCTCCTCCTCTTTCTTCTCTTGCGCTCGAATTACGCCGATCATCAAAAAGGCCGTCAGCACAACCAGGTAAACTCCGCACTTCGACATTGTTCTCGGCTGCTTAGTATATCTACACGATTCAATAGCTTCGCGCTGATTAAATCAATCGCCGCTGCATTCGGACTCTTTTATAACGATCGCCGACAGAGTTTTTCCGATCCGTATGAGATCCTCGAGGCAAACCTGTTTCCAACACAAGCAACATTGAGATTGTGTAATTTGCGCCGACCAATGGATTAGATTTATGTGCAGAACACTCGGAATCGCTGACGCTAACCGTTTTCCCCTATTTTTCAATCGATTTGCATGTTCAACAATAAAAGTATATTATAGTCGTAAGCGAGTCCTATGTATATATACACGCCTGATCCAAAGACGTCAGAGTGCGATTTGCGCAGGTAATAGATTCGCTTTTATACGAATCGAAAAAAAGATAAATGATTTGCTTCATTGTTGTGTTCATCAAGGGATTAACTTCAGTTCGTTCACGACTTCCATCAAAATTGGTTTATAATAACCTCTCTGAAAAAATAACCATAGATAAATTCTGAATTATAATACACAGGGATTCAAAATGTTTCTATAAAAAATTTTTAAAAACAAGGAACCAATCCAAATTATAAAATTACCTCATCATGGAAAAAATTTGTTTATCTCCGTCGCAAAAGAGAACAGGTTCTGCAGAGGTTGATCCACGCAATTTGAATGGAATTAATTCGAAGCAAAAATTATCACTTTCCCAAGCTCTACGAAATGTGAATCCGAATACCAGGCAATTGTATCAATGTATCGAAGCAACTGCAAGAAAATTCATCGATCATCCAAATCAAGATGTAGTAACTAGAAAAAAAACCTCAGAATTACTTACCGACTGCGATTGTTCGGAAAACTCTTCAGATTTGAATAGCTCATTCTGGGATTTATTCAAATCCAAACGCTACACAGAAGAGGAGCTTCAGCGCTTCGTCGACGTCATTCAAGAAAGACTCAACGAAGAGCTAGACAAATGCATCACCAGTCACGACAAATGCAAAGTATGCACTACGAAAAAAGCTGCCGAGTACTGTATCGTCCGCGTGATCATGAGCTCGTCGAGTGATGACTCCAGCAGGTATACTTTCTTTCAAAATCGCTTACACGGCATGCCGATTTCTCAACCGATCGAAAATATTTCGTACAAACAAGAACAGCCTCGATGACTCGAAGCGCGAACTCTGCTCCTGTATCAGCGATACGGAATCCGTCTCCTTGTCGTGCAGCGAGCGAAAACTTGCGCTGGGTAAATGCGAACCGAAAAGCAAACCGATCGTCTTCCGACACTCCGGAGACCTGTTGAACGTCCCGTCGGATTCCTTTGACTTTCCCTCAAAACCCTTCAAAGTCGACTACGTCGGCAAGTCCGAGGAGATCGGCAAGTGGGGCGATTTCTTCGATCTGGTTGATCGAGTGTTGAGAGAGAGGGATTTGAGGTTGATGAGGCGCAGAATGAAAGATCGGGATGGTAACCTTTGCGCGGACGCGTGCACGATGATGCCCAGGCGTAGAGACGATTTCGAGAATCTGGAGAGATTCAGAGATATCGAGACCTACGGGTTCTCCACTTTCTGCAGAGGACTCATGAGATGGTTGTTTACGTTATCCCCCTTCAGTCACAAACTCTGAGTTGTTATATTACTTCGATCTTTTTTTTTTCTTCAGGTCCAACTGTACTACGAAAAGGTGGGACTGCATAACTCGATACCCACACCTCGTGATTCACCTGCCGTCAATGAGCTTTCCTTGTCATCTCAGATGCACAGCTCGAAAACAGTTTGAAGCTCTGCAAAAGATTCAAGTATTACAGCCCCGTATCTTCTATACATAAGCAAACGAAAGTAACGTAAAACATCCAAAACGATCAACTTCTAATGCATAGATCGGCAGATTGGGTTGGCTGGTAAACGACAACGCCCAAGTTCTCTATGTGTACCCAGGCAAATCGAATTTCGAAACAAAGTGCATTCTGGAAAACTTTGTAACCATCGCCAGACCCGACGTGTCCCTGTCAAGGTTGTGGATAGTCGAGAACGACGACGAGTGGTTAATATCGAGAGACAATAATCGTATAGATGAGTAACCGGTAATTTTTGAAACGGAGAACGGTAAATCGATATGTTTACTTCGAAGCCTTTGCGAAGACGTAGAGGAGGAGTACCGTAGCGGCTGCGAGAGTCTTTTCTACACGCCCAGCGTCTATCGGCGAGTGAGGCACCTCACAGCCGGACGTCACGGATTCATTATTCCGGGCGTACTCAGCAAAACGGACGTTCTCATTGCCTGCGAATTAAAAACGTCGATCATAGGTGAGGAGTGTTTCAATTAAACGGAATACTTTATCCAACGGGTACAATGCACGGTGTTATCGTTGATTAATCGAAAGTTCACGGCTATCGCGCAGTCAACGGATAAGTTATATATCCTTACAAAAAGTTTATATTTATAACTTCTGTCATGCATCGTTGCAAAAAAAAAAAAAAAAAATCACACTTTTAACGACGAGCACCAAAAGCGTAGTAAACATCTACCGTTGATTTACGCCTTCGTTATGATCTTCCAAAAAGAAAAACAGCGTCGGTCAGCAAAATAATAAAGGAAAAAAAGCAATCGCAATTGTCGCATCAGCGACAAAGAGACGAAAACACGTCGCGGTAAGCCAAGTCGCAAAGTCGGCGATGCCGCGCGACAAATGCTCGTTGCAGGTGAACGACACACACGTTTCTACCTTTTTTTACCTCTTATCTCTGGTCGCGCACAGGTCCCTGCTTAAAGTTCCAGGAGCGTCTGCTCAACAAGCGCTACGTGCTGTCTCTGCTGGCCGAGTCGCGTGTCCCGCATCCACCGTTCACCGATGTACGGAATTTCAGCGACGTAAGGGATATGCAGCTGCATGTTATGTTTTATATTGCATGAAAAGCTATAAAGAGCCATTTGAGATACATTTAGGATTCGAATTTCCCGCTTCGATACATCCATCTCTTGCTTGAATTTTCATAAATTTTCTATCTTCCCTGGTGTGTGTATATACCTGTACAGCTGTGCGAGAAAATATCCAAGATGATGAGGGCACCGGAGGAGAGAGGAAGTCGGCCGAGTAAATGGTTGCTAAAGGTCAACTGCGGCTTCTGTGGCAATCAGAGCGCGCTCATCTGTCTCGACGAGTGTCTCCGGTCCAAGGTGAGCCGAGTTGCATAGGCGGATATTATTGCTCCGCTCAAGTGGTTTGCACATCTATATCGATGACTGCGATCGAAACGGGGACGATTAGTGATCGCCCGTTGCGTCTTGCCGTACTCGGCTGATTCTACTTAGACTGTATACATTAATTTTTTTTTTTCTTATTCTCTAGCTTGCGGTTATGAATTAATACACGAGGTGTGATTTCTCCTTACGCATTTGAATTCGCGATTTATAAATACGCCGATCCGCGCGCTGCACGTGAATTCGAGTAAAAAAAAAAAGTGCATCTTAAAATGTGACACACTTTCGACGCTGATGACCTAGTCCGCGCGCAGCTGTACATACGTTCTTAACACTCACACACACACACATGCGCGCACGTGGCTCTGCAGCTGTACGGTTGTATCAGAGTAATTAGAATTTTACATTTTCGTCTCCTAAGGAAGACATGCCAGCATATCTGGCTGACTTGCTGCCACGAAAGCTCAAAGTGAATAAGGAGGCTTATAAGGACGTCAAGGATTTCTTCGTCGAATTGGAGCGACACGGTGAGTGTGATATTGTAATTTTAGCCACTCGACACACTAATTGAGATTTCGAAGAGGATGAACGAGAGGGGATTTATATTTTTAAAATAACGTCGCGGGATACAGGAGCCGTATATCGTAACGTTTACGGAAGTAGGTGTAATATGTTATGATCTGAGGTTTTCGGAGGGAAAACTTTACTTTGTTAACGATTGTGAAAAATTAAACTCGTTGCACACTTGCGTACATACTATTTTACGCGACAACTTTCGCTATATGAGGCAGACGCTTGTATCGACGATCATCAAGGAGACAACGCCGAAACAGTGTTCTACCTGTAATAATTCGCATTGTTATCAACGATCATCCGTAGAGGCAGAAAGTTAAGACATGGCAACGTTCGTAGTAATGTTTCTGTTCGTAACCATCGAGGTGATGATGGTGAAGGTCACGATAGCCGAGTCCGATATAGGAGACGAGAGTCATTGAAAATTTACCCTCGTCGAAGGAAAAAGTAAAATAAATCAAACCTACTCTCGTCTTTAGGCGGAGTTCTAACTGTCTGTCCACCCGGAAATTACCATTCGGTGAGCCTGGGCTGTTTCATCGAACACGACACAGCTAAGGCTTGTCTACGCACAGCAGCTGACGTCATCCAGTGCCACGAGGACTGCTGCTGGATCGACCTGGGCTACGTTGTACCACAGACCAGTTTATCGGAGGATGTGCTCCAGGAGTTGGTGTCGAAAGTGGGCGAGGTAATGGTGATGGAACAGTACATTGGCTTCTTTGGCATCGACGTCGTCGTCTTTGAGGATGAAAAGGTAGTTGCTGGGAATTGAATCTTTGAATAGTCAATGCACATGATTTTTCCTTATGCGAGTGTGATAAAAACTTTATGGAAGATCGTACGCAGGCGTCCTTCGTTGAAAATTACAACTTATGCATTTATACTTTGTCGTATTCAGCTAATAAGAGAATCTGCATACGCGCCGGTATCGCAGTAATACTTTCTTGAAAAATTGTTGGTTGATAATGTCTTGTGAAACATTTGAAGGCATAATTTGATGATATAAAAATCGCTTTCTTCTAGGAATTAAAGTACTGGGTGGTGGACATCGATCCTTACTACACAGACCTACTATCTTTCGACGACTGGAGAAGATTTTGCCTGGACATCCCGATCTTAGCGAGGTAAGGCAATCTTAAAAAAATTATTTGCGTCTTCATCGAAATCATCATTTGAACCCACTCTATGGTTACAGCGAAAATTCTTCCCCATCGCAATGCGAAGGAGCTCGCCATCGAATACCGTTGAGCTTGACTCGGGATCATCGTTTCGTCGTCTGCAGTGGAAAATTGTACGTCGACGGTTTACTCCTCTCGTCTCTCAACTTATTCTCCGATCTCTTCTATCGGCACAAAATTGCCTATAGCTTCAAGGTACACCTAAAATATACATCAATCTACTTGGTAAACAGATAACTTTACGATCGTGCAACTGATTAGTCATTACGATACCACAGGCAAAAACGGGCTGCATGATATGTCCCCTCGATAGCGAGAAGCGGGCTTTCTTGCTATTTAGCTTCTGCAGATCAAGGGAGTCGGCTCTGCGAAACTTTGTCACGGCTCTAAAGGCACTTTACTCGGCAGCCTCGAGAAGCGGCGACTGCAGTAGCATGCGGAGCAATGTCCTCGTACGTATATGCCAGCTAATATTTTCATTGAATCATCCTCGTAAAACAAGTCGGAGACACCCTAATGGAGCACACTTTTAATCAGTCGTGAAAGCGTAGGAAGCATTTTCAAGAAAAATCATCCAATCTCTTTTCAGAATCTCGCGAGAGACATGGAAAGAGTCTACGGCCTGGCCTAAGAGACGCGAAAAACCAAGAGAGACGTCGCGTCTCGGCTGCATAATGACGAGAAGAAAAAAAGCGCTTTTCCTTTTTGAGAGAAAAGGAGGGAGACTGACCGACGACGACAGCAACAACAACTATACACACTCTCTCACGACTTCTGCTGCTGCTGCTGCTGCTGCTGTGGCCTCCTCTCAATGGGTTTATTAACCGTGCTCCTATTGTCTCATTCCAACAATGGATAAACTCGCGTCTCGTTCTTTTGTCGCTCGCGCTCTCTGCATATCTGTACATTCGCGCGCGTACACACACACACACACACACAGAGACACCTGGCTCCGCTATTGTCGCGCTCATCCGGCAGTCGATAAGTCGGGCCAGGCTATCGAGCGAGGAAAAAGAATTTATGTATTATATATACACGTATATAGATGCAAGTATACAACCATGCGAGAGAGCAGCCGTGTATACGTGTATAATGCGCAGAGCGAAGCTTTGTTCTTATCGACGACGGGTACGGCAGACGCTACTCGCGGCTCGACAGTAGAGGCCGCGCAGCGCGCCGCGTGTCTGTATCCGTGGAATTAGGGTATATAGAGAGTGCAGTACCAGTACGGAGAGCTGAGGTGGCTTTTGTTGAATTATGCGCTGCCGGTGTAAGCGCTGAGTCGAGCTGAGCTTGAGATATGAGGCTCGAGAAAAGATGTGTGTCATTGTGCGGAGCAACCACGGCGAGCAGCTGCTTTTTAATGATTATACGCGAGCGGCGACTCGCTATATATAGTACTTTATAGTTTTTGTTAAGCTTTTTTCTACCACTTTGTACATTATTATAGAACGATTAAATCATTGTCACTCACATTTCTATGATAAATAGCATTAATAGCTCACCTTGGCGACAGTTGAATCGTCGCCTCTAACAACCCTCATCAAAGTCACAACCCGCAGCACATATAATCCGACAAACGCCGTTGCCACCGCACCTTTCGCAGTCCATCAATCAAATCAGCCCGCCGGAATCCGACGGAGGCGTGGAAACCGTATCACACACGCTTATGATCGGATTTTCGCGAGCTTGCGCGTCCCACATCATCGCTGATCGAAATGTGTAAAAAAAAAAAAAAAACGAGATCACTCCTTTATCTGCTCTATGTTTTCATCCTGCGTGAATACCTATATCTGTATAGGCGAGTTGAGGGAGAGAGATAGGCACACGAAAGCTCCGACGATCGACGTACATACATAGTCTCTATCGCCCGGTATTAATCGGCCTGCCGCTCAAAAGAGTGTATATATCTATATCCACCGGTCGATTCGCCTACACACTGGAGCTTCTTTTCTCTCTCTCTCTCTCTCTCTCTCTCTCTCTCTCTCTCTCTCTCTCTCTCTCTCTCTCTCTCGCGCCCTTTTGATATAATTTTTATTTTTAGAACGTTTGAGAAGGCCGCTTCTTTTTGCGGCCACGGTGATTGGCATCGGCGAGAAAAGATGTTTCGAATTATAGGAAAATATCGATTTTATCACGGTTCTATACATATTGTTATATAAACACATACACGCTGAGAAGAGAAACGTATATCGCGTTATTCTTTTGCACCCTTTTTACGAAGCTCTGTGTTTATTGACAAGGTGTCTCATCGGTAAATATTATACATAGGCGTGGGGAAATTCAACGGCGACAGCTGATACGACGTCTGAATATAAGTTGAGGGAACGTTGTATCTGTGACACGTCGCGACGAGGCGATACGATTAATGGAAGAGAGTTTTCGAGCGTATCTCTCTTTCGCGTCGTTCGTTCGTAGCTGTACAGTAGGTTATTTAAAACTCGTATTGAAGAGCGCCACTTTAGCAATTAATTGCATATCGAATTATTATCTGGATTATTCTATACTACGAAAAATTGGGTCGTCGATCAGCATTGAATCGCGCAAATGAAAAGATTACTTTATATATACATGCAAACGTGTCAATCGTAAACCGCTGCGGGAGAAAAGTCGACTCGCGGTATTTTCACTGTCATCCGCCTCTAGTTCTCTCCATCGAAAGACAATTCCTAACGCGGAAAAATCACTTCTCTATACTGGATCATATAGCACGAGTCTTTCGATTCAGCTTATATATATATGTATATACATGCGTATGCGTCAGACGCAACGACATCTATAGCGTGCCGCAGGTCGTGAACAAAATCACAGCGACGAATTTCACAACAGGTGCATAAAGAATATAGTAGAGAGCGAGGTATAGAGAGAGATTTGCGGAAATTGATCCGCGCGCGCGTGTCGATATATACCCTTAGGAAACCAAATCTCTACTATGGCGTGCGCAGAGTACAACGCTCGAGTCAAATCCGACAGATTTCGCCTTTTGATAGATATATTTTCCATTATCGCGTGACCGCCGCGAAAATGGGAATTTATGTATTATACGGGATGGATTTCTGGTAATATCGACAGCTGTGCATCAGTGACAATTTAAAGACGGGTGTCAAACTTTTCTCTTCGGAAAATCAGTTCGAGAATCAAGTGCAAATTTGGTCTCGATACTTCCGATTGAGCACTCGTAAAAATTAAAAAAAAAATGAAGGTTTTATGAAACTTTCGGCGAGTAAAGTATATGTATACAGAATGCGGGATATACATACGTTTTTTCACTGCGATATCAACAATCCTTAATCACGATCCAAGTAATGTAGCTATATATATACATCCATTACTACCCGAAAGCATGCATACCCGTTACTCATTCGCCTGCACAGATCAATATTTCCGCACCACATACACACACACACACGCACACACACACAGTGTAAACCCCTGACTTTACAATCCAAACAAATCCCAAGTCAAACGCGCTTCACAACAAAAACAGCAACACTGTGCAACAATATAATACCGAAAACAGCGTCTGCGTGATGCATCCACATTTCTCTCTCTCTCTCTCTCTCCTGCTTCCGCAACAATCAGCTCTAATCTACCTTCGCGTCTTCCGGAAAAACCGCGGCGCAATAAAAAAAAAAGGTATAGTATCGCCACGCACACGGGTGAACGGCACGCGAAGAGTCTTCGAAAAAAAAAGGAACTCGCGCAAATGTAGATAAAAATAAAGACCCTCTCTACCCAAAACAATGCGCGAGCGCGTTTTCTCGCACGCTATATACTTTTTCCGCTTTAATCACCGCGCGCGTTTATGCCGTGTTTCAGATTCAGACTTCGTCGTGCGCTGCACGAAAATAAAACGAAAAAAAAAAAAACAGACAGACTTAACAAGACACAGCTGCAACCGTGCGTACAGCGGAGTAAGGCAATTCATTGTGCAGCGAAGACAGAAGAAGAAGGGAGGAAGAGAGATGAGATAGAGAGACTCGGAATATCCACTTCGCGCACGCTGCCTCTAACGAATCGGGCGCGCAGCTAGCGCGCAGTGCAATCAACGAAGCAGACGCTTTTTCTTCATCCGAAATAGGCGAGATCCTCTCTTTCGACACTCTCGGCTACGTCATTGTGCTTGAATAAAGTGGCTGTATAATATCGATTGAAAATCCCTGACCTTTTATGCGCTGAGAATTTCCATAAGTAAGGGCTCTGCTATACTCGAGAGAGAAAATAATTGGCCACGAGTAAAGTTGCTGGAAGCTCAGATGCTGGTATACTACAATGCCCTAAGTATGTATGGCTAATTGGTGGAAGTCAGGTCTCTTTTATATTCGCTAATATAATGACAAATTGCGCTGCCGGTAATAAGTCGCTACAATAACGACTGCTCTCCAACGAACGTGACGGAATTCAACTCTGTCGAGCTTCTTGGAAACAGGAGCAATATTGAGTTTCGGGCAACAGCCTTTCGCCTGGGAGAGGTCGCGAAAAATATAAAATCAACTGCAGACCACCTCTCTCTTCTTTATCGTCCGTTTGAATATTCTGCAGCTTTCGACCTCTCTGCACCGAATGTCGACCTCGTTCGAAAGATATACGATGTCGTGCAATCGTTATAACTATATATATTTATAGTATACACGTGCGCTAATTTCCATCGCGATGACTCGGGCTTCTTAAAGGAATCCGATAAGTCGCAAGGAATTCTCATTACGTATACACGTCGCGAGCGTAAAATTCCCTCGACTCCGGGAATGATATCCCTCTGTGTGTGTATGTATACGTCGCGTCTCGCGAATTGATATAGCTAGATGTATATACGTACAGTATAACACATCGGAGTCGCGCAACCTACAACGAATAAGAAAGCCTCGACGATGAGCAGCAGCAGCAAGGAGCAATCTCAACGCCGCGGGCACATGATTGCTGCGAGAGGAGCCTCTTTTTCGCAATCAAAAGTGTTTCAGAGCCCCGCAGATTGAAGCGAGATGTAGGTAGCTAGGTTATAGCATTCTCCGTGGGTCAAACACTTATATGTGGATATATATATATATATATATATATATATGGCATCTGTGCGCTCTCTGCAGCTCTTTCTTTTCGTCGCGTTTCTCCTTTATTTTCAGCCTCGGCGCGTACGTGTGTGCAGTGCACAACTCGATTCTTCGACCTAAAGTGTGTCTAGTATAGCAGCGGCTATTGTTGCCCTGTGCAGAGGATAAATTAATCCTTGTACGTACGTTTCGAGATATCCTGTGTAAGCCATACGTTGGATAATATTTTTCCGAAAGCATTTCACACAGAATAATTCATCCTCGAACTAGATCAGTTCTTTCGCAAATCCAATTCCGCTCATGGCGCATCCCTACAAACGGTACGAAAAAGCACATACGCGTCACTTGAAATTAACTCGATAAATCACAGCTCGCTGCTATACACACACACACACACGTGAGCGAGCAAAACTTTCAATGAAGTCATTTACGCGCGCAATCGATCGATTGCGCTTCCAAACAATTTGTCGCAAACAAACGAGCTATTATACGAGCGCACGTTCCAGTTCATAAATCCCAGAGGGCGGGAAAAAAAAACGCGAAGCTGTCGATCAAGAGAGGAAGCTTCTCTCGTATAGTCAACGCAAGTGCTTGGCCGTCGTATACACACGCAGTTTTTTTTTTCAAACGCCGCAGAGTAGAGCTTGGTTTGCTCGTGAAAGACTCCCTCGTCGATCGGTCGTCAATAGGCCTTGGTAAATCGGATCACAGTCAGTTTGAATCCACTTTGGTTTACGCGCGCGCGGGAAACGACGCGGCTGATTTCGTTTAGGCCTTTGGACGCGTGATGACGCCGGGGCTTTAAAGAGGAAATCGAGTGCGGATTGACCGGTGAGCTCTGGTGTAGCGTGTGAAAATGTTGTTACAGTGAAAATAAAATATTACAAAGTATTGAGAAATGATTTTGCTTTTTTTTTGCCAAAATCAAGTAAAAAGTAATGATATTTTATACCCAACTTGCTGTGGGTAAGAGAGAGAGTGAATACTATTAATTTAAATTGTACGAAAACGCACGTTTTTAATTTTTGTACGCACTAATGAATTAGCTTACTTGGGTAGTGAGGGCATTTTCGTAAACTTATAAGAAAATCTTTTACGTACAAAGATTGTGATTTTATATAAATCACACAATGACATATATAAAAATCACAAATAATCTATTAAAAATTGCTCATTTGAGTTTTGTTTTTTTTTTTTTTAGATTTTAAAAAGTTGCATTACCCAAGATACCCCTAATACGAAAGTGCCCAACATTCTCCCCGTATAATTAGCATTCATATTCATCACAAAAATATATTAGACGCGAGTGCAATAACCTACACACATCACGTCGATCTCCTTCATCATCAGTCACGACTATACACGCTGCTGCAGTCGAGCCACTACGTCAGCTGCAGAGCGCAACGACGGCGACTTTTTGCCCTCGAGAAGCAGTTGCAGTTCGTCGAGTTATTTATCACTTACTCGGCCGACTATTTTCCAGCGCTTATGACTTTTTATTTTCACTTCGACCCCAAGATGCAGTATATAGGGAAAAAAAAGAGTGTCTAAAGCGACAAAGAGCAAGAGAGGTATAGGGAGGAAAAGACAGGCGAAAAGAGCGCGCGAGATGCTGGCGAAAACGGAACAGCAGCAGCAGCAGCAGCAGCAGCCAGCAGCGCACACCCCCACCCCCCACCGTTCGATCAATACGCGCTCTGCGACTCTCTCTCTCTCGGCTCTGACGTGGTGAAATGACGTATAACACAACCTTCCCTCTCTCCGGTGGTAGCATACGTGTACACAACGTACATGTGCAGCAACAGCAGCAGCGCAAGTTCGAATCCCCGTGCAGCTCGCCTCGATTTAGCCGTGCGCGTACGCAGGTAATGGACTGCGAGGGAGTAGCCGCAGGTATAGTAGTATAGGGCTCTGCGACAGACCGGCTACTGCACTTGAGAAAGAGGAGAGGGAGGGAGAAAGGACAATTGGAAGAAAGCGTCTGTGTGTACTTACCGAGGAACCGAGGCGCTCCGCGCACTGCAAAGTAAACATAAAAAGAGTGAGTGGAGCACAAGGTTGTTAGCTAGAAGCGGGATATATATATAATAAATGGCTCGATGATCGTCGCTGCAGGTAGATGTCAGTCGTCCTGGGGTTAATTGCTTTGTGTGCCCAGGCCACTCTTGATGTCGGATCGGATAATGGATGATTCTTTTTGTCGATAGTAATCGTACAGATCGTTAACAAAACGCGAGTAGAAGTGTGCGGTAATATGAATTTTCTGCACGCATAAATCTCTATACGCCATCCAGTATAGGCATTGCGTGCGATCGTTGTCAGTAGTAATAGCCGAGTTGTGTAAGCCGTTCCGTTATTCCTCTTTTTCCAGCTGATCCTCGACTATGATGAGTAAGAAATAAATAGTCAACTATATACGCCAAAATGTATACCCGGATAATTATAACGATTGCTCGTCCTGAAAACAATTTGAATTTCCGTCAATCAAATAACTTCGCTTAGCCGGGCGATGGCCACAAACTTTTTCCATTTTTCAACATGCACTTTCTTGCCGACCTTTCTCCATCAGTTCATACATTCAAGCTCCGATAAACTCTTGTTTTTTTAATCAGCGTATCCGGCAGCAAGTTGGAAAAAAAAACAGGAACAAATATCCTCCATCGAGTTCGGTAAACAATAAAAGCAGCAGAAATGGACAAGAGAGAAAAAAACCAACGCGCTCGTCTCACCGCGCGCATTATGTTCGATTGGCTATATTCTGCCGCGCTCGTCGGGCCGCGAATATAAAAGGGCGCGCGAATGAAAAAAACCGCGCCAAGAGAGAGAGAGAGAGAGAGAGGCATAGCAAATGTGGAACGAGGCTGATGTGTAGACGGGAGTTCATTGTTTTTTCTGAAATACGCGCGACGCCGGGGAGAATATCCGCGGCTGGAGTACGTATGTGTATATAGAGGACTTTGGATTGGGAATCTACTTTTTCCCAGAGTTTCTTATCAGACGATAAATCCGAACCGGCAGAGAATGGCCGCGATCGTCGCCCCGGTGCGAATGGAAAAAATACATATACGGGATGGTCGTGAGAGAGCGATAAAGAGCGAGTTATACGACTTGTATATTCTTATTGAGGCTGTAGGAAAATTCGAAAAGAGAACTGCTGCTACTTATACACTTTTGTTTAAGAAAGTTTAAGCGATTGCGTTGAGGATTACGCTTTATCGACTGTTTATGAGTTGTGAGCGGCTGGTTTCGTGAATTTCACGAATTGAGGACAATTACGCTGTGGACAATCTTGTGAGATTGATGCTTTGCTTTCAAGTATAAGTACGCGATGGAAAAAACATTTTTAACATTGATCTATTTTAACCAAGACTCTCATGCTTTTCGACGACGAATTAAGGACAGAATAGTATCTATTTTTAATCGAATCCTATATAACCAGGTTATAATCTGCAAACTATTGTATATCGAACCGAATATTTTAAATACTTTATATTATAAATGTAAACGTCAATTATCGTAAACAGAATTATAAAACATTGGAAACGCTTCAAAACGGTAGCTGGAATTAGATATGAATAATATATCGAGATTGAAAATAAACGTGCTTATTTCGGTCATACTTGAGCAATGCGTTGTGCATCAAGTATTCGCCTATAATTAAGTCTAATTTTTTATCTCTCGATCAATCGTTGTATGTTATTAATCGCCGATACGAACAACTTAGAACTTATTAAAATAAGTCTCTACCAAACAGGATGGATCCTCAGATGGATCAGTAAGACAAGCAAGACCAATGGAAAAGTTGACTACCAGATTTCCATATTTTTAGGAGTCAAGAAAATAAGCTTTTCCCTGATGTTAGCTCACATCACACACAGACAAAATTTCAAGAGTATACACCATTCACGCATCGAAATGTGTTCACAACACCTCTCTCTTTTTCGCTCATTCTAGAAAGGTGATCCCCCGCACGTAATATCTCGTGTACTTTATGCCTCAGGACGGATTTAAAGCTTGCGGGATAAGCTGCTTACAAACCCAAAGCGAAAGTCCGTTTTCGATCATCAAGCTTTCCTCTGATGTATTTTTTTCTACATCGCGCGCGCGCTTTTGCATTCGAATTGCTATTTATGATAAGCCAACCGGACGAAGCCCCTTAGTTATTTCTAAAGCCACGCCGCTAATCTGATGATCTACGAGAAAATGTAGTGAAAAATAAAACTTTTTCTGACGAAAAGATGTCGCGCGGCAAAATGTAGGTATGCAGATATATAGGAGAGAGTTACCGGAATCTCGGTCTCCGGACCGTTTTCTCAGAAATCTAGACCTTATAGCCTTGAAGGGGGCCGAAAAACGAAGAAAATCCTGTGCTGCCAGAACAGAATGTTTATTTTTAAGCGACTAACAAAACAAACGAAAAAATACACCTAGTGGATTTGCACGAATTTTGTCTTACAGCGTCTGCGTGTACACACCGCGGGATTCGCACAATTTTCGCTGTATACATTTCAATTCGTTGGTCTAAACGAGAAATCATTTTTTTTTTATTAGTCTTTTCCCGAAAATTCCTTGCCAAAAGCACATGCGTGAACGTAACTCTCGAAACTAAATTAAAAAGCCAGCGGGTTTCCCAGGCATATAGCGCAGGCTCTTCTTCTTCAATTAATCCGCGTTGATTTAGACGCCGTTGCGTCGCCTGCGCGAACAATGCACGTATTCAAATTCTCGCCGTACGCAGAACCAGAAAAATATACGGAATAGAAATGCCTTTGGACGAAGAAGAGAAACGTCAGAATCATCGTAATTTCGATAACGCTCCCACTCGATCAAGGAAGCACTCTCTAGATCCAAATAGAACGGGATTACTTTCTATTAATAATAGCCACTGCACCCTATGCAGTCGTGAACAAAAAAACAAAAAAAAAAATCCCACAAGCTTTTGATTAATAACCGCGCAACTTTCTTTTTAAGGTCAACGAGGAAATACTGCACAGCGTGCTCTCGGTCTCGTATGTACACGAAAGTACACTCGCCGAGTAAATAATCAAAAAGCCAAGAGAAAGAGTGAGGGCGAAATGAACTCTCGCGATTCTTGATGTTTCAATCTACGTGTGATGCAGCTGTAGCGCGAATTTATGCGAAGTGACCGCGTGGAACGGAGTATTATAGTACCGCAGTGCGGAGTCGACGCAGCGCGTTCTCCTCCCGGGGCCTATATATATATATATATATATATATATATATATATATATACCGCGCTACTCCGTTCCGATGTGCCGAGTAGCTTATATATACAATGTACTCGGGAGAGAGACGCACGAGAATGGATCGCACGCTAAGGATTTATATTCGCACGTCGGTCAATGAGTCTTCTCTCTCTTTTTTTTTTCACCTGTTGGATCGAGCTGGTGCTAACCTGTTAATTTCTGGCAGCCGCTACTGGTATTTTGCCAGAATTAATGCCGAGGGCTGTGCCGTAGAATTTCATTGAAATAGTTTTAACTCGGGACTATATCTCCCTCTCCCTCTCTCTCTCTCTCTCTCTCTCTCTCTCTCTCTCTCTCTCTCTCGAACTTTGTTATTTCGAGCAACTGCTCGAGTGTTTCCGTGTGCTCGAAAATCTCGAGTTGTTGTTGCTCTGTTGGTTTCTTGATTGTTCCGTCGGGCTTTGAGCGAATATATGTTTTTGCCTCGCGGGTTATAAATGCCTCGATTTGTGTATAGTGTAAAGACAGAAACGAAAATTAACGGCGAGAGATCGAATTTACAAAGCGCGTAATCCTGCGATCATGAAAACTGATCGGAATCGTTCGGACGGATGATGCGTATATAAATGTATGCGTATCTAGCCATATTGGGTATCTCATATAAATACGAATATACTGCACAAAACGCCATGCGTTTCCACGCGATGACGAGCAATTCGTTTTAGCGATTTGTAAAATGCTATTATCGTGACGTGGGCTTTAATGTTGCAGAGAGGAAGTTTATGACGCAAAACTGAATGACACGCGCTTCGCGTATTTACTAAAATCAATATCGTCATTACTGCATGACTCGAACGCGTATCATTCTAATTGGCTCCGTAAAATCGTGAACAAAAACTCTTGGCAATATCAATCAGCTGAATGATACGTCCCAGAAACAAAACAGACAGAGTTTCATTTTCCCATGTGCATCGGTGGAATAAACTACAATAGCGTGAAACGTCGTGTCACTGGAATATTATTACGTCCCGATTCAAAATAATACACTCCGCTTGTTATTATGCGAACGACACTCTCTAGTTCTCGTTACACAACACGCGCTCAATCAAACGTTCCAATAATCGTATAGGTATCAAACTCCGTTTTCGAACAACATCGCTCTAAATGGATTACATTTTAGAAGCTCCGATCCGCGTACACATCGCTCAAAATCACATTAGCAAAGGGTACAAGCTCAACGCATAAGATTACAGTCGAATCCACGTCTGCAGCTCAGGGAATGGCTCAATTTGCCTTTGATGACGTCGAGAGCACTGCAGCTGCAGTGGCAGCGCGCCGAATACTCATCGCGCGACCGCTTGAATCGTCAACAAGTGAAGGCGCGCATCTCTCTCTCTCTCTCTCTCTCTCTCTCTCTCTCTCTCTCTCTCTCTCTCTCTCTCTCTCTCTCCTTGAGAAGCTTTCGAGGGCCAAAACCAACATCGTCACGATGTACATAGCTGAGTGTGAAACACTCGATTTTGAGTTAATGTGTGTTACACGAAAGTTCAGTGTTATTTTTCCAAGTGCGATAAGAACCGGCAATTAAAGTTTAACGAATTACTGCGGGGTTTAAGTAGAGCGAGTCCCGCTACAGTTAGGCAGGATACGTTTCTAACCGGGACGACTGTGAAAGAAAGAAAAAGCTTTTTTTTTTATCCAAAATTCAGAAACCTGGAGAAACTCCGTCAAAGCTTCTTAGCGAGACAAATAGCCGCGCGGCGGTGCGGACGGATCCGCGTAATTACGTCTGCGGTTCGTAACATACATAAAGGCTGGACCTCGATTTCCCAGCCGACTACTGTATACGTCTTTCATCCCCTCGAGACTTTGGAGCGTTAATTAATGAGGCCGAAATACCAGACTGTCCGACGAAGACTTGTCGTCTTGCATCGCTGGCTCTGTGTACACATAGTGTATATATTGCGTATATGCTTTATACACCACCACTGTGTGTATTATATTCACGTACACCTGGACCTAGAACTTGGGCGAGTTTGGTCGATCGATGCGGCCGATGCAGTTCGAGTGGTGGGTTCAGGGCTGGCCTCTCGTGTGAATAACTGCCGCTAATATCGTTTGCGACTGATTGGAAATTGTGCCGCTTTCGCATCGATCGGCTGCGAGAATTGCCGATAAGGAGCTGCGCCAAGCGCGACTCTCTCTCTCTCTCTCTCTCTCTCGAGAGAGAAAAAGCTAAATAGGTAGGCGACAATCGACTCGACACATGATTATTACCGGTAGCTGGTTAAGAGATTGCACCGCCAGTGGTTTGTGTATACAAAGTTTACGAGCGAGACTCGTTTCGAAAGCACTTTCCTAATTCATTCGAGAGCTTGCGCCTCGAAAATAACAGTGGCGGCCTACGTGGAATAATGAAGTAACGCCAGAAAATAAGTCATGGAAAAATAGGGCGTACGCGGGAGCGATCTCAAGGCGAGGGCCAAAATTATGTATACACGCTGAGAGGAATATGATAAGCGTCGATAAGAACGGACCTCTACTCCAGGAAGGCTACACGACTAATTGGACTTTTTTTCCAGGCAAAAACGTGAACTAATTAAGCTGCCATAAATCACTCCAACGCGCATGTATATGTATATACACGCGCGCGCGTGCAGTGCATATACAATGATTAAAGCGTCGCGCGACCAATTAAACGAATTGAAGCGACGCACGTGAAATTCTAACGATGATTTTTAATTCACCCGCAGCGATACGCATGAGACGGACGACGCGAATTAAAAAAAAAAAATAATAATAATAGGTTGGGCGTTAGTCGCGCGAGATTCGAAAGGAAGGTATATCAGTATAACGAGACTTGATTAAAAGCGCGCGCAGGCGGCAGCACATCTCTCTAATTTCGTTGGCTCGAAAAGCGCGGTGCGTGATGCTCTCGGAAAATTGAGTGAGACACACACTACGGGTAGGTTTTTTATATTCAAGGTTTCGGGAGTTATTAGGTTTTTTTTTTCGAGGCAAAGGTGAAGTGGAAACCCCGCCTATTATATTTCAGGATTTTTGCTCTCCAGTCCGAGTGGTGGTCACATGCAGAGAGAGAGAGAGAGAGAAAGAGAGAATGAACGTGCTCGACCCGAATTTTTTCGGCAAGCACGTGTGCCCGGACAAGCAAAGTTTGAGGAATATTCTTTTATCAAGCACTGAATTTTGACTGTCGCTTGCTCTCGGGTGAGAGGATTTTTAGTGTAACCGAATTCAGTTATAATTTCGAAAATTATATAATGTAGAGAAGCGTTGAAATATTCGAAAACATTTCCGTGGCATTTTTCATTTGCATAACACGGCCGAAAAGTTTCAAACGCGTAAACTCTGCATAGAGAAATCTCTCTCAATCTCCATGCGCTACGGAAAGCTCTCTAATTAATGCGGTCATCGCGTCAATCCGCATACTAATCGAGCTGGCGCATTAATACCTCGGAGACGATTACGTATAATCCGCAGCCTTAGACACGCGGTTGAACTGCATTTTGCATAACGACTGCACACGCACAAGTCGAGTGAATAAAATTGTTGTATAGCTACAAGGTATAAGCTTGTCCTTGTTTGTGTGCATCAGAATCGTAACGAACTGTTCTACAGAAAACTGTGCGTCGTGAGTATAAAGTAAAAAAAAAAAAAATACTGGGTTAATGGGATGTCGGAAGGAAAAGAGAGAGAGAGAAGCGATTCTGTGGAGTCTCTCACCTCGATGTGTACTGCAAGCTCTCTCTCTCTGTTTTACCTTTGCGCGCGACAGTCGCTTGCTAGAGTCTTCATTACTCTTTGTGTGTAGTTGCGGCAGCGACGTCGAAATTGTTCAAGAAACTTACCGCACGCTGCGGAGATCAGAAGTTTCGATGATGATATCTGTAATGAAAAAAAAAAGTGATGGGTTTTACTCTCGATTGAACGCAGTTAATTGCAGAGAAGAAAAAATAAGGCTCGGCGCGATCAATAATCAACGGATATTCGGCGTTATTTTTTTTCAAAGGATCGTCGTAGCGCAGCCATTAAAAAGAATGACGCAGTACGGGTATAAAACTCGCGTGCATGAGAAGCATATAACATTGTTTACGGACGGGGGTAGTTGCCTGCCTCGAGAAATGAACTGCGCGTTCTTTTTTTTTGAAAAAGAAAACCTTTCTCGAAAAAGTATGACATATAATTACAGCTATGCAGGCCTATACTTATGCATCGCGGAAAATTGAATTCACGACTGATCGAGCAACTCTCTCTCTCTCTCTCGAGGTTCTTGTAACTTTGGCCTCGATATCTCGGGCACAATGAGCCGTGAAAAGGCTCGGGTCGAAAGAAGAGCGCCAGCATATAGAGAGGCTCGAGAAATGACACGACGAGCACGTTATGTCTCTCGGGCATCGCCGCGGCCGTTTATATCTCGTTCAACAGTTGGCGAATCGATCCCCCCTCCTTGTAGCACACTCGACTGTATAACCGTTGCATACACATACATCGAGCGAGGGTGGAGGCAAAGCTTATTGTGTGTAAGGGCCATGTCTTGACGCTGCTATCATTTGTCGTCGGCGGCAGAGAGGAGAGTCTCGTATATAGGGGGCGGCTGCAGGCAGAGACTTGATGAGATCGGCGTTGATCTGAATATAGCTTTAGAGCTACATTACTCGATCTCGTTAACGCTTCACGAGGAGGATCATTGTTTTTATGATTGACCGAGTGAATGATTGATGTAGAGAGGAGAAGGGCTGCTTTTTCCGAGGGAAGATTCTGTAATTCGAGTCGATGGAAAATCGAAAATGTGTTGCCGATTGATAGGTTTGTTTCGTTTCCAATCGCGTATGTATATAGTCTCCACCACGGAGGTAAGGCAAGAGACTTTCGAAGAAGAGACAGCTCGAATTATTTACACTATGGAATCGCCGCGCACATAAAACGGGCTCTCATTAACAATTGCTGGCTCGACGGCTGTAAATGTTCGCGTTCGAGTAATTTATGGAATCCTATATGTGTGTGTGTGTGTCGCAGAGTCGTATGCGTCGTCAATATTACATTTACGTTCGGTTCGAGAGACTCTTGACTTGGAGTACCGCGCCCTCGAAGCAAGTGCACGTACGAAGTCGAAGCTCGAAAGAAGTCGATTTGCATTCGTTCCAAAAAGCTTCTACCCGACATGGCTATAAGTTTTCGGTAATCATAGTAACGTGGCTCACTCCCGTAACGAGATACATATTGAAAACAGCTTACAGCGCACTTTGCGAGACGATCGGCCCATACGTGCGCATATCGCACGGTAATCTACTTTAGGACGTAACGGCCAATGTCTTGCCGTTACATCTGCTTCGCGACCGTATGCTCTGATCCTTATTACGCGACGTATAGTGTAAAGCCATTCCGTCCAATGATAAAGTGCGCGGTTATCATTGAAAAATCCAACCCACCGAATAGAGCCCGCGAATTCAATTTACTAAAACAATTCCGCCGAGAGGAAAGGGGGACAAATTTTCTTAGGGGAATCCCGCGCTATTTCGCTCCCCGAGCCAGAGTTTATGTGTATTATACTCGCGCGCGCGCGAAGCATGCGGCTGTACGAAAAAGCCGATGAATTATTCCGGCCACGCGTGTTTAGTATATGTGCGCGCGTCAGAGTCTCTCGGCTTCTGATTATTTCGCGGCGGGCCGAGTGTATATTAAAGCGACGTTGAGGTGCTGGCGACGCGTTGAAACTCGCACTGCTTTTGTTGCAGGAGACCGTTGTTCGTCGTGTGTGCTCTGGGGATACACGAGGTCTTAAACTTGTTTTTTTTTTTTTTTTAACAACAAATACTAATAAGTAAGTAAGACGACTAATTATGGCAGAAAAAGACAACTGAGTGAAGCGCGTTACAGCGAAAGGCGCGTGTATGACAATTAACACGAGAATTCCCTATTGGAATTTTTAAACATCGGAAATTCGATCGTCTATCGTCGAGAGTGCGCTCGGTATATATTCGTGCCGATAAACAGCAAGAGACGAGGAAAGAAAGAACAGGCATGTTATAACGCTATACGAGTTTATTCTCCCAAAGAGACAGCAAGACAAGTTAGGAAAGCCAATTTCCGGCGCAAGTGTGTATGTGCAGCAGCAGCGCAGCGCGCGTACGGAATCTCTATACATCACGTTCCGAGCCGTAAAACATGAAGCACAGCGTCCCAACATCGAGCATTTGTAACCACATTGTCTTATATGTTGTACTGGAAAAAAATATAGTTTGCGTTATCGCACGTGAGAGGCGCTCCGAATAACGTGAAAGGTACGATGTGGTGATCGGGTGGCGTGTCGCCGGGAGAAGTGACGTATCGAATCGTCAGGATTTACAGGCCATTGTGGGGGATTAATAAGTCAGAATCGGCGCGATAAGAATGCACATTTTCTGGCTATCATTTTTTTTTTTTTCAGTTTGGCTTCTAGCCTGGCAAGTAAGCCAATTTAGCAGGCCAGACGCACAGCACTCCAACTTAGCCGGAGCTACGTGCTGAATAGAATGGAGAAAAGTGAAGGGATACGTGCGCAGACTGTATACGGATTCATTGGGTTGAGTTACAAAAGCTTCGAAGAATCAGTTTCTTTCCGCTTGGTTTAATCGCGGACGTCGCAGAGTTTCGATCTAAAGAGCATATCGTTGTTGTATGGCGAAGCTTGATGTAGTGCTACTTACTCCATGCCTTTGCATCGAAAACACGCTGCCAGAATTTTATCCCGTTCGCGCTGCACCACCAGTATAGGAAAGCGCATAATCGTAAACTCATAACGCTTCGATAACGCTATCTCTCTCCTCTCGTCTCTTTCTCCCTTAATCTTTCAACCCTTGCTTTCCCGCCGGCTCACGCGCCCCACGCGCTATGTGTGACTGTTACTGATTCTCTCGGCTTTATCCTCTCTTCTCTCGGCCGTTATCCCCCTTTCGCTCTTCTTTTCCTGCATCCTCTAACACGCCGCCCTCCCGGTCCGACGCGCCTCATGCTTTAGATTCCAGCGGGGAAACTCGGCTTAGAGACTAATTTCGTTGCTAAGGATTTATGCTACCGCCGGAGTGGTCCTTATCTTTTCCATGAATCATCACGCTATAATTCGGACAAATGGCGAGGCGCCCAATGGCAGTCAAAATAATTCGATTTCTCGAGCGCTTTCTTTCTCCGTGCTCGAAATTTACTCGGACTAGAGAATACCATGTAAATGCGTAGACAGATGCGCGAGGAAGACGGTAAACAAGATGCCTCTCTATCAGAGGCAGGTTAAAACATCGGATGGCTTTGAATGTATACAGATCGCTAGAATATTAATAGCGACTGCAAGCGAGTAATCGGAGAAAGAGAGGATAACGATAGGTTTTGTAATCTATTTGAAGTGGAATGTGGTGGATTCAGGTACGGGGCCGTCGATCAGTTGAACACAGTTGTGGCAATGTACCATAATGGGGTAGAAAGGAATTTGTATCATATCTTGTAATGCTCGCGTAGATGTTATCTGATCCATTTTGCGACGATTGAGAAACTTCATATTAAAAGCCAATGCATATCCTTCCTCAGTGTCAGGATTTCTCGATTAATAACTACAGGTTCGCCCGAGGGTGACATTCTAAATAGTAAAACACTAGACGTGTCAATTTTGTAAGTGCGTTCCCTAATTCAGTCTCTACAGCAAAAAGAGCTTTATTTTCAAATTTATATAAATATTCCAGCATCAGTATTCCTTGCAACATCATCACTTTTAGCGTCTCAATTCCTATCCACTCGCCCAGCCTACAGACTACACTCCAGTCCGCGCCAACATCCCGTCCCACCCCGATTTTCCTACCGAACTTTCCACATTCTCCCTCCCCTCACTCCTGAACACCGCTGCTCCAACCCACAAGCTAAAGCGCCAAAATTGCTAATATTGGTTTTCGCTACGCTCGGACGGTCTTCTTTGTATACCCCTTATAAGGAGGCAATGGTGGAAAGCCTCCCTAAATAGACGAACGTTTCTATTTTCAGAAAGCCGTCATTTCTCATCGTATCATGCTGTAAGGCCGAGTTTTCGTCTCGCACTCTGTCGTTTCTATTACTTTTCATCGGAGTATATTACAAGGACTGTCACGGTTATCAAGTTTGAATAACTGCTTTCAGTTGAACTTCTCTCTCCACGAACAACTCTTTTATCGGCAGCTCGGATTTCATCAAAATTTCCCGCAGCTCATTAATCCGGTTTCTTCTCCATTCACGCTGGAAAGAAATTTCCAATTTTCCGCCTTAAAAAAAAAAGTGTACATTCCGAAGAAATACCATCTCTGGATGAAGCGTTATTATCAGACCGGGAGATCATCAGAATCTCGCGAGGTTTCTTGGGCGGGCAGTAATATACAGAGACAGCAGAGCATCCCGGGCTCAGGCAGAAAATCAGACACGAGCGACAGCTATGATTGTTCCGCCAGCGAGATTCGCTGCAGACAGAGCGACGTTGTATAACGCGACGCGCGGCTTTCGAATATCAGTAACCGTGTAGTTGAGCGGTTCGCTGTATTCCGCTGATCGATTGGTGATGGAGGAGGGGATTGGTCTATTTAACCCGGCTGTCGAGCATCTTGCGATCGCTGCGCACGACGCGCGCTAGTTTGTCGAAATTTCTAAACTTCGAGGTTTGGCAGGACGCGATGCGGCGAGATTCTTCGACTCCGCCGTCTATTTCGAGGTCGAATCGCGCAAGTGTAGAAAGTGGAACGAAAGCTCGCACTCACCGTCGTGTAGATGAAATTGTCTATCTCCTCGAGGGGCCCTGCTTAGTAGAGATATCGAGGAAACGGTTCGAACTTGTGGGGTAGCACGCCGCACCGTCGGTCCTCGACGCGAGGTCTTTTCTCTATCGGGAGCTGGAAGCCGTAGTCTGAACGAGCTGCCACGTGCATTGTTTCCCACGGTTGAACGAGCGTCCTTCGGATGCAAGGCTTTGACTGCTGCTTGAGCGTCGCCTGCCTGGCGGCCGCTCGCTGTAACCGAGGCTAGTCTCGTGCCGGTCGGCCGTGCCCGCCTCGCGTCTGCGTCTCCAGCTCGTCGAGTCCATCTGCAGCTCGTCGTCGCGCACCCGTGGCGGCCCTCCCGCCGTCCTCCCGTCCTCGCTCGCTCTCTCGCGCCGTCGTCCCGCCGTGTCTGCTGGAGAAGCGTTCCAGAGCGCCGTCGAACGGCCGGACCTCGCGCTGCACGAGTCTCCCCGGCCCGAGTCGGCCGGCATGCCGGCAGCGTGGCGAGCGCGTGGCCTGAGCCGGTTCGACCGCTCGATGTCCGCGGGCCTCGTCCCAGCAGCTCCATCCTCGGCACGATCTCGTCCTCGTCGTCGCGTTCTGCTGCTCAGCGCTCGACGGCCGCACCACTCGCGAAGCATGACGGAGCCTTCTCGCTCACTCGTCCGCGTCCACGCCTGCTGCGCTCTCGCCTTCCGCCTCCGTCCTCTGGCCATCCCCCGCCCGCCGAGGCCGGTGTGCTCCTCCGCACGGCAAGGACGCACCCTCGTCGTCGCTCGCGCGTGCGACGCGCGCGGGGCCCCTCGCGGCTCACTCCAGCTGGAGCGGGGCAGCGGAGCTTCCGGTGCGGTCTACGCAGCGGGCGGGGGTCGAGCCGCAGCGGCCGGCGGCCCGACGACACGCGGGCGGACACGCGGGGCTGCTCACCTGGGGCGTGCGCGGGGTACGGGTCGGCGGGACGACGGCGAGCCGCTCCGGCCGGCGAGGTTCCTGCAGGCTGCCGGTTCGAACTGGGGGCCGGCGATCGACCAGGTTTCGACTGGAAACGGGCTGTCTGGACCGGAGGCGGTGCTGGATTTAGGCTGGTGCTCGCTGGTGCTGCTGGAGGCCGACCACCTGGGGCCGATCCGCCGAAGCGGTTGTCCTCCGGCTGCGCTGCTGCGGCGGGATTCTCCTGTCCCTCGGCTGCCGCGGCTCTTCTCCGCGGATGTCATTCGCTAAGGTGCAGGTCGGTGCGGGCTGCTGGCGATGTGCTCGAGAGAATGGCAGCCGCTGCCTGCTCATCGTAGCCGCTGCCGCTCGCTGCCTGCTGCTGCCTGCTGCTTGCTTGCCTCACAGACGCAGGCTCGCGGTCGGCTTCCAGCCCGCGCGGTTCTCGCCTGAGCGCGGCAGCGATTGGCTGGATCGCGCGCTTATATTGGTCTGCGTCTGCGGAAGCTCTTCAATCTCCCGAGAGACCCGTAATATATGCGCGCGCGCACACACGGAGCCTTTGTAATCAACTATATAATATCTCGGCAGCTATTCTTCGCAATTTACATGGACGCGCGGAATGCAAAATATATATATAATAACTAACTATTATTTCTTCGATATATCAATATAAAAGAATGTCTAGTCATCAGAAATGATAGCATCGGCCTTGGAGTGTATGCTCGGCATACTCTTTGCTAAGATCATTAAATACTATACGCGCAGTGCTACGTCTGCCGCTGATGAGCTGGTGCTCTACGTGCAGCCGGTCGCGGCTCCTGATTTGTCGCCAGCGCCCAAGTGTCGTCGCGCTGCTCCTCTTCGCGCGTCATCGTTGTCGATCGTCGTCGTCGTCCGTCGTTTCTCCCGCGATCAATCTGGAAGCGCAGCGGTTATCGCCGCATCGTCGCTGCACCGGCAATCGAGGCTCGCCGCCGCTTGTCGCACCGTCGCTCAACATATAATACAATAATATAAAAGAGCCCGGACGCGACGCACGTTAATGATGCTTCCGCTGCTGGCTCGTTGGCGCTGTGCGATATCTACTATCTCTGGCGGCCGTGTTTGTCGCTCCCCGGAAGTGTGTGTGTGTGTGTATGTAGTGAAATTGTCGCTGAGGTCGTCACTGGCCTGCCGCAAATAAGTAAAACGGCCCTGGTATCCGAACTCGTCTCCCCGAAGGCTCAGGCGGAGCATCCGTGTCACGATACACCTGTTGGGGGCCATCGCGAGACGAAGCATTTGGACGAGCGTGAGAGCGGGGGCAGGTATATGGCTGTAAAGCGAGCAATGAGAGAAAGGAGCGGCGACCTGCGAGGATCGATTCCGCGGTCGAGCTTTTGGCTACGGAGGGGCCCGGAGGCTACGCGGCGCAGCCAGTCGAGCGGCGCCGCTTCGACAGAAAAACCAGAGCGAAGCGAGAGGGTGAGAGGGAGAAGGGCAGGACTGGGTTGCGACGAGCAGAATGCACGTCCCGGAGAAGGTGCGCGCTCTCGTTTACTCCTTGCGAGGCGTCGCGACTCCCCGATCAACACGACCTCGAACCACTAGGTACAAGGTCCCAGCCTAGCGACGCTGACCGGGGTTTTACTGTCTGGAGCCACTTGACTTGTTTTAAGTAGCGGATAAGCGCAGTACCCCGGAGAAAACGGAGGAGGAAGGGCTGATGGATCGGGTATATGCGCCAAGCGCTCGGTGTATGTACACGAGATGCGACTATACGATACAACGAAAGTGAGACGCGAGCTTACCGGTAAAAGTACGGGCGTCTCCGGTGAGAGTGACGGCGGCAGCTGGGTGACGACGCGCTGAGCTGGCCTGCCATGGTGTACGTGTGTGCGAGAGAGAGAGAGAGATGAGAGAGAGAGCTAGGCGAGGTTGGGTGATAAGGGTGGCGGCGGAGGCTTGCGCGCCCCTTGCGCGTATCGAACCCGTGTGCTGCTGCTGCTGCTGCACGCCTGCCGGGGGAGGTACGAGGGTACGCTCTGCGCCACCGCCGAACACGCGACGAGCACCTGCGGCGGCAGCTTCTGCAGCTCTACCTGCGCGTGTACGCTCTGGGTCGAGCCGCCGGTGGGTGGCGATGCTCGATCGGTCATCTGTGTGTCGCTCGCGCTATCCTGAGAGTGCCGTTGTGCCGAGAAGCGGCGGAGGAGATGGATTTTGTCCTTCCACTCTTTATAATCGAGAAACGCTGACCCGCAACGCATCTCACGTACGCCGATGACGGTGATGAAAAAAAAAAAAAAAAAACCAGTTTAGACGCTCGTGTATCCCCAGAGCACACACGACGAAACACGGTTCCTGCAACAAAAGCAGTGCGAGTTTCAACGCGTCGCAGCACCTCACGTCGCTTAATATACACTCGGCCCGCGCGAAATAATCAGAAGCCGGAGAGACTCTGACCTTTTTTTTTTTTTTTTCATCACCGTCATCGCGTACGTGAGATGCGTTGCGGGTCAGCGTTTCTCGATTATAAAGAGTGGAAGACGAAAATCCATCTCCTCCTCCGCTTCTCGGCACAACGGCACTCTCAGGATAGCGCGAGCGACACACAGATGACCGATCGAGCATCGCCACCCACGGCGGCTCGACCCAGAGCCGTACACGCGCAGGTAGACTGCAGAAGCTGCCGCCGCAGGTGGGCTCGTCGCGTGTTCGGCGGTGGCGGCAGCAGCGTACCCTCGTACCTCCCCCCGGCAGAGCTGCAGCAGCAGCAGCAGCAGCGGTGGTTCGATACGCGCGGGCGCGCAAGCTCCGCGCCACCCCTCCACCCACGCTCGCGCTCTCTCTCTCTCTCTCTCTCTCTCTCGCACACACGTACACCATGGCAGGCAAGCTCGCGCTCGGTCACCAGTGCCGCCTCAGCTCTCACCGGAGACGCCCGTCGTTTTACCGTAAGCTCGCGTTCTCCTTTCGTTGTATCGTATACGTCGCTCTCGTGTACATACACCGAGCGCTGGGCCATATACCCGATCCATCAGCCGTTCCGTTCCTCTCCGGTGTTCGAGGTTCTTGTTTATGGGAGTCGCGACGCGCTCCGCCAAGAGAAACGAGAGCGCGCCTTCTCCCGGGGTGCATTCTCCTCGCGCAACCCCATCCTGCCCTTCTCCCTTCCACCCTCTCGCTCGCTCTGTTTTTCGTCCGAGCGGCTGCAGCTCGGACTGGCTGGCGCCGCGTAGGCCTCGGAGCTCTCCTCCTGCAAAAAGCTCGACCGCGATCGATCCTCGCAGGTCGCGCTCTCTTTCTCTCTTTCTCGCTTTACAGGCCTATACCTGTCCCCGCTTCAGCTCGCTCCAATCCTCGTCCTCGCGATGCCCAACAGGTGTATGTGCACGATGCTCGCGCTAGCCTTCGGGGAGACGAGTTCGAGATACCAGTGTCCGTTTACTTTCGCAGGCTGGCAGTGACGACCGTCAGCGACAATCACATACACACACACACACACACACTTCGGGGGAGCGACAACACGGCAGAATAGAGATACCACAGCGGCAACAGCAGCAGCGGAAGATCCATTAAGTGCGCGCGTGCGGCTCTTTTATAATTATTGTATATATGTTGTGACATGTGCGACGAAGCGGGGCGAGCCTCGAGTGCCGGTGCAGCCGACGAGTGCGGCCGATACCGCTGCGCTTCCAGATGATCGCGGAGAAACCGACGACGACGACGACGACGACAACGATACCGCGGAAGAGGAGCAGCGGACGACATGAGGCGCTGGCGCGAAATCAGGAGCCGCGACGGCTGCACGTGAGACCAGCATCAGCGGCAGCGTAGCACTCGCGTATATATAAGGATTAGAAGAGTATGCGAGGCATACACTCCAAGGCCATGCTCATCCGATGACTGTGACTTCGTAGTTGATATTTCGAAAGAAAATTAATAGTAGTACAATAATAATCAGCATCCGCGCGTCCATGTAAATTGCGAAGAATAGTGCGAGAAATTATATAGTTGATACAAAGACTCCGTGTGTGCGCGCGCGAAGAACGAGTCTCTCCGGGAGATGAAGAGCTTCCGCAGACGCAGAAAATAGAGCCCGCGATGCCAGCCATCGCTGCCCGCGTCAGCCGCGAGGACCGGCGGCGAGCGGAAGCCGGACGCAGCTGCGTCTGATGCAGCAGCAGCAGCAGCAGCAGCAGCAGCAGCGGCAGCGGCTACGATGAGCAGGCAGCGGCTGCATCTCTCGAGACATCGCCAGCAGCCGCACCGACCTGACCTGCAATGACATCGCGGAGAGCCGCTGGCCAGCCCGAGGGACAGAGAGATCCCCGCAGCAGCGGCAGCTCGGAGGACAACGGCTTCGGGGATCGGCCCCAGGTGGTCGGCCTCCAGCAGCACCAGCAGCACCAGCCAAATCCAGCACCGCCTCCGGTCCAGCCCAGGCCGTTCGCAGTCGAAAACTCTGGCCCGATGCCGGCCCAGTTCACCGGCAGCCTGCAGAACCTCGGGCCGGAGCGCTCGCCGCTGTCGCCGCCGCCCGTACCCCGCGCACGCCCCAGGTGAGCGCAGCCACGCGGTCGCCGCGGCGATCGGCGGCGGCCGCTGCGAGCCGACCCCCGCCGCCGCTGCCCGTCAGACCGGCACCGGAAGCTCCGCTGCCGCCGGCTCCGGTACCCAGGCCCCCCGCCTCCACCGCCGACGACGACAGCGTCTTCCTCGAGGACACACCCGCCCGCCGGGATGGCCAGAACGACGAGGACGAGGACGGGGACGCGGACGAGGAGGACGAGAAGGCCTCGGTCATCTTCGCGAGGTGCGGCCGGAGCGCGAGCAGCAGAAGCCGCGACGACGAGGACGAGATCGTGGCCGAGGACGTGGAGCTGCTGGACGAGGGCCCCGGGACATCGAGCGGTCGGAACCGGCTCAGGCCACCGCTCGCCACGACTGCCGGCATGTCCGCCGACTCGGGCACCGGGGGAGACTCGGGCAGCGCCGAGGTCGCCGTCGACGGCGGCTCTGGAACGCCTCTCCAGCAGCACCAGACACCGGCCGAGAACGACGAGGACGAGGACGCCGAGGGCGCCGACGGGGTCGCCGACGACGAGCTGGCAGATGAGCTCGACGAGCTGAGACGCAGACACGAGGCGCGCACGCCGACCGGCACGAGACTAGCCTCGTACAGCAGCGCCGCCGGCAGGGCGACCGCCAAGCAGCAGGTCAAACCCTTCACCAAGGACAGCCTCGACCGGTTGGAGAACAAGCACGTGCAGCTCGTTCGAGACTACGGCTTCCAGCCCAAGAGAAAGACCTCCGTCGAGGACGGTGGCGTGCTACCCCACAAGTTCGAACCCTTTCCCTCGAATCTCTACAACAGGCCCCTCGAGGAGATAGACAATTTCATCTACGACGAGGTGAGTGCGAGCTTTCGTTCACTTTCTACACTTGCGCGATCGACATCGAAATAGACGGCGGAGATCGAGGAATCTCGCCCGCATCGCGTCCTGCAAACTAGTTTAGAATTTCGACACACACGCGCGGGTGCGCAGCGATCGAAATGCTCGACAGCCGGGTAAATAGACCAATCCCCCTCCTCCATCACCACTCGATCAGCGGGAATACAGCGATTACCGCGCAACTACACGTTACTTGATATTCAAAGCCGCGCGCGCGTATACACGTCCTGCTCTGCAGCGAATCTCGCGCGAACAATCCATAGCTGTCGCTGCTGATTTCTGCCTGGCCCGGATGCTCTGCGTCTCTGTATATATGCCCGCAGAGAAACTCGCAGATTCATGATCTCCCGTGTAATACGCTTCATCAGAGATGTATTTCTTTCGGGGAATGTACACTTTTTTTTTTAATGGGGAAAATTGGAAATTTCTTTCCAGCGTGAATGGAGAAGAAAAGCCGGATAATGAGCTGCGGGAAATTTGAGAAAGTTCCGAGACTGCGATAAAGAGTTGTCGTGAGAGAGAATCAACTGAAAGCAGTATTAAACTTGATAACCCAATAACAGTCCTTGTAATATACTCCGATGAAAAGTAATAGAAACGACAGAGTGAGAGAGAACTCGAGCTTACAGCTGATACGATGAGAAATGACGGCTTCTCTGAAAATAGAAACGTTCGATTATTTAGGAGCTTTGCACCATTGCCTTATAATATACAAGAGAAGACCGTCCAGTACGGAACAATATTGCAATTTTGCCTTTAGCTTTTGACAGCGTTTCAGAGGAGAAATTAAATTTCAAAAACAGTGACGAATTTTCCTGACCTAGATTACGTAGCCTGCGATAGAAATGAACGTAAAAGTGATGATTTCAAAATACTATGCCTGAATATTTATAAAATTTAAAAATAGAAGTCTTATTTTTGCTAGAACTAATTAGGAAGCACTTAACAAAAATTGACGAGCTCTAGCTGCTTGTTACTATTTATTCACCCTCGGGCAACCGTACTTATTAATCAAGAAATTCCTTACACTGAGAAGATATTGCAAGTGGCTTTTAATAATTGAAATTTCTCAATCGTTCGCAAAATGATTCAGAAACATCTACGCGAGCATTACAAGATATGAATACAAATTCCTTTCTACGCCATTATGTACATTGCACAACTGTGTCAACTGATCGACGCCCCGTACCTGAATCACAATTCCCAACTTCAATAATACAAACCTATCTTTATCCCTCTCTTTCTCCGATCTACTCGCGGCAGTCGTAATAATATTTCTAGCGATCTGTATACATTCAAAGCCATCCCATTTTTAAACCTGCCTCATGAATGCAAAGCTTTTTACCGTCTTCTCCGCGCACTGCTACTGCAATATACATGTATTCTCATCCGAGCTAATTTCGACACGGAGAAAGAAAGCCGCTCGAGAAATCGAATTATTTTTACTGCATTGGCCTCCCATTTTCCGAATATAGCTGCATATCCATGAAAAATTAAGACCACTCCGCGAGCAAAATCTTAGCAACGAAGATTAGATTTCACCGAGTTTCCCGCTGAATAAACGATGAGGCGCGCGAGGGGTAGAGAGAGAAAAAAAACGAAAGGGATAACGCGCGAGAGAAGAGAGGCATAAAGCCGAAGAATATAACAGTAACACAGTAGCGGTGGCGCGTGAGCCGGAGGGAAGAGCAACGGCTGAAAGATTAAGGGAGAAGAGACGAGAGAGAGAGATAGCGTAGTCGAAAGCCTTAGAGTTTAACGATTATGCGCTGCTTCCTTATACTTTGTGCAGCCGCGAACGGGATAGTAAATCTGGCAGCGTGT
The DNA here is from genome assembly GCA_012977825.3 of Pteromalus puparum. Lineage (NCBI taxonomy): Eukaryota > Metazoa > Arthropoda > Insecta > Hymenoptera > Pteromalidae > Pteromalus > Pteromalus puparum. The sequence continues at coordinate 57,438,981 of CM053172.1, read as the reverse complement.
TTTCGATGCAAATGCGATGGAGTAAGTAGCACTACATCAAGCTTTCGCACTACAACAACGCATATGGCTCTTTGATTTCGAAACTCTTTCGACGTCCTCGATTAAACCAAGCGGAAAAGAAACTGATTCTTCGGAAGCTTTTGTATACTCAACCCAATGAAATCCGTATACAGCTGCGCACGTATACCCTTCCACTTTTCTCCATTCTATTCAATCGACGACTCGCTAATTGACGTCTGTCGTCTGGCTCTAAATACGGCTTATGCAGTGCTAAAGAATGAAAAAAAAAAAAAATGAATAGCAGAAAATGTGCATTTTATGCGGCCCGATTCTGAATTATTAATCCCCCCCACAATGGCTGTAAATCCTGACGATTGATACGTGATTCTCCCGGCGACACGCACGCGATCACGCCACATCGATACTTTCACGGTTATTTCGAGCTGTCTCACGATGCGTATAACGCAACTATATTTTTTTCCAGTACAACATATAAACAATGGCTTAAAATGCTCGATGTTTAGGGGACGCTGTTTGCTTCATAGTTTTATCGGCTCGAACGTATGTATAGAGATTCCAGTACGCCGCGCTGCTGCTGCTGCTGCACAACACACTTGCGCCGGAAATTGGCTTTCCTAACTTGCTGCCGCCACTGCGCGCTGGGAATAAAGCTCGCGTATATGCGTGTATATACATGCCTGCTTCTTTTTTTTCCTTCGTTTTGCTGTTTATCGGCGAATATATACCGAGCGCACTCTCGCGTAGACGGATCGGAATTTCATGGTTTAAAAATTCAATAGGGAATTCTCGTGTAATTGTATACACGCGGCCCTTTCGATGTATCTATATATATATATATATATATATATATATATATATATATATATATANATATATACAGATATGTATGATTATACGAATCTGTCTCTGTCTCTCTCTTGCTCTGTTTCCTTATGATTGATAATTGTCCAGTGTGCGATAGACCCATTCTGAGCTCACCTCTATAGGCATATTCATGTAAGTAACATAAAAAATTTTTCGCGCCAACTCCATAAGGTGTGAAAAACACTGCGAAACATTCGTTTCTAGTTTTTTTCACACCAGTATACAAAGCTATAGACTAGATTACTGTACATCGCTGTGCATATAAGCATTCGCTGCCTCGACGCTTCATTATATACTTTACGCATACGAAAGAGTCTCCTTATATTGTATACGATGAACACGATGACACGCTTCACACACGGTATAGACGTATATGATACTCCGATGAGCAGGTTATATCCTACCGACGGGAAGAAAAGAAAATGGATGCGAGTGTGACTAATATCGCGAATTACGCGTAATCTCTGTTTCAGTCTGAGCCTGAGCATAGAGAGAAGCTCGCTAAGTCAACTATAAGGTACTTTTGTGACTGGTTATGATGTTATCACCTATATATATTATATATTATCTATGTATCTATATATATATATATATATATATATATATATATATATATATATATATATGAAACCGAGCCCGCGGTGCTGTGAATAATTTCTAATACAGCCACGAGAGGAATGTCATTTTTATTTTTATTTTTATTTTTCCAGCAACGGGATGAGCTTTCGTTTTGTATCGCCCCGAGTTTTTTTTATTTCGGCGAGTTTCGTATTACGAATAAAAGTTCGGTATGGCCCAGGTGTGCGTATCCACGGGACAAAAATATTGATATTATTGAATCGACACACGGGGCTCCGAAATTCGATCAGGAAATATAGAAATATTACTGCGCTGTGTCGAAATATTTCGGTAATCGATATAAGAGCGTACCATTACAATGTCACTCGTAACCAAAAACAGTATTATTAATTACAGCAAACAATTCAAGCACGTATATCACGCCGAGCAAATTAAAAACGAAACCAAACATCGAAAAGGTGAAATACGTTATATCGTCCCGATAGACTTTCCCACGATTTCACAAAGCCGAGATGATCGAAGCTCCGAAGAAAAAAGAAGACAAGGGCAGCAATCATAACTATACGACAATCAAAGCTGCATCTCGAGCGAACAATTGCCAGCTGTGTAGCAGCAGCAGTAGCAGCAGTCGGACGCAGAATCGACGAACTCGGAATCCCAAATTCGGCGATTCATTTAAATTCCACGCCGGCTGCGATCTGGCCTCCCAACCTCCCTCGCAATCCTATATCCACACGGCACCTATATATACAGACACACGCAACACTCGGCTGTAATAGCGACGAAATTCGTTCGACTTGGAAGCTCTGATTCTATTACTTAAGCGTCGTCTTCGCGCGATCAGTAGTTAAGGCCGCGCTGCGATCAGACGGCGAATAGCGCGATAAACTACATCTATACATATATATGGCACTGCCAGTGGTACAGCCGTAGGTATTGGGGGACGGGAAATTAGATCTTTTGTACAAGAGTTCGGAGATGTGAACGCGTGGTGTGCGTGTGCTATTTGTTCGAGAGCAATCTGCACAATGGCTGTACGCGATTCAAAATTGACTTTCTCTCAAAATACGTAATAACTTCCGCGTCTGATCTCTCGATAAGAACGTACGTGTGCAGTCTATCATACAGGTTAACAAAGAAAATCGATCCTCGTTATTTTGCGGTAAGAATTGAAAAGAAAAAAAAAGTAACGAGGAAAGCCAGACGCGAGGAAATTAGAGATCTGCAACGTACGCGGGAAACGGTCGCACACCACAGGAGAGCGAGAGAGCTCACCGCAATGTCAATAGTCGCGGTATATAGTAGGAGAGTAAGGGGCCATTGAGACTTGAGCGGGGCTCGGTTTTCCGTTTGGCTTCACGTATAATTATACGAGAAAGTGCAGAGCGCGCCTCGTTGAAAAGTAATCAATGGCTCCATGATATAGCTACGCTTGGAAATTATCGAGCCGGAATGAAAAGAGAGACTGCGTTTGGAATCGCGCATTTAGTCAAACAACGATGTCAACCAGCGTGAGCTAGCTCGATCAAAGCTGTGCATGAATTGGATGAAAATACACAGAAAGAGTTCAGGAGAGAAAACAAACGAGTGTATCACAGTAGCGCACGCGAAGTTGGGTAGGATTATAAAAGCATCGTCTGTAGAGAGACTTTCATTGTCGAATTTTAGAGCAATCCTCGCTTCTCATTACGAGATTCTTAATATTGCATTGCGGCACTCTGACGACACGCGTCTGAAAGTTTAAAACTTCGTTGTTTCCCGCAGCAACACGTGACGATTCTTCAACCGCAATAAAGGCCGCTGAAAGTTTCACGAGCATCGCAGCCGCGTCTAATGTCTCAATTCCCGCTTAATATCGCCATAGCTCTTAGAGCTAGAGAGGAAAAAGTGCCCGTGTGTTTGCTTCCTTCCGATCGATGAACTCGGAGCTTGGAAAGGATTGCGTTGTGTGGGCGCCTGCATATGTGTGTGTGTGTTACACAGCGAAACGAATACTCTCTCCCTCCACCTTAACCTCGTTCGCGCTCGTTACGATAAATAATTTTCACCCGCCGCGCTCCCCCTCTCTCTCTCTAGTTTACATGCAATATTAATCGGGTCATGAGCTATTTAAAACACCTTAGCCTGCCGTCGGTAACAAAAAGATAAAGAGAGAAGAATCTCGCGCGCGACTTCAAAAAGCTCGTCAGTCTAAAGACAACGGCCTCCAGCTATGAGCGCCTATAGAGTAAACGAACTCGCGAAAAAAATAATTAACGACCGAGCTTCCCGCAACTGTGTGTTATATATTTGCGAGTTTCGTGAGAAGATGCGGTACATACATGTCCGTATTATATGTAATATACGTCAGAGAGCGGGAGAGAGAGGAATTTGCAGCAGCAGTAGCAGCAGCAGCAGCGCGCATTTGCATCGATCGGGTAGCTCGCGTAGGTGTGCCGGACGTCTTTTTCGCGCGCCGAGAGCCGGGTTTCTTTTTTTTTCCCTTCCGGCGAGTATATATAGTAGGTCAGAGTGTAGACTGGAATTATTGCTCGGGGTGAATGCTCGAGGAGGAAGAATAGTAGCTGCTGCTGTGCTTTCTGCCGCAGTGCGTTTCTTTCGTGCGTCTCTCGGATCGATGTGGAAGATTTCTTTCGAGGAAGCTATTTCTCCGCGCTGGATATATTAGAGATTTTTAGCGATATCCGGACGAGTTTCGGTTATAATGGTACAGGTGTTGCGGCAGCGGTTGCGGTAGTGTGTTTAGGGGGTCGTGCACTGATCGATGAATAATTCCATCGGAACATATATATAGCTTCCAAGTTTAATTAAACTATGCGGCCGCAGTCCTCTGCGTTGGCCGAATTGTTCGTTTCGAAAATTCACGGATTAAAGGCTGAGTTTTTTTCCGTTCTTTCGGACCAATTATTTCGATGATAATTGCGTTAGGCACTCGGAATATATCTTTCCTGCAGTCGTGCGCATACGAGTGGAATCCAACAATTGAACGCTGATATTAAACTCTGCACACGACAGCGTGTAATATAGAAGAACAAACGTCCAGAGAGTGAGAGAGATAGAGCGAGTCTCCTTGACGACGCCCGTCAAAGCCTCGATGCGCGCAATTGACCTTGTCGGAGAGGGGAAAAATTCCAACTGCAGCAGTAGTCGCCCACGCGGATGCGATTCATTATACAGAAGGCGCCAGTCTGACGCGGGGACAGCATCAGAGTCCGAATATGTGCATATAAGGCGGCGAAAAGTGTGTCAGCACGAGAGATCGACGTTCCATATTTTTTTTTTCTCTCGCGTTATAGCGCACTCATCTCAACTTTTCTCAGCTTCTCGTATGCGTGTGCAGGAGGTATATGTGCTCCGGAAAAGGTCGATATATATGTACACGTATATAGACGCGAGAAAATTACACGCAGAGATAAGATTTTTGGGAGGGAAGCTCGAGCGCGAGAGATTTATGCGGGAATGGTGTAGTCGTCGGGAGAGATTTAAGGCCCACAAATGTCGATTCGAGTGGAAGTAGCGAATTTTTTTCACAGCCAACGCGAACGAAGCTTAATGCGATGATTCATGAACCGTCTCTAAACGTTACGCGCGAGAATTAGGTGGCAATTTTTGCTTGCGACGACAACTCTTATATATATACTATTATATCTGCAATTGACGCCTGCTTTGGGCTGAATTTATATGCGGAGGAAAAGTGTGTTCGCGTCGTGTAATCAATTAGAGTTTTAAATGATGTAATTACCCGGCCAAGTTTCAGTCGCCAGCGTACAATTAGTCACGTAGAAGCTTCCGCGCCAACTCGCACGAAAATATACGTGTATACGTATCCCTACGGCGCGCATGACTCGCGCTGCGTTGTCGACCTACTTCATAACTGCGCGAGGAACGTTATTATTTTGGCGAATCAACGGGATTTTAAAAAAAGAAAGATAACGAGTGGAAATAGTGCGGCTGCACGGGAACAAACTAAATTATGCTCGATCATCAAGTATAATACGATTATAAGATCCTGAGAACGACGATCTACTACAATATACAAGACCAATAACCTATATCGAAAAAAAGTGATTAATAATCGAGCGAAGAACTTCCGATATCGCTTAACAAACAAGTCGCGCTTAATGAGATCGAGCTTATAAACTGTTGCGTCTGACTACACGGCTACTTGCGCCACTTGTTCAACCAATCCAGCTCGTTAGAATACCAAGGACACAAAACTAAATCCCCCTCTCAAGAATGCAGTACACGGTATACACGTATATGCTACATATACAACACTAACAGCGAATTCCTTATCTCACAGCTGCTGGGCTAATTGAGAGGGCGACGCAGTATACACAGGGGTGACTGCATTCCAGAGCAGAACTGCAAAAATTCCAATAAAAGCACAGCGTGCGGACGCCGAGCAAAGAATCCCTTTATCATCTAGCAACTAACCCGCGCGAGCACTTAGCCTTCCACCTATTTTCGACTCGCTACTTTATTCGACCCCTCGTGTTCGCACTTTCAAAAGAACGCAGCCAGAGGAAGAAGTATGTAGGCGAGCATGTATATACATATACGTATAGATGCTGACCGCGCGCGCGTGCGTCGGTTACCGCAGTGCGGCGCCGACGGTGAAACCGAGAGAGATCTCCATGTGTTGGGCCGAGCTTTTGTTTACGAGTGGAATGTGCTCGATTTAAGAATAATAAATGCTCTCGTTTCCTCTTCGTTTGCGACTTCGTGATTCGTAAGACACGGACCGAGTTAATCTTGGCGTTATATATGTCGGCAAGGAATGGCCGTTGTTTTTAAAATGCAAGAGCGAGATTGCTGGATTTGACGCAACATTATCTTGCCTATATATACCTACTATACTCTGCGCAGTTAACAAGTTTCCGCGGTCATGCTGCGGTGTGTAACCGAATTAAAGCTGCAAGCTCTAGGAACAGCCGGAACTCGGTCCGAAATAAATCGAACCGACGAGAGAGAAAAATCAATGCGTTCGTATACGCATCCTTTGAAAAATTCACACTTCTGCATAAGCCCTTTCCAGTTTTTAGCGCAAGATAGTTAAAAATAGAGAGAACGCGCTAGAACCCAGATTTATCCAAGTCTCGCGTTAATTTTCATACGACCGGCGCACGTAAAGCGGCTTGAAATTCATTAAATATTTCACGAGAGCTTGCAAGAACCAACCATAAGCGGATGATGAATTTTAATTCACGGATATGCGTTTTGCTCACTTTAAAATTCAAAAGTTCGCGGTACAGCAGAGTTCTATGTATACATATAAGATCATTGCATCGAAACTCATCGCGACGTCTTGCCAAGTCTAATCAACACGCGCTGCGGCAAACTTCGAAGGAAGGGTAACCGACAAATTGTCTCGAGAGGCGCGATTAAGAGGGCCCGAGCGTTAATACCAATTTCCTTTGACAAGCGAAAAGGGATGATCGCCAGGCACTAATTATCATCCAATTTGCCGCCTGGAGTATACACATACACACGACGACGACGCTTGACAGCGCAGAGTAACAGAGTTCAACGTATGGCTAGTGCTGCGACCTGTACACGTGTGTGTATATATATACCTGTGGCTCGGATTAATGACTCGAACGAATGATTAGTGGCTCGCGTGGACGTGTAAGTTCGTCGGGCTTCTTGGAAGCCTGCCCAAGTTCGAGGGACTTGGCAATTCATCGCTCCTGCGTGGCTTTGAATTATTTTAATGAGCGTTAACTCGAGTAAGCTGTGCAGTGTATGCCTTGCTTTTCGAGAAAAATTCGCGATAATATGCTGAACTCATCTCGACTCTTCCAATTTCAACTGAACTATATTTTTCAATTAGTTCTTTTATATAATATACATAAACTTGCGAAATACTTATTTGTCTCAAGTAAGTAGAACGTTCCGAGTACGGCAAGACTCGCTGGCAATAGAAACAGTTTTTGAACTGGGTATACACTTTGCTTGTATGTACATACAGCTCGAGTTTGATAAATGCATCTGTTTACGCAGATTGATGAGAGGCGGTGTCGATCGATTAGCCTTTATAAAAACACGACACATTTTCCCGTGGATATATCGACGTTTAAAAGTGATTAATTTTCAATGAATACCTTGTAAAACCCTACCATTATTATTGTAAACGCCGTCGAATAAATTACATGTACATTTATTCTACACACATCAGCTGTAACGAGATTAATTTGGAAAAACAAACAAAATTAACGTCGATTATTGCATCAAATGTCCCAATCGAGACCGCGACAACTTTTACACATAGTCTATAAGACCGAATATAAATAGCATTCGTCATATCGCCTATAGAAGATTCATTCTATACACACTAAGGCGCCTCGGAAATCGACATCGCGCAGTCGTGATCCCTATAGTATGTCACCGAGAGAGACTAACATTCATCGATAAAAAAAATGAGTACTATACACATAACTACGACGCCTGGATGCGACCCCGTTAAAATTCTTTCCGCCTATGTCGTTACACACCCCACCGCAGCACTGGCGCTTCTATACCTCGTTCGTCTTCGCGTAACGAAACAAGATGCGTTTTTCAACAGCTCGCTTACACGCTGCGCAAAGTATAGACTCTCCCTAGTTATAAAAAAAAAGCATCTCAGTCGTCCCTGTATGTACTCGAGCTAGCATAAAAGTCAAGCCATACACACCCCTCCATCAGCGAAGCCCTTGACTCGGTGATTTTTCCACTCAGCTTTCCCAACATACAGACACACAGCGAGAGCGAGCATAACCACAGCAGCGGTGAGTCCGCGCATATTGCGCCGGTTATTAAAGCTCGCGCGCATTCACGTCCTCAAGCTACATACCAACAGTCCGACCGTGTTGGTCGACGGGATCCGAGACGAGAACTGCTGAGTCCACGCACTGCCAATTGGCCGCACGATCAGTATAAGAGCGACGGGTGGCTGACGTTGCCGGATCGAGCCGTACACGGGCGACAGCAGCAGCCGGGGCCGTCCCCGAGCAGACGAGACGCTCAGATTAACGCGAGAGTAGCTCTATGCCAATAGGCATTAGTTTAGGCGCCTGGCGCCCTGCTATCGCGGGGTGAGGCCAAAAGAAGAAAGACCGGCAACGTCGGCACATTAGGCGCGACGCTTTTTGCCGCCTCCTGCAATAAAGCTCGAGTGCACTCAAATTAAACGTTGAATGCAGCGCCGAGCCGAAGGAGCATTCGTTTCACTTCAGGAAACAATTGCTGAGCTTGGCCGGTGCCCTGCCAGCCGCGCCGATGCTCTTTGCCTTTTTTGCGACTGGTTACTATGATGTTGCGCGGTTTATTACATCTTTGTAGAGCGTCTTTTTTTTTACACGAGAGCTCGACAGCAGAAATTTGCTGAGAAATAGCGATGTAACTTCCGCAACTTCTTATAATATTTCCGGATCTCTACTAACTGACACACACGACAAATCGCACATCGGGAAGGAGAGGCACGTCGGAGAATAAAGAAACTGGAGAGATTGCTCAGTGAAAAGATCAGAGAGAAGATTATTAGTACGGAGACAACATGCATCTGTGCGGACTGCTCTGGGCTGAATATGGATCAAAGTCACGCTCATAGTCAAGACATCAGCGATAGGAAGTATGAGATGCGAGCGCAGAATCGCCAGTCCGCACGGGCTTTCCGAATCCAGTTCGGGAGGCAGATGCGGCGTTCTCCGGGGAGTGTGCACGCGGCGGGCAATATTAGAGTGGCCGGGGCACCAACTATTAAACGGGCGTTATGGTATACAGCCCGGAGAAGGAACGAGAGCGCAGCCGCAACGGGGCCCTAACCCGCGCCCGGGAGACATGTGTAAATATACACGAGCCCGAGCACGGTGTATATGTATGAGGATAGTGCACCGATCTGGTAGGTCTTCGCAGGACGGTTACCGTCCGTGCGGCATTCCGACAGACTCTGTGTCAATAGCAGCTGTCTACACAACGACGACGTCGACGTTAATAACGACGGGGAGCGCATCCTCGTACTCATGCTCCTCGGCATCTCTCTCTCTCTCTTCCGGCTCTCATTCGTCGTCACGTCCTCCTGCTCTCTGCTGCTCTCCTCGGCCCTCTGCAGTCTCCTCTCTCGTCCGGGGGCAGGTCAGTCAGTCGTGATACGGTGGGCTTGCCATAATTGCGACGTGATGTATTTTATAGGGCTGCGTCTATGTGGATGTGGAATTTCGAGAGCTCTTGGCTGTTGCGCTAATTAATTCGACGATTTATAGACACTGCGCCGATTTTGCATAAGCTCGAGTCTAATTTTCGCTGTGCACGTGTGCATTTGTAGTGTACCTGTATTATAAACACACGTTTTCATGCGCAAAGGTGCGCAGAGAATACCGGCATTAGAGAGTGAATTCGCGCTTACGGTATTGATACATAGCGGCGAGACGTGCTGCGCGTGTCAAGTTTCTCGCTGCATTGGCTGAGTTTCAAAATATTATGGCGAAATTCGTATTGAGAATTATTCATGATGGGAAACTGCGAGAGTGAGAGAGAGAGAGAGAGAGAGAGAGAGAGCTGTATAAACGATATGCATATATACGGTTATATATAAACGAGAGAATGCGGACAGCTGCGTGGCTCGGAAAATGCTTGACATATAAGCCGACGAGAACCGAAGTGTATACGTGTATACTGTATGCGCAATCATATACGCGTAACTCTTAAACGATAAAGTTTCATGGAATAACGTGGGCTAATGCCATCATCGTTGTATACTCGCTTGAATTTCGTAGAAATTTAATCCGGTAATAGAGAGGCTTGTTCAGGCATCAGTGGAATTGCCCGAGTTTGGTCAGACGGCGAGCTCTCGTCGAAATAGCAGTGACAATAAATAGCCGCTTGGATAAAAAAAGTTGTGTCCTACGATTCTTGCAAAAAGCCGCGCTCTCAAGAAACAAAATCGAGGACCTCCCGAAAACTCGCATTGCACTGCGTCCGGTACACTGCACGCGCGATAAAAGCTTCAAAGCGGGTCGAAAGCCGCTGAGGTCGAAAGAACGCTACCTCCGCCTGTGTGGACCACAGCGGAAAAGGAATTCGAAACATCGAGCTTCTCAACTTTGCGCCCAATATATATATATATGCGGGCGATCCCGCGGCACGTGTGCTCGCGGCAGGCGCGAGAAGTAAATATTGGCAAAGGTTCGCACGGACAAAAGGGACGACGCTGAATATTTCAGCCGTGTGTAGTGAAAACAGAAGCGCCGAGTTGCCCCGAGCGACTTCCGACCTTATACATCCGACGTCCGACTATATAGGACAGCCTAGTCTCTCCTTCATTTTTTTTTTCTTCCCTCGTTGCATCGAGAGGCTATACCAGCTAATACAGGATTTCAATTCCGAAAGGAATCTTTTATTTACCCTCGCTTTTTGGGCGTTAGCTCGCGAAATGTGTATATATTTCCCTCGGACGAATATTGCAGCCGTGCGGTTTATTAATGCGCTCGATTTTTCTGCGCGAATGGCTTTTCTGGAAATCGCTTTAGCCAGCGTGCGCGCGCGCCTTGGAGATATTCGCGCTGGAATGGAGCTTGAATTTTTCATTTCTCGCTATAGTGATCCTATATAGCGGCTCGTATGGTTCGTCATGCGCGAATTTTTTTCGGGCAGGTATATATGCAGAAGCTGTGCTTTATTTATGAACTGCTACGTTTCAGGCTCAGCTCCTCGAACGGAAATATAAAAAAAGCTGCCGTAAGATAAACTAATTGTTTCCCTTTGTGTCTCCTCCACGTAGTGTTTTTCCTCGCCGACACTGTATTTTTTCAAACGTCGACTCGACGGCCCGTGGAAACGTCCTTTTCTGAACGCTAGTGTAAAAAAAGCTACTGCACCGGCTGCCAAGATTCGTCGGAGCTTATACTGTCGCTCCGTGTATACATACAGCATATATAACTGCAGAGAAGCGAAAGCGACGGACAGAGGATGAGAAAAAGGGGAGAACTCGTCAAGGGTAAAATTGGGCGAGGTTGAGAGGATGTGCAGCAACAGCAGTAGCTTTTTCCCTCTCTGCTATGCTGTGTTGACTTGTTCGCTCTGTTTTAAAGTGCGACTAGCGAAAGACGGACACGGACCATGCACAGCAATGCACTGCGGGTGTAGTCTTTTTACATTAGGGAAGGGTTTCTTTTTTTGTCTCTATCTCTCTATGTCGAAAGTGTCGAGTAATAGGGAGAGACGTGACGAGAAGTATTTTAGCCAAGTCTGTTTAATTTGATTGCTTTTATACAGACACCGCGCCGAGTATTTTCACTTGTATTATAAACTCGCATGTTTGCTCAGAGAACTTGGCGAGAGTTTCAGAAACATCAAGTCACTCGCTTGGAAAATATCTTGAAGACTTTTTCGGACCACTTGAAGCATGCAAGTTTCCTCCGACGTCCCGTAGCAGTAAACTTTGTTTTATATTTCCCGAAAGCAGTCCGTCATCGTTGGAATACAAAAAAAAAGACAGTCTTAAAATTTCGCAACGCTGCACTCGGCCTACTATATTTTCGTTCGATATCTTTCTCAAGTAATTTCGCTCGCAAAATTTTTCTTCAACGCAATGAACTTTCATCTCGCTGTGTTGAGTAACCACACGCACGCTATACGTATCCGCAAGTCAAACTTACTACAACACGCCAACTTGGCGCATATACTATAGCTTCTATGGTACATATTCGCGCTAAATCTTGTACATATTGCCGAAATGAAAGAATCATCGTAGCCGCAACATTTCAGCTCGGAATTATCGAGCTTACCGTCTGCGATTCTTCGCGTATAATCTTTCCTCGGCTCTATATATACGTATATACGTGAGCCGAATTTCCAGCGCAGCATCATACGCTTGCGCCAAAGTTCAAAGTTTCGCGCGCGCGAGATAGAGCTCGTCGTTAAAAAATTCAACGCCAACAAGCAGCCAGTACATACACACAGAAAGAAAAAGGGATAGAGTTTCCTCGTATCCCGTACATATTTCATCCCGTTTCTTCTTTGTTCTTGGCCACAGCAGCTAAGATCTGTCAATGCGAAATGCATCGCGCAGCTCACCTTTTGTGACAAACTATGCGAGACGTTTATCGAACCGCGACTACGTTGTCGAGTGGCGAAAGATAACGGATATATATATAGAGAGAGAAACTCGGTACGCGTGAAGAGGAAGAGAGGAGAGGTTGTAAAAGGCGGTCGCGGCCAGTCGAGAGCTTGAAATTTATAAAATTCTACTCGCTGCAAGCGAGAGTGAAAGAGAGGGAGAGAGAGTGAAGGAGGAAAAGAGGATTGGCCGGATACTGCGCTGCTCGAGACGCCGAGTTGTGGAATTCCGATCGACGGTATTTTGCCGCAGAAAGAAGCTTATCATCTTGTTATATCGCGTATTAGATCGATGATGTACACAGTCGACCGCGCTGTTAACGAGATTATTGTTGCACTAATTGAATCTTCTATTCGCCAAGTGGCTCGACAGGAAAGTGGGTCGGCGCGGAAACGCTGCATATAAACGATTGAAATAGAAATGCATAATTCATTCCAAAAGGCGCCGTATAATAAGAGATATAATCCCGAGATATTTAGCCGCAAAAACGAACAACACTTCGTCTCCTTATGCGTAACTCCGGAGAGATAGAGAGAGAGAGAGAGAGAGAGAGAGAGAGAGAGGCGATACTCTCTTATCTCGGCGTAGGTATATATACTATACGTGTAACGTACCGTTGCGGAGCTTCGACAAGCGCATCAAACATTCACGCGCTGCTCGTCATAATTGCCAGGTGTATGCAGCCAGAGCGTATATGTGCAGTGTACATCCCAAGGGCTTTACCGAGAGGCGCATCCCTCGTGAATTTTCTTCGCCGCGATTGATCCGCCGGCTGCTGTGCGCACACATATATGTATAGCTAGCTATATAATACTCAGCTGGTGAGCGATATGCGATGCACCAACGCGCCCGAAAATGTGCGTCCGTTGGGAGAGAAAGAAAGAGAGAGAGAGGGGGGGGGGGAAATATGCGCGCATTTATTTTTCATATTGTCGAGGGAGGAAATTGGCGAGATTGCTTTCCCGCAAGGATACGGAACACGTGAACATATAGCGCTCCGGGCTTAAACTTTCAGACCGAGATTTGGAGAATATCTTGGAGTGTGGTTTTCGAGACTGAATCCGTCAAAGTCTATATCTTCACACTCGAGTGAAAATGAAGGTTATATATAGATTTAACTTTGCAACAAACAAAAAAAATCACATCACCGTTGCTAAAAATGATTCCTAATCGCAGCCGAGATTTCGAGCGAAGAAGAGAAGAAGCAGCTCGCTAGCGCGTATAAAAGCTCAACATCAACGAGCCACTATACATAGGTGCACGCGTATGTATACGCAGGACGACGGCCTCGTTTGGTGCATTGCGCCGCAGCAGCAGTAGCAGCCGTGAAAAAAGGAGAAATTAACGCTCGCGCCCCGCGCTTGCCGCGAAAAAAAAAGGAAAAAAGGCGTATTGCACCGAGAGAGAGAGAGAGAGAGAGAGAGAGAGAGAGATGGAGTGAAAAACGAAGCCCGGGAAAAAATCCGAGTGTCAGCTCGGCACTTGCTCCGCTCATTAATGCGCGTGCGATGCAGTACTGAATTGCGTGCGCGTACTGCTATATACCTCTGCTCTTTTCCCCTCGACCTACTCGCTCGGCTGTGTTTTTTTTTTCTCTATATACAATCCGTGTTCCGACTTTCACAAGTCCGTGTAAGTATAAGTACCTATAAGTATGCGGCATAGTTTTTGTGCGAGAAGGTGCGACGTTTTGTCCGTAGACTTGGCTTCTATACACCCCCGCATCGTGTTCGGATTATTCTTGAGATACACGGATCGTTGTTCTCATCGATGTATACTCGATTTTTGTGAAATAATATGCATACCTCTCGAAAGTAAATCTCAGCTGCGTCTTTTGTATGCGAATCGCATTCGGTGAAATCTCAGCTTGCATTTCCTCAGCGTGACAAAACGCGATAGAGAGAAAGAGAAAGAGAATGTATCGCGAGCAGCTCCGGAAAAGCGTTTCTTTCCGCAAAGCGCATGCAGTTACGAAAGAGAATCACTGTATACGATTTTCACCACTGCTATACCACGTACCATACATATACATATACGTACGATAGACCTAACCGCATGCATACATAAAGTGTGTCGCGAGAAGAGAGAGTCTTTTCATCGATCTTTCGAGCGAGCTTTTGTATACCTACGTACAGTTATACATACGGCCTTACACTGCACGCTGCTGTATACCCGCGCACAGAGCATTCAATGACTAGATTATTCGTCGTCTTCGAATGCTATACGTGCGTTTATCTCGAGATGTGAGCTCTCTCTTTCTCTCTTTTCCTCGCTGCTACACTTGTTTTCGATGCGCGCGCGAGGGCGGCTTATCGCGCGGATTTACTCGACCGCGCTGCTCCGCTTAATGCGTTTTTACGAGCGAGCTTTTCTCACTCGCAGTGGGTTTGTGCAGTACACATTGCTAAGGCTAGATTACATCATATAATGGGTTGTCGTAAAACTTATGTTTATACTGTGCCGATGAATGTTGATAGAGACAGTGTCGCTAGATTACTGCATAAGAAACAGCTTAGTATAATTAATTTAGACTATAAGCTCTTGCTTTTTTCTTTTTATACAATGTACACTTCATGAAAAGCGTATAGTTTTATCGATCACAAATAACATCCGCATCAACCTCACGCATAAACTGTATCCCGACTACCTATATATACAACACAGCTCAAGCCTGATGTATACAGTATCGCACGCAAGCAACCGTAAAGACGAAGGGTGACGGGCCTCGCTTAGCCTCGAGTTTCTCGCCGAGATCGTGCCTAATTGACGGGCGGCGCGTTGCGGCTGCTGCCGTTGAATGGGACAAGGAGAAGTGTACGCAGCGGAGACAGACAGACAGATAGACAGACACACGGCAAGCTTATACACGTTTACGCGTCATATATACATGCATATATATGCTTGCGAAACCACGGACTATACGATGATGCATTAGCCGCGTTCAACTGTGCGTTTATACGTAATGCGACAGGCTGTTTTGGATTATAATATGAGATGACGTATCGCTGTGTGTTTTTTTTTCTATCATAATAATGCACTTCTTGGTCCTCAAAACTTCGAGGAGAGGAAACAAATGATCAAAAGCGCGACATCGTAAGAATTGAATAAACTTTTCGCTCTCGTAAAAACTCCAACCTAGTAAAAGCGTCGTGACTCGTTTTCCTTCTTCGTTACACGCGCGTAAGTACCCTGTGTAAACCTGAGAGAGAAAAAAAATGTCTCACGGCTAAAAATGAGAAATAAATGACTCTCGGAAAGCCGCATTAAAAACTGCCAGCCGTGACGCAGTGAAAATTCAGCGCAACTCGACGTTAAATTCAGTCCCATGGGGATGAAAATATATTCGAGCGTCTTTTCGTATTACCACGCGCAACTTCGAAAGTTGTAGGCGAAATATTAATTACGCAACGTATTCCTTCCTGGCGGTGTGCTGTACTTTTGCAGCCTCGACAGGAAAGTCTCGAGAAGGAGTAGTTTGTCGGATCGTTCGCGGCACGTTATTTATTCCGTTATAGGCTACTAACGCTCGAATTAACGACGTATGCTTTTGTCGTATACCTGTGTTTATCGCGCGCGCGGAAATTAAACACGCGTCGCGAACAGTCTCCTATAATATGAAGAAGGAAATCCGAGTGTAGACGAATTTCGGGAGATTTACGACCCCCTCGTTTGCGACTATAGCTTTTTTGAAAAACTCTACAACTAGGTTTGCTCGTGGAAAACTTTTTCGAGTTGAAAATAGTGGCAACGAGAAAGAGACTTAATTTTGCGACGTGGAAAAAGTACTCGTTAAAAATGATAATTACGTTAACGAGACCAACAAACGGAGAAAAATCTAGCCAGCAACAACAACAACAACAACAAAACAACGTTGGTTCTAGTTTCCTAACTATACACACACTGCATACATAGTGGACAGTTCGAAAAGCCGCAGGCAGAAGTAAATCATGTAAGGCACACGTCGCCAAGATTTAATAACTGCTCTCGCGCGCAGACGCGCGGAGCTGAGGCGAATGTATAATTCAAAGCAAAACTCCACGCTTATATACGTATATATACGCGAGGATTTAAGCGTGCGTTCATACACTCGTCAAACTTATCCTCGAAACTAGACTATCTTAAGCCGCAGCGAAATTACAGCGCGGTACTTTGTACTGATTCTCTAATAAACTCGTCCCTCCGGCCGAATTGGACTAAGCACACGCGGGTGTATATATAAATCCGTAATTACGAACCCGGATCCAAGTATACTTGAAGCTCGTTGCATTGCAGCGTCTGGTGTATATAGATATACAAGTATAGAAGCTATATAGTGACAAAACTCTCGACTTTCCACGCGCTAAGCTCGTAACTCGACTCTCGCTAATAGGATCGAGAGCTAGTAGATGAAGATGCTAATTGTATATAGGTGAGTTGCCGAGAGTTTGGTTAACTTTCTCTCAAGTTTTTTGAAAATAAAGTAAATCCTTTGGATAACGGTATCACTGCATAGAAAGAAATCGCTCTGCGGTGTTATTAATAATGCAACGCGTTACATTGAAACGATGGCAGTAATCCATCACGGGATTTAAAGTTTGTTTGGTGTGCAAACGTATTTGTATTATCTCTCGGGACGCCGCTCTTAATTCCTAAATAAAGTTTCGTCTCTATAACACCGAAATACGCTATTAATCATTATTCCAAGTATCAGCGGTTTTGAGATGTCGTTCGAATCTTCGTTTATACCTTCCACAGTTACGGGAGCATCACAGAGTATACGGAACATAGTAACCGAGTGAGCTAACTCTCAGGGATGTCTCTCGCACCTGAGCGCGCTCAAGAACGCCGTCTAAAAGTCGTGCGCATCAGAGTCTCGCACAAAGAGCCGAGATCCGGCCTCGAGAGGATACCAGCGCTCTGTCTCTCTCTCTCTCTCTCTCTCTCTCTCTCTCTCTCTCTCTCTCCCTCGAAAGCGAGAGAGAAACGATCGGCGGCCTCTTTGTCCTCCGCGACGGTAGCAGCTCCGCACAGAAGTAGAACGAAGGACGGCTGCTGCTCTGAATAAAGCTCCGAGGAGAAAAAGGACGGGAGCATTATCGCTTGGCCAGACGCGCGCGCGACGTCGAATCGATATTTCGCGGCTGCAGCTGGAAAGAGAGACGACGACGTAAGTGCTGCAGCTCGCGTGTATATATACACACACACACACACACACACACACACACACGCTCTGTTGGCCTTTATTTGCATCGCGAGGGATTTTATTGCGGGGGACACGGTATATCCGGGATTTTTGCCTGAGCGAGCGTATATAGTCTGGCTTATTCTCTTTAGGAGCAGCTGTCGGCGATTTCAGATCGTCTGTGCGGTTTCGACTCTGCTGCTTTGGAATTTTCGGGGATGCGGTATTGGATTTTCGAGATGCTCGTGTTATTCCCCTGATGCGGGGAATTTTGCTCCGGGACACGTTCCATTGAATGTGCATGGATCGTTTTTTTCTAAAGACTTTGAGATTGTGATGAATTCTATACACGAGCTTGGTGAATATAAAAGTCATGCTCAAAACGAAGTTGAACTTCGTTAGCCGGAAACGTGCAATTTTAACTCGAGTAGAAAAAGAAAGAAACGGCCAGACGAGCATTTGTATATACGGAAAAAAACTCGGATATTTTTGTGACTTACAGGCACCGCGGCCTAGTGTACAGTATTTTTCAAGACGTCCATTTAAAAATTTTCCACTTCTAGCTCTTTCTCTCCGTGTCGCGCACTTATTTCCAGTCGCCTTTGAAAAGAAAATCATAAAACCTATATATAAGAGGAAAAAATTAGCCCTTTCAAACCGCACGATTCCCGAGTAATTGAGCGAACTTTTCAAATGATACCTCACCCGTTACTTAATCGCTCCCTTTTATATAATCCCAAATAGGTTCTCTTATTCAAATTCATTGCGCGTCATCACATCCACATGAAATAATTAAAAAGCCCGAATACGACTGTTCAAGTGGCGCACATCGCGTATAAAAAAAACCGCACACTCGTACTTTTTCATCATCGCTGCTTCGGCTTTTCGAGCGTGACTAATCTGATTTTTCTGCTCTTTCCAATCGGTTTAGTCAGAGGTATGGCTCTTTTGTCTATATTCCATATACGCGCTGCACGTCCCGGGCGTTTTTGCGATTTCATCGCGCTGCCAGACACCAGCGTTCTTTGATCAATTTTTTACATGCAGCGTTTTTTTTTTACCGCCGACTGTGCAGTGTAGTGTGTAGCGCTGCAGATGTCGCGAGGTGATAAAATTCGAATTGAAGCGCGCGCATGCAAATTTGAATGACGGAGATTCCAGCCTGACGCCGAGGGATTAAGCGTGCAGGTGTTCGCCCGACACGAGGAATTATTTTACGCGGCTGGTATAACAATGAATATGCTGATTTTCCGTTTCAATGATGCAGACGACGACTGTGCAGGGTTTCATAACACGTCGTGTATGTATATGCGGAGGGGATTTGTTCTGAAGAATAATTTCAAAGGATAATATTAAAAACAATACATTTGCGTTTTTTTACGACGCTCTCGTAAATTCGAAAATTAAAACCGGCAGCATATACGGGACTGCGCAAAGACAAAAGCTGTAATAATATTTACCCGGTGGCTCTCTGCGGAAGAGAATTTAATTCCTTGATCTTAAATTCATATTTTCGTTTATAATACATGCACGGCCGCGCGGGAGTGACGAATTTAAAACTTATTTTTTTCGCGATAAAACTTGACCCAGCAAATCCCATTCAGCCGTCCCTTGTTTTCATTGGCGAGATTATCTTGTGCAGGCTATACACTACGGCGGAGAATCGAATCTCGTTATAAGTAGTATATAACATGATCCGTATAAATGAAATCTCTTATCAATTTCGAACGATTTATAATACTAACTGTATCGCATAATCCCTTGCGGTCAGATTAAACATCACAAATCGTTCTTGAAAAAAAAAAAAAAAAACACAAGATTAAACGGCTGGCGCTTCTGTGAGGAAAACGCAGTCGCACAAACTCACGCTGGAAAATTATATCAATGTTTTATAAGCGCCTTTACCTCTTCACTCGCCTGTATCGTGAGTATGTTTAAAAATACATCACGCTATAAAGCTCGTCGCCCATCAAGTTCTTCCTCGGGTTTTATTTTCGGCGGGATTTACAGCGCGAGCCGAATATGAATTGTAAACGTGTATAAGTTCTATAGTATTATTATTATTGTCACATGTACGCGGCGAACGGAAGGAATTCAGGAGGTTGTTATACGCGCTCTCACGGGGGTGTATACACTTGCGGCGCTGATAAAATAATCGATTCATGATGTAGTGCAAGCAGCGCATACACACAACGCTCTACAAAAAGCTCATAGTCGGGGGGCGGCTTTGAATTTTTTTTAGCGCGCGCTTTACGAGGCTGTTTATGAGGCTTCTATTACTCGCTCTCTCTCACGCGCGTGCTTTGTCCCCGTGTGAATTATTATTCAGGCAGCAATATCGTTGCCGCGACTTATTGTTGACGTACTTTCATTGCTGCGAGATAAGCTTTGAGATAAAATTTCATTCGAAGCCCTTACAACACGAATAATCGCCTCAACATATATATATATAGCCGAGAGTTCAAGAGGTTGTGCTCGTATACGACGGGTAATCCTCTTGGAAACGCGCCGCTGATTACGCGCGAGAAGCACTTCCGGAAACAAACCGCAGAACACGACGGCCGTGGAATCGAATTTCGAGAGACGACAGACATCACAACAACACATCGTATCAGTATATAGTCAGGGTCTGGTTCCGCGCGGCTGCTGCAGCTGCTATACTGTTTCTGATACGTTGTGCAGCAGCACATATGTACATGTGTGTACGCGAGAACGGCGTTAGCTGTGAAACAGCGCTAGCTGATGCTTGGTGTGCAGCTGAAAGGACTATTGTTATGGAGAGGCCGGCGGTGAACCGGGCCAGAGGGGGCTTGATTGCGCGAGATTTGTGGCCGACGGCTTGAGTTATGGGACTTCTCGCTATACTGTAGTGTGTCCGTCATCGTTGAATGAAAAAAAAAAAAAAACGCCGTTGATTGCATCACCTATATTATTAGCGAGATTCGAAATGACAATCTTTCTACTTTGATTACGGTTGCGATTTATAGAGCGGTCATTTATTATTGAAGTCGAAGCTAATTGCGGGAGATAATTCAATTTTCAACCCTATATACACAGCTGCACCGTTACGTCATGCGCGCTATAATCAATCGAACTCGAATCTAATTAAACCTTTTCGAACGACAAATCTAGTTGGATTTCTGCCAGTTCAGTGCAGCTGTGTATAAAAAATTCACGAGAGGCATCAGCCTCGTTAAAAAATAACGCGCCGATAATTCAGCAGCTGTGTACATTATTAGATAACGAGGATCATTAGTCAAAGATGAGCGACGTCTTATACATTAAGCCAGGAACAAATCCGACTAATTTCGCAGTAATTCGCTCGCTTGTAATGGTTAATTTCCTATCAAGCTGTCGTTGACCCAGAATCACGAGAGATAGCACACTTGCTTGCGTCAAACACGAGAGAGAGAGAGAGAGAGAGAGAGAGAGCGAGATACCATTTGCCTTCGCCTATATCAATCCCGTGCATCATCGCCTGCAAATTGTTGCGGTGTGTATATGTATATACCCAATAGTATTCAGAAAATATAGTATAGAATACAGATGTAGTTACTCGAAAAAACACGATACTTCTTCTCATCTCGGCGCGAATATACAATCAGTATCAGGGCTGTCGCTATAAAAGCAATATTTCACCACTCGCAAAAAGCAGCGGTTCTTTCTTTCGAACCGAACTTTCTTCTTCTTCTTATATACGCTCTACGGCTGTTCAAAGAATGCAACAGGCTGATAGAGTTAGCAGCGGCAGCGTCGGCTTTATATAAATCAGCCGTATCACGTGCACCGCGCGTCCTCGTAAAGCACACATCAACGTCATCTTGAAACGCGCGCGTAAACACCTGCAACCGCAATCCGACGGTCAATATAATATCCCTTCGTGTGTATACATTAATGCGCGATAGGTATACGGTTGTAACTAATACTCATCTGTGTGTACGGACAGCAAAGTGATGTATAAGCCGTATAGCGATCGCTTTGAATAAAAGTTATTGATGCTAAAGTGATTTAGCACTGCGCGTCCTGTTTTTAGCTATGGCAGACTTTTATTACCTGGCGTTGACGATGATTTCACTTCGATTAAAAACGTTGAAGTTAATCGAGGGGGGCGTGTGCGAGAGAGAAAGGGATGTCGGTTGTGAAAATATACGCTCGATGTTTATTTTCGTTGCGGTGGGTGGACACGTGCGGGCCGTATGATACTGCGGTGTAACTGGGCGAAGTGGGTGTATGACTGTATGGGTAATGGCTGGCTAGGCATTTCAAAATTCTGGGATGGCTTAGTTTTTCGTTCGGTGGCTTGTTATTTGTTTTTATTTATTTATTTATTTTGTCTCCCGTGTTTACCTGTAGGCATTTGGAGAGGAATATATTGCACGCGGAAAGATCTATAACCGATTCATCGGATTCGAATAAATTGTGCAGACAAATAAAAAACACTCGAACTAGCACAATTACTTAACACAAATGTATTTGAATATATTGAATGGTGACACATATAGCTCATGCAACTCAAATTGTCACCGAGATTCATATTAAAAGCTGAGCGGTATTTCTTCAAATCTTGAAAGCTTTGCAGTCTCTCACCTCATAGAGCTCTGTATACATAACTCGGCTGTAGCTCAGCGAGTTCTTATCGCGAGCGCGGTCCATCGTCGCCTCAACCCCTCCACTTATACGAAGACAACTCGCCCTCCAAAACTACGTGACTCCGCGATACCGCACACCATGCCAACACACACACACACACACACACATAACTGTGTGTACGTATCCGCGTGTGCGAGCGTGAGAAGCTGCTTATAACGCAGACCCAAGAGCTATAGCGAAGGGAGTGTATGTAAATCACGGTATTATCAAGACCGGGCACGTAGCCAGTAACCGCTCTCGCTGCAATCATGGCAAAAATTCTCGCGCGCGCAGTTTCGCCCGGGCACGGAACCTTTTTCTACGCTCCTCCTCCTCCTCCTCCTCTCGGTGCTATATATTATACGTGTACAAGATACACAGTCGCATACATGTAGCTATATATGACACGATAAATGCGCGCAACGGGGCCTTCTCCGCAGTGTTAACGGAAATCCTTGTACCTATGTTACATACACTCGCGCGCGCGCGAGAGAGAGAGAGCTTTAAAAATTGAGCGTTACTGCGCCATTCGTTCCGTTTCTCACCTGGGTGTGCGTAGGTATTGCAGTGGCACTGCATCTTTCACGGGACGACGAAGATTCGGCGCGCGTACACAGCGTTGTATATATTTGCAACGAACGAGAGTGCGCATACAAGCCGGCCGAGAGAGAGGGCGATAAAATAAATTGAATCGCGAATGAGGCATTGAGCTATTGTGCAGCTTTGCTTTTTCCGAGAGCTAGCGTAAATTGCTCTCACGCTTATTGCTATACTGTTTGCGTCGTAATGTTCGTCCTATACCCGTATAGCTACATACACACGCGGCCTCATCCAGAGAGAGAGAGAGAGAGAGAGAGAGAGAGAGAGAGAGATGAATGGTTATTGCGCAAAAAGCGGCTTTATTGCGTTACAGATCGGGATTACTTTACTGATGGCAAGAGCCGAATTCGATCGCGACAACACAGCTAAATTAATACATTTATACCCGCAAGCCGTCGTAGCCATATATACACGAGCGCCTATCTCGCGAGCGCACTAAAAAGGATCATTCATGGGACTATTAAATGCACACGAAGCTAAGAGAGAGAAGAGGTGCGTTATGTGCCATTGCGTGCGCCGTGTGTGAGCTTGAAAGCTCGGAAGCACCGGAGGGCTCGTTGCCCATTTGGATCCGGAGGTGGGAGCGCCGGCGCGCGCGCTATATAGGAGAGGCGTTTTAGCGCCGGAAAAAGAAAGTTAAAACCAAGTGGATATGGCACCCGCGCGCTGGGGTAGTTGATTTTTTAGGGGCTGACTTTGCCACGCGCGGGGGAGAATCTGGGTTACGTGGGTGGAGCGCGTCGAGAAGGTTCATTTCATTTTTGTTCTTTATATATATATATATATATATATATATATATATATATATATATCTATGACGCGACTGAATGTCTTTTATGCTTTGAAGGATATACCTTCTGCGAGCCAATTTTTCACGGGATCAGTAGAACGAGCTTAATTTAGTCGGACTTATCACTATTTGCACCGGATATTTATATATAGGTGCTTTTAGAACAGCTCACCATTAGAATATAGTTATAAAAATCTCAGCGCATAGCGCTTCCAAAAATATTTGCGGTAAAAAGCTCCACTTCAAGCTTTTCATCGTCTCCATTTTACTTTTTTGCTCCATAAATAGCGGACGAAAGAGCTTTAAACAGCAACTCGTAAAATCTTTATACGCACGACTAGAGCAACCCTCTCGCGAACTATAGCTCTTACGTACACCTATATGTATATACACACTGCACTGCACCTTCTTCCGAAATAGCGATGCCAAAAAAAGAAGCCTCGCTCTGCAGCAACAGCTTTGTATACATACATACAGACGAATGAACACGCGCTATATACTACTCAGCGAAGCCAATCGCCGGCGTTTAGCGCGCGAAGATATTTGGCAGAGGCATCGTCGACCGGCACGTTTTCTTCGCTTGATTTCGCCAAAACTTGTTGCCGTCCTCGCAAAACTCGCAACAGGTTCAAAAGCTGCTGTCTATATCGATCATTGTGGAACTTTTGAAAAATCAGTGATTAAAATGATCGGTCGCCGCCGATCGTTAATTTCGCACTGCACGTAACCTTGCGTGGGACGAAGTACATACGCGCATGATGAAGCTCGGAGAGAGAAGATTGTGTAGACCGTAAACCTGTGCGTGCAAAGAATCTCGTAATTATATACAGCTGCTCTCTATCTCTGGGGAGAAAAATTATCGCAAACGAGTAAGCGATAGCTTACTATCTCTCGCTTATATACATCGGTCATGTATGTATACGAACTAATAGTTCACTTTGTGCGCGTCTCCATTTCAATAGCGAATTCATTTAGAATTTCATTTCCGGCCGAGTCTGATGGCGACTTTTTTTTTTTATACATCTCTATATTTATTCGTGCACAGGCGAGCAATTCCGCTGAGAATTAATTCAAGATTCAGCAGTACGATATCGAAACCGGAGATCAAGACGATGATTACCACATCAATCCAAGTCCCGTAAAAATAAGCGAATGATTCGCGGAAAAAAAAATCTCCGCCCTGACAGGATTTCATATTTATCGCGACGACCCGTTAAGTAGCGCGAGTACGACGTTTACACGGCGAGTATAGTGAAAAGGAGGAGAGAAAAAGTCAGAGCCCCGTACACGGAAGAAAAAAGCTCATATCTGGCCTTCGATCTCCAGCTTGCGTGAGCCCGAGATAAGAAAGAAATACGCAAACTCGACGCCTTAGCCGTGCGTGCTTCACTGCTGCACAAGTGCCATACGTATACACTCAACAAATGTACAGATATTATAGCGAGGATTTTGCCGCAAAATCAGTCTCGGAAGCTCGGGCGACTTGTCACGTCGATGCTGGAAGACAATTTTTATTCGCAGAGCATTCTCCCCAGAAAAGATATATTTCTCTACAATAAACCGGTAACGATCATTTATTATTAAACTTCCGGCGCGCGCATCAAGTGTAAGTATAAAAATAAAGAGCAGCGCGTGGGTCCGCGGATAAAAGTTCGTAAATCGCGTTATATATAAGGTGATAAAAGTCAACATCAATTTTGAATCAATATTCAGTCCCGAGCGAGCCATAACCGTATAAATATGCGCGAGAGAGGACGGCTTTTCTTTTACGTTCTAACCGATAATGGAATACGTATACCGAGCCGTAGTCGGGGAGTTTCATAGCGTGTACCAACGTGAAAACCGGGAACAATTCGCTCGGTCAAACACACACCGCAGCGTTTATACGACGATAGTACATCGGCCGTAAAGAAAAACTACATCCATAAAACTGCGCGAGCGTACGTATTTTCATTAGCCAATGAAGCGCGTGAGGAGATGGCTGCGCATGTGAATTTTCAGTCTCGAGCGCACCTGCTCTTGAGTCAAAGCAGCCGAGTTTACACTCGAGGGCGTTTGGCGGAGGTGAAGTGATTCGTTTCTTCCAGATTAATAGTATCTGAAAAAATGTATGGGGTACGTATACGATTTGAGGAAAGATGCGCAGAAGCTTTTGCTGCCCGATTCGCGATGAAAAGGGGATGCTTTGAGAGTACCTCGACTCGTTTAAGGTGGAATGTGTAGTCGAGATTCTGAGAAATACATATTGGATTCGTTGCTTTTGAGCTATAGAAGTTGAGTTTCGAGATTTCTTAATTATACGCGCTTCTTTGAAGTCGTATATGAATGAATTCGATGTCTTATTTGGATCAAAGTATAACGAAGACTATACAGCGCATTTATAATTCAAAATTTACATATTTATTACTTCAAGGAATTTTCAGGACGATTGAGTCGGCGAAGCTCGCCTGATGAGAATTTCCAACTTTATGAGAACTTGAATTATGAAAGTCATTCGAAATTAATTCGCGACTCGGGCTTGAAATTAACTGAAAAGTATACCCACTATTAGACAAATCCTCAATCAATAGTCAAAAGTCAAGTCTCAAATCAACATAAACCTCTCTCACACAGCGCAGCACAACTTTCTCTACGTGTTAGCCAAGAATCGAACGTCGAAACGTACAAACCACAAGCAAAAGACGAAAAAGAAGAATAAGCCACGAGAACTCGAACAATGAGACAAAACCACGACTGAATTTCGCGAGGCTGGCGATCGATGCAAAAGCCACCAGACTAATTCCAAAGAGCAAATCACCGTTATTCACAGCTATTATTTCTCTCCTGCAGTGCGCAGACTGCAATTTTTCAGCTGCGTCTCTCTGTATACAATGACTTCGCGAGTGAATAGAGGGTTAGAGACGGAGAACAGAGAGACCGTAAAAGACCGTTGCTTTACGAGACGCAAGCTCTAAGATTGCGCCATAGGTGATCGCGATAAACATTAATGGCGCTGCGTCTGCGGGGTAGAATACATTGAAATTTTAAGCGCCAAAGAGCTTCGCTTTTATTGCCGCCGACGGTTCACTTTTATGGAATTCAGCAGTTACTTGAGGCTGGGAACGTAAGGTGCGTACGGCTGAGGGGATCGGTTTATTAAATTTTTTTTATAAGATAAAGCGAAATCTCGGCTGATGTTGTGTATACATTACCGTTTATTCTGTTTTGCTCTTGATTATCCTCATAGTGTGCCAGACGTTCATTGCTAATACAGCGACGCGCTTCAATCAATAACGGTCTGACTTCATGTGGTATTCAATTAAGAGCGTAGTTAAGTAACACAAGCCAGACATATTTATATATGCGGGGAATAACGGGCATTCGACTCGTCGCAAAAAAGAACTCTCGTGGATTATTCATATCAGACACACAATTCCTCGCTCCCAACGGGCTTGAAAATTTAATTTCCCAAAAAATATTCCGTGTATCCCCCAAATCCCAGAAGAAAGTTAAAACGTCAAGACCCTCATCGCTCCCCTCGACTCAGCTTAATTAACAGCAACGCGTCTTTTACCCACTTCTGAAAGCCGCATCAATGCCGCACGGTTAGGTTTATCCACTAAAAGTGTATTCAGCGGGAAATCATACGTTTTTTTTTCTGTCTCAAGTTCTGGGTCACAATAGCGAGCTAATTAGGAGACAACACATTAATTGGATGGGCGAAAATAAAAAAGAAATATTTTCCTTAATTACGCAGACAGAACGATGGATAAAAAGGAAATCGCCGTTTCATGCAGGGCGTTTTAATTTCGATAATACAGAGGGGGTCGGGAGCTTTTCGGGGTGAAATTAAAATATTCGGGGATTATTCTCGGCTTGGAACGAAGGTAGAAAAAAAAGCAGCTCTTTGTCCTAAGAGGATTGAGTTATGACGCTTTGTTTGCTCCGCTTGCGCTTATCGCTATGAGAATAACGAAATGAAAAATTTGATATAAATGAGCTTTGTAATGTCACTCGTGTATATGCGCCAGACAGAAAACACATTCATGATCTCGGTATTTGCACCACACCGATGCAAGAGCTTGCTTTGAACAAAACTAAAGCTCGCTTTGAATTGCTTATACTGACAAGCTCGCCAACCGGTAAATCAAGTTAGAATCCATTAAATTTTCTCCGAAAAAAAAATCCTTCTAAAAAATGCAAGCCCACAGCTGCGGGTAATTGAGATAGGAGCTAAATCTCGAAAAACAGATCGAGCACGTCGCTCGAAAAAAAAAACGAGAGAAGGGTCGCGACTATTCTGATATATCCGTAGAGAAAAAGAAAGGGATATATAGTAATCCCCAGAGAGCAAACAAAGTAGGCCAGCCAAGCGCAGGTTAATAGCGCGTCGAAAAACCGACAGAGAGGATAATCAAGAGCCACCGAATTAATGAAATCCGAAGGGAAAATCGATCGATTTTCGATTTCGAACCGCTACATCAGCTATACGCAGCTTATAGGCATTGTTTATTAATAAACGACTAATAAATTTTAATGAGAACCAGCCCAGCTAAAGAAGGGGCTTTTGGAAACCGCAACGAGAAATTATTGCTGAGAGCGTAATAAAGCGCATTATGCGAATCCGCGGTACAGCTCTCGCTTGGAATCGCATGATTGGACGGGGTTTTGTTTATAAGTTCTCTATTGCTGCATACGCTCACGTGTGTATGTCTATCAACGTTTCAAGAGTTCAATTTTATTTACGCGAGACGAATCCAACAAACATATTCATTATATAGTAACGTTCGAATCGGATAAATCAAATGCGATCGAATTCCCTATTTTTCTCCCCTCATCATTCCATATCCATTACCACGTCTCCGCCGACAGTTTAACTCTCCTCGCAACTTCTCGCGATCATTCCGCGATTAAATAAAACTTACACAGATCGCAGAGAAAGAGAGAAAGGGCGCACATACATATATATATGTACGTGCAAGGCTAGATATCATCCGTAGGCGTAATTGTTCCCTTCGCAGCGCGGCGTTGAGATGCGATCGCCAAGCGATCAATTTTCCATTTCCAGAAGAGGAACAAACTTTATATACCCCAGCTCCGCATATAACCCGGCGAAAGATTTAGAGTCGGTGGCGTACGGCGCGCGATGGAAAGTTCCCTCTTCTTCTTCTTCTTCTTCGGCAACAGCGGCGGCTCTCGATACCGTTCGCTACTCTCACGCCGCAATTTGTTTTGCTCCGCGCGGCGCAAGTAGATTGCACCAGCCTCGCGAGGAGGATGTAGGAAGAAAATAAAGATAGATGGAGTTGAAATAAGATAAGAAGCTTGTGTGTCTGCAAAGCGAAAGAAGTTCGAGTCTCGTGGGCGAAATTTCACGTGTGGAATAGGAAAAGTTTGGGTGTGCAACTCTTCTTTTTTTTTTTTTTGCACCAGCTATAGCTTGCAATGCTGTTGTTCGCGAGAGGTGACGATTTATCGGCGCGCTGAATTTTAATGATACGAGATGGCTTTGTTTTTTTCGATTTCGAGGAAAAAAGATAGCCTTTACTCTTCTGAGATAATTCGTAAAACACGCAAAACTCGAGTCGTGTGTTATATGACGAAATATTTGTCACGAGACGTCGGCTCGTCGTTATTCACGCACGTCGCGCGGTGAGATATACAAGATGCGCGAGAAAAGCGCGGAAAAATGCCGGAAGCATTTTTCAATAAAGTGCGCCAGAGAACAGACGCTGAGAAAGAGCTTCCTTGAGAACGGCTTCGAATGTATCGGCTCGAAGGATAATCGAATTAAATTCGTAGACGTTCGTTCTTTCTCCTTTTCTCTCTCGCTCCTGTAGATATAGCTATTTCAGTCGATCCGTAAATTGCACGTCGGATATCCGGCCCCGTTATCTCTTGTATAGATATATAGTTATATGAAACCAAGCCAGGGGGAACAAACGCTTGGCTCGGGCTACTTCCGTTTGATATTTCCCGCGCGAGAGCCTCGAGATAGAGAAGGAATTATGTCCCGTATATGCGCTAGATCGCTTTCGAGAAAATACCTCTGTGAACTTGGACCTTATAATTCGACGAAATTTGATATTCCGTTGTACTATAACTGGAGGCATCGGAACCATATCAATCGTTCGAATCATCGGCGATAAATCACAAGCGGCGGTGGTCTCGAAGTTTGACGAATGCGACGTCGAAAAATGACAAAAGAACGCCGATCGCTGAAATAAATTTCACTCTAAACGGTCCAACGACAGATGCGTATAGCTACATAGACGAGCAACAAATGTTTCCTCCAATAACGGGAAAAGATCTCTCATACTTATTTCTATAAGCGGAACATCAGACTCAGACCACGTCGTTACTTGATGCTTCAAAATTCGCAACGCACTTTCATAAAAGCCCAGCCGACTCTCTATCTCTCTGAATTCCTAATTACACCCTACATAGTTGAAGCGAAAGTAGCGAAGCTGGCGGCGGCGAACAAAGGGAATAGCCAAAATCCATTCTTCCAGTGTGCGGAGAGCGAGGCGAAGCTCTGTAGCAAATTCTCCGAAAACTTCGAAACTCTCCTCTGATATACTCGGTATACTCGTGAAAAATATCCCAATCTCTATCGCACCTGACGTCAATGCGGCAATCTTTCACTTAAAGCTCATAACCACGTATAGAACAGCTTCGGGTCTGTCTCAGTAGCGGTTGATCAGCCATCGCTATAGGATGGCCCAGCGCGTGGTCCTCGTATTGCTCGAGTCGGCGGATATCGCGTTGCCTCACCTGTTGACGCATCCTCAACTCAGTGCGTGCAAATATGCGGTTGACTCTTTGGCGAGGGAGTACAAGAATCGGGTGGATTCTGGGGCAGACTGGACCGAAGCTGGGGGCAAGGTCCAGAGGATGAGAAGACGCTACCGCGCAGAGATCGCTTTCTGGGAAAAGTATCTGAGGAGGTCTGAGGAGTTCTGGAAGAAGAGCGACTGCGTTAACGCTTATCTCTGGTACTTCGAGGAACTCGGGGGTAACGGCGAAGGGGCGACAACGTCGAAGGGAAAGAGTCCTGGAGATGGCGAGTGGGAGGAGATCGAGGATGATGGCGACGCTCGAATTTCTAAGAATAACGACAGGGTAGAGTCAAAATTCAAACCAGTTGAAAGTAATCAAAAGCCTGTATGAATTTTTGAGAACAGGCTGCAATGTAAGTTATTAATCGCCGCGATGCTCGAGAGTAGAGCGTATATACGTATGTGTTATACAACCTACTTCAATTAGAGCTCTATCCAATTAGTACAACTCGAACGGGGAATTGTGCCTATCAGCGCGCGTTTATAATTCAAGAAGCATAATCACGCGGCTGTAGCGAATCACTGCGTATTCATCGCAATTGAATTTTTCGCGCATATGAACCATACACTGCCGACTAGAATAAGCTTAATATGCAGTATTGCATTATGATCATCTTTTTACCGCCATTTCATATAAATCAACCATAAAAAACACTCAGCAAAGACCCGCCCAGAAATCCATTCCCTCATCAGTAACAGAAATACAATCCATCTTATAAAAAGAGCGCGAAATTCAACTTGTTGCGAGACAGTGGTTTTCGATTTGCGAGTCGCTGCTGTAGCTGACGCTGCTTTGTGCGTCGGTCATAGCAACGATCGTGAAAGGAGCTTCTTATTGGCACGTGGCCTAGTTTGCGCCGCGCCGGAAATGGAGTTTGCTAAATAATGATTCACTCTTGACGCCGCACTATGCATCGTCGAGCACTTCAATGCTGGTGTCAAGAGAGAGAGAGAGAGAGAGAAGGGGGGATGGAGGGAGGGGAAGGGGAACTAGTTGAACGATGGAGATGAGCCATTGGGTTTTATCGCTGAGCGGGATCTTTTGTTTTTGGAGAGGTTTTGCGCGAGATGCGGAAGTTTTTGTTCAAAGTTTCGGGAAAGACGTTTGGTGTTTTACGACTAACTTTATGCAGACTACTGTGTGCTTCTGAGTGCGAAATTTTGCGAAGATTTCAGATTTATCGTCTCTGTCAATATATAGGACGCCATTAATTTTGCATTGATAATTATATTTGCACGATGTTATGCATCGAATTGTAAATGAATTTGCCAGTTCAATGCGCAATAATAATTTGCATATACTGAAATTTGTAAAATTATAACGATATATATGAAATATTGAATTCAATATGAATTCGAATTAAAAGCGACAGGTTGAAAATTCTATAGAATACATACACGCGATTGATTCCCGGCAACTGCAGCGCGTTCATCCTCCTACAGTATTTAAGCCACATGCATAAATGCCATCTGACAACTTCATTCGCCATTTCCTCCTCTAAAGGATTGATTGCGATTATGTATCGAAAATATCGAATCTGATTTTCTCTGCATTACGTTCGTTTGTAGTTGTAAAGTTTTTATTCTATATACGCGCAATATTTTTTAAAATCATGATTAGCCTGCCCCTTTCTGTTGAGATAAGTATATTTATTACATATAAGGTAATTAATTTTATTATCTCAAGAAACGCGACTGTTGCGCCAAAGCGGGATCTCTATGAACAATTAATTTCTAGTTGAATTAAAAATAAACTTACAAAAGACTAACACTTTCAGACCTGAATTCTATAAGCATACATTATAAATCACACACACACACACACACACACACAATCGTCCGCACCAGCTCCCGTCTCTCACGAGCAATTTGAAGCATCCGGTGGAACTGCGCTTGCACAGACAGCTTCTGATCGAATTTCAATTTAATGCGAAAAAGCTGAAAATTACCGCGCTCAAACACGCAATCTCACCGAAGATCTTTTTCTTCGATCGGCCCTTCTCTCTCTGTCTCTCTCTCTCTCTCTCTCTCTCTCTCTCTTCGGCTCAGTCCTAGGAAATCGACTTTTCTATACCGCGCGCGAGAAATGCATCCGACGAGAGAATTCGATTTAAGTTCGGCTCAACTTAACAAGCAGGAACGGCATGGACGAGTGGAAAAAGCGAAAGAATTCAGATTTATCTTTTTCAAAACGCTGCTGTTTGCTCGATTTGCCATATACACCGATCTGCTCGCGGTTGGCTCTTTCACTCATTTATATTTATATAGTACCAAATATTAAAAAGTTCAGCGAAACTGGCGTGCATCTCGCCGACGTAATAGCTAATAATTCCACGTCAGATACATAGAAGATAAACCATAGATAAGCCTTACGGGAGAGCGGCAATCGGCAATTCTTCAAAGAAAAAATTATTGCACTCACCCTCGCATCGGAGCTATAACTTTCACGCGCTAGCAGCATTTTTCATAAACTCTTCTATAGGCTGAGGGAAAAAAACAGCAGCAGCAGCAACATAGCTTCACTCAATCACCGCGTAGATGCATTTATGCATGAGGCACACGACCGGTTATATGTATAAGTGACTTACAAGTGCGCACAGCAATCCCCAGCAGTCGCGCGCAGAACGCATATAAATCCTGCATTTATTCGTTGAGTAAATTTGAAAAATCCGGGACGTATTCACGCTTCACGCCTACGACTAAATTTTTCACCGAGATATGGTATTATAATCCAGTAAAATAAAGTATATACAGGACGACGGAGACATCAAGCTATATAGCCGGACAGCCGCTAAATTAATCGCCATTAGCGAACACGTCACGGGTTTGAAAATTAATAATCAAGCGGTACGCGCATATTAACTTGGCTTTTTCATCATCCCCCAGGGCAGCAATAAAATCGCGAACAAACTCGCTCCGAATTAACTTCACGTGACAGCTCGGCAATTTAATCGGGTACCTCGACGACTCTATCCCTCTGTGTATATATCATACCACACTCGATCAAAATTCCAATTAAAATCCAGCCGGAATCTAAACTTTGCCGTGCGTACGTCGATCATATAAAAAAAGTGCCATCGCGCTCTCTATCGCAATAGAGAGAAAAGCTCTACAGAGAAAACTTAGATCGAAAAAGAAGAAGAGTAGCTGAACGAGAGCATATAATATATAGCTCGAAAATCAGACTGCGCGGAGAAGTAACTGACAGGTTAAAGCACTCGGCGATGCAGGTGGCAGGAATAAAAAACAATGGGAAAAGAGTAGGGGAATGGCAAAAGTGGAGCAGCAGCGGCCTCAGCTTTGCGCAGCGCCCCGAGTGCGATAGAGGACTGCGGAAAAATACACGTGCACGACTCTATACTCTATACACGCACGTCACCGCCACCTTACCCCCTGTACACGCTGGTACAACACATCGAAATGCAGAAACCGGCCTGGCGCATGTATATGTGTATTTGTCAGCCAGGCGCTGATGAAACGCCGGCGTGGTTCGTGCATTTTTTGCGCGGAGAGAGAGAGAGAGAGAGAGAGAGCCGGTAATTAAATCTTTAAAACTTAATTAAAAGTTGTGAAAAAGGATAGAGGGGAGTATTTGCAAAGCCGACGATTTCTCCGTACCGTCTCTGTGGATGGGATGAAATATAGGGCAATTAACATGGAAATTCTTTTCGTTTCTGTTTTTGATTTCTGACTGGCATAAATTTGTCGTCACGTAGTGTTGTGTAGAGTTGACTTGGAAGAGATCGAGAATGTATTTACGCGTTGATGAAAAAAATTCTTCGAATAAACGCATCCGAAGTATTTATTGAGGGCAGTTAAAAGCTCGGGGTTCCCTGGCAGCTGCACATGCAAATTTCAACCCATTTGAACACCGTATTAATCTTCGGTTATTTTTTTTTCTCCCGAAAGCTGGAAAAAAAGAGTTGTTTTCCAAGCGCGAGCGCAATCGATCCTATATATAACTGGCCCGACAAACAAACTGCCCCAAAGCGCCGAATAAAAACAAATCCGTCACTACACACATAACACCATAGTCGTAAATCTAGGCTACGCTTAACCATTCATGAATTCACAAAAGCCACACTTTTTCGACCCGATAATCTCCTTCCCCTCGTCTCTCCGCTACGTGAAAAGCATTTCCAATACATAGCCACTTCGGAGCCGAATCGAAGAAAATCCTTTTTTCTCGATACACACTCGCACTGTGTATATAGCTCTTCAACTGCGCACAACGCGATATATACTTCTGTATTTCAAAAACACACGACAGCAAGCTGATTCTCGAATTCGCTTCAGCAGACCGAATAAACATCGCGCACCGGCCGTATTATATATATACATGTACAGTGTGGATATATATACGGACAGTGTCATATATAGCTGCAACAACGACTCGGCGGCGGTGCACAGATCCGAGCAAACAAGCAGCGAAATTTTGTTTATCCTTCGACTCGCCGATATGATAGAGAATGTGTGTGTTATACCTATATAGTGTATATTCTTTCTTCGGCCGCATGGGAATTATGAACCGGGCGGGATTTTTCGGGGCTGAATTATCGTTTGAGCCGCGTTGATTTACGAGGAGCTCGTTACTGCGGAGTTAATGAAATTTTCTGCGGTGATTAACGATTGCACTTGTACGTACTTGTAAATGATGATTAATATTTACGAGAGGGTTATTATTGCGGAATGATACAATACAGAGTGTCGCTCGTTATATAACTCTCTTTGCGCATTGTGCATAATTATATATGAATATGCAATAAAATAAACCAGATTTGTGTGCTTTAAAAGTCCGCAGCTTTATTATTCGGAGTAAAAGTGCACTACTACTTATTATAGTCCTTTTCTCTAATAGGGGCTGGGTCTCAACTATAACTATTGTCAAATTCTTCTATGCGATAATATCCGTAGCCTAGATCGAGCCGTTTATTCTGCTATCGGAGAGTATCCATCATATACCTATAGGGATTTTAATACTATAGATTCAAGCATCGATCACCAAGTTCGCTCACTTTCCACCTCTGTAGCGGATTTTCCAATAATTATACGTGTCCTGGGTGCTATTACATATCGACTGTCAATATAGTTTAATAATAAATAATTGCGATAATAGAAACGAATTTGGCTATACATATACAACGAAATGTTTCTCTGTTTCAGACGTTCTGCGTGGTGTCAAAGAGGTTTCGCAAAAATTACATTCATCGTTTCACAGCGACCAAGAGCTGGTTCATCTTCTCACCGTGGAATCCAATAAGGCGCTGTTGCATCTTCCTTAGCACGAATCAGTACTTCGATTACATGGTCATGACCACCATAATACTAAACTGCGTCTTCCTAGCCATGACCGAGACTATCGAAGAAGCCGAGTGAGTTATATATATATATATATATATATATATATATATATATATATATTTCATTGTGCGTCTGCACATAAACGTTAAGCGCGCGCGCGATAAGAGCTTTCGTCATTATTAAAATCTGATCTCAACAATACGTATACATGCAAGAAATTACGAACCAAAAGCTTATAATCGCATTAGAACAGAGGAAACATCACTCCAGTAGCATAAATGAAAAGTTCGAAAAGTTCGCCTGAAGATCCTGATCGCAAGCCGTAAAAGCCTCTTTCCCGGTCGAATTCATCGACCGACGCGGCAATAAAACTCTCGAGAAAAAGAGAACCTGAAAGAGCTAGAAGGGGAAATCCCATTTACGCACAGGGCGCGATATTAAATAAGATAGCCCAGGAAAAAGTGTATAACACGCGGTCGTAAGCCATCAGCGCAATCGTTCGCCGTCCTTTTTTATCGACGACACGACGACGCCGGAGCCCCACAGGGATGTATATATATATAGCTGTGGCTTAAGTCGCGCACACATCCGGTCTGCGGATTTGCGCGTCGTTATAAGGCTCGCTCTAGACGTATCTCTGAAGTTTATGTGTGTTTTGAAATTCACTTTTCTAAATTATTGGCAAAACTATCGAGTAACGCGTTCTCTGAAAAAAAACCCCAAGCATCGAAGTAAACACAGCCTCACTACGTTATAAATATCCACGAGAAATATACCAATTCTTTCCAACAACTCGTTATACTTTCCCGTGTCTCGAGCGCGATAAAGCCGCTTACACAGCCTGATGCCTCTCTCACTAGTCGCAATTCTCTCTCTCGCAGCTTTCCTCCTCTTAATTCTCGCATAAATCGCATTTAAAAGTAGATTTTCTCAAGGGAAAACTTTCGTTCTGGCGACATCGGCTTACGCTCCGCTTCTATACCTATATGTACGAGCTATAGGGAGAGGAGACGATGTTTACTTCCTGCAGCTAATGTGCGCTGCTACAATGACGAATCATTTCTGCATCTTTCCGAAGGCGATCTTGTAGGCGTCGCGTAAATCAAACGTAATTACTCGAGCTCCACACGGAACTATATATATATTATAATATACGTACAGATTGCGCTCTCTTTCGGCGAGAGCCACTCGAAACTTTCCGGGGCGATAATGACCCTTTTCTGCGTTGCGCGTACAGCTTAATGCGTCCAATGACTGCACTTCTTTTTTTCTCTTCGTTCGCGTTGCTAAGGGTGGATCTGCTTTTAGAAGCGGGAGAAGAGCTAGGTTGGATATTTTATTTTTTTAATTTTGAGTTTGTGCATGGCTGGGAGAAAAGAGATTTCTTTTTACGCTGCAGCGTTGG
This sequence comes from Pteromalus puparum, assembly GCA_012977825.3. NCBI lineage: Eukaryota > Metazoa > Arthropoda > Insecta > Hymenoptera > Pteromalidae > Pteromalus > Pteromalus puparum. The sequence continues at coordinate 57,401,718 of CM053172.1, read as the reverse complement.
GTAAATAGCAGGAAGCGTCACGGCGGAAAAGGTCGAGATGGCTTGGACGCGGCTTATCTTTCCTCTCTCGCGTATAAACCCTTTTGAATTTTCTTCGCCTTTTTTTTTTTGCTTGTAATTCGGGCTAGCTCTCTCTCGTTTGTTTATTTTTCTCTTTCCCTACTGAATGTGGCTCAAACTAATCTAAACTGTTAAAGGGATTTCAGCTTTTAACTTTAAAGCGCTTCCGAAATAATTATTCGTAGATATATTATACACGTTAATATGCCCGAGACAGCTGTAGTGGTATACATGGCACGCGAAGGAGTTAATAATTTTTAGCTACAAATAAAGCCGGTACATGTATATCATACAAAATTTAACGACGCAGAGTCGCGTTGTGCGAACAGGTTGAAGAGACTCGTTATATCCTCGGGGCTAATAATACAATTTTATTGCCTGTCATAAAGCGTTCGGACATTAAGATGTTAAAAAAAAAGTCCATAAACGCCAAGGATCGTGCGTTAAATACAGCTGCCAGAACCTTTGTGTTCGAAGGTTTACGAGCGCTTAAAAAAATCAATCTCCTCCGCAAAGCAAGTATTCGGACGGATCAGAGTTAATTTGATCACATGCCTATTATATTTCTACAGCACAACTGAATCGTGCGATCAATCGCCCTTTTCCTCCAAACATCCTACTATTATTTATTTTATTACATTAGCGAAAGCGCACGCTATATGCAATTCAACACTGCAATATACTCTTGAAAGTAGAAAAGGATCAGCTCAAGTCAGACGCATCGATCTCTCTCTCTCTCGAGCTCGGCGTAATTTCCGTTCGACTAAGCACATCGGCTCCTCTGATGCACACTAAAGCTTTTTCCCTGTTCTTCCAATTATGAGCGCCATGAAAAAAGTTCTCAGCTGTGCAATTAGTATATAGCATCGGAGCCTCTTAGCCGAAACATTTTTCACGTCACTCTCGGGCAACTCTGACAATTTTCCTTACCCGAATTAAGATTTTAATTCCTCGCACATCAGAGGTAGCTCCTCGTAGGGACTGATCAGCGAACTTTCCAGTCACGCCAACAGCTCGTTATACGCAGGACAACCGCACCGAAAAAAACACGTCGCTATATTCAAGCAGAGAAAACACAGCTACGCGGTATACTGGACGGCGTATACATATACGTTTAATTCCGCGCGATTGGCGGGGCAGAAATCGCTCGCGAGCAAATTTACCCTGCTGGTACGGATTAATATTGACCAGTGCGCACGCGGATCGGCCTATAATTGCGCGCTCGTAGTCTCGCGTATATGTATATATACGGCGCGCACTGTTTGCGAGCCGCGTCCCCCGCTAATTGTATCAAATTGACAGGGCAATGAAATCTACCCGCTGAGGAGACACCCGCTCTAACTGTCCTTTTCGTTTGCTTACACAAACGCGTGTGCTCGGTGTATTATGGGTCGTGGGAAGCGGTCATATGATCAATTTTTATAGTATCTATGTAAGCAGGCGGTGCGTGGATCGTTTGAGGCTAAGGGGTGGCGTTATTGGACACGGAAAAAATCATTAGCTGCAATGATCGCTATAGTTCTCGTTATATTCGTCGCGTCGAGATTTTTTTGACTGTTGGTTACTTTTGTTGGCCAAGGATAATTCATGGGGAGCTCGTTAATATCGCGTTATATGAACAAACACTCGCTTAATGCAAAAATAATATATCCATGGGCTTCGTTCCTCGCTCCGCTGTAACGGCTGATTGGCCGATGAATTAACGATGGATCAATTACGCGCAAACGTTTTTTCGTCATATATATATAGCTTCGAAACGGTGCACGCGCGCTCTCCCCTCTCTATCATCACACATACACGTGTGTATATATATATATATATATATATATATATATATATAATGTATACGCAAAGCGAAAAACGCGTTACACTCGTTGGCAGAGAGTTCCTTGCTCTCAATCCCGATCTAATTCTGTATTCATCGATTAACCGACCATGTAAATTTAATTCTCCGAAGGCTATTATATTATTAAACGACGCATTTCTATTTTTACACGACACACACGCATATAAAATATCGATCACTTAGCGCGAGACACGTAATTAATTTAAAACTAAACGAGAGAGAAGAAAGAGCCGTTCTTCATTCGCTTGCGTAACGTGATCTTCCTATATGTATGCAGAATTCATGCAACGCCCACGCGCGCGCTCAACGCCTTCGGCGAATGCATTAGAGGCGTATAGTGTCTCGCGTATACATTATATCACGATGAGTAAAAATCTAATTTTCGAAAAGAGCCCTATAGCAAAGTCTGGGCTAATGGAGAATTACCTAACAAGCGCTCAGCGGTGCGCGAGTTTCGAAATAAAGCGTTGCTGTAATATAGTTCCACGTAATCGTTACGTATATATATACACGGCTTTCATTAAGGTAGAATTGTTTTTCGTTTCCATTATACGCAAGGAATTTGCTAATAATCGTTGTAATCCTGTGCTTTTTGCCAACAGATATATCTTCCTAGCCATCTACACGGCAGAAATGGTGATAAAGTCCATAGCCAAGGGATTCATACTGAACAAGTACACGTATCTGAGGAATCCATGGAATTGGCTGGACTTCGTAGTAATTACGAGCGGGTACGCGACCATCGGAATGGAGGTCGGTAATCTCGCTGGTCTCAGGACGTTCAGGGTATTGAGAGCCCTTAAGACTGTTTCAATTATGCCAGGTGAGTACATTGTTGGAGCGTGAAAAGCACCGAGAACTATATCTACATCATACCTCTGACCCTGTGTGGCTCGCGAGTAAATCCTACCCTGGCCAACCTCACGTTGATGCGATTATATGCGTATATACACCGCAGCTCTCCTGTGTTCTTATAGCGTTAAATTGACAATATAGCTCGGCTCGCGTTATTTGCGATAATGCCGCACGAATCGTAGCAAAGTATAGATTTTTAGCTAAATCTATATACCAGTTATATCACTCGGTACCGCGCTTTCCCATCACATATTCGCATATTCACGTCCAGCGAACTGATGGACGTCTAAAAGCCGGACCGCATCAGCGTCACAATGAGCGTCCGCTGCCGACCTCGAAGCCAAACTGCATATCCATCTGCACTGCTTCTCGACGCAAAATCCAAGCCGATGATGCTCTGGCACCAGAGAGTATAGACTGATGGCAATATGGCATTAGCCTCGCAAATCTTGCGGTCGGCCGTAATCCATTACACTTTCTCGCGCTGCCTATATACGCATGCATTGAGATAGAGAGAAGCCTTTGGGAGGCCCGATACTAAATCAATTATGAGCCACCCTATGGGAGCCGGAATAACTAAACGAACGACGAGCGAGAGAGAACCGACGAAGTTTGTGCGCGGCGGTCAGCTTGATCCGGTGTTCGATACGCTGATGCCTTTTGTCTATACAGATCGAAGCGAGTATAAATGGGCCGTGGAGTGGAATTTAGAGCGATTTTTTTTTTGCTTTTTGCGAATAAACGATGATCGTCGAGAAAAATGCAGGATTCGTGTGTCGCTATGCATATCAAACGAAATTAAAAAGCGAGGTGAATAAAAGAGCTTTTAATTCGAGTCTTCGAACGCGCTGAACGTGAAATAATAACGCACAGCTGTCCGTCACAGCCACGAGCTCTTTGCTCCGTAAAGATATCCCCGCACACAAAAGAAAGCTCGCTTTCATATTTCCATATGCGTATACAAGCGTGATCCCTTATAATATCCAACTATGCGTATATTGTACAATTCTTTTTACATCTCTCGCTCAACCGTGGCTTCATATATACGTGAGAACAAAACAAAATAAATCAGATCCCGCTCCCGAGAGAGAAGATAATCCTAGATGAAGATGCGAGCGCATCTTCAGGAACAATAACCAAACCGCAACAAGATAAGCTGCTCGCGAACCAGTGATAAATTTGTCAGGTACGTCGCACTTGCGCATATGAGCCGTGTCCTCGAAGCACTCGCGCGTTTTATTAAAGAATCGCGCGCGAGAGAACAATGAAAGTGCTCTTGTTAGCGCCGAGCATTAAATCGAGCAATGAGAGCGCGCTGAACAAACGTATCACAGTAGCGCGTAAAGGATTTAACACGACGTGATATGGTATGGGTTTTTTTTTCACGGTACTCCGGTTTAGTTTTCAAGTGCAGCTGTCGCTTCCAGCGTTTAATTATAGTTTAAGGATCATTTTGCGCTTTGAAGCAGTGATTATAATATTGTTTATAATTTATTGTGAAACTGCGAACGTTTTAGATAAAATTAGTAATTAACTTTTGTAAAAAAAAAGATGTGTATCTCTTGCCTCTTAAATTTATTGAGCCGAATTTTATCATTAGATATAACTTCTCGATAGCGACTGACCGCCTAGAAGCCCTATTCATGACTCGAGTTGTCGTGATATACGTCCTGCAATCCCGACAACATTAGCGAGCGACTATAAAGAAAACAGAAGCGATATAGTACGCGTTACCTGTTGACCGGCACAAAGAGAGCTTCTATATATTTCCACAGCGCGCTATATTTCCCCTCCGACATTCCTAAAAATAACCATAGCGTGCGCGCAGTGTAGCACTTTTCGTGAAAAAAAGAAGTATATACTGTATATACACAGCTTGACTCGCAGCATAAACAAGCAAACGAAGGGTCGTCCGTTTTCACAGCCCAGATAACGAAAGAGAAAGCTCGCAAGCTCGAAAGATCAGGTCCGTCTGTACAGTGCCGAAGCGAAAGAAAAAGGCAGAACACAAGAGCAGGGAGCAAGAGAAAAAAAAGAAGAAGCACAGCAGATAAACGCAAACGACCGTAAAAAGGGGTCCTATAAGATCAACGCTTTACGTGAATTATATATATACGTACAGGGAAAGAGAGAGAAAGAGAAATGAAGAGAGAGCAGGCGACCAGAGACTTTCCTCGGATAAAAGGTGCAGATCGCGCAGAGTTTCTGGTTAAAAGCAGCTCCGATAGCGGAAAAAAGTACGGCTTTATCGGAAAGCGAGAAGCGTCTTTTTTCCGACCGCTTCGCTGTATATACACATTGAAGAGTTACGATAAAGCGAAAGGCTTCTCTCGATCGCGCATAAAATTATGCGTGCTGCGCTCGAGCTTTGATTGCCCGCAATTGCGTAGTTGGAAATGCCTTTGATGTGAATATATTCACCGAAATTGAACAATCAAAAGTTTGGTATTTACTGAACCCGACAAGTGACCATACCGTATATTGATGAAAAGACACACAAAGCGCACGAACGTGTATTTTTTAGTAATTTTTTTAGTATAATTGAGTTTCAAATTTATCGTCAAGATTCGCCTCTCAAAGTCCTTTATTCTCCTTGCAAGCTTTAAGATTCCGAGCTTTCGGCATATAAGAGAGGAATTCATAAAAGCTCGCATAGCTCGCGGGCGTACGCGCCTACGGCTGAGAGTTAAAAGAGACGCCGCGAGTAGAATTTTATAATACCTGAACGCGTTTATTCTCTCATTCGTTTATTAAAATATAGATATAATACATGCATAGAGAGCGAGGAGCGCGAGATTTGTTTTAACCTCATTTCGCAGCCCATTACCGACGGCGTACGCGCATTTTATTTACCTCGTAAAACACACGCCGTCTTATGCAGGCACACACACTATGATATGCCATTTACGTATATGGCTATACTATGTGCATTGTGTATATACTACCTGCGAGGATTATCTACTTTTACTTATTCACGCCGCAGTGCAGAGCCATCATTGCGTACGCGCGCGGTGTTGGATTTTTATCGCTTATGATTTTATACTTTTATATGAGGCATTATCGATCCTGCAGCTAGGGCTACTCTGTAGTGCGTGCGTGCTATAGTAACTTTCTCACCTTTTTATTCGCTTTATGAAGTCATGAGCATGGGATGATAAAAAAAAACGTAAACGCTTTGCTTGTAGAAAAAAAAATTGAAAATTTGCTTAATAATTCGCGCTCGACTGAATTTTGTATTATGCCGGTGTACACTTCGATTTAATTTGGAAGTCGATAAAGCTGCGCTAATTAATATATTCAAACGAAAAAGCTCTGCTTGAATTTCACTCTGGCGCTGCATATCTTTTTGATAGTAAATTCCATCACAGCGTGAGAGCCGATCGGGCTGCAGAGCTCCGTTAAATCGTCATTTCACGCTCGACTGCTGCATACGGCTCCGGCTAAAGTAGGAGAAAAAAAAATGGCACGGGAACGAGAGATGGAGAAAAATCGATAGCCCCAGGTGCCCAGCTCGTCGCGTTCTCTCGCCTCAAATTCCATACATCCCTATAATTATGATCGTCCAGCTTCTTTTTTCGCTCGTCTTCGCGCCTGCATTGGACTCATGATAAACCGAAAGCGACACACGTCGCTCCGTAATAAGTACGTCTGCTAAGCTCGAGCTGTACATATTTAATCCCCTCGGAGAAACGAAACTTTGCTCGTAAAGTCGCGCGCCCGGCGACGTCTACTGTTTTGTCGCTCTTTAGCCGCGGCTAATTCAGTCTACGCTTATTTCTTGTTTCTTTTTTTTTTTTATGCGCCGGACTTGAAAATTAGTTCCGGCAAACTTCTCCGAGCGTCGCGCGCGATTTATTAGAGGAGTTATGCGCCGCATGTTTAATTTTTTGCCAAGAAGCCAAGATACTACGGAGATTGGATTGTTACCGTGGCGGGAGGAAATACAAGTTGGGCGGTTATAATTGTGAGGTCAACGCGGTGTGTTAGAGACGTTTCGGTTTTCGCATGGATCATCGCATCGGGCGTGTAAAGATTACAGAGTCACGTTGATTTACTCGAATTAGAGCTAAACTGTGTAACAACGATATAATCATCGCAACTGTCTATCACCCTTATATCTGTATTGAGTAAACTTGATCAATTTTTCCAATAGCCCTCCGACTGAGAAGTTATTATCTGCCAATACGTTTCCAGCGATCAAACGTGACAGGCGTCTCTATATAATCCAGCTAAAATTAGATTGTGAGTTCAGGGCAAATAGGTGATACTTAACCGGACGATTAACTTCCTTCTATATCTCTTGCGGATTATATCCTCGTACGAACCGAAAATTAAATTTTACCAGCTGCTCTCCTTCTTCTCTATATATAATGTGGTGACGCTAAAATCTGTGACGACGTGAAGCACGCTTTAGGTTAATATTAAACCAGGTTTCATTTATTTATCCAAAGCAGCTGCTCCAGTTCCAAGTCCGAAAAAAAATATCGACTCCCGACATAACGCGTATAGCTGACGTCAGAGCAAGTCGGTCTAATTGGCTTTTAACGACTGCGAGCGCGTCATTCGCGTAAACTCTCAACCACAGCGCTCGTAAATTTCAAATCGGAGTAATATAAGCTCCATATAAATCCGCATTAAAGCCAGGCCACTCGATAATCCGAATTTTGGAATTATAAATAATAAATCTCCATCGATAGACCGGACAGGAAAAAATAAAAGTGTCGTATAAAGCTCTTTATTTATTTTTTATTTATTTATTTTTTTTTTTGCATCAGCGACGGGGGGTACGTATACTTATAATCCCAGAATTCCATTTCCGTACATTTTTAGGTGTGCTTTCTTTTTATCTCCTGAAATCCGAACTCGTTCGATTAAAGAGGGAATTCGCGCGGTAAGTTTTCCATTATTATTCAGCACCGCATGAATTCGAAACATTCGCGCGGGCGAATCGAATTGCTCTTATTAGAAATTCGAAAATCGCTGCGCCGCAGAATCTCACGTCGACTCTCCGCACCTTCACCGCGGATCAAATTACTACTTCACTTTTCTTTTTTTTTGGGGTCGTTAAGAGACTATGTATACACTTCGCAACGACGACGACGACGACGATGTGATGGCAGATAAGTGCATTTTCGGCGATGCGGTTGGCTCTTATTGGCCGACAGTATCTGTTCTGCGGATCTTTCCAGGCCAATGAAACGGGACGTTTTCCACAGCAGCTCGACACACTCTTTCTCTTTTCTAGCCGAGCTGTGCCCTAATCAAGGTTAATCGCTGGTGTGCTCTGCTCGTAAAGACCTCGCGCCCTCAGAGTTCGACGCTTCGTACAATGCGTTTTCCCGAGGTTTACGATGCTCGCGCGTTGAAAGCAGTGGTATATATATAACGACGATCGAGCTTCGCGCGCGCGCCTGCTGCAGTGTAAAAGTTGCCAAGGGACGTTAAGCGAAGGATTTTACGAGAGCCTTTGTGTGCGTCGAGTCTGTATTGTGGCTGGATGTAAACCAGGGGAAAAACAATTTACGCGCGCTCGCTTTTGTTGCGAATCGATCGATTTCGATTGATCGATTTTTCTTGGCTGAAGAATGAATGACTGCGTGCATGATTTTATATGATCACGAGGTTTCGCAACTAGCTCGATTAATAACGGATGTAATCATAGAAAGTTGAAAAAATATATATTCGCACATTTAGTCCCCTACTGTTTTCTCCAAGCGGATTCTATAGAGCTCGACATCGATTATCATTATCACGCGGCTCATCCGAGATTGCATCGTTATCAGAGGGGAGGTGTTTCCCGCCGGGAATTATTGGCGTTTGGCCCGCAGGTGCTGTAGACCGCCGTTGCGGCTCGCGTCTTAATTGCCGTGAAAGACGCGCAAGAGCTAAAGTATATAGAGAAGCTTAGCAAACGTCTCCCACTAGTAAAGAGAGACATATAAGGGGATGATATAAGATTTCGGGCGTCAAGCTTTGGATTGAGGCTATCGATCGTTGCTATTAACGTATATATATATATATATATATATATGTGTTCTTTAAAAAGCGATTATGATAAAAAGCTATCACCTTAAAATATTAACCTTCCCTTTCGATAATCGCAATGCCATTAAAAATCTCAAACGTAAAACATCTCCTATAACAGCTTAGAGCACACGCAAGCTAGCTTAATCGCACACGTGCGACCGGATACTCTATATGTAACACACACACACACACACATACATGCCGGTGAAAGAGAGCCAAGCTCTCAGGGCTATATGCACAATGGGCTCTCTCTTTTTCTCGGCAGCAACACACAGCTCAGTAGCAGCACAACGAAGGTCAGTTCGCGATCGCAATCTTGGCTACTCGCGCTTGCTCGAGAGAGCAGAAGGCTTTTAAATGACCCGCTCGATCTTTCACGAATGAATGCCTCCTAACGATGCGGTTATGACGTGATACCGGCCTGCTGCTCTTATATTACACACACACACACCGCTTGAAGAGGAAAAGGCCTCGCGGACAAAGTGTATATATGTATATGCACACTGCACCGCAGGAGAGAGAGAGAGAGAGAGTGGGTCAATGGCACGTCGGTCGCGAGAGCTTTTCATGCGCTGAGCTAGGTCTTGCGTGCGTCGATTTATTTAAGCGTCTGTAAACCTTATACCATATCGCGTATACCTATATACTTTGTTCTTTGCGAACGAATGCGAGAACGAATGTTTATACGCGCTCGCGCGAGCTATTCAGTAGCTCATTTTAAACGACGCTTTCTCTCTCTCTCTCTCTCTCTCTTGATTTTCATCTCGTGCGCGCAAGTACTACCTCGTATAAATAAGTGGCCGCGAGCTTATGCAGGACGGATAAAAACTTTACGGGAGAGCGAGTGCCGCCGTTTTATGAGATGCTAAGTCGAACGCCGAGTAACCGACGTAATTCAATTACGCTTATACTACTGCTGTGCTGCAGCAGCTGTTCCTGTCGAGGAGGAACAAAAAAAATATAAGACGGGCTGTAAGTACCGGAGCTTGGCTGCTAATTTGCTGCTGCTATTGTTCCCGTTGTATATAGCGACGAGAGCGCAATATAGCTAGCCCCCGGAATGCTAATTATTATTGAGGGAGCGGAAACTTTTTTTAAGTCCAAGTTTGAAAATATACTGATGTGCAAATTTAGCGAAGTTAAACATTAATATCCTGAAAAGTGAAACTATAATACAGGCGCTGAGCAACACGCAATCTTGAAAAAAAAAAAAAAAAAAACAACTAGTATATAGCGAGCGATTTGCATAAATCCAGACTCTACTCACAAGTTAGAGCCGACTACGAGGGCTGTATGCAGAGTAACCCCAGCTCGTCAAGCGGCCGAAAGTTAAGAGCTACGCCGGTCTGACTTTCATTTAATGCGTCAAAAATTAGGCCCCCTCTTTACCCGAGAGCCGCTAACGCGTTTACGACGCGCGGACAGCAGCTCCGCTAGACTATATTCACAATGTTCCAGCCTGAGAGATTTAGAAGAAGAACTACTCGCATTTCCTTTATTATTTCTTCTCACTCGCGTTGAGTGACAGAAAGTTTGTATAGTGTTTCAAAAAAATGTTTCAATTCGAAACTCCGATTCAAAAAGCTTCGCTTTATCCCTCCAACCCGCTATCACAGTATATATAAAAGAAAAAGACACACAGCTTTCGAAAGCCCTAGCGAATCTTTCGACGAAGTTTAATTCAAATGAAAAACACGCCTAGGGCGCAATTTCCGCTAAGCACACCCCGAGAGCCATAATTCCCGGAATAAAAGCCACGCAAGACTTAACAATATAATCCCCACGGCAATAAACGAAAGTCAGCACCGCCGCTCACGCACACAGGGTTAATCTTTATTCAACGCGGTCGTTCAATGTACAGTTGTATATATATATATATACACGCGTCGATGAAATGCTCGTCGTGTGCGTGTGTGGAGGAATGAGAGACGCGCTGGTAAAGAGGACGTCGTATAACTTAAGAAGAAAACTCGACTTGACTGTTTCAGGATTAAAGACCATCATCAACGCTCTGCTGCACAGTTTCAAGCAGCTCGCCGAGGTAATGACGCTAACGATCTTTTGCCTCATGGTCTTCGCTCTTTTCGCTCTGCAAGTTTACATGGGTGAGCTAAGGAACAAATGCGTCAGGCACATGGAGCCCAATGCCACTCCGGTCGACTGGAGAGAGTAAGTCTCATCGCAACTATTTCTTCTTTCTTTTTTTCCTCGCGCCTTTTGAAATAATTTCGATTCCCTTTTTATACATGATATACGTGCAGGAAACTGCGCCAGTCATCGTCGATAAAACGCGTAAAGCTGTCCGCACGACTTCCGATCAGAAAAAGCCTCCACCCACACACACACACACAGTGTCGTGTATAACGCGCTCTACCGTATTGTCGGAGACGGCGTCGTGCGGATAGATCATTTCCTTCTAATTTCCGGAGCCTTTTCGGAGAGTGAATACGAGCCTAATGGTGTGGAGGCGCGCGAAGAACGGCTCGACACTAATTTCCCTATCGTCCATCATCTTTGATCATTTGCCGCCGTCGCTCGATCGCCAGCGCTTTTTTTTTTATTATTATTCGCTGCAGAATGGACGCGCGACTATGATGGCTGATGCGTTTTATTTTATTCCTTGTGTGACGCATCTGCTTTTCATCAAAGTACCTAATAATCGATTTCATCCGAGGGACGTTGGCGCAGATTTCAATAATCCACGTGGCCGATCAATCAATGCTCGCTCGAGCGTATAATATATGCATACCTTTTTCCATGGTATACGAAATTTACGAAATTCCTATTACGCCCGGCAACATTTTCGACTTTTTGTTAAATTAAATTCCTTCCTTCGACGCGCGCATCGAGATGAAAAGTAAAGAAAAAAAAAAATATCTGTAATTCCCATCCTCTGCGCGCGCTAAAACTGCAGCCATCCGTTAAAGCAGTATATAGACCCACTAGCGCTCCCGCGATGGAAGCAATTTCAAAGTAGATTTGAATTTCATCTCGTCGTAAGAGCGCGAACTTGGCATATTTCGAAAAGAAAGTCTAACAATGGCTGCAGCAGCACATAGCAGCGCAAATAGTATGAAAAATTCAAAAGCTGCCGCTCGGCTACACTTACACCGCACACACACACATACACATGTGCGCTAACTGACGCTGTCTCTCTCTTTCTCTCCCAACAGGTGGACTTGGAACTCGTCCAACTGGGCGTTCAACGAGGACGAAGAGCCCATCATCTGCGGAAACGTCACCGGAGCCAGGTCTGTTCCTGCGTTTCGATGTATTTCTTTTCTGTTGTGTTTGTGCACATTAATAATACTTCGGAAACATTGGCTGATTCGCGTACCACCTCTGAGTAATTGTTTTTTTTTTATCGCTGATCATCGATCTCTTTTCGAAAATTTCAGTCGCCGCGGCACGCAAGGTTCCAATCCATCTTGTATACGTTTGAAAGGTGTGCGATTATAAGCACTCGAGGTAACGATTCGTCGCGTCGCAAAAGCCCTGATTAAATTCGTTTAAATGTACATATATGTGCGAATTAACATATCGCGCAAAATTCTTCGGTCATGTGTTAGTATTGCACACACGACGATGCCTTGGTGGTAGCTTTTTTCTCTCTCTTATTTTTTTATTAAAAAGATCAATTCGCCCTTCGAAATGTCGCACACACACACATAGCCAGTAGTTACGGTCCGCGCACGGTCGGCCATATTTCTCGTGGACTCCATATGGGTATAGGTATATCTGTCTCACCGGCTCTGCGGATAAAAAGAATGGCTGATTTATTTCTCGCCGCCGAGCCTCAGGTCTATTAATTATTTTTATCGACTTTCGACGTGTCAATTTTATTGATTTCTTTCTCGGATCGCTGCCTGGAATGGAATTTCTTACACGAGAGGCACGCTTGAAAATTTTTAGATTATTTATATCTACAGCGCGTTATTGTGTACCTGATGTACATATATAGATACAGCGCCGGTCTGTCTTATATCTGAAGCTCTTGTTGCTCGAAATAAATGACGGATTAATATGTCACATCAGCATAACGAATGGGTGTGATTATAGTGAACGAACGCGAGAACGAACGTCAATGCGAGTCGAAATAATTATAGTGACGGATTTAAATCGGGATACTTCCAGAAGAAGGCAATGATACGTGTCTAATGAATAATGCACCTTACAGCGAGATTCGCTATTTTCCACTGATCAATACCGAATCAGTTTAATACCAAAGCCGCGCGAATGATATATATCCATCAGCAATGTCGATTAAATGGTAATCAAGCGAGCCGAGATAGCTGATGTGTTTAGCGCAGCGCGTAATACGTGGCACTCGAGATATAATCGAATACATATATATCCATCACACAAACGAGTAAACCGCAATAATAGCATCATTCAAAAATGAAACCCATGCGAATTCAATTGACACAATGATATAATACGACGCTTATCGATTACAGGCACTGCAACGAGAGTTATACGTGTCTGTGCGTCGGCCCGAATCCAAACCACGGCTACACGAACTTCGATAACTTTTTGTGGTCGATGCTCACCACCTTTCAGCTCATCACCCTCGATTACTGGGAGGACGTGTACAACAAGGTATATTGACACACAACACGTACGACGAGCCTTATGTACAAAGCGACGATGACGACGATGACGGCGATGATATGATGTGTACCACGCGCGTATGGAGGAGGCAATTAAGGGGGATATCGCGAGAGGCTCTATAGCTTCTTTGTACTTTGCCCGACGCGTTGTTGTATGTATATACGCGTGTCGTGGTTCTAAGTGATGGATGGGCGCGCGAGCTTTTATGCAGTCTTTGAAGCTGATGGGTTCATCGTTGTATTCAGGGAGTGTATAAACGTTGATTTTATTCGAATTCGCTTAATATTTGAAACTATATAAGCATGTTCGTGTATAATGAATGGATCGATGAAAGTAAAGTGGGATCGTGTATTCTGTATGCTAAATTATTCAACGCACTTGTAATCGTCGGAATGATTGCATGAGATTTCATGAGATATATAGATATATAGCGATAAAATAATCCCTTTAACTTTTCTGATCCCAAGGTCTTGTCGGCTTGCGGCCCAATTAGCGTCACTTTCTTCACTGTGGTCGTGTTCTTCGGCTCTTTCTACCTCATTAACCTGATGCTCGCCGTCGTGGCGTTAAGCTACGAGGAAGAGGCTGAAATCACAAATGAGGTAACTATACGACCCTATATCCTCTCCATCTTATCCCCTTTCATTGAACACCTGCTATACACACAACAATTTAATGATACACACATCAAGAGGGTTAATTTTTCGTTATTCGCCACGTTTAATTAGCCACGACCATTAACCACGGAGTAGCCGCTCCTCACACTCGTGTGTACCTATACAGGTATATCATATACTACTGCGAAAACTCGGTCCGCGAACTTGCACAATACATTCTCCGCCCGCAGATCCAGCGACAGCAGCCGTCAGCCTATCCCCCCCCCCAAAACACACACATACTCTGACAGCAACAGCAACAAACGTCCTCACGCTCTCTGTATATATAGTAAGCTTATATACTTGAAAAGTCGCCGGGAGCGCGGCGATGGCCTGATTAGACAGCCTGCCGTAACAGACCAGCACACGTGTGCGATATCGAGTGCCAGCGATGCGCTATCGGCAAAACCGGAGCAGAGCAGCTCTATAGGTCGAAAATGATCCTGTATCGGAAAAAGAGAGAGATATTAGAAAGAGCAGCTATATTCGTATATAATTAGCTCGCGTTTGACAAATGATTATTCTTGCGGATTCGAAATCAGGCCTGTGTTTTTTATTATAATACAGAGGCATAAGTATAGCTGATTGCAGCCGATTCATTCGGGCAAGACACGAAAAATTCGACAGCGTCGTCGTCTATTTGATTTCGTCATATATACTGCCAGACGCACCGTGCGTACAATGGCTTGTTATTAGCAGAAAAATAATATAATATACGCTCATACGTGGAAGCGCATACACCCCGCACTGAGAATTTCGCCTGTGAAAATATTGACTTTCAATTTGGCGCAGTCATTTTCCGCGGCTATAGCGCAGCGCGCATTTCAAAAGTCTGTTTATTCGTCTGCGCAACGATATAGTCCAGGAAACAATGTTATGTTTTTTTTTTAGTTTTGCAACAAACTTGTCGGAAACGAATTTCAATATCCGCGGGTTCCCTGCATGTATGTGAGCTATGTGTAATATTTTTTTTTTTTTCGAGATCGTATCCACGGCAACGGTGCTGATAAATCAATTAACCCTCTATACTGTTCATGTATACACCGTTTGATTAATTTTTCTACTCGTAAAATACACACACACACACACACATGCTCGAGCAAGTTTGCTCCGCGCGAATGGTCGAAATTTACAATGTAAAGGAAAATCGAATACATTAGCCCGTTGCTTTGGTTCTCTTAGGAAAGGAGAAAGGACCTGACCGACCACCGCGAAGATTCGACGTTCAGCTTTGACCCGACCAAGATCAACATAAAGACACTGACGAAAGAAAAGCAGAAGAAAATAGACGCAAGGAAGGGTGTACTGCTGAGCAGCTACTCGCGCAAACGGACGCGGAGAAGAAAACGCGGCCGGAGCACCGTCGGCCACGAGAAAAACAATGGCAATCGCAGCAGGTATGTCGTACATAACAACGCTCTCGTATGTTTCACGAGCTAAATAAATACAGAACGTTAATCTTTCGTGAAACATGTATCGTGATGAACGCACGAGCTTTTCAAAGTGAAGAGAGAGAGAGAGAGCCTTTATACATCAGTATACAGTCGCAATGAAAATCAATAGTCCAAGTTGGAAAACAATCTTGGCAGTGGTAGTAGTAGCTCACGACAATGCCATCGCGAACAAAAACTCTCTCCCCCACTCTCGACGATCCACATCTATTTTCGCAATTATACCTCGCCTCACACAGAAGTTGGCTATCTCTCTTCGCCATCGCAAATAAATAGGTTAATTAAATCGAATCTCGTGAGCGCGCGCGAGCGAAATGATGTCGAACTATATCCTCCGGAATAAAAGCTCCGCGAGGAGATAGATCTCTGCTTTACACACATACACACATGTCACATTTGAATCCGAGATACGAAAGCTCGAATTCATATACATTATTAATAATATTAGAGGACAACGATTTCGATCTCTGACAGGTAGTCTCGATAAGGCACACATAGCGAGCAACGATTATCGTGGTTAGCCGATCTCCTCTTTCTCCCTCATTCTCCAGTTTTTTTTTCGTGTCGCGTGTCGCGACGCACACGCGGCAATAAACTATCGCTGTTTATCTTCCTAGTCCCTCGTCTCTCACGAAGATCGATCGGTTTACGGCTGTGTTTGTCGACGAGCGCGAAGAGTTTGGATTTGATTTTTTTTTTTCCCCAAAGCGAAGTACTCTTGGCTTGTTATCTCAAGGCGCGATTTCTTTTTGGGCTTGTTAACGACGATCGTGTGTATCTGACGATCGAGCACGCGAAACTTAATGTTATAATCGGGGCTGGCCTTTCGTTTGTTTTTTTTATTTTTTTATAATTCCAGCGCGATGTTTGGAAGATTAGGCTTTATCAAGGATCGCTCGCAGCTTGATATAATGGCAATGCCGATGAAGAGAAATTTTCGGATCTCGTGACTGTTTTAGTTCGTGGGTTTAGCCGCAGGTCGCGCGGTATACGAGTCGTTTAAAATAAAGGATACCATCTCAATTAGTTGGTATGTATATGGCTGTAAGGTGATCGCGATTGAGAGGGCTCGGGTCGAATTTCTTTTTTGATACCTTAATGCGACAATGAAAAATGTTTTTCATTTGCATAATTGGCTTTTCGTATAAAAGATTGACGGGGTTTGCCGGATCGCCTGTGCCGAATATTTTATAATTTACATCTTAATTTTCTACGATCAGCTCGCTGTATATAGCTTTGGCCTCCTATTTATAGAGTCTGCAGAAAAATCGTTGTTATATTTGTTCGGTAAATCTACTATAATAGTAATCTAGTTCAGCATTCAGTAAAAATACACTGCACGAGTCGTAGAATAGTATAATATAGAATGAGAGGTTCGACGATTAATTAACGAAATTAATAACGTCAATTTTATCAGCCTTTATCCACTTATTGAAATAGATCTGATGGAATTGTTATAATCTCCGATTCAATGCAATAAATGCATGGAAAGAATAGTTTATAAGCAAAAGAGTAAAAAATTCAATTTATATAAGGTAACTCTGCTTGACCGCAATTTTGTGCAGAATGCGTTTTTAATTATACCTATAATAATAATAAAAAAAAATATCACCCCAATGTTAAACGAATGAAACGATTTTCCCCCTGGCGGGTTAAAAAATAAACTTAATCACAGCGAATGATATCAGAAAAAAATGACGTATATTTTCATTAGGCATTGAAGAAAAATCAGGTCATGCGGAAAACTTAGCAAACTATACAATTTGATTCAATAAATATAGTAAGGAGCTCATGGAAATCCGCTTTACATGAATAATATAAACTTTCGTACGAAATTCTCTAAAATATCAAAAACCTATTGTAAGCATCTGCAAAAATTTCGACTAAAAATACGTTTTTACCACATAAAAAACCAGGTCTGTGACGCCAAGTCCTAGCCCGAGTCCGCGCCACTCGGGCGTCCGGCCGTCCCACCTGCCACTGCAGTCAGCCCTGCAGCAGCAGCAACAGGAATCACCTGCTGAGAATCAACAGCAGCAGCAGCAGCAGCAGCAAGAAGAAGAACAACAACCCCAGTCGCAACAACAACCCCAGCAGCAGATCCAACAACAGCCCCTAGCTCCTCCCCGTCTCCCAGCCGAGAGCAATGTGGTCCATCGACTTGCCCCCCGGAATATGCTACAGTCGCGACAAGCCAGCAACAACAGCAACCAGCAGTCGTCGATGGACGACTCGGGGGTAGTGGACGACCACGACGGCGATGACGTCACCTCCGCCGAGGAGCACGATCGTCAGCACCATCCACAGCGCGAACACCGACTCCAGGAACGACAGCACCTGGACAAACGCAGGAATTTGCAGCAGCAACAGCAACAGCAACAGCAACAACAGCAGCAGCTGGTGCAACAGGAGATGCTGGGCAGGGGACAGGAGTACCCGCCACCCACGCCCGTCACAGTTTCCGTAAGGACGAGCAACAGAGAGATCAGAGTGCTCAAGTGCAACGGCATCAAGAGCAAGAAGCATCTCTACTCGCTGCCGCCCGAGTATCTCTCGCACATCGTCGTTTTAGGTGAGTTGATCTGGATTTTAACTGGGTTCGCGGGTAAACTTATTTGCGACGACGAGGGTGCTTAAAGTTTCTTCTTCTATGTTTGCTCGCAGACGATTTACCGGATAGGAACTGCGACAGATGTATACAGTGCTGCATCGATTACGAAGGCTGGCTGCGCTTTCAAAACTGCTTGTACAAGGTAAGACCCCAAAACTGTCAGTGGCAGACATTGCAGTCGAGTGGGAGAATCGTTCTAAAATTTTGCAAACTGTACACGATGATTCAGGTGGTGAGGGACCCGCTTTTCGAGCTCACGATCACCCTGTGCATAGTCCTCAACACGGGTTTCTTGGCGATGGAGCATCACGGCATGAGCGAGTCGATACGCCAGGCCCTCAACATCGGCAATAAGGTCTTCACAAGTATCTTCACCTTCGAGTGCTTCCTCAAACTCATGGCCCTCAGTAAGGACTTCTTCAACAATGGCTGGAACAACTTCGACCTGATAATCGTCTCTGCCTCACTGATCGACCTGACCTTCGAGCTGGTTGACGGCCTGTCTGTGATCCGGGGTCTACGTCTCCTGCGCGTCCTCAAACTCGCCCAGTCCTGGACCACGATGAAGGTCCTGCTGAGCATCATCATCTCGTCGATCGGTGCCCTCGGTAATCTGACCTTTGTTCTCGTCATCGTCATCTACATATTTGCCGTGATAGGAATGCAGCTCTTCAGCAAGGACTACACACTGGACAAATTCGAGCCGGATCCGGTGCCACGCTGGAACTTCAACGACTTCTTCCACTCGTTCATGATGATCTTTCGCATCCTCTGCGGAGAGTGGATCGAGCCGCTTTGGGACTGCATGCGAGCCGAGCGAGAAGAGGGTCCGGGAACGTGCTTTGCCATATTCCTGCCGGCACTGGTCATGGGCAATTTCATGGTCCTCAATCTCTTCTTGGCCTTGTTGCTCAACAGCTTCAATTCCGAGGAACTGAAACAGAAGAAGGAGGAGGTCGGCGAGGACTCCAAGCTGGCCAGGTCCTTCGATCGGATAAGATCCATCGTGAGGAAGAAGAAGTACAAGAAAGAAGACTCGGAGAACGAGAAGAACAACAAACTCGAGCAGATCGTCCGAGAGGTGATGGACAAGTCGGAGAAGGACAAGTACGCGATCCAGGAGACGGTTTTGAACCTGCCCAAGGACAACATCTACAACAGGTCGTACCAGGAGAGTCTGAACCAGCCGGTCTTCACCTACGAGCCGATCTACCGTCAAACAGCGCCGGTCTACTCCGATGAAACTCAGAAGATGCCGGAGGAGACGACCAAGCTCCAGAAAGAGAAAGAGGCCAAGATGGGAGAGGATGAGAAGAAGCATGAGAAGGACGAAAAGGAGCCTGAGACCATAGAGATGACGGTGTTCAAAGACGCCAGTGCCAAAGCAGAGGAGGCTGCGGCATCGATGCCACGGACGCCCATCAAGAAGGACGAGAGGGAGAAACGTCCCTGGCACGCGCTCGTCAGCTATGTGGACGAACTGACCGTCGGAGGCAGGAGGGACAGTCAGGGTAATTACGTCGACGCGATGGAGTCCTTTCCTGGATTCGGCAAGCACAAGCCACCCAAGGTGCCACAGGACTGCTTTCCCCAACACTGTTACGAAAAGTAAGAATCTTGAGATATATAATAAGTAAGTTATGACGAGAGTTCGTTATTCTTGATCATTTTCCTCGTGAAACCAGGTGTGCGTGTATAAACAAGTGCCTAGCGACGAACATTGGTAAAAAGTGGATAGAAGTTCGGACTGCCGTGCTCTCGGTCGTAGACACGCCCGCCTTCGAGTGGATGATCCTGGTGATGATATTCGCATCCTCGATAACGCTCTGCTTCGAGGACATCTACCTGGACGACAATCCCTTCCTCAAGAAGATCCTCTACTGGACCAATCTCGCGTTCTGCGTTCTCTTCAGCATCGAGATGCTGCTCAAGTGGCTGGCGCTGGGTTACTGTAAATACTTCACCAGTTTCTGGACAATCCTGGACTTTATAATCGTTTTCGTAAGTATCTCTTCCACAACCGAACGATTTGGGTGTTGGAATTATTTATACTAAACCACGTTTCTATATATTACTTGTTTTAATTCTCAAGCGAAATGTATCACCGAAGCCACTCAGTTTAGACTCTCGCTGGAGCATGATTATTTATATATTGTATTAACGTGTGTTCACGGGTGTTTCTTTATTTTTCATTTTTTTTTCTTTTTTTTTTTGAGGGTGTTCAGCCTTGGACGATGCAGGCGCGCTTAGCATCGATGTCGATCGT
Organism: Pteromalus puparum; assembly: GCA_012977825.3. Taxonomy (NCBI): domain Eukaryota; kingdom Metazoa; phylum Arthropoda; class Insecta; order Hymenoptera; family Pteromalidae; genus Pteromalus; species Pteromalus puparum. Next base: position 57,381,335 of record CM053172.1, on the reverse strand, counting down.
GAAATTGCGCGGCAAAGACGGCGTTTCATCGATTGACTGATACTTTGCGCGCAAGCTCTGACAGCTGCTGATTTCTGATAATGGTTTCTACGACAGGCATTTCATATTATATATGTTTGTTTTACACTTTTGAATAAGTGTAACATAATTGTATTGGCACTTTGAGTATAGAGCAAAGACATCGTTCTGCGTGTCTGTCGTCTTTTATGTCTGTGTGTGTTTATGTGTCACTCAAACAGAATCAGGTACGTCGAAATCATAAGTCCCCATTCGACATCTCTAATCTCTCATCTATATACATGACTATAAATATGAAAATATTATCATCGCAATCAAAGTATCTTGCTTAGGCCTTATCAATAATACTTATTTCGGCACTGCTACGCGACAAAACGCTTCTGGCACTTTATTTTTTTATAATAATATTGTACATAATTTTCACTAAAATATACACTTTTCCTTTTTTGCCCTTGTATAAATACGAGGAGGTAGAGAGCTTTTACTTTGCGCAGCGCTTGTTTGCTTTTAATATACTTTTATTGCTCACTAAGGTTTATATCTATATAATACATCACCTCGAAACTCGCACACAGGCTTTATCTAATTTCACCGGATGCGAGAGCATCGATCGTGCGCTCAAATACCATGTAACGGACATTTTCATGCCATTCAACCGAAAGCACTAGGGTGAGAAATCCTGTTGTCGACAACTGTTCAGTTGTTGGCATTTTTTTCAGCTGACTATAAGGATTAAGGTTATTCAAACAGGTGGCGGTGTGCTGCGCGAAAAAGTGTCAACAATTGAATTGGGTCGTCGGAATAAGATTTCTTACTCTATGTAGAATCACGAATAACAGAATTCCCATTTTGAAAAATTGACGATACATGAGTATTGCAAAACAGTAGACTTATCTATAATAGTGAAGCATCTTGACGTATTCGCACTTTTCGTTCATTTCTAGTTTCGATCTTTCGTGATTATATAAAGAGTAGATCTTTGAGATTATCGTTTTTTTTTTCAGCAATTTATAAAGAGCATGCGAGATATACTACTATATACATACTGATTTATACCATCTTTTATAAAGTGTCTTGCATTAATTTCTGCGTATATTATAATCTTGCGAGAAGAATAATCTTTGTATCTATGAGTAATTCTAATTTTAAACCTGTACAGCTACCTTTTATACGAGATAATACGAAACTTATTTTTATCTATATACTTAAAATTATACAGCCCATGCGGCAATATACTATACCAATTTTGCACAATAAAAAAAATATACATATATTTAATAAACAGTAATGGTAGTTATACATTCATCACGTTGCCTCGTCACTCGAATATGGCATGATGACGTAGCGTAACGTCTCCGTTCCTACAACGGTCTAACGCAAATATTTCAATTCGCAGGTATCCATATTTAGTCTATTAATAGAGGAAAATGAAAACCTTAAAGTGCTGCGCTCTCTGAGAACCCTCAGAGCGCTGAGGCCACTAAGGGCGATTTCACGCTGGCAAGGCATGAGGGTAAGCCATCGCATACATATTTGCATCTCTCGCTCAAATAAATAATGTGATTGTTGTGAAAAGCTCAGACACGTAATCTGTCTAATCGATGTATTCCAGATCGTAGTGAACGCGTTAATGTACGCAATACCCAGTATCTTCAACGTGCTCCTTGTCTGTCTCGTGTTCTGGCTAATCTTCTCCATCATGGGCGTTCAATTTTTTGGAGGCAAATTTTTCAAATGCCTCGACGAGCAAGGCATGTTATTGGATATATCCGTAAGTTTTCTCGACCTCGGACTCTTGTATATGAAAAAGATAAACCGCGTCCCTATCTCGAATCTTCGCCCGAATAAAGACGATGATCCATGATGAGACATCTGGATACGGCAAGGGTTTCGGGATAGAGGTGGTATACAGGTGACATCGACGTCTCTAAATCGGTGGCATACTCACTTTTGTTCGCACAGGTGGTAAACACGAAGGAAGATTGCTTCAGGCAGAATTACACCTGGGAGAACAGCAAGATCACGTTCGATCACGTGGGAATCGCCTACTTGGCCCTGTTTCAAGTCGCGACCTTCGAGGGCTGGATGGAGGTGATGGAGGACGCGGTCGATGCGCGGGGCGTGGATCTCCAGCCCCAACGCGAGGCCAATCTCTACGCCTATATCTACTTTGTGATATTCATCGTCTGCGGTTCCTTCTTCACTTTGAATCTGTTCATCGGAGTTATCATCGACAACTTCAATATGCTTAAGAAAAAAGTGAGTATCATCCAGATGTTTCGAGATATAATTACAGCCGATTCAATATTCAAGTCTCGTACATATCGTACCAGCTTGAGAGTGTGTACTGTATAAGTGACTGGAAAGATAATTGAAACTCAATTAACTGAGATAATCTCACAACGAGTAATGCTACATGCCGCTTTCTCTTCCTCTCTAATTTTAGTACGAGGGTGGCGTGCTAGAAATGTTTCTGACCGAGAGCCAGAAACACTACTACACTGCCATGAAGAAGCTCGGCCGGAAAAAGCCGCAGAAGGTGATAAAACGTCCGATGAACCAGATTCTCGCAATGTTCTACGACCTGTCCAACTCCAGGAGGTAATTAATCGCACTCTCCGCTGTTGCTACTATACTGCAATTTGCCCCGAGAGCGAACACTCGTCACGGCTCGTCACTGGCTCCCAAGCCGAACGTGCCGGTATCGATTCTCAACTCGCACATCTTGGCTCTAGCTAACGTTCTCTAAGTGAGCCGGCCTAGCACATTCAGAGCTTGTGAATAATTTCAAGCTATGCAATGTACGGTTCAATGCGATCGCGGCGCCGTGTGTTTGCCTCAACCCCAAGAAAATAAACCCTACAGCTTGGCGAATGCTATACATTGCATTCGCAATTCCGCTGTGCTTAGAAGCGTTGAATAGGAGCTTATAACTTGATTCCTTGTTAACAGGTTCGAAATAGCAATCTTCGTGTTGATATTCCTAAACATGCTGACGATGGGCATCGAGCACTACAATCAACCGCACCCGATCTTCTTCGTGCTGGAGGTCTCGAACGCCTTCTTCACCACGGTCTTTGGTCTCGAGGCTATCGTCAAGATAATCGGTTTGCGCTACCACTACTTCACCGTGCCCTGGAACCTCTTCGACTTCCTGCTGGTCCTGGCTTCAATCCTCGGCATTCTCATGGAGGATATAATGATCGACTTCCCGGTCTCACCGACGCTGCTTCGCGTCGTCAGGGTTTTCAGGATCGGCAGGATACTCAGGCTCATCAAAGCTGCCAAAGGCATTCGCAAGCTGCTCTTTGCCCTCGTCGTCAGTCTGCCGGCGCTCTTCAACATCGGAGCACTGCTGGCGCTGATCACGTTCATCTACGCCATTATCGGCATGTCCGTGTTTGGTCACGTGCGCAAGCAGGGCGCACTTGACGATATGGTGAGTGTGAGAGACCGAAAGACGCAGTTTCTTTTTTTTTTTATCGTCAACTTCCGTTCTTATAAGTATCACACTGCACGAATGTGATTCCAGGTGAATTTCGAAACGTTCGGTCGAAGCATGCAGCTACTGTTTCGACTGATGACGTCCGCCGGATGGAACGACGTCCTCGAGTCGCTGATGGTCCAGCCACCAGATTGCGATCCGACGCCCACCAGTCGAAAGCTTAACGGGGATTGCGGCTACCCGCTGCTGGCCATCACTTACTTTACGTCTTTCATTATCATCAGTTATATGATAGTCATCAACATGTACATCGCCATCATCCTCGAGAACTTTAATCAGGCGCATCAGGAGGAAGAGATCGGCATTGTCGAGGACGATTTGGAGATGTTCTACATCCGGTGGTCAAAGTGAGTATTATTTGATACGAAAGTTTGACGATTTTCAAATGTTCAATAATAAAAAATGCAAAATTTTATCGTCCCATTTGCACCGCACAGGTACGACCCACATGCGACTCAGTTCATAAGGTTCTCCCAACTGAGCGACTTCATAGCGAGCTTGGACCCACCTCTAGGAATATCAAAGCCCAACGTCGTTGCGTTGGTTAGCTTTAATCTTCCTATTGCGAAGGGGAACAAAATCCACTGCCTGGACATCTTGCACGCTCTAGTGAAGCACGTTCTCGGCCATGTCGAGGAGTCGGAAGACTTTAAGAAACTGCAAGAGCAAATGGACGTTAAATTCAAGAAGCAGTTTCCCACGCGCAAGGAGCTAGAGATCGTGTCTTCCACTAGAATCTGGAAGAGGCAGGACAAGGCAGCCAGGCTCATTCAGCGTACATTCCGCGAATACATAACGTGAGTATCGATGCTCTTAATCACATTCTTTATGTGTGTATCTATGTGTTATTTTTATGTATTACTATGATGAAGAAGCCACGCTTTTGCTAAAAAAAAAACATGCTTGATAATACGCAGATCGAAAAAAAAGCAATGAAGATAGTGGCTCGCTAAATATGCGTCCGTAGATATACAGTCCTAGGCAAGTATCTAGATGAATGCATCTAGATTGTAGAGTACAAGATATTCCGACATATAGTGTATCCAGAAAAAGAGTTAGTCCTAGAAGAGTTTTAGAAATATAAATGTACAAATAGCTAGTTAGATTTTAATCCAGAGATATAGTACTCGGAGGATCATATAGTATATAGTGATACTTAAGAACTTTTTAAAAACTTATTCCTCCCAAATTTATCCATACGTTATCTCCGTATCTTAGGTCATCATATACTAAAAAAAACATGTTCATCTCGCCAAATCAGTGTAATCAGTAGACATATAAAACACCGAAATTAAGGACCCTCGGGAGTATAGATATAGCTATACAATAAGCGAGAAAAATAGCGGTTCCTTGCATCCCAACTTTTGAATCAACCGGTGTTCCGATGACGCTGAAAATTATGTATGTAATTCTCTGTTATACCCTTTCTGCGGGGAAGTGAGCTTATAAGCTTTTGTTGACTCTATAAATTACAAAATATGATTATTTAGTTTCTCCCTATTTCGGGGTTAGTATAAGAAACATGTTGTTTTTACGCTTCTTCCTGACAGCTTTAAAATCGATAAATTTAAATAATCATTTTTGATAGACAGGGCTCACGAAGGCTTAAAAGCCCGCTTCCCCGCAGAAAGGGTATATCAAACCATAATATATATCATTTATATAATTTTCAGCATCATTGGTGCACCGGTTGATTAAAAAGTTGGGATGCAAGGAACCGCTATTTTTCTCGCTTATTGTATAGCTATATCTATACTCCCGAGGGCCCTTAATTCTACTGTAGTAAAATATGTGTCAAGTATAAATGTATATGAGACGCTAACTTTTGAAAAATTAAAAACCGCTGCAGGAATAAGAGGGAGCGCGAGCGCATTGCTCAGGAGGTGGACTCGCAGACGCAAACCTCGAGCCCCGGCGGAATGGGCAGTGACGGTAGGGGCGGTAGTGGATGGGGTGGTAAGCTGTCGGCCCTACTGCACGTGCACAGGGGCAGCAGGGCCAGCAGCCGCAAGTCCTCGAGGGCCAGCGACGCCAGCGATGCGAGCGATCTGGGACAGGCCTCAGCCCTCTTCTTCCAGAACTTTCCGCTGCTGATGCTCTCCGGCGCCACCGGTACCCACGAGGACCTGCAGCCCCCCGCCCTCACCGTCTCCCGTCCCTCGCCGACGGCCGAGCATCCCTCGGCCGCCTCCAGTTCTGGATCGGACTCGCACGTCACTGTCAGGTTAGTTGCTCAATTTTATTACTATCTCTATAAACTATTTTTTTTTTTTTTTTTCATATGCATATAATATTATTTATTCCGCGACTTGCATCCATCTCGTTTAGAAAATGAGCAAAGCTCGTTTCAAGGTTGTCTGCGAAGTACTTGTACATGGGTTATAGAATATTGGCCCAAGATCATACTCCTGTGCACAATTAAAGGGATAATGTTCTATAAAAACTTTTTGATGAAATGAAATACCTACTCATGCTTCGCAAAATATACCCAACGACGCTTTCGCTTTCGACGGTTTCTAGTTAAACATTCGCGACGTCGTATTTATGTGTACTCTTGGTACGACTGCAACTTTCATCTTTGCATCACTAGAGCTTCTTTCAAATTAAGTGTTATAAAATAGATGTAAGAAATGACCAATGAATTGTTTAGCGAGCATAATATAATAATCACCAAATAAATATTAATAACTACAGCCTACATCGCAGCATCATTTATGAAAATAAAAAGTCTAATAGTCTAATTTTTTCTCGCGATTTTCATTTGAAATTGATCGCATATCTTTTGCAAAGTTTTATTCGAATAATATAAACCACATCACTATAGTTAGAAACATTCGTATGATAAAGTAGAAAATCACAAATTGTATCTTATCGCTCTCCTCATCTGCAGTGAATGAAATGATATCTAAATGGAAATATTATTATTTAAACAGAAAGCAAAGAAGACAGTCTCTCTAAAAGCCTATAGGTAAACACAAGTACCACACAGATTATCGAAAGAAAGGAGTAGGTTGCTCTCATAGATTCCAATGCAATTATTGTTGATTGAAATAATAGCCACGATTTGGTCGCTCACTAGTGCAAATGCAATAAACTTAGCAAATTCAGGTTGATCGTTGAAGCCAAATCCATATAGTACCGGTGTGTAGAACAAGGAGCTTCTTCCGCCGTGTAAGATAAATCCCACATACATGTCGGCGCGAGCCCAAGCTCTTTAATTAGTGTGACTTTAGAAGGAAAAAGTTTTCTCATATAGTTTGATTAAACAGTCCTATGGCTTTCTAGAATTTATTGTACGCCGCTTTATGTCCCAGCTGCCTTATATATATATACTGCTTCGTAATATTGATACATTTGCGCGCTCGTTTTTATTATTAATATTATAGAACGCTGTTCTACACGAAGACACGAGACACATAATTTAAACTTTATTTCACCCGATGACACCTATACACCATTTTTTATGACTGGATTCAGTCGCATTATAAAAGTACTATAGTCGTAGGGATCTTAGTTAGCAATTTATCTTATGTTTACAATTTTTACGTTAGTCATGTACAAGCGAGAAAATGTAGCGGTAAAAATTACTGTCCCATTTGCGATAATAATCAAAAATCAAGAAATTCCTTTCTGACTACTTGTTGTACGGAATGGTAAAATCAACATTCCAATTTTCACCGTCACATTTTCTTGGTGCATAAAACAATCGACTCAAAAATACCTATTACACAATATTTGAGCACATTGCAATGTTTTCATCGCTGATGATAATTACTTATATTAAGCTCGGTGAAAACATTAATTTTACGAACATATTTACATCAGAAATTCAATGCGCGTATGAAAGACAAACTTTTTCGAGCTCGCGCATCGAGTGTCTGACGACAAAAGCTTAGTACCAACACCCCTTCGTGCATTAGAATAGAAAATCCCAGCATGTATAGAAAGCAAAATCTCACACCCATGACTTTGTAGATCGTCGGGTCCAACGTTGGGTCGACAGGACGCCGTAGAGACTGACGAGGATGTGGCGTCGCCTCCAATGCAGCCGAAGCGCCACTCGCTACGGCCCAGCGGCACGGCCCTGTCCCTGAACATGCTGCAACGGGACATCAAGGAGGCGTTCAGCCGGCGCTGTAGCAGCTTGCGACGCAGACCAGCCCCAGCGGTGCCAAGCACAGCCCAACTCGCCTCGACTATAACCGACGGCAGGGACGTCAGCATCCTCGTGACCGAACCGAGTCCCGAGAGTGCGGCACCGCCGGGTAGACCACCACTACTGCGCCAACAATCCGAGGCGACGGTCGTCCACGTACTGGTGCACCGTGAGAGCGAGGAGTACCGCGACAGCCACGAGACCCTCGAGGAGGACCGCGAGGAGGGAGCCAGCTGATCAACGGCCATCGACCGCTACGACAGATGAGGCTTGGGGGGATTTTTTTAAGCTGACACTGTTCGCGGCGGCTGCGAAACTGCACATATTACGTATAAATATATGATAGCGAGGAGCGAGATCACGGCGGCTGGTTTCTCGCGGCTTTTTCTATAATAACGTATGATGTATAATATAAATATAGCAAGTAGAGGCGCGCGATGTTCGGTTCGACGGATGCGACACGCGTCGCATCAGGTTGCAGGCTGTACTTAGAAGCTGCTATAGTAGCTGTCGTTGTTGCTTTTTCTTTGGATTTTTCAACGAAAACTAGCTGAACTTTTGTACTTTTTATAACGGAGACGCTTGTCGCTGTGGCCCGCTCTTTATAATATATCAGGAACTCGTGCATATGCGCGCAGACTATTCACGGGAAAAGTGACGACTGCGATGGAATTTGTGTAGATATACAACGTGAGTATCATGAAACGCGCGATTTCAGGTATATATATAGACGAAAGGGACGAGACCTGATGGGAATTCGAAACAAATGCGCGGCAAGACTGTGTGCCATTTCAAGTACACAGTTGGGAATATTTTTTTTTTTCTAATCTCATCTGCAGTATGTATATCAGTATACGATTTCTTATACATTTGTTGCTATATACTTTCAAATTTTATAATGAGAGAAATCGTTATTAAAACAGCGATCCTTTTTATTATCAACTGTGTATTGTATATGGCATATATGGAAAAAGTATAATATAATAGTTCGTGTCGATAGCGCTAGCAAAGTATCCTCGTGTATTATAGGTGCTTTTCTTCGTGAAAATGAATAAAGTCGCTCCGACTCGGTCTCTTCACGTGTTTTACGCATAATAATAATTATAACGTTGTAATAAAATGATACAAATATACAATAGCGGAGATTCTCGACAACTGCATTTGTCGAGCGGTGGTATGTGTATTGCGCGAATATATATTACATTGAATACGTATACCCATAGGATATATAATCATAAGAGATGAATTCGTTCACAAATGAAGTGTTGGTGAGATCGCCTGTGACTGAATTAGTCAAAAAGTGTTCAGCGCGGCTAAAGCGGAGCAGCTTCGGCGTGCAGTTTCAGACTAGTTTGTAAATGTTTAGTTTTCATGTCTATAACAATGAATTTCTATATTATACGATTCATCAATTTGTATAACGAGAGAAATGAGAGGAAGAAATGAATTTATTCGTCGTGATTCTTGTAAATTAATATCGTATGTACAAACAAAGAATTAGGATATGTATTTATAGTTTTTAATATACATACATAATATAATAGTAGGTTTAAATGAAAGGTTTAAAGTATAATCGTTATACGATATAGAAGAGACCATGGTAAAGTAATCTTGCTTATATTATTCATTAAGTTTTTCTAGTTATACTGTCGAGATTTTATTTATCGTTGTATATTTTTGAAATTATAGCGAGTCTATAATATACGAGCGTTGATTTGAAATCGATTGGGATCACTTTGCCTCGGTCTTCTCTATCTCTTTGTTTTATCTTTCAAATTTTATATTTTAGCGAACGAAGAAGAAAAATAATTGTTATTATGTATGAAAACCATAGACACTAACACTGATTCTAAATCTCAGAAGTAGCTTTACTTCCACTACTTCTGTATACTTATATAGTAACAAAAAACATTATACATATATAAATAAATTGTAAGAAATGATCGTACTAAAGTAGGTAGCCATTAATTTTTACACTAAGAAATTGTACCATACATCAGTTTCAACATATGGAAAAAGAATAATACCCAACGAAGTTTCGTGCGTAAAACCGACATATAAGATAACATTTTTACATGTACATATATAGGCCCAAAAAGAATGATAATGAGATATATATATTTCCTTGTTTGAAAATATTCGCGCAACTGATCGCAAGACCAGCGAGGCGTATGTTATATTAAAAGGCGAATTGAATCGAAACTCGATGATCGATGCGCGTGAGTGATGAAAATAATAATGGAGTTAAAAACGACAACAACAAAATAATGTACTGCCTCAACATAAATAAAAAAAAATCGTTAAGCTGCGCGTCTGCATATGTTTTTGCTGATCGTTTTGAATCGTCAGTTTTTAATTAAAAGATTATATTCTTAAGAAATATTATAAATGCGCCGCGTCGTACGTCGTCGTATAAATACAAAAAAAATTAGTTAAAAACTTATAATGAACGTGAGACAAAATTCTAACAAAAAAAAAATATCACACAAATATAGCTATGGGTCGATCATAATAGAATTAAATCTGGACTGTCCAGCAGATGCTTGATCCACTAAACCCACAGTCTCCTTATAAATTCCTTTCTTTCTATCACACCATATAAAAAGAAATCGGCTTGTGTGCAATAATTTTCCGGCGCCAAAAAAAACACACGCGTACAGAAAATATAATAAAAAATTATTAAAAAATAAAAATTAAAAAAAATCATAATAAAAGGTAAAATGAAACCACGAAAAGCGCCGGCGAGGCCCCTTCCAAAGTGTCGCCTTAGGTAAAATTACAGGACGCGCGTTATATAAGCAAAAATATATAATTATATTCTGTACATAGGGTATGTAAAATCGTAATCGTAAATAAACTGAATTAAATAAGTCAATTATCGAATAACGTAACGATGCGTTCGACGAGTGCAACAGTGTAATAATGTGAAATTTGTCGAGATTTGCGAAGAATCGATAAAAAATACATAGCGACGGATGCAGGGGATGTACAAAATTAGAATGTCAGTGTAAAAATAGCTTTAAATCTTTAATGTTCATAATATCAGAATTTGAAGATGTCAAATGAATGTATACTGCATTTTCGAAGTTATAAGTGCAACGATTGTGTCGATAAGTTTGAATATCTTTGAATAACGAAGAACTCAAATTTTTCAAAATAATCATTGCATTAATTAGTTTCGAAAGTGGACTGGCAATGTCCGTTCAAACCCCTTCCTAAAATTAAAAAAAAAAAAAAAAGAATATAGACGGTTTAATTTTCAACTTTAAATGTTCACAGATTTAAAGCAAATTTCCATTCAATGTTCTAATTGATAATCATTTCCCTAAAACGAAATGTATATGAGAAAGAACAACGCATGTTATTCCATTATAAAATATAAATTTAAAACAAATCTCGTATAAAAAGGTGTAAGGCAATCGCGCGCGAGTGGGTTGTTGTACCAATTGATTTTTACAGTATAGACATATACGGGTGGTTAGCATCAAGAGTAAATAAAGCGAGGGTAGAACAAAGGCAGAAACTGCACTATCACTCAACGTGTAACAAATTGGTAAAGGTTGGTATAGCAAGTCGTCGGAATACATAACAAATAATATAGATCACGTGTATTAAAAAAAATCTTAATTATGAGAAACAATAATAGTCGACGATAAGTCGTAAAGCTGTTGCCGATGATGTCTGTCTTCGTTGTTTGCGCGTCAATAAGTCTGATAACGCTTGCTATTATGGTATACACGCGTGGTTTTCGTTCATTTGTTGTTAATTAGCCGCGGCCCCACGACGGGCATGAGTTGCCTGACATCGTCATGCCGACGGATTGAATATTTATTCATTGTTACAGAGATAGCATTACATTATATTTACACGAGAAAAAATAATAAATCGCGTTAAAACAACGGCAAATTTTATTTCAAAAAGTTAAATGCATATAATTATAAATAAAATGCAAGAAGAAACTTTAAAGTTCCTCGATTGAGAAAAACGAAGCGGGTGTTCCATTTAAAATAATTAATTCATCGTGTGATGTGTTTGCAAGAACTATAATACACAAATTCAACAGCATATTATATTCCAACGAAGAAAGGTCTCATTGAAATAATGGTGATATACAAAGCCGCGCCGCGGTATATATATAATATATGAGTTTGAAAGCCGATCAATAAAACATGACTCTTCGTCTTCCCTTTTCGCATTTATTTCGTCATGACCTCAATATAATTGCATCAACTGAGCTGAATGCTGACATTATAGCAATGTAGCTTTAAATCATCTTTAATTAACGAATATCAACGCTGTTCCCTTCTTAAATTTTGCATCACAGATAAGTTTGTGCTCGTGAAAGAATAGTATATTATAGAACAAAAGAAGAATTCGCGCAGCGTTAAAATAATATTATTGCGAAAAATTTGTTTCGCCAAACGTCAAAACGCGCATCTCGATTGCTCGTCAAAAAGGGCAGTGGTCATTGACAATATACCCTATACGCGAAAATAAAAAAAAAATCTTAACGCGTTTAAAGTGTTGACGAAAGCTCAATGAGGAAAAAAAATTAAACGATTATGTGCACCAGCTGGTTATTAAAAGGGCTGAAACGTCGCGAGAAGTATATAATAAAACAAACTGCGATAATACCGAAACAAGTACGCGCGTTTCCGGAATTTCTGTCTTTGTTTTACGATCCTAAAACATGAGAATCGATCAAGAGAGTCTAATATGTATATGCGCTATGTAAGTTGAGTGATGAATTTTCTATATTATATGTAATCAAATTGTAAAATATAACAGATTTAAACGGACAAAGCTTTTAGGTACTTACACGATTTGTAAAACGCGGCAGGAAAAAAATATTTCTCAAATCTCCCGTTTAGACAATTATTGAGTATACATATATGTAATTAAGGTGAAAATTATGAATTATACTTAGCACAATGTTACATTGAGGAAGGAAGAGTGAGAAAGGGTTGAACAATTCGAACGCAACTTGCGATGCTTGACAAAATAAAAAAAAAACTTCAAGAAAAAAACGAAAGTACGAAATCGCGCAATACTTTTTGCAGCATATCCCGTGCATGTAAGAGCGAGACGACTACGGAGAAAATAAAATACAACAATCAAAGGCCTATACAAAACGTAAATTTAGGGGACAATGGCGTTGATTAATGTCTTCATCAGATGTAGTGTCGTTATATTGCAATATAGAACTGTACAAGTGCAATAAGAGAAATAAACAAAGAAGAATTGCAAAAGAAAAAAATACTCGAGTGAGCGTCGAATCGTTTTCGGGAAAGTGTATAGTAGGACATGTATACGTCGAATGAAAATAAATATTGTTCGAACGAAACAAATGAAGAAAACGATGTCGCGCTTACTCGAGCTCTTCCCCGGTAAATCGATGACTTCGATGCCGTATGCGTGCCAATGACGTACCTTTGATACAGTTAGGACTTACTCTGGTACCTTGATTTCGAATTGCTCGCTTATCGACTGCCGGTCGTCGCGCATATAATAAAACGAAGCGAAACGATTTATAATTTTCATATAGGAACTAAAATAGTCGATAAACCTTTAATAGTTTGCTAAATCATATGATTTTAAACTGAACGAGGGGATATTTATTCTGTAATATAATATATAGTAAATTTTTTATGCGCTAAAAATGACTATTCGAAATAAAACGATAAAAGCTAAACTATAATATACAGATGGAGATCGACAGTCAACCGAGCAGTTCGAATGTCCGACACATAAATATTTCGGATTCTCTATTAATATACTTGAACGTATCTGCAACATACGCGAACGCTTATTTTAAAAAAAGATCTATATTATCCAATTATACATATAAAATGCGTTTTCATCTTTAAAAAACAATCGATTCTAAACTCTACACAAGCCTGTACATAAATAATGTATAAGAGAAGAATACACGCGCCATTTCCTTTCTTCAACCCACAATTATATTAACAAAAGCACGCAGACGAGCATTCGTTTTTGCCAAAGTTCCACTTTCAAACGAAATAAACTTATTCGATTACGCACACACACACACACACAGCGTGGATATTGACAGAAGGACGACGCAAAGTCGCGACAGGATAAAAATGAGGGAAAGAGAGGAAAGGCATCAAAGAACGCATCGTATCGTCCATTTTTCTTTTTTTCTTTTTAACTATGAATAACTCTATCACATTCGTCAACGAAAACGTACGACCTTATCTCTCTTTCTCCCCTTTGAAATCCTCTTTCTTATATGGATATAACAAAAGTACGAAGCACGATGAAAAGGGAGGAAACTTACATGCACTTTTGCTCGCCTCATAACCAGATGCACAAAAATGACATGCCACACGCGCGAATATGAATTACGTCTATGCACAACTTGCACGCGATTATCGCCGACGCAGAAAAAGGCACATGTACGGTCGAAGCGATGAAAATTTTCGTTCCCAGTGCACGCACACATCGCAAAAGAATCGACGACGACGAGAGATGTATGAGTGCGTATATAAAAGTACGTCGTCGAGATAGATGAGCAAAAAAAAAAATAATAATGCCGCCATGTATACCGCGCGACACGTTTAATATTGTTATATATATATACATTGACGGATGACACGAGACATGCGTAGGACAATTAATTATATACATATAAATATAAATAAATAAATAAACAAATAAATATATATTATGAAAACGTTCGCTATAATGGGGGCGCCATCGTTTTTTCAATATCGAAAGTTTATTATGATACTTTAGTATAAAGTCATCGTCATGCATTTGCATTGCATCGTAGTTGTTGTCGTTGTTACTGCGCGATTATTATTATTATTATTATTATTATTATTATTATTATTATGATTACGACCATTATTATTATTATTATTATCATCATTAATACTATTGTCTTTGTCGGCCCGGCGAATGCCCGCAAAAAGGTTACAAGATTAAAAGAGATCATATAAAAGAGAGCGTTCTCACAACACGCTGGACGAGATGACACAAGTGTGAGGGAGAAAAATAATGTAAAGAAAATAATAAGACTCAGATGTCCAACGCGTACGAAATCTCCGACTCATTATTGGCTCTTACGTTCAGGGCCAGCTGTATACAATTTGAACCAGCAATATTGTACGCGGAGCAGTTATTCTATCAGATATTTTATTATATAATAGCGATAATTCAAATACAATACTTAAAACAAAAAAGAGAAACAGTGAGAAAGATGAGCTAGACTCTACGGATTATACCTAGTACCTTTTGCTTGTTTTACTAATAATGCGAATAATATTAAATCATAAAAAGTATTATATAACTATTCCTAAATAATAAAAAAGTGAAGTTTATCGATAACATGTGTTCATCTTTATTTCACTCTTGAAAGACTCCTCAAATTATAAGTTACAGCTCTGACATCGTCAAGGATTGATTGGCTATAGTTGCAAAAGTGATGACTTACATGCAGCAGGATTAACAAAATGAGCATACGAAATTTATTCAGAACTTTATATATCACTAAGATAACACTTTGCATTGAACAGAGTTTTCACTCTATGTACATATTAGCTATGTTTATAAGTTACTTTGTGGATACCCTTGTACGCTTGTCCCATGAGAAATTGGCACCATAAGAACGAGGCTTTGGATCACACTTGTTCTCCTTTTGTACAATGTACTTCCATCCCATGTGTTTGCAGTGCTCTATGGCCTGCTCTACTGTCTGAAAATCGACTCTTGTGGCTTGCAGCGGATCACCACTATATGAAAAAAGTTGGTTTGTATGAATATCAATAAGATCAAAGTATGTGTATTACTATAGTTTTTATAAAAAAAAAGACATCGAATAAATTAGAACAGAACTGTTACGTACGAAGAGCACCAGCCCATCAAAGGATTCTCCCAGCGCTCTCTGGTATCAAAGCTTATCTGCCAGAAGTTAATGTTATTTGTTCCAGACTGCATAGCATTTTTTGCTGGCTTGTAGATGCGCACTGTTCTCGTTTTGATGTGCTCATCTGGAACACCTGAAGCGATACCAACTGCGTTTACCTCACTTTCAATTGTGATCAAGCCATGCATCCCCTGCTCATGTTCAGCAGCTGGTTTGGAAGTAAGGACTGCACCAAGATTTTTTTTAATTGGTTCGACAATCTGCAGAGCATGATCTACATCAGCGAGATTCTTGCTGAGTGCGGCCGAATTCGACAAGTATTGGCTGGAAAATTGAAAGAAGAATGTAATAAAAAGCTATCTGAAACAATATTAACAAAATATCGCAACTTTGATGATGATGATGATGATTATGTAAAATAATGGAGGTTATGTTTTGGTAAACAGTGGATGAAACGAAGAAACTCGGTGTGCAGCAATTTGCATTTACCATTGTTGATTGCCACTGACAAGACGATTTGCACACCGAAGTAGCAACGCCCGCGAGCCCATTTTGCCCAGCTGTGATTTTTTAACGAAAAATATAGCAGAAGACAGACTAAAATTTAACCATTAAGCTCGCGATATCACCGTTTCTGAGAGGTGCTATCTTCGAAAATCCTGTTGTATCCCACGAGTCGGTAAAGTAGAAACCGTTTAACGATGCGCGCACATTCAAATAGCGCGGGAAATACAAAACTTTGTGTAAAAGTATGTACACTGCTTTCAACGTTAGAATTTCTAATAAAAAAATCCTAAATAAACAAATAGCAGGAACCTAACTCCGCAGTCATTCTTTCGTTAAAAAAGTACGCGAAACATAATTTTGAAAAAGCCTTTGAAAAAAATCTCCCCTCTATACGTCATCTCACAAAGCGAGCCCTCATTCTCCAGAAAAATGAGAGCGAGAGGAAAAATTAGCCTCGCTTCTGGGCTTCAAACAACCCGCCAGCTGTCAACATCGTTTCGCACATATGTACATACATAGATAGGTACACGTAGGTACACACAGCCGTGCAGTTGAAAGGAAAACTCTGACCTCATCCGCACTGCACATACTATGCGGCTGCTGCGACGTCAATGAGAAATTCACATTGCGGAGAGGCTCCCGTGCAAGAGGCGCATGCCCGAGCGCTATATAACTCTCGCCTCTCCTCTCTTTCTACCCCTTTTCACTCGATAATATCGCGTGCACATCCGCCGAATAAGTGTCGACGTGATCGTCGCTTGGCCTATGATGCAGCTGATCAGCATGCGGCACCACGTAAGTGTCTTCCCTCGTCTCCGCCCTTTCGATGTTCATCTCCTGTTGTGTACACACTTTATACTCATATATGCGCTCGTGTCGTCTGTGTCGCGACTATACAATACGTCATGCCCCCACGTGTGAGTGTATAAACAAACCTGTAAAGCTTTGCGACACTGTATTGGCGCCGCGTTCGATGGTTCATCAATCCCTCGGGTGTGAAGACTGTATGGTGTTTTATGGACTCTCTAATCTGTTGCCGATGGGATTCGCGAGAAACAGCTGACTGAGGATGACTGCGGGAGGGTGCGAGAGAGCAGCTGTTGCTCTGCTTTAACAGCGTACTTATATATCTACTTGTGGACCGCGCGAATGATCCGCAAGCTCGTCTTGCTTGTTAAATGTGCCACAGGTGATCGGTCGAGTGCCTCTCGTGTATCATAATAGGCGTGGCGATGATGCGTCCGATAAGTACGGGCACTTCGATGGAAGCTTGCGAAGCTTTAGCGTCGCGTAAAAAAGCTGCTATTGTTTTTTTTCGAGCGAGTTTATCATTGAGGCAGGACTAAGTTTGGGTGTAACTTTATCTTGATGTGTAATGGACAAAAATATATTCGAATGATGAAACTTTAATTTTTTTCAGGTGAAATTGGCTCTGTGCTTTCTACTGGTCCTGGTGTACGTGAACGGAAAGGCAGAGTCGGCGAGTCGCCACGCCATCGCCAAGAGAAACTACAGCGACCAAAGTGTCAGGGGATACTTGGCCGAGGTGAGAGATCACGCAAGTATTTTTCAAAATCTGATACCAAACATTTGATTAAAAACAAAAAAAAAATTAAATTAAAACGCCAGAGAACCTGCTGGTGGAACGAGGTGTGCAAGGAGGAGTTCCACAGCAAGTTTCGCTGCCGCTGTCCACGTTATTCCTACTGCCGGGCGCCCGGTCGCTACTACGACGCCCACTGCAGCATGACAAGGACTGGCTACATCTGGACCCAACCCGCGACCTCCCTTGCCTTGGATCCCGTTGACAAATAAACCGCATTCTAATATACCGTGTCTATGATAATGATATATGCATCACGACATCAGGGCCGTCCAAACTTTTGGAGCTGAGTGATGTTGCCGTTCGAGTCGGTGTATACTTGTTCTACTTGTTCTCGGTATATGTTATACGCGGCTCGGACTACGACATCTCAGCTCTGGTCCAAGTGGACGCTCGCGACACGTTCATGTATAAAAACAAAGCAGATGACACTCTTGTTAAATCTACATAATTATATATCATATAAGTACACAATGCTATGTATCTATATACTGCGTTCTTTCGAGTTCGATCATATGAATCGTTACGCCTTCGAGAATTTGTGATTTACTTTTAAAGTATTATTATATTGTTATAAATTAGGTATAGATTAGCCGCAAGTTGATCGATTTTACAGTCTATACAAGACTTTTACAGATTATATTAGATCGTATTGGATATATGGTATTTATACCAATAACTCTCTTAATCAGGGCGGTTATAATTGCTCCGTGATATTATGTATACCATATAGTTGTAATGTTCTCGTGTGCATACGGACATCAAGCTGCCATTCTAACATCTTACGCACAGCACGAGGGGAAACAACCTTTTTTCAATCTTGTATAGTAGTTATGTTTTTCTTCGCACAAATACGAACTTTTTTCTCTATGCAATGATAGTGTCGAAACCATAACGTTATAGGGGAAATTATTTAGAAAAAGCGACAATATATACAACGATGTAATACATTGATTGATTGTTTTTGTAATGCTATGGAAAACCAAGTTCAGAAAATCTTTTTTACGGTAATTCTTGATATGGATGATATATGATAAACGATATTCTTCCGAAACGGACGGGCAGTTGTTATATTGAAAAACATGATCAGGTGCTTACTTTTTAGATCATAAAAACGATTGTTACACGTTTTGTTCGTCAGAAGAAAATTATTGTTAGAAAATTTAATTTAAATTATTCTTACGTATTAGGTACTATATACAATGAAAAAGAGAAAGTTGACGAAAAAATTAGGACCATCAACAACGCAATAAGTTCGATTTTGCATACAATAAGGGCATTTTGGAAAAAATTAAAACAAACTCGTTAGAAAACAACAAAAAAAAGTAATGAAATGTGTTAAGCTAAAAAAAAATACTCTCCAAAGACTTTATAATTGTAATAATGAACACGACGATGTAAACTTTTTAATATTCTTGTAAAACTTTAGTTGGCAATTTTAATTTGAACATCATATTAGTAAGATTTAATGACAATATAATCCCAAGTGTTCTATACATTATAATATACCACATGTATAATGTTTGTTCTGCATTGTTATGATAATTATTGTAATATAATGCAAAGATATTAAATAAAATATTAATTAATACTCTAAATCGTTCATTCGTTCGTTATAATGCGATAATGTTCATGTCACATTTGTGGACCTTCTATAAGTAGAAGTATTTATTATTTTCCGAGTAGCAAGATTCCGATAGCGTAAAACTCGATATTCGCAGAAAAACCGTTTGGTTAACCTATAAATGGCCTTATTCGCGCCAAAAACCTAGAGACAAACAACTTAACTTTATCGCATCATGCCGGTTCTTCGTTAAGCTCTCAGCTCATGTATCTACATACAGCTCATGTATTATCTTATTATAGGAGCAAAAAAAAAGCGCGCGCTCTTACTTTTTCCCATCAAATTCTCACAAAAGAGGCGAGAGCCGTAACGGAAGAGCGGGCAACCGGGCCACTGTTCAGTACTCACCTCTTGCCGTTTGTTGCGAGGAAGAGCACAAAGCATCCGTATCTACCCAAACCACGTACTCCAAGTCTTGTCCAAAATGCACCAATACAAGTCTCTCGGATAACGCACACATTCAACACTCGTCCGTCCTTGTCGCACCCGCACAACCGACACTGCGCGCGACGCCGCGTACTAATGTAGTGGTGCAGTCCGCACTCCGCAGTATTATTCCATCGAGCTCGGGGCTCGGGCGTGTATGCGGCTCTATGTATATATATACTAAAACGTGTTCAGACACGACGACCGACGTTGACAGCACAGCAGCGCCACACTCGCAGATATATATGTACACGCGCGTGCACACACACACACACACACACACAAACAAGAACGGCAACCGTTATATTGGAGCCCTCGGGAAAGTATAAAAGAGAGCTCGTGAGTCGCACCGACGAGGAGAGACACGGCGGCCGTTCTCTCTCTCTCTTCTTCCGAGCGCCGCGCGCGCACATCGACGTTGTGTGCACCTACATACCCTTTACTCCACACGTCACGTCGTCCTATCTTCTCTCTCTCTCGATTCTTCCTCTCCTCGGCTGCAGCGGCTTCCCGACGACGACGAGCTGCACATAGAGACAGATTGTACCTAGCTGCCGTAGAGCACGACGAAACGACGACACGCAGGCCGGATAATTTTCCACTGTCGGCAATATGGCCCTCAGTCAGACGAGCGTGGTGAGTAATAGACCCGAGAGAGCTAAGTAACAGCATCTCCCAGACAATGAGTCTTGGTGTATATACTCTCTATGGCCTCGAGATAGCATTTTCTAGAGAAAGAGACGAGAGTATACGTAACGTGTACTACGCTCCTGATACATCATACTTTTCCTCGAGAGGAAGACGTGCATCAGGTTCACGCCGATAGGGACAGCGCTTATCAGAGATTTTTTCCGGCGCTGCAGCATGCAGCCTCTTCTCGGGAACTTACGCGTAAAATTTAGTCTCTCCCTCTGTCACGGCGCGTGCGGTTTAAATTTAAACGCGACACTTGCAGGGGGTTTTAAAGTTGAGAGAGCATACCAAACAAGGCCTCTACTCCAGCCGTTGTTGCTCTTATAGTTTAAGTAGTTTACCACTGCAGCTTTATGAATGGGATTATTTTTTATTGCTTGCAATGAGTCTGTATCTGGTCGAGTCTATCGACCAGAGGCAGACTTCTCGTGTAATATTGTTTTCTGCGTTGATTTGTAATGCACTTGCACGTACCCTAAATACTTAGTAGTTTTTTAGACTGCCAATCAGTCCAAAATGAATCTTATTTGTAATGATCTATTTCAGATGAGGCTGTATAACACAGTTATCGAAGATGTGATAGCTGGAGTTCGAGAGGCTTTTTTGGACGAAGGTGTGGATGAGCAAGTGCTTCAGGAACTTAAACAGATATGGGAAACTAAGTTAATGTCCAGCAAAGCTGTCGAACCGAATCATGATCCTCCAGAGCCACAGCCACCTCAGATGAGCAATTCAGTTAAAACTTACTCTGCGAATAGTAAAGGTGGCTCAAAAAGTAAGGCTCATTAATTTTCTTATCTCATTAAACTGGGGATGCGTGATATTTTAAAAGATATCGATACCTGCAATATATTGAATGAATTTTTTTTAAATTTGAATTTTAACACTGAAATTTGATTACCCCAAGCCCAGAAATTTTAAATATGATTGTCTAAACAATAAAACAAAAACTTCAAGAATCTAAGGGCAACAACTAAATTTTAATGAATGTTATTAATTAAAGATATAATGATTCAATCAATATTTTAGATAATTTTTATGCCATACAAAATAAATAATTTTTTTCCTAATGATCAACAAAACATATAAGATCATTTTTAAAGATGACAAACTGCCACCTGTCTTTGTGCTAAAAACAAAAGCTGCTGCATGTATAGATACAGTATCACGCATCCCTACATTGAACTAACAAATTTCAAGCTAATAAATGTGTGCAATACTTTGAAGGGAATTCCAATGCCAACTCGAATGCACATTCCGGTACCCAGCAACAAGCTCAGGCAAAAGAGCCAACATTACCTCAGCCACAGATTCAACAGCCACAACCTCAGCCTACTCATGTGCAACCCCAACAAATTCAACCCCAAATACCACATCAACCACAACAGCCCCAACCTCAACAGATGCAGCAGGTGCAGCATGTTCAACATATGCAGAGTATTCCTATGCAGCAGCAGGTTCAACAGCCAGTGCAGCAGCATCAACCTATTCCTCAACAACAGCAAGTCATTAGTCAACCAGCTCCAGTGATGGAAAAACAAGTTTCTATACAAATTAAGTTACCTGTTCATCAAAATCTACCTGAAAGATTGGTTACTGTTCATGTTCCTGCTTCAGCCATTCAAGGTAATAAACTTGGCCCCTTATAGTGCAAACTGTACATTTCAAGCATCCATGAAGATTAAAAAGAAACGCAACTATTTATGTTTGAATACAATTTCAATTTTAGGCAATCAGTTACATGCAATTTTCACGGGTCCTATCATCACAACTGCAATCTCATTGCCCGTTCACATTGCAACATCTTTGTTGCAACAACATGTCAATCAAACATTTGAAGGTTTACCTGGTTTTACACCAGTACCTGTTGCTCATCCTGTTCAGCTTGTGTCTCAGGGGGCAAGCAATATTATGCAGCAACAGCTCATACAAGGACAGGTAAACACGTATCAAGATAATATTTTTAAAATAAAAATAAAACTAGTGCATATTTGTGAATAACACTATTTCTACAAAATAATGTTTGCGCATTTTAGACACAAGGAAATATTGCTCAATTGGACGGCGCTGTAGAAGATCCGTCTGATGATGACGACGATGAAAAAAAAGAAGTTTCTATACAAATCAAGTTATCTGCGCATCAAAATCTACCTGAAAGGTTGGTTACTCTTCGTGTTCCTGTTTCAGCCATTCAAGGTAATAAACTTGGCCCCATATAGTGTAAACTGTACATTTCAAGCATCCATGAAGATTAAAAAAACGCAACTATTTATGTTAAAATACAGTTCCAACTTTAGACAGTCAGTTGCACGCCTTTCAAGCAATTTTCACGCCTCCTATCACCACAAACGGAATCACATTGCCCGAAAAAATTGCAGAATCTTTATTGCAACATCGTGTCAATAAAAAATTTGTACAGGTAAACAATCTTTGAAAATGAAAATGAAACCATTGTGCGTATTTGTGAATTACGCTGTTTCTACAAGATTAAATTTTACACATTTTAGCAACAAGGAAATATTATTGCTCAGTTGGATGGCGCTGTAGGAGATTCGTCTGATGACGACGACGATGAAGAGGAGGAAGAAAATGACGATGATGAAGATCTTGATGAAGAAAAAGAAGAAGAAGAGCAAGAAGACACTAGTGCAAGAGAAGAAGTTAGTATTTTCTTTAAAAATATTATCTTGATTTCTATCAGTTTTGCCTATAATTTTGACATTTTGTAGGAACCACTGTGTTCAGAAGACGACGTTACTGATGATGATCCTGCCGATCTTTTTGATACCGACAATGTTGTAGTTTGTCAATATGATAAGGTATGGACTCGTAAGGATAAGATATGATAAGGATGCAAAAATGTTAAAAATAAATATTTGCGAGACTAATTATATAAATTACAAAAACATTTTAGATCACAAGGAGCCGGAACAAGTGGAAATTCTACTTAAAGGATGGTATTATGAACTTAAGTGGTAAGGACTTTGTTTTCCAAAAAGCCAATGGAGATGCTGAATGGTGAAACAATACTATATGCAGTGTTGATGCAGAAAAACCTTTCATAATCGATTACTGCTGTACACAATGGACTGAAAAACAGCTCCGCTGTTTCTACTACGCATTCGCGAGTTATTTTGGTGATCATTATGCAAAATAACTTACGTTACATTGTTTTTTTTTATCTCGTGCAAAAGCAAGTATTTAATTCTTTTGTTTGAGTGATTGATGCTGATTTCCCTACGAGGATACAGTACAATTATCTGAACCCATAAGATGATTAATATTTTATTTTATTCTTTTGAAAAGAAATTCAATTTTTAATTGTTTACTATTGCATATATGAGGGCAAGGTGTGTAACATAAATGTTACCCTCAAGTAAAGGAGACTAAGAAATTCGAAACAATCAATTATTTTTTCCAAAGCGATAAAAAGACTTTAAAGTATAACTAGATATGTAACGATACAAAGATGTTGAAATCAAATTTTTGAAGAATGATATGAGGATTTTAAAAGTTGTTCCTTATGCAAAAAATTTGAATCTAAATGTGGCCTGTGTACACGATATTGCAATTTTAACTTTGAACTTGTTTGCATAATAATTGGACATAGAAATTACGTTTGTAAATACAAAAGTAAAAAACAAAAGTAATGTAAATGTAAATAATGCAACGTGTACGGTTTTGTATTAATAAGTTTGGATACATTTTTAAATTTGGAAATCCTTGAATTCGTGATTCTAAATTGAACATCTTTGTTTCTTTGTACAGTTAGCATAATATTTGCTTCTAGAAGTTCGATATATGTAACAATCAATAACATTCAAGGGCACAAGTGCCTTCACTAGTTTTGAATTTTTTCTTAATGTTTGTTTTAGTTTTGTCAATCTCATAGTCATTTTTTTATAAATTATGAATTCGTTTTCCTTCCAAAAACACGGTGGGTGGGATGAAGTTTCCATTTGAACGAGTAAGAACTTTTAGCTTTATCTGTATACATATATTATGTTGATTCCAATTTTCTTCTCGCTGAGAATGTAATGGATGTGTGTACATACATGATTTAAAAAGGGGATGACAAAATAGGCGAGTTTGAAAAATTGTGCAAATATCTGATAAATAAATGTGTCTTATACTGTTATTATCATAAGATGAGTTTTTTACTACCCTTTACTTCATAACTATTTTTAAAAAACCTACAAGTTGATTACAATCTGGAAATGGTCTGCATTAAAAAAACCAATAGATTAACGTATATTTCAATTTATTAAGAGCCATGCCTTCAACTTACATGAAAGAAAAGGACTTTTGAATGGCATTTACTGAAATAGGTTACCGAATGTACAATATTCCTTAAAACTGCTTTGCAATTCAGAGATGGATTTGGCTGCAGAAAGCAGTCAAGAACATTTTCTTCACCATCTTCTTTGTGTGACAGATTTGACATTCTAATAATGAGCTGCTAATGAAATTTCTTTGAAACTTCTTAATCCAATGCAGCAGCTCCAGAGATAATTTCGATAAGCTCTCTAGTGATGACAGCTTGTCGAGTACGGTTGAAAGTGAGAGTAAGTTTGTCAATCATCTCTCCGGCATTCTTGCTGGCATTGTCCATAGCTGTCATTCTGCTGGATTGTTCACTGCATGCTCCCTCCTTCATTGAGTAAAAGAGCATAGATGCAAGAGAAAATTCAAGGTAGCTTTGAATTACTTCTTCGTCTAGCGAATCATAAACAGATAATTTTGGTGCAGAAACAACAGAGCCCTTGTCGAAGAGTGGTAGTTGGTCAATTACGTAAGACACAACAGACCTGAACCTGTTGTATATGATCTTACCAGATCCATACGTGTACCTAAATAACATAAATATTGTCATTAGAATCTTTTTAAATTTGAAGTTCAAAAGAAAACAAAAGAACTTTTATCTTTCAATTTTGTTAAGTCAGTAGAATTGTGATAAAAATCTTTGTACACTTACCCACTGTTCATAACTTCAATAGCTACTTTGGCAGCATCATTGAAAGTAGGAGGTTTGCGACCCATCTCGGATGCAACAAACAGAATGTTTTTAGCGAACAGGCGTTGCAGAACAGCGCGAGATTTCTCTCCAATGCAAACAATTTTTGTGTTTTCCCGGTCAGTAGGGTTTGCCAACAGTGTATCACGGATGTTTCTAGCAACACCAGTATGGACAGCACCACAAAGACCACGGTCGCTAGTTACAGCAATCAGCAACTTCTTGGGTTCACCTTCTGGAGGTGCAATTTCGGCCTGTTCGTAGAAAATTTTAGCTCCCTGTCCAAGGGGTCGTGCTTGCTTCAGGTCTCGCTCAGCTCTGTTGTACTTGGCTGCTGACACCATCTTCATGGATTGTGTGATTTTCTGGATATTCTTTACCGACTTCAAACGAATAGAGATGGCTTTCAGTGTGGCCATACCACGCTGCTGAGTCTGTGGCTGCTGGGCAGCCAGCACCAACAAATTCGTTCCTTGGCGAAGCATGATTATTGCTTAACCGGTCCCTGTAACAAAAATGTAGTCAGTTGCTTATATTGAATAAGTAGAAACACAGCAAGTGACTTCCAACTGCTGATTCTTATTATGATTGAAGCTTGCTTTGCATAGAATAAGTATGTCACCATCAAATATTTTAAATGAAAAAGAGTAATTGGTTTATTGTTTAAACTTAAAATTGCTCATGAACATAGTCAATTTAATTCAGGAATCAAGTGATGGGTACCAAATCCAAGGTGAAAGGTACATGGAAACCACTCTCAATCGTATCTGACAGTAGGTATCATGAAATTAATTACAACAGAGGGATGGTAGTTACAAAAAGATTAGAAATCTAAACTTTTATAATGCCACCCCAAAACCCAAACACATATGACCCTTAGCAAGGAGAACTAAGTACAGTGATAACAGTCGCGGCAACAACGTCAAGTGTAACTATATATATGTGTGCACCGCACAAGTAGATATACCGCGAGCGCAGTTAAGGGCCAAGCACATCCATTCCCGTCTATCATTACTTACTATCCGTCAGTTGAATATCGCGAAAGGGACAACAAAACGGAGCGGATAACCGGAGCTCGTGCAAAAAGGTGCTACGCGAGAACAGAGCGGGAGAGCAGCCGAGCTATGGTTCCTTTTATGTAATCGCGAGAGCTCTTGTCGAGAGCGAGGTAGGTACCAGCGACGTGCCCTCTTGCTCCGTGTGGAAAATCGTGGGAGTGACTCTGGTCGGGAACAAGAAGAAAATTCAAGTGTAATAAAAAAACAGTCATCGCACTCACCACCGCCTCAATCGAACGCACACGGATCGGAACTCAGGAGTCGGAAAATCTCGTGCGCTGCCCAGATGATGAACGAGGCAGAAGAGCTGAGCCAGAGACTGCGGACGACGACGACGACCGCGCGACCGAGTCGATAAAGTAGTCCCGGCTCAGCCGGTCGTAAGGGAAGCAGGTGGCGCTAGTCGAGCCGTGCTATATATATATATATATATATTTATTGCTCATTTTTGTTTTGCGCGCGCGCTCCGTGTATTTACGTTCGTCCTATTGCGTGTGTGCATGATATGTGGGATGATGGCTACCGGTTAAAATCTCTCTGCGTCGGGCGTTTGAATTTTTGCGAGTGACCCCGATGAACGCGAGGATGTAACGAGATATCGGCTTGTCAATAAAGAGAGCTGATTGAGAATATTGCGCGTCACGGTGGGTGAGACTCTGAATTCGCTTTGTGTCGTCCTTTGTATAGCTGCTAAACGGAGATATAGCCAAAATGCCGTGTGAAATGATAACTCTGCAACTGGGCCAGTGTGGTAACCAAAGTAAGTTACTCTCTTTTTTCGTTGAGGATTTTTATTTACTTGAACTGATACTCCAAATTTTATGCTTTTAGTTGGCTTTGAGTTCTGGAAGAGGCTCTGTGCAGAGCATGGGATAAGTCCTGAAGGAATCTTGGAAGACTACGCTACGGAGGGCACTGACAGAAAGGATGTCTTTTTCTACCAGTCCGACGATGAACATTACATTCCCAGAGCTGTGCTCTTGGATTTGGAACCCAGAGTTATACACACTATCATGAATTCTCCTTACTCTAAGGTTGTCAGCAATTGTTTGTATTTTCTTTTTGTTATATTTGCAAAACCATTTTTATAATTTGTTTTCTTTCCTTAGTTATACAATCCTGAAAATATCTATCTGTCGAAACATGGTGGTGGTGCTGGAAACAATTGGGCCTCTGGTTATCATCAAGGTGAAAAGTTGCAAGAAGAAATCTTTGACATCCTTGATAGAGAGGCTGATGGAAGTGATAGTTTAGAGGTATATATCAAGTCGATTGATCATGTATCTTGACCAATGTATATTTCAATCTTTTTACTTGTAGGGTTTTGTTTTGTGCCATTCAATTGCTGGCGGTACTGGATCTGGCATGGGATCTTTTATGTTAGAATCTCTAGCAGATAGGTTTCCAAAAAAGCTAATTGAAACCTATAGTGTATTTCCAAATCAAGATGAAATAAGGTATTATATTCTCTACAACAATGTATCAAACTTACTTGATGTTCAGTATATTTTTAATGACAACCTTGGTTTCAGCGATGTTGTTGTACAACCTTACAATTCTCTGTTAACTCTGAAGAGGTTAACGCAGTGTGCTGATTGTGTTGTAGTTCTAGATAATACTGCATTAAACAGAATAGCTTCTGATAGACTACACATTCAAAATCCTAGTTTTACTCAAATCAATAAACTAGTCTCTACAATTATGTCTGTCAGTACAACTACTCTTAGGTACAGCACTACTCAGATTTAATTTTACAAAAAAAATTAATTTTTGCAGATTTACATGCAATAATTTTGTATGTTTATAGATATCCATCATATATGAATAATGACTTAGTTGGTTTAATTGCACCATTGATTCCTACACCAAGGTTACACTTTTTAATGACTGGTTATACTCCTCTGACAACAGATCAAGAGGTATATTTTAAACAAAAAGATGATGGTATATTATTACGATTTTAATTACTAATTTAATTTTGTGTTTTGACTGGCAGGGTGCATCAGTTCGAAAAACTTCAGTATTGGATGTTATGCGTCGTTTATTGCAGCCAAAAAATATGATGGTTTCTACAGCGTTAGATAGAAATGCAGCTCATTGTTATATCTCTATTTTAAATATTATTCAAGTAAGTCCAATAACTTCAATGCCTAACTTTTAGACTTTGAATTTAATCATTAAATGTTTTATTTAATAGGGTGAAGTAGACCCAACACAAGTTCATAAATCATTGCAAAGAATAAGAGAAAGAAAACTAGCCCAGTTTATTCCTTGGGGGCCTGCCAGTATTCAAGTTGCACTGTCAAGGAAATCTCCTTATATTCAAAGTACTCATAGAGTATCTGGTCTTATGTTAGCCAACCATACAAACATTTCATCGGTTAGTGATCTTTAAAAAAGCTTTATTTTTGATAGAATGATTTTAAACTAAATTAAAATTTGAAATCATTTGTTTTTTTAGCTGTTTGATCGCGCTTTACAACAGTACGACAAACTTCGAAAAAGAGAAGCTTTCTTAGAGCAATTCAGAAAAGAGAAAATGTTTGAAGACAATCTAGATGAACTGGACAACTCACGAGAAGTCGTAGATTACTTAGTAAAAGAATATCAAGCTGCTACAAGATCAGACTATTTAACATGGAGTCCAAATAAATCGGACTAAAAATGTTATATTCAAACGCTGAAAAAACAGTTAACTATTGTAAATCTTTATAATTCTCATGTATTTCAATTTTGTCCATGACACTTCATTTGTTATATGATAACAAAAAAATTTTCGCTTAATCATCTTTTGTAAAAAGGTAAAATTGCAAATAACAAAGTAGTTTAATTTTTTTTTTTAATATTCAGTAGATAATTTAAATCCTTCATTGTGTAATAAGAAAATAAAAGCTTCACTAATTTTTATTACGATTTTTATAAAATATAAAAAGTGTAAGATTATCTTTCATCCACAATTCTTACGAATTCTGGTGGTAAAGTGGCAATAGTTATGAATCCAGTATGACCTGGAGTAGATGATGGATGAGCCACTGTCATCAATTTAGCAGGAGGGTCCTCAAATTTCTTTACAGGTTCATCAGTCTGCTAAGAAAATGATTCGAATTAATTTCCGACTTTGTCTATAAATTAGATTTTAAAAATATAACAATTTAAAAAATATGGTCATACCTTATTTTTCAAACTTGCTAAATCTAAAATGTTTAAATTCTTTTGTTGAACAGTCAACTCCCTTTGCAAACATTCAAAAGTTTCTATTCCTATGAATCCTACTGATGATAATTTTGTGCATGTCCGTTGAACTTGTTCAATACAAGGAGAAAAAGAACACAGTTTTCCACCTACAAGTATATTGTCTGTATAATTTTCTGCTTAAATTTAAAAAAGTTTTTGTTCATACCTTTCTTTTTCAGTGATTTAACAGCAAAATCTATTGTTAACCATGGATGTGGCAAGTCTAAGAAAACAGCATCAGCCTTGTGCTCAAGTTCATCTCCAAATCCTTCTGTGCAAACATCCCTATGCCTAACAGTAACAAATTCATCTATACCATGACTTTTGAATTCTTCTTGAGCTAGCAAAACTCGCTGTTCATGAAAGTCAAATGTGTGCAAGTGACCATTTGGCCTGATAGTCCTTACTAGAGAGTGCGACAATGATCCACTACCAGTTCCTTTTACAAAATCAAAAGTTAATACAACTTTTTGTATGGGTATAGCATATACACAAAATAAATTTATGATACAAATAAGCACCTGTTTCAATAACAACACTTCCAGGAACTAAATCTAGTAAATATATAATGAGACTGATGTCAGGTGTATAAATTATCTGGGTCCGGTGAGGAAGAGTCAATGTCCACAATTCTGGAGTTGGTTGTAAAACATAAGCCCATCCTTTTGAAAGATCAACTTTAGACCCATATTTTTTTCCTACGAGACTTATCACTTTTAAAGCTCCATAAGTTGTTTGGAAGACGTTATCGACGAGTTCACCCTTTTTGTTTTTAATTTTTTCTTTCACTTCAATTTGGTGCATGTTATTTGGATTTATGTATAGTGTCACCACATCTCCTTTCTCGATGAATTCTTTGTTACTTTTGAAACTCATGTTTACACATACGTTTGTGAAATATTTACAGAAATAAAACTGATCGAAAAACACTGAACAAATTGGAGCTCCGGCGAATGCGAAATCGGAGTCGCATATATGCCGCACACAGTTCACACGTGGATATCCACACTGTTGTCAAATTGAAAACATAACCTATTTCAAATATTAAATTAATTCAAGATTTGTTCCATAAGTTTGGATGGATTTCTATTAATCGATTTTAAAACTAATATAATCAATCATCCAGTTTTTTTATATTCATAAGATGCATAAAAAACTAATGCTTTTCTGCTATAATAATAGTGTTTTACGAATGACGAATCTATGCGCATGCGCAGCCTCATAGCGCCATTTTTAAATATGTAAAGTAAAAGATGATGTTTATAGGTATAACAAGCTATTATTGGGATAAGAAAAGTGTTTTAATTATAATATACACCTAAAAGTCATTCCAAAGTTTATCTGCAAGTAAAATTTAGTCACACCTGCACCTTTTCAAGCCTTTAATTTTGATTAAATTTTAATAAATGCCAAAGAAAATATTGTCAAAATATTTCTTCCTTATCCCTCCTCCACCTCGTGTTCAGCACGAGTGTGAGTGTGTGAGGAGCCACGACCCAGAACACGTATATACATTATATATGTATCGTACACGATCTGATCTCCAGTTATAGTCTATGTGCTAGCAGACGAAGGCAGGCGCAGTCGATCGTTAAAAGTCCGGCGCACGTGCTGCTGCTTCATTTTCTCGAGGGGGCAATCCTGTCAGTCAGTCGCGAGTCGTAGCCACGGACAGGCCGAAATTACATAATATGACGTTTTCGTCGCGGCGATGAGTCAGAGCGACGTCCTCTGATATACCTACTCCTGCTCGCGTGTGTGCCTCTGAAAAGTCCCTGCTTTGTTTTCTGTACATAGAGGGAGATAGAAAATTCGTGGATTGATCGATTCGGTGCGGGACATCGACGAAGGAGCTGTAGTCTAATATTGGTATTCGTCGAGGCTCGTCTCTGAGGAGACGGATATAAGAGTGTTAGTAGATCAACTTGTCATAATAACACATTGTTTGCCATTTCTGGCAGAAGCCGTGTACCTATATATACGCATTTTTTCGTACATACTTATACACACTGATGCTTGTAAATACATACATCGGGAGAAGAAAAAAGGCAGGCACTCGCAACTCCGCTATTTTTAAACCGTAATACGGCCCGACCATAATATATACTCGCGCGGGGGAGAAGGAAAAGTCGAATATCCGACCGCACGACCAGATTCGTGTAGTGTTTGTCAATACTTCTCTCGCTCGTCTCTGCTGGCTCTCAGTGTGTACGTAGTAATTATGTACATCATCGCTGTGCAGTACGTACTCCTGTGACCGATAAGTACGGCCCGATACGGTGTGCCGCGAAGAGAGAGTTTGTTGTATATTTTACGCCCCATATTCGGCGTTAGGTAATCGATGACATTCGCCTTTCCGAAAGTATCGATTTTTCCCGCATCGTCAGCTACTCCTCTATTAAGTAATACACCAAATAAAGAGGATAATGACTATTTGGTGCTACTTTTTGGAAAAAAATTCGTGACCGTACAGCAATCTGATACCTAAGTGCCGTGCGCTTATCGATATTACTCCTTTTCGCTGTGTGTGCGCGAGTTACAGAGAAAAAAGGAGCCATGTCTCGCGAATAACGCCCATTCACGCTTACGGCATATTATAGTCTGATGCGACTCTGCGAGGCCTTGAGTAGCCTCGTCTGCACCGTGCGTTTCATAATTTCGCGTACTTAATAATTCATGCATGCAGTTCTCGTTATCGGAGTTTCTACTGTTCCTTCTCTTCTTTTCGCGATTGATTCCTTTGCCGTTGCCCAAGGCCTCTCGAAAGAAAGACGTCGCGAGATAGCACTGTACTCCTATACCCACTGCTCTAGATTTCCATTGTTAGGTATCTGCTCTCCGTATTACAGTTGCTCCGAGAGTTGGCTTTGGAAACTATTTTTTAACAGGAGTCTGCCTTCTGAGATATTTGATTTCAGTCGGCAATGCTTCGCGTGCCACGGTATTCATTAGGATTATTGCTTGCTCCAAGGATAGTTTATTTGACTCTCCTTTGGAACTTTGTTATTTTATAGAGAATAATTTGTGTGTTTCACTTGAATATTTTTAAACTTACTTATCTCTTTTCAGTTTTCAATTACTCCAAATAGAATAAATAATGATCCTTTTTTATACGAAATGTATTACAAAAATTTCATGTCGGAATAACTTTTGATTTCAGGAGGAATCAAGAGAGCACTTAAATTTATACCAGAAGATTATACCACATGGCTATTCTACTAGTTGAAAGAATCATCTGCGCATAGTATTGTTTATTGATACACAGAGAATTTATTTTTGGAATACTATTTCAATCTAAGAGAAAGAGCTAGACTTCAACATACACACACAAGAAATGCCTGCACCACCTCCACCACCTCCAAATTTGCCAAAGGCACCATCTTACGATAAAACAGATAATGATGGTGATAGTCTTCCACCATGGGCAAAGATTACATTAACTTCTGCAGAAGCAGAAATAGAAAAATTAATAGCCAGAAATGAACTGAAAGATGCAGAGGTTACATATTTCAGTCAGGTGGAACCGATTCTCCAAGATGGACCTCAGTGAGTATAGTTTTCAATTATTTTACAACACCTTGAAATCAATCAAGTTTAAATAAAAATATGCCTATTATTTTTTATGATTAATAGATGTGGTTTGGTTGCACTTGCAATGGCCTCACAAGAATACACCAAGCCAGTCTCCGTGGGACAACTCTTAGCGGAAGCTAGAGTTCGTGGTTTCACTCAGCACGGAGAAGTTTATAGCGTAGACTTTATGGGCACACTTGCAGCTGAACATTTGCCAGATCACAGGCCTGATATACTTGTGGACTTGCAAACCTGTCCAGATACTCTAACTCATGCACTTGCACATGGTGCCATGATCTTGATCCCATACGATTCAGATTTCAACCATGCTCCATGCCTAAAACGTGGACACAAATCGCATTGGGCATTACTCGTTGGCCTTATTTCTTCCAGGTAGTTAAATCCTTTTCAAAGCTTTTACTATTCATATTATGCTTCCTGATAAGAGTAAAGTATGAGCATTGTATGAGCATCAAACTTCTTAGCAGGATTAATTACCAAACTATCAATAATATTTATTAAATTTTACAGACAAGGCTATCACGTGCTGGCACGTCATGGCAAATCACGACACTTGGCCTGCTGGCCATTGCGTGACCTTCTCGAGAGCAACGGTAACCTAGAGGAGGAAGGCACAGCTCGACATGCGGGTGGCTATGTCATACCAAAAGGCGGCGTGGGTGGTCAAAGGGGTCTTCGCGGTCGCGCCCTTGCTCTGCATCCGTACGTCTGAAAGAGTGACTGCAGCAGAGCTGGACGTGCGAGATGATTGCGCATCATCGAGGTGCTTCCATTGAGAACGATACGCACTATGTTTGCTGCTGTTCGAAAAATCGATCAATTTTTATTGCCGCTGTAAACTGTTTTTGGGAGAATTGGTCTGATCATTATTTATATATATCTATTTATAATTTATTTATCATATATTATCATCTCTAAAATGTATCGAATCCGAGAATGTTGGAGTTGTGAAGCGAGGATATTGATTTCACGTTGTACAAAATGCATGGCACTAGTTCTGAAAAAGTCTTGGTTAAGCTTCGACATATTTTAAAATTTTTGAACAAAGTCATTGAGATACAGACGATTTATTCTGTCCATATTTAAATTAAGTATTCATTGCATCGTTTGCATTTTATCAATTTATTTATTTCGCGATTTCGCTATGTATGTCGTGTTTCAAATCAGTGTGCTTCGAAAATTTGTAAGCCTCTGTCGTTTTCAATGGAACTCTCTATAGTTACGAGGGTAAGTATTAGGGCAATCGATATCACAGTGAAAGACGAAGGCTACTGATATTAGTCATTTGGTAGTCTCAGTTACTTGAATTTGATATTGTGAAAAAAATCAAATAACGATATGAAAAGCATACTTTGCGTCTTTATTTTCGTCGCAGTCTGCATATGTATATATATATAACGAATAAATAAAAAACACTTTTGCGAATAACTCTCGGCAGCTGCAGTGTAAATAATCGTTGTGCATTTTCCGATTGTTTTCTTCTTCGCTGTCCCGCGGCTATTCAATTAATGATTTCCTAAATCGGTTCAATGTCTGTCACTGTGATACGTGAAAGAAAAAGAAACAAAAAAATATAACTAACTAAAAAATATGTAATATTTCTTGCGAAGCGTCGTGGGCGCGTTGACGCTTCGCCTTATCGATGAGACTAACGACACTTGCGCGCGTGAACCGTATATAAGGTAAGGATTAACAAAGACAGAGTTGAGTAATTAAATGTAGTAGCTAGGGATAACTAAAGAATTCACGGTCGTTATACTCTTTTCCTAAAGAAAAAAATCAATTAAGCAGAATGTCAACGGAACACGATCGTCGTTACACGTATAGATAAAGCTATATTATTTATGTATTTTATTATGATTCTTTTGATCATATCTTTTGTTATATATTTAAACCGTTATTTTCTTTTCTCTTTTTGCCAGGTGCATGTTATTTATCCGTGAGATAAGGCTGATAAGGCTGAAAGTTTTATAGGAAAATAATAGTTATTTCCACAATCAGAAGGTATTCGAGATACGTTATTACTGATGTAAATCATTTACGATTTACATCGCTGTGCGCTTATTAAATCTTATATTGATATATTGATGCTGTTTTAGTAAAAAATCGTTAGTCCTAATATATTTCAAACTGCGCTTCATATGCAAATTGTTGATGCATACAGTTAAAAACGCGAGATTGATTGAAATATCTGCTTCGAATTGTTAAAAGAATCTTGCATTTTTTCATCTCGATTAGTTATTTTAATGACACATAATGTACATTATATAGTCAAAGCATTGTCGTTCATTTTAAAATATTTACCAAACGGGCTTTAACCAAATAAAATCGATGAAGAGACTTGGAAATTTATTGTAATTTATTAAGTGCCGTAAAATATGTTCATTACAGAATTGAATGGCTTTAAAAAATGAAGTTCAACTTCGACCTTATTTATTGAACATTAAATAAATGTGGCTCTTAATATGGAAATTGTTGTTATTTCTACAGACCTTTCTTGTATATACAATAATGCGGTTGGAGTGAAAGAGAGATGGCTGGTCTAGGGATAAACAACGAGAGAGTCCTGGAAAAGGCGTTACACTTATATTTCAAGCTTACAAACATCAACAACATATTTATCATCTTCGATTCGATGGCTGTTCTCATACTGCAATTTAGAACGTTATACTACTAATTGTCTATGATCTATTTATTACTCAACCGCATCTTGTTCTCTCGTGATCTAAACTTGGACGCGTTTACAGTACCAGAGTTTGAAAAAAATGAATTAGAATAAAAAACAAAAATAAATGAAGAAACTATAATAAACAAAAATTATGATTCGTCGTAAAATCAACAACAAAAATTAATTAATCTATTCAACAATGTCAGTGACACAAATAAATCATAAACTTTTAAATGTTTTCTCTTAAGGGCCCTCGGGAGTATAGATATAGCTATACAATAAGCGAGAAAAATAGCGGTTCCTTGCATCCCAACTTTTGAATCAACCGGTGCACCAATGATGCTGAAAATGATATATATTATGGTTTGACATACCCTTTCTGCGGGGAAGCGGGCTTTTAAGCCTTCGTGAGCCCTGTGTATCAAAAATGATTATTTAAATTTATCGATTTTAAAGCTGTCAGGAAGAAGCGTAAAAACAACATGTTTCTTTTGTTTTTTATACTAACCCCGAAATAGGGAGAAACTAAATGATCATATTTTGTAATTTATAGAGTCAACAAAAGCTTATAAGCTCACTTCCCCGCAGAAAGGGTATAACAGAAAATTACATTCATAATTTTCAGCGTCATCGGAGCACCGGTTGATTCAAAAGTTGGGATGCAAGGAACCGCTATTTTTCTCGCTTATTGTATAGCTACATCTATACTCCCGAGGGCCCTTAAGTATAAAATGATTAGACAATTTAAACATACCATAAAAACAATATTCAGGTCCAGTTAGGATCACGAGATATTGCCTACGTAATAATAACAATAATCTTTTTCTTCTCTTATATTAAAACATTATATTAGAAAGTATGTATCACATATAGGTATTTCATTATTTCTTATATCAATGATTGGAGAGTTCAATTAATCTTAGCTTACGAGCTTTTGTTCTCCTAATTTCGTACACTTGCTACATCTCAAATTCTACAGCTTTCACTTTCCGAGTTTTTTCAGATCAAGAATAACCAATTGCTTTAATTGAACTCTCTGATATCACCGAGCGCCATAACATTATTGTTGTTTTTTAATCGTATATATACATGTTACATTTACAGTTGGACATCTTTGCATAAGCAAACTAAAGACGTCTAGAGTCCTATTACAAACGGTCAAACATAGTACGATCTACTAATTCCTGTTCGGGTTTTTTCACTCTGCAGTGTTATTGTTACAAGCTTATTTTTATCGGTCAGCTTTTCTTCGAATTGTTTCTGCTAAATACGTTTTCGCAAGAAAATATCGACGCCAAATCTGGCGCGCTAACTATTTTATTCGTTCAATGCGTTTACATATTCGTTTCAATTAGTTTATTACTTGTCTATATGCACTTTTGTTCCGTAGGTTTTATTCAGTTTTCGCGATACTTCTTCGAACTTTTGAAAGACGAGACGTCATTTGCAGTGACTAGAATGCGAAAGGAAGTACGGACAATGTGTATACGAGACGCTTTACGTTTTCCCATTACAAATAGTATATTTCTTTGTTCAAGAGACGATGCGTAAAGTTGACTTCCTTCTTTGCTTTGTATAAACGTGAAAATAAATGTTTTGTATCTACAGTATTTCATTAATCGCTTTATCCCGATTCTAAGACTTGAAAATAATTGTAAGAAAATTGATATTCATTTGAATCCGAATATAGACCTAGAATATTTCGAAAATAGTTATATTCGAAGAATAAAACTAAATTGTTCTTCAGAAAAAAGTTGTATCATTTCATGTATACGCAAGTTTATGTCTTTGAAGTCACAAGGTACTCAATTAATTATTGCCTTCAATGAAAAACAGCTTTTAATTGAATGAATTATAAAAATTTTGGATGAATTATAAAAAGTATTTTTCCACAATTGATCACAATCTTGCAAATATACAGACAAACATAAATAATAACAAATTATATACAATTCTTTTCTAGGTTGCTGATTTAATTCGGTTAGCGAAGAAAAATGGCTAATATTATTGTTCTTTGACGCTTTTATTTCAATGATCTGGCTTTTCTACAAAACCTACCACGAAACGAATGTTTTTTTTTCTTCTAACGGACAGTCGGAAAGATTATTAGCGCTATACATATGTATCGTACACATACACAGGAGCATTATTTATTTTCATCTACACTTATTCGTTTCCCGGACACAATTGATTCGTGTTATTGCAGTGCCCAAGTGTAAAACGGAACAAGGAACTTTTACAGAACGGAGCACCGTCGTGTATACTCACACATCGCTATCGCGATTGTTTCACCTTTGCGAATAAAAATACTGCTTACAATACCGTGAGGTTGATTCTTAGATAATCGAGTTTGATTACTGAAGAATCGCTATTTTTGACACCGCATTTTTGTTAAAATTAATTTTTTTATATTCTTAGTAAGGTATTTTAGAAGCAATCACAATACTGACACTTTGTAAGACTGTGTGAATATGCTTTTGGAAAACTTCTCACTCAACTGCAGTATATTGTTTACAAGCATGTAGCATGTTTATACCATGTTTGTGTTTATAAAGGGAATTTACAAATGTAATTTTCATATCTAAAAAGCTTTATCTGATATATCAATATGTATCTGTAATGTTTTTAATGCTGCCATGCAGTAGCCATTTTGTAATGATTAATTTTAAGAAAATTACGGTGTGTATACTACATATATTTCTATGTCAAATAACCTCAGTAGCATATTCCTGATTTAAATTTTAATTATTTATAAATTGTAACACTGGAACAGACTTTGAAAACCTTGTGCAATGGAGTGCACATAAGTTTCCTGCTCGTTTCTTTCTTGCGATCGTTATACACTGTTGATAAGCTTTGTGCTGAGCCATTTACGGAACAACTTAGAGCTGAACAGATTTATCCTATTATTGAAAATCAACGATACGGCCAAGTTTTTGTAGACATTTGCATAACTTTTCGAATTATTTGTAAAGAACTACGTGTACTTTACGGATTGTTTGCAATCTGATGAAAAGTATTATGTTATCAATTGATTCGCTAAGCAAAAAAATTACATTAAATATCGAGGCAAATCTGCTCTTACAAGTATGCGTTCACGTTTATCGGCGCAAGACAGCTGAGTATTATGTAAAAATACATGGCAGGTAGCGGCGCCTGGTCATTATGAGTCGGTAGCCTTAACGCAGGAGAAAACAAAGTAAAAGTAATGCAGTCTTTCGACAAGCACAGTTCAAAGCGACAAGGTTATTGAGCTCAAAAAGTCTTAGTTAAAAAAGCAAACTTGTACCTACAACTATTACTTGCTTAAATCGGTATACAATGTATTTTAATTAATTCCTCTAATATAATCAATCCGTGACAAGTCAATTCTTTTGTGCATAACAAACAGAGAGAAAGGACTTCATTGTTTTAAAAAAACGGGGGACTAGAGAAAAGCGATAATTGAGCCAAGGTTTTGAATAGTAAAATTGTATAAGCGGTTTGGCAAGAACTGTTGCTTCATTGTACAACATATTCTGAATCTATTGAATCTTTTATCTAAAAAATTTTATTAAAAAATGAAGACACGCTGTGTCAATTTGGCATTAGGCAGTCGTTAATGACATTAGTCACTAGTTTCTTTTATTCGTAACTAAGACATTTTTTAAGAAAAAAGAATCACTGTAAACGATGCCTTGCGCGCTATAGTACTTCGAACGTCCTGTACAAACGTCATGAGTTTTCAATATTTATTTGCTATTTGAAAATCTAATGAAAAGAGATACGCAAGACGAAAAGGTTATAGAAATAACTCGGAGCAGCATTACACTTAATTCTTACTTAAAATCTAATTTACTGTAAAGTCTCACAGATTTGTCGGAATAAATAATTGGCCTTCACACTTGCTGCTAAGGACACTAATGACTAATGGAAAATAAAAAGTAAATCAGAATCAAAAGTAAACGACAGGAAATAGGCAGATCGTGTCTTGATATCAGGCGATTCTCACGACCGACAGTTCATGTCCTTCCTTTTCTTCTTTTATAGCACTCCAAATACATAAAAAAAACTTATAAGAAACTTTTGACACATTTAACGATCATACAAAAATAAAGACTTTTCCAACATAAAAACAATTTTGCTTGCATTTTCAATTGGATTTTCTTCGCACGGATATACAATGCTCATCGAGCTTTTTGAGAACAATATTATTTAATATTGCACGACTCTAATATCTCTCTTGCCAACTTTTTAAAATGGAAATATACATAGATAATATACATATATATTTTAAATATACATCAGAAGATTCCTTATTGATTCTGCGCAACGCAGTTTTTAGGAACATAACTTAACGATAATGACTGTACATTTAATCGCTTTCGATATGCAAATAGAATTTACTATTTACAGACGAGAACTATTTGTTTTTTTGCTTTGCCTCTTTTATCATAAATATCCTTATAAAAGTTGCCTAGGAAATTTTGCCTTTAAAAGAATCAAGTACACATCAGAAGTGAACATATCCATAACCAACAGAGTCAAGTATAAAAAATTTGAATTCGTTTCTCAATAAATTACATACGCTCTGCTTGAATATAAAATCACAATACTCTTATATATTTTTTATATTGTTTGGCTATTTGAAGTATTCTTTCTATTTGTCTTTGTGTATAGAAAGTTTTCTTAATACTCATTTTTTTCAATTTCTTTCTGGTGAGTAAAATCCATGTTGTTAAAAATTATTCTAATGCAGAATTCATTACAACGCAACTTGTTGAGTTTATATTTTAAAATCATAGTAAAATACTTGAATGTTCATTGGGACTGTTTAGATTATTCTATTTTGCAGTACCATAAGAATAATTCTCATCACACGTCTCTTGTATGAATTAGTTAGAGTTATATTTTATCTGGATCTTAAAATATTAAGTTTTTCGTGTGTTTGAGCAGCAGTTTCTCTAAACCAACACTTCTACAGAAGTATTTCATGTGCGATTCGCAGTCTTTCCGCATTCTCTTTTCACAGTGCCACAAAATCACGTATGAAATTAAAAAAAAAATTTACATCAATACTGCTGCTTCTATCACTTTGAAAATAATAGTTACAGCTTACAAGAAACTGTCACTCAAACAACCAGAATCCTATTTACTTCAAATTACCAAATCAACACGTCCACCAACGAGGAGTATACCTCGCCTATCGTTATGCCGAGTCTTTCACATATGGATGAAGAACTCGAAGGTTATCGGATATGTGTGTAATATGTAGACGCTGAAACAAGTGTACTCGCGTAGTCTGGTCGCTATATTTTTCTTTCCTTTTTACGTTTCTCTCAAACGCCAGACACGATGACCACGACGACGACGATGGGAAAGGGAATTCACGTGAGACTGGGCGACTGCTGCTGTGAGTTGTAGGCCAGCATCGCGATCGGGAAGTTTTTGATGTGCGTCTGCCACTGCGCCGACAGCTGGAAGAACTTGACGCCGTACCACTCCGTGCCGTCGATGCTCACTGCAGCGTATTTTCAGAGACAACATTGATTTAGCGAAATGATATATAGCACGAGCTTGGGTGCACACGTGGCCCTCTGCGTGCATGTGGAGGCTTCGATATCGAGCGATTCGGTCGAAAAATAGAAATTCTTGAAACTTTGTAAACAACGGATTTCTTTTTTTAGCGATAAAAAAAGCTCGCTTGGATGTAAACATAGAAAATGCTTTCCTCAATGCAGCGTCAATAAGTTGTTAAACACTCGAGAGTTTACACAAACACTGTTGTTAAAACTCCTCCACATGCGCAGCGCGTAAAATCTCAAGCAAAGGTGTCGACTCTACCTCTCAGTGGAATGTTGTGAGTCTTGGCCGAGCATATTAGCCGTGTGACGCCGTCGACCTGCTGACTCTTTGGCTCGTTTTCTTTCTCCTTCTCCTTCTTCTTGCCAAGCCTCATTACTGAAAAAAAAACGCGCAACGTTTATTGCAAGCGCGAAAAAAAGTAGGCGAACGGTGAAAAGTAAGAGATAAAAATTATTACTGACTCTTCTGCTTCTTCTCCTTGGTCAGATAGTTCATGTACAGGCTTTGTCCAGGTGGCTCGCCAAAGGCCGGCAGTCTTTGTACATGCAGCACTCTGAAGGCCTGTCTCAGCGAGCTCTTGCCTTTCTCGCCGAGGGCGGGCTTGCCCCAGTAATCGAGTTGAAGTTCGACGGGCTCCCAGCCGTCCCGAGGCTGGCCGACGTTGGGGCTGCTCGGCGGTGTGAGCCGACCGGGCGGCGGGCCCAGCGGCAGCGAAGCCGGCGGCAGCGACGGCGGCGAGCCCGACGTGGTGACGCCGCCCTCGTCGAGATCGACCGAGGCGGAGGCACTACTGTCGGGGCAGCCGACGCGCACGTCGTTCACGAACGGCACGAAGATCTGACTGCTGTCGTCCGTTTCTCTGTCGTGTGATAAAGGAAACGCGTTAGTTATAGTCAAGCTCGATGATAGTTTAGTTAGGTAATTATATCCTTCACCCGATTCACAACTGACCTGTAGGTGACCATGGCCTCGGCGATAGGCAACTGCAGCGTTGTCCCGGACGACGCGAGGTACTCAACCACCCTTGCGGCGCTCTCGCTGGCGTTTGCTCCCTCGCGCTCGGCGAGCTCCCGCCACTCGTCGCCGAAGAGCAGGGCGTACCTCGCGTCGATCGAGGCCAGATACCTGGAGAGAGTGTTCGAGCCGAGGGGCACCACCAGGAAGCGCAAGTAGTGCATCCAGTCGGGCGGCCTGAAGCTCAGTAGGTCCACGTAGTGACGCAGCACCGTGTTGACGAAGCTGTCGCCACCGGCTATCACCACTTTAATGGGCGCCGGAGGCTTGGCCGAGCTGTTGCAGCTGCGATTCGTCAAATCGCACTTTAGTATATACGCATTCTTTCCTTCTGCAGCCGAAAAATGCGCTGTATATACTCACAACTTTTGTATCCGCGCAATGAGACACGTGAAGGTCGCGCGGACGTCGGCGGGCGAGGCCGTGGTAAGGACACGCAGACTGCGCTCCTGTAATCTGGCCGCCAAAACCGCGCCTCCGGGATCGGAGAGAGATACCAGAGCCACGGACTCCGGCAGGGAGTCGTCCGGCAGGACACGACTCAGCTGCTCGACCAACGCCTTTCTCGGCTGAAACAGAGACAAAGCGCATAGTTGAGCTTTCATCGCATCGCATAAAAATTTACTCTCGTATCCGCGCGCAATAACTGCAGAGACTCACCTCGGAGCTATTGAGATCGCTGGCGGGCTTGAGGTCGACGCTGAGGCTGTGCTTCTTAGTCTTGTTGCTTCCGGGCGTACCCCTGTCCCTGGCGAAGAGTCTACTCTTCCTATCTCCGGCCTCGTTTTTCTCCTTGTGCTGCTGCTGCTGGTGCTCGTTGCTCATCTTGGGCGGTGAGCCCGTGAGCGCGTT
Organism: Pteromalus puparum; assembly: GCA_012977825.3. Classification (NCBI taxonomy): domain Eukaryota; kingdom Metazoa; phylum Arthropoda; class Insecta; order Hymenoptera; family Pteromalidae; genus Pteromalus; species Pteromalus puparum. The sequence continues at coordinate 57,337,913 of CM053172.1, read as the reverse complement.
ATTCGGCGCCGGATCGTTGGCCTCGTGGTCCGTCCAGTTCTCAGCGTGCGAGTCGCTGTCGGCGCGGCGCGAGCTGTCGTCGCTCTGCCGATCCACGCCGCGCTCTGCAACAGCCCCCCCAGGGTTTGCAAACAGATCGCCACCGTTAGAATGTAGCTTGGACTTTTCCTTTTTTTTTCTCTCTCTCTCTCTTTCGTTTTTTTCTCGTTGCTGTTTTTTTTTTTTTTTTGTTCTTTACTCTCTTATGCCTTGCGGCGCTTTTGGCGAGAGAAGTTCGTGAGGACGCACAGTCATGTGAGTGTTATATAGTAGAGATATATAGTGTGCAGAGGCAGTATACTCTATAGAAAGAGATAGAAAGAAGCACGGAATAGTTTGGTTTTTTGCTGGAAAAATTCCGTGCTCTCGAGTGAGGCTTTGCTGCGCAAGCTCTGTGCCGAGTGTCTTACCAGAGCCGGGATGTATCTACTTGATTTAAAATTGAAGCTCTGAAGCGCATACAGGCAGAGAGCACGATTTTCCCAACAGAATTAACGCATAAGTCACTTTTATCCGGTCAGCAGGAGAGTGAGATTGAAAATTTTCTGGAGCCGTGTGTGTTACATGTGTGTGCTCGAAGAGACGTGAATGAAACTTGAGTGAAATGGAGTGTCTTTGAATAGAGAAATCTTATATACTCTGTCTTACGACGTGAATGAAGAGTGAAGTGAAGAACTGCTTCGGCTCGCGACTTGCTTAGATTAACGAGTGCTTGTTGATCGCTGGCTTTCAGTTGTAACATTCGAACATCGAGTGACAAGGTGCATATAGTAATAAAAATAATGGTAATAATATAACGAATCGAGCTTGCGGCGGAATTGAACTCAATGAAAATTTATATGATTTTACAAGCTGTAAACTTAACAAAACAACAGTGAAATGAATATAAAGTACATTGACATCGTGGTCAACAAACTCGTCGCCACTGTTGTTCGATGTAATACGCAATAACTTAAATGCGTTTATAACGAAAGAAACTTAAACAGAGTTTATATACGTGATAACGAAAACAAAGGCAAATGAAGACACAGAGATCAGCTGTTGACTACATTATAAACACAAGCGGCAAACTCAGCGGTAGCATCGCATAGCGACAATTATAATGAGATCATATGTATATATATATAAAGGTATAGAAAAAAATCCAAGAGAATAAAAGAATACGTACGTACATAAGTGTAGACAGAGAGAGTCTGCGGCAGACAACATGAAAGTGAGAGAGACAGATAGGGTAGAACAGTATACAAGGGAGTATAGTAATACAGTTCAATACAGTATATAGTAGTATGTATACATAAAAATAGAGAAAAAAAAGGAAGATAATACAGAGAGACGGCGACACTTTGCACACTTCTGCATACATGCACGCGCTCTCTTTCTCTCGTTATCGCATCAATTGATCGACTCACCGCGGCATAGGCACACATGGACTTGCGCTCAAACACACGCACTTGCGATTTCATCGTGTACGCGCATACAAATAGACGAGCATAGGCAGACAGACAGACAGAAAAAATAAGTACAAAGGCGTCGAGATTTCCAAGATACTTTATTTACTCTTCTATAGTAGCTATATAAAGGTACGTGAAAAAGTGTGAAAGTTTATTCTTTTTTTTCCTCGAGTTTTTCGTTTGCATAATTCTTTTACAACAAATATCTCATATCGTAATAACAAGTATAGAGTATAATTGCACTTTGGTCTGTGGCAGTAACGCTTACTTATTCTACTTAGAGAGACGATGCGTACGATCAGTATATACGTGCCAATTTCAAAGCAAATAGAAAAAAAAACTTTGCAGCGCATTGTACACGTTAATCAACTCGAACGGAGAGGTTTCGTTTCGACAGTATACAGAGACCGAGAAATATCGATAATCATCGTCGTCAACGAAATTCCAATAACCGATAAATCCATAATAATATAACACAGAAAAAAATAAAGCCATGAATGAGAGACGGCTCCGCGTATATCCAGCTCTCGTTTCTCGAAAATTGACACAACTCCATGTATATTCATTAAAAGCTCTCCCTTGCGAGCTGCAGCTCGCGCGAAACAATGCTGTGGCAACTGCGTCGGCTCCCTTTCCGGCAAATGCAAGCAGTAGAGCAAGAGAGTACGTGGCGGCTCAACGAGGAAAAGCCTGAGAGAGCGAAAGAGAGAGAGCTAGAGAAAAGCGTACCAGTCGATATTCCTGCGCGAAGCCCGTAAAAGCTCGCGAAGGCGAGAGAGACAGGTGGAGCTTTTACGTTCCTATACTCTCTCCGTCTCTCCGGAGGCAGCTCACGTACTCTCCGAGCATCAAGACCGACCGATCGTGTGTATAGGTAGCAGAAGACTTCTTCTTTTTTCCTCTCCGCCTCTCTCTCTCTCGTTCTCTTTGGCTTAAGCTCAATCAACCGCTGGAGTTTCTTCTCCAATCTACAAAATTGTCTTTCATCAATAGAACGGCCTCTCTTCAATCGCTCCGAGCGAATTAGTCTTTATTCCGTCTTTCGTATTCTTTCTCGCCTTCTTTCGCCCTTTTCTTTTCTCTTTCGCTCTCTTAACCCCTTAGCTACTGCTCGTCGTACCTCCTACTGACGCTGCCGGTCGCCGTCGAAGAATAGCCTGTTGTTGTAGGTCAATATGGAATATTGATTTTAGTCATTTTTCAAGCAGTTTTACATAATATCATAATGTTGCTTGCTGAGATCGCGTCGGAAGTTGAGGACTGAAGTAAACAACGCGCGATTCTGAGAAGATCTTACTTACGGAAAGTTGTTGTTGCTTTCGGAGCCAGTTTTGAGTTTCTAATTGAATTCTCGCGATTTTGCGTTATACTGAGCAACGACCGCGCGTTTATACTCGAAATTTCACATCGAACGCCGTGTGTAATTAGATCAGAAAGTACAGAAGGACAGTAACTGAGAGTTCAAAGGAAAAAAGAGAGAAGATTTTAATGTCGTGCTTGAAAATCTGTTGAGAAAAATATGAGTTATTCGTATGCATCGATTTGGAAGCGAAGGTTGTTGACGATTCACGCATAATACTTAATACAGAATCATAAATATCAGAAGAAAATCGAAAAGATCGCGCAAATATTTACTGTCTTTTTATGCCAAAGAGTCTATAAAAGTTAATGAAACTCGCGAGACTGTACAGCGTCGTGACTTTTAAATAAATGGGGGTAGAAACGACCTGTATTTAATTTGATAGCTTGCCAAATCCGAGAGTATGAAAGAACTGATATTACCGCGGAGAAGCGCAATCCGTACGTAATATTCTAGCTCACATCTACGTCTTTGGTAACGTAATGACCTTTTTAGTTGGAAGAAGCGTTATTGCGACTTTGAATGGGCAATAATAATATATTTCAGAAGTATATAAGCGAGACAGCAGAAAGACGCATAATTGAATTATGGGCATAGTTCTTCAAATGACTCACGAATCCAATTAACGTCATCGGCTAATGGACATTCTTCGCAAGGAGCAATTATATAGCAGTCCAATTATTCACTTGTAACAGTTCACGTTATTCGAGAAAAAAAAAACAATAAGCTTCGGTTAAAAGTAGAACCATAATGGTCAATCACATTTTCAATAAGCGTTAGCGTCTGGCTTGAACAAAGGCAGCTCTCTTGCTTCCAAATCGATACAACAGAGACCCGAATAATAAAGAAGAGAAAAACAGAAGAGGAGGTGTGCACTATAAAGTCAAGCATCCACTCATTCACAAAACTCTCGAGGTATATATGTAATATACTGGCAACATTTTTATAACACCCGACGCGAGCGCATTACTGTTGTAGTGTAATACATATATGCACTGCAGACGTTCAAAAAATCGACTCGCGTGAGCTTCGGCTAGACGTTAACTATCAGTTTTCGTATCTACGTACCTGGGGTCGTATGTCCGACACGCGATTTCTCCTTGGGCTGGCCGGGGGCGAGTTGAGCGGCTGACGCCGCCACCGAGTTGTTCCCAGTCTCCTCGCTGGTTACTACTATCGAATTGTACCATGCAACAGTGCAAAAGCCAACCCACCAGACTTTCACTTAGTTTTCGTATCTTTTATTTTTGCCGCTGTCTTTGTCTCGCGGGCCTCTCTAACGTTTTCTCGCAGGCTTTTCTTTCTCATCGGACTCTCTGTGTCTGTGTTTGTGTCTTTTTCTCTCTTATCATTCTAATGCTATATATGTGTGTACACGACTCAATGCGTCTTATGGGCATTCGTTTATTGTGTCTTTGAAAGCGTCATTTATATTCGTGTAAATTTGTTGCTTTGTGTATGTGTGTGTGTTGTGGCAGGCTCAGTTTCAAGGTGGAACTGCAACGAGTTTATGAATTACATAATTCTAAAAACTTGTGACAAAAAGATGTGATTTAGTTTAGCCGAATTGCGCTAGCTTATGTAGCAAAGAAATAAAAATTTGGAGATTATCCAATTTGCAAGCGCTTAACACAAATGAGCTGGACATTTTCAAAAGTAGATCTGTTCCACTTTGACCCTACGCTATACCTATTTTTGTGAACTGAATTTCTTGAGACATGAAGGTTGTAACGTTATACGTATATATCCATGGCATGAACAGTGCTTTTACAAAAATTGGTTTGGAATCACGTTTAAGCGAAGGCTCATTTAAAACTTATTACGTACACGAAATCCATCGCTTATGTAAAGAAGGTTTAAATATAAGTTGATTCCGTGAATACTGGAACTAGAGCTTTCAAGAGAAAGAAGCTTCAAGACGATCATTATTTCACTGTCTAAGAAAACTGGAGAAATCCTTTAAGTTTTTTATACATGAATGTTAAACGATTGGGCCAGCTTTGATGTTACTGGCGGCCAATGTTAATTGGATAACGTTACAACCCATTTTATAAATCTTGTAAGAACTTCATTTATTATTGAGAGATTGTTTCCGCTGAGAATTCCAGAGATACAATAAATCGTTATTAATATTTCTCAATATAACTGAAAATACTTTCAAGGTTTACGTGTTAATGTTGTGTTCTAATTATATATGCCCAATTTCAGCGTACTAACGTAATTTACATGACGATGAATTTAGTGAAAAATGCGTAACATTTTTCCAAAGCAAATATGTGAAACTGATTTTATGGTAAAGCTTGTATTGTATAAATTATTTATATACCACTTCCAAAAACAAAAGTACCGCAGTCTAAATGATTTTTTAGTAAAATACTACTTGGATACGTAACTGCACTTATATTAAAATAAAAATGCGTAACGCACGAACAAAACACAGCATAAGCCAAACCACATATAAACAAGAATATATACTTTCGAACTGATGCACGTGAGCCTACAGGAATTTCCGTTTGAAGATTTTAACGATACAACCATCTTCGGTTATTTTTTAATTGGCTTCAAACGGAAAAGTTCAAAATTTCAAATATATTTACTGATATATATGAATACAAATTATTTCAATTCAACTTGATCTAATAAGATAGGTATAAAAATCTCAACAATTACGACATGCCGCTTTCCCAAAATGTCAACAAGTTTGGGCTGCAAGATTTTGGCAGACTGAAAATTTTCAACAATTTTTAATGTACAAAATTACATGAAATAAATGACGTCTATATTTACTATACAGATTAGAATCGCCATACTTTGCTACAAGGACAGATTATTTACATCGTAATCTATAACGTCCAAAAATTCGGGCGATTGTAAATCTTCGGCTTTATAATGAACGCGATTCACGTAAAAAAAATCTGTTATACCTGGGAATGAATGACTTGAGCGAACAAAGTACGACATACGTGTACCGTTAATTGTACGTAATTTGACCACTCGAGTGTATATATCTATAAATATATATATAATATGTATATGTATGTATATAATACGTATATAAAGCATGAGAGTCGAGATAACGATAAGAGGTATACAAAAAAGTAAAAAAAAAAAAACGAATAGACGATAATATTCTGGCAATGATTGTACGATGAAACTCTGCACGATGATCGTGTGTATATCGATCAGAGTTGAGGACTTACCGGAGTGCGGGGGAGCCAGGAGTGAGCGACTAGAGCTGAAGAAGGGGCGCAGCGACGGCTTCGGCGTGCTGCTGACTGACATCGTGTCCAGTTCCGGTCCGCTGTCCGACAAATCTTCCAGCTCGTCGAACAGCTCCTCGATTTCCATTTCGCCACCTGAATGCAAAATATTCATTATATTGACGATCGCCGCATATACAGTCATACAGCACGCGATGAATAATGCAACGAGAGGCTGTTCTCCGATGCAGTTATCGCGCTTGGAGACGAGTGCCGGATAGTTTCGCGACACGGCTGGACGACGACGACGACGACGATCGACGACGCAAGGAATATGTATATTTTCTCTTTCTCTGTAGTTGATTGAGGCATTGTTAGGCTTGCCAAGCGGCTAGTCCATTCGTTTGCTGGCGATATTGGTAAGCGCGAGTAGGCTCTCGACAGAGTATTTTTCTTTCGAGAGTACGTACATGTTATAATAACGTAAGACGCCCGGAAACGTGATGGAGCGAAAGTTTGTTTTAGCCAATGCGCGCCCGCGCGATGTACGTCACGGATATTGATTAAACCAACCTGATATTTTCTGACTAATTTCCTCTTGATCGTGTTCCAACTCCTCGGAAACCCTAAACCGCTTTAATAGAGCGATAAATTTCTGCTTTAAATTTCTTTGCTGAAATCACAGAAAAATTCAAGAAGCAAATTAAATTACATTCTGGCATCGCCTGACCAAAATACAATATACTACCGCACTGTCTTCGAGACAGTATATTTATAGAATAAATTCAACCGTGCCCTTGACACTCTGGGATCGGACAGGACGGATTGTCATCCCCGCACAAAATCCAAAGAGCAATTGGCCTAATTGCCGTGAAGGAATAATTGAATATTAAACTAATTCGTTTTACAAGAAACATCTCAAGGTCTCGCGCAGCCCTCAGCAGAATAACCAATTATCTTCTCACTCTCGTGTCATATTTTTAGAGCTCGTGCGGGACAAGGTCAGTGGAGCTTACCCTCGCGTTAGCCGGCATCTTGGTACGGCTTTTCCTGCGGTGCATCTCGAGAGTAGGCTCGCTGTCGCTACCTTCGGCCTCGCCCTCCGAACTGAATTCCTCTTCCTCGTCGCTGAACTCCTGGCACAGACGCTCGTTCGGATCGTTCATCAGTCTTTTATCGTGGTCCACTGGCTGGCTGCTTAGGGCCACTACGTTGACGCGCGCCAGCGAGTGGCCACCGTACTTCTCGGCTTTGTCCGAGACCAGTTCCAACTCCAGGTCCATTTGCTTCTGCAGTACCTGAAAACAGTCGTGATTTTCTTTCGTTATTTAATTCTACACAGAAATTGTTTCATTCGGGAGATCTTAATAGGAGAAAACAGACAGGGCGATGTGGAATTGATGTTAAATTGAAAAATATAGACGAATGCAAATTAAATAGGAAAAACGACGCTCAACGTAAATCGATTCGTGTCTTTTTCAATACTCGAGCTGATTAAAGCGCTAATTGAATTTTTCCATCTATTGCTTCGAGTTTTCAATTTGATATAAAGTTTTTAATTGAGATGCTGTGTAGTACGGTTGTACTTGGCAGAAATAAAAAGGCTCGTATGATGAAATCATAGGAAAATTTTATGCTTTTATAAGGCGCTTCTAACCCAAGCGAATGGCAAATTTGTTTTCTCAGTGCAGCACCAGCTAGATCGAGTCGCTTTATTGCGATTGTCGAACGAACGGTTTCGTAATTAATCGAATGCGCGGTCTGGCCTATATTTTAATGCAGTAAAGTTACGACAATAGAGCGAAGTATCGATTCCCTAAGGAGAGTGCAAATTGTCAAGTGTTTAATATTTTCCGCTAGAAAGAGCATCACTCGCGATATAAAATGATAAACGTCGTTTACTATATCTCAGGCAACTACTTTATTAGAGCTCACATTTGCAATATCGCTCAAACGCAGGCTGAAATCGATGCAATATGAAAATATTTCTGTGAAATAAACGAGCACTACGTCATTCATATAGGAAACGCATTAAATGAAAATAAATAAGAATATAACTTTTTCCGAGCTCGTTAATCGTGCTCTACTTAATTTCATTTCAACATTAATTAACGTGGATTCTGTGATGAGAAATTTTTTTTAAAGCGTTGCAATGTCACTACAAAATGACATTTTTTTAAATTAATTATTTTTTTAAAGTTCTCAAAGTATATATATTAAAAAAAAAAAAAAACTGCATCAAGGAGAAAAAAGGTAAAAGGCGAAGAAGAATCAAAGTAAAATACAAAGTCCATAACTCGTGACGCAACGACGATAAAACTGAGTTGAAAGTGATCATAAAAAGTTAATGTACACGCGGGAAAAAAAATTTACGAAAGCATAATGCAACCGCGCTCGCAATGAGTATCAGCTAGAGTACCACGAATATAACCAAAACTTTTCAGCATAAAGAATACAAAGTCTGCACTAATTTATAACAAAAGCCTCAATGTTCACCAGCAAAATGTCAGAAAGAAATGTAGAGCTTCGTCCGAAATCTCAGCCAACTATACTGATGACACACATACGATCAGATCTCGACAATCGGCCATAACGAATCTCGAAGAAAAAAAAAGCCCCTCACCTGTGCCATATTGATGACCCCTTCGGCCAAAGTCTTGTAGCCAAGCATCGTTCGGTTCTTGTATCGCTTGCGCCTTTGCAGTAGCACGAGCAGTTTGTTGCCGTCGCGTTTGAGAAAGTGCGGATACTGTAAGGCGAATTGAAGCTCGAGCTCGGTGTCGAGCATACCACCTGGCGGTACAGCCATCTCGTTCGAGCGCAGTGTGCGCTTCGAGCTCTGCATTTTGACGGCGATGCTGACAGAAGCTAAGTCCGCGCCTAAGGGCCGTAGGATTACCAATCGAGTGAGCGTCAGCGTACAGAGTCTGAAAGAAGAAAAAGAATAAGAGGTCGATTAGTAGAAATGTCGCGATGTGGTCAGCCGCAGTATAGCATGTGCGCAGAGAGTATACATCTTTATATGCTGATCAAAAGTTAACGCAAAGCGGTTTGCTGAGAGATCAGCGTGTTGGGAATGACGCGCGTCAGTTTCATTTACTCTCTCGGCATAAATTATTTTGTATCGACACGTATTTATTTCCTGGGATCCCAGTGCGAATCGATGCCTTCGATATACTTAACGGACTACATAGAATCGTCGTGATTTTTTTTGCGCATTAAGAGTGGACACACCTGTCGAAGAGTATCAGAGAATAAATTTTATTCTTGTTTTTGAACTTTTGCTATAGAGAAAATATTTAAAAATGCATATAGAGAATATAGACTTCAAAAATCAACGGTGAAAATATGGATTCCGCGTAGTGTGTATTGTGAGGATCGACACGTGCGGCTGTAATCTATATATAGAAAACACACGCGCGGGGGTGTGCAATGTGCATAGACATATAGGCATGATGGACCAACCCCCGAGCCGCCCACGCAAAGAGTAGCAGTGCGCACGTCGTTGCGGTTTTCCAGGAGCAGCTGCTGCTTCAACTCTCTCCGCGAGTATTTTTCTTGGACTTCTTTTGGGGACTCCTTGGAGCGGCAAATTGCTTGCCTTTGCGCGGCTGAATAATTCAGTTTAGGCTGGTGAGAGAAGGGTAAAGAGAGTTGCGTTCACCGCACCGGGGAAATAGTATATACGGCAGTAAAGAGACACCCACGGCGAATCGAGCGCGAATATTAATACTCCATTTCAGGCTCTAGAGCCGAAGCATTATATGGCTGGTCTCTCTCGATATTTCTAATGCTGTTGGGAGCTAGTATAATTTGTTAATGAACGCTACTAAAATGTGATTTATGAAATCATTTATGAAAAAATAGTAATAAAAGTTCGACGGAAATAATTCTTATATCGGTATAAAAGTCGATTACGCTGCGATGTTCCTTTGAGAAATCCAGTCACACGCAGGTACACACAAAGTTGTAAAAGTCACCCCATAGCAGCCTCCCATTTCCCCAGCGCTGCGTACAAGGTTCTCTCTCTGGGTCACGAGCTCTATACGCCACTTCCGTCTTCCAATCTCCCGTCCCTATAGCACGCGCACAGCCTACTACGCCCTCGCTACGCACGGCTGTTTTATAGATGTTTCCTCCGTCGCGCGCGAAAAATTGCCCCCCATCCTCGCGCGCAAATTAAGGCTCTCCGGAGGCTTGTTTTTTACGCGCATTGTGCGCGGATTACTTGGCTTCCGCCTTTTTCTCTCTGTCGTCTGTTTTTTTTATCTTCTTTATTTAATTTATCGCAGGTGCTGCGAGGTCGACTCTTTTCTTTTCCTTTTAAATGTTGCGGGGGGATTTATCGAGGGTGTCGCATCGAGCGGTGTGTGTTTATAAATGTTTCTCTGCTGCGGTGCGGGGATTAGTCCACTTGACTTTGGTTTGTGGGGAGGGTTGCTGTGTTTATCTTTCGGACGGGATTAGATAGTGTATAGTTGTTGTTGTTTTTTTTTCAAGGATATACATATAGAACACGTGGTTTATTATACCTAAGAAGGAAATATTTATAAGCGAGGTTTTTCAAATACACCGCGCGTTATATCGATATTTTTATATATAAACTTGAAATGAAAGAAAACTCGGCGGCGACCGTGTATTTTTAATGAGTGCGATTCTATTTACGCCGCGCGAGTCGCGAATACTTTAAAAATAGCGATCTGGAAGTGAACCGTATACAGCCTCGTTCGTCTCGATGAGAAATATCGCGGACGGGAATTTGATCATCCCTCGAAAATACGGCAAGAGAGAAAACCACTTGGCAATACATTCTAATTACAAAAAAAAAAAAAAAAAAAAAAAAAAAGGAGGACGAACTCTTCCGCGGCAACGAATAAAAAATTCAGCTCTCTCGATCCCTAATTAACTCGGAAAACCATCCATCCACGCTTTCGATTCAGGTCAAACTCTCTCCCACTCTGACGAAAAGTTCGATTCTTTCCTCCACTCCAAGAGGGATGCGTCCCATTGAGGTGCTGTCTTTTAATCAATGACGATTTTACTCGACTACTTCGGCCTTATCTCTATTATATATTATACTCTCGCGCGGCACTTGCTTTACTCTTGTATATAAAGAGGTGTGTCGCGTCGTCTCGAGGAACAACAACGCCATCAGCTGCAGCGGCGGTTTTCCTTACATAAGGTCTTCTTTGATCCGCTTCGCGAATACGTGCAACTTTGTTGGCTTAATTATACAAATTAACCCCGGAGCGAAAGCTTTTCGCTCCTTTTGTTGGCGGTTTTCTTTGAGGTACGACTTAATTTGCTTTCGTCCGCGTCCGTTTTTCGCGCCTTTTACAGGAGGGATTATGATGGTTACTGTTATATACTTTTGAAAATTGTTTGCTGCAGTGTCTTGAGAAAGTGGAGCACAAGGGCTAAGAGAGTGACATAAGCCGCTGCTGGGGCACGGGGATTTTAAGAGCTTTATCAAGGATTAAGAAAATATGAAACTTTTTCGTTTCAAATTCTTCCGACGATTTGGAGCAAGGTGACTCGGTTCTGATTTATTCCAACGAGCATTTACGATTCGCTTCTGTATCCGAGGGAAACGAAGCAGCAGAAAGCAACACTAATCGCTTGTAATCTCTCCAGTCGTCGCGTCATTCCATTATATTACGTGCGGCGACGAAATCCCGCGTTTGAATTTTTCATCCTCTCTCTCTCTCTTCTCGTCTCGCTCTCGTCGTACACTTCTCGTCTCATCTCTCCATCATCTCTCTCTGTCTATCTCATCTCTCTCTCTCTCTCTCTGCCGACAAAACGCCGCGCATCAGAAAAAAAAGAAGCAACGCAGCAGGCAGGCAACAGAATTACTTATATCCGGCATGAAAAATGCAGACGCCCCATTCAGAGTGTCACGTCCCATCCGTCACACGCTTTACTCACAAACACACGCTCACACATACACACCAGACCTTCGTTCCCTCACGTATCACTCCTCTCCAGGGGAAGGAGGAAAAATAAATATGGACCGACATTAGACGATTTTCCACACCCTCTCTTGGGCAGCTTGATGCATTATTTATGAGGGCTGCAGGCTTAATTTATATATATATATATATATCTCTTTCTCTCTGCACCGGTGCGTCTAATTCGATTCGTGCGATGCGAGGAGAAAGTGGAGCAGCGGGTGGATTTTGTCGAAGCGTGAGATATGTGTATAAATATTACTTTTGCTCCGCTGCAGCTTACGAGAGGAAATTTGCTCGATAAAAATGAAAAAGAGAAAGAGAGACCGATTTGTAAAACTGCTCTTTGCTTTTACTACAACAATACTCTTCTGTATAATAATAACGGCAAGAGAGTATAATGCGTAGGTGATGTGTATACTGATTATTGTTCCCTGATTAAGTTTTCAGCGCGAAGAGAGAATCGAATCACGTCGGTCGATCGGCCGGGGAAAATTCGCGTAAACTGCGTATCAATTATGACTATTATGGCGTAACGCTATACGCAAGCGGCCCCCATAAATAATTGTTCATCACCCCCGCAGGCAAATATCGCGCGGGAAATTCGATCCACGTGCCTCTGAATATTTGCCGAAACCCGCGCACAATACATCGCAACCGCATATTATATGCTATAAACTTATAAATTTTTTACTTAAAAAAAAAAAATAATAATAATTTCTCAGTAGCATCTCGTAAAAATAATATACAGCCTCGGCGTAATTAAACCAGGATAAATAACAGACACAGTATAGAGAGCTATAGCTCGCACAAAGAAACACGTCAAATATGGCAACACACGACGCAGCGCATCAGGTATAGGTAAATCGCGTGTGGGAGCTATACCAAGTCTTTACATAAATATTTGAGATCCTCTCCCTCTCGTACTGTATTATATACTAGTATACGCGAGAGCGAAAAAAGAAAAACTGCAGAGAGTAGTATACTGCAAAGAGAACAAGTGGCATGTGTAGGCGGTCACCACTGCTAGACTGAATGACGCCACGACGAGCGTATAGGCCGTACAGACGCGCGACGGGTAGAAGAGAAGAGGTCGGTCGCTGACATTGAATCGATACGTCGTCGTCGAGGCTTGCGTGTAGGTGCTTTCCTCCCCCTCTGAGAGAGAGAGTATTTCTGCGCATATAGTATACACCAGTGGTAGTTTTTTTTCCTCTGCGTGAATGGCTGTGGTGTGTCGTTCTTTTTTTAGATATCGCGCCTTGGGCGCGGCGGCGGCAACGTCGTGTGTGTGTAGTGCGACGATTATGCGTAAGCAGTCGCGCCACTCATTGAAGGCTTTCTTTGAATGAGACGTAGTATACGGGGGGTGGGCAGGCGTTGCGCGTATAAAAGCTCGAGAGAAGGGAATTAGGCCGAGCGAAGGCTATTTGATTAACCGGCTTGTTAGCCGTTTTGGATGGGATTTTAATAGCGCGGTTTGCCGCTTTTATTCATCGTCATATATATCGGATGATTTACGATGCGAACGCGTCAGCTCGAAATATGCCTCTGATGTATAATGATTCGCGTTAATATATCTCAGGCAACGACGACGATTCCGACTATCGATCTGTTTATGCTCGTATAAGCGGGGGGCGGCTGATGCTTATGAAAAGAAGCGTTATCACAGCGCGAAATCTAAAGCGGCGGCTGTTCCTCCTCGACCAAATGTAAATCGCTCCCTTGTTATACCGAACATCGTGTATTATATAACTATATTTCTCCTTTCCAGCATATAGGAGACAATTTCTGATTTATATCGAGTCGTATATATATAGAAGTGTGTTTCCGCGAAAGTTTTTCCGAATAGCCCTCTCTTTTTTATACTCCCCGTGGGTCGAACGTACAACTTTCGCAGATAAGCGAAACACGCACGTGTGTATTCGACGCGAGAGGGAAAAAGTTTTTCAAAGTATCGAGCGTACACGCTCCCTCTCTACTACAACCGCAAAGGCTAATTGACAATCGATGCGGCTGTATACTGCATGCGTAAGCTGTACAAAGGCGAGTCGTGCGTTGTGATCATTATTAGGGGGAGGATGAAAGTCAGGGTGTGTGTGTGTGTGTGTGGGTGGGTAGAGTCAGGTGGAAAAATCGTAACTTATTCCTTTGTGTTCTATGACATGGCTGCGAGATTGGAATGATTAGAATTTGCGAGACTCCACTTCCGTAGCTGATGTGAGGGTGTATTGAAAGGAGCGCCCACGCGATTAAAACTTGCCGACAATGCACGCCTACTTCACTCTCCAAGATTGTTTGATTAAAAACGAAAACAAGAATTAATTTTAAACCATGCACGATTAATATTAGTATCTGCCTGCGTATACATAAAATTATACACGTATAAATTATAACGAAAAACTTTTCCTCTCTTATCAGCCGCGTCGTCCCCTTGCGCGTGAAAACTTCCATTCTCATAGCAACCCCTCGCGCGTCCTCCACAGCAGCTTTTTCTCACTCTTACTCTACTCCAGCGTGAAATCGATTTTCTCGCGCGGACCTTCTAATAAGACTCTCGTCTTATCAGTCTTATCTTCAAGCGCGCCATGCGCCTCCTCGTTCTCTCCTTCGATAACGCGAATGTGACCCTGTCACGGAGAGCTTCCTTCGCACTTCTCTCTCGCTCAGCTCTCGTGTGTATGCGAGAAGAGGGTTGAAAAGAGAGAAGATACCTATATATACACAGACAAGTGTGATAGGACGGATAGATCAATCTGATTTTCTTTCGATACATATACATGTTTATTTTAATCAACGATTTTTCTTTTATTGGCTATAGCTGCTGATATACGAAAGAAAATCATGGAACGATAAATAAACGAATTGGGAGCTATAATATAACACAGAGCAATCGCGAGAGTTTGTTTGCAGCAGCAGCACCGGACGCTTCAAATAAACCGGCTGACTTTTATCGCAGTTTCTCTCGCAGCAGCGTTTGTTATTCGATTATAACTTTTCAAAGCCGCGTCAAAAAATTATTCGCGAGAGAAAAGGAACGAAAATTTGTGAGGATTAAAAATTTAATATAATAATCGTGACGGACGGAGGCGAGCCAGCGAGAAATCATAAAAGCGGATATGTATAAACGTGCTACTCTATTCAAAGAATTAGGGAGAATCCACCAGCTGGAAGTGAGAGAATTATAAAGTCAAGCCGAGAAAAAGCGCGTAGGTGGAAAAAAAAGAGAGAAGAGAGACGCCAGTGCTGCAGAAGAGGGTGAAATGCGAACATGCGATAATACCCATAAGTCTCGAGAGAAAGAGCGCTCGACGTGAAAGGGAGTCGAGCCTACCCGGCGATATGTGATTATGGAAATTGTGTATGAAAAGGGCCGTTGATTACCGTTAATGCAGCGCCCATAAATGCTATTATACAATATACATGCGCAGCTTCGGAAAATACCAAGTCGAGGAAGCGGGTGACTTTTTTTTTAAATCTTTTCAGCTCCTTTGTCTTTTGCAAAGTGTATAGGTACACACGTTACATTTACGCTGTTATAAATGATAAAGCATAATATATTATAAGAATAATGATAACGCTCGAAGTATACGAATACTTTATCCTTTTTTTTCAAACTCGTTTCACTCTGCGCGCAATCATCGATAAGAACAACGTCGCTCGCGCGTTACAGCGAGAATACACGCGAAGCTCGCGTGGAGAAAAAAAAAGTTTGCGCGATTGCTCGCTCGTGTGCTAATTCGCTTTATACTTCGCACAATATACTACGCGCGCGCAGGAGAAAAATCAATAGCAAACGTCGCTGCGGCTGCAAAAAGCGCAGACACACATACGTGCACGCGGAAAAAAGGGAAGTGTATAACGTATATATGTAATCGCTGAGGAAATAGGGCTTCTCGCTGGTATAGTATAGCCGGTCACGAACCTCGTCGTCGTCGTCGTCGTCGTCGTCGCCTGTGTCCCGATAACATCTCACAGACGTAAGGAAGGCAGCGTTTGCGTAATTAATAGCGCGACGTGTAGTCGCGTCCTGTGTGGCGGTGCACGCGAGAACCGCCGCACATATTTTCACTGGCTAGCTTTTTCTCTTTATGCTCACGAGCTTTATAATCGTATTATACGAGATTGGTCTTATATGTATGTGTGTGTATGTATGTGATGCGAATGATTTACTCTACCGATGGACGGAGAGCAATACGTATTGGGTATATATACCTGTATAAGTGAATAGTTATCTCATTCTTTTACGACCGCGGGGCCTACTTCGCGTGTTCGAAGTCTATATACCTACACGTAATTTAGAGTCGTTCGATGCTTTTACTAGCGACATATTAGAGTGATTTATTAAGAACCAGCTGACATTTAGGTTTGGATTTCGGTGACTTGGTTTTATTTATATATACGCGCAAAATGCGAGCAAAACAACAATTCGCGTCGCTATCTCAGCGGAGCGACGGATCATCTGCTCGATATCGACTCTACCGCGGTGTATACATATTTAGAGACAGCCATGAATACATACTCGAGTTCGTGACGCAATTGAAGGATAGAGAGAGATAGAGAGTCACGAAGTGTGCGCGTAATTCTACTGGTCAATTTTGTTAATTCCATATTTAGAAGAGAATAACGCAGATGACAATCAATTATATATATCCACGTCACCGCCTACGTAAGTTTTCTAAACATAGCCCCAGACGAAAATGCAGCTTATAAAATGCAGCCATTTGCAAACTTATACACTCGTGTTGGTAAAGAGTAATGAAAACGCGCGCGAAAATCGCTGAGCGTATAATATAGCTATACCTATATGTATATACTGCGCGTCGTTGTGTGAATATTAGGTAAAGCGTAATTGGACTCGTTATACACGAGCGTCGAACCGCGAAATCGTGGTTTTTGGCTCACATGCAATTTATCGACGAAAACGCAAATAAATGTACAACGCTGCATATATAAAGGCGGCGACGTAAACTCGGCCACGCGCTTTATTACGCAAACGGTAATTTGAAAAAGAACAATGTGTATACGATGATTAAATTTACGATCTTTCGAAATTAGCAAACGCCAATTCGCCCAACCAGCTCACTATTATATCGTCACATTTGTAACATACTCATATATTTATTACGCTCAATTATCGTACCCATTATTTACGTTATGTACCGTCTGCATTTAAGAAAATTACAACTAAAAAAGTGACTCTCAGTGGAAAAAAATTCTGTTTACATAACGGCATCATCGCACAAGCAAACACGTACACACTTGTTAGGACTGCACGCGCGCCAGAATAAACCCCACCCTCGTTAAGATACAAGCGTCTAAAATTAAAATAACGCCGCACACGCGGTGTCAATCGCCTATAATAGAACCACAAGTGCTGCAGGTGACTTCTACTTTTTCTCTCCCCGGATTTTCAAGGCTACGCCAGGAGAGCTACCTGTCTGCCGCCGTAGATGTCGCAAGAGAGAGAGAGAGAGAGAGAGAGAGAGAGAGAGAGAGAGAGCTAATATTAGTCGACTAATAAAATTGGCGTAGCGGCCAAGTGTCGCGTGTGTATCTGTCTCTCGATGCGCAGTATGCAAGTGGTCCGTGAGAAAGTGAACTTTTGAGTATCAATAAGAGCTGCTTCTGTGTTTTGCCGAGAAGCAAGGACGCCGCGCTCGGAAGCACTCGCAGTTCTCGTGTAAATACTGCGATACGTTTGTAATTCGCAGTAGTGAGTTTTGTCTTTTGACGTGGAAAGATTGATTTCACTTTGGATTTCGTATACGGATCGAGAGACTTTTGAACGCGAGAGGAAAGCTGAAACTTTGCAATAAAACGAGTTGAAGTTTGAAATTTGTGCAGCGAAATTAAAGTCTCAGCTCTCTATAGCTTCGAAGTGATTGAATCCGAATACATAAATACGAACCGACTAACGAGAAGCTGTACAGTCCGCAAATGGATATACATAGCATTCTCAAGCTGCATACAAACGCCCCTGAGATTTTAATTTATCAACTTCTTAAGAAGGACGTGAACGGAAGGAAAAAATTCAGTTTTCATCGTAGCACTAGAAATTCCGCACGTGACCCGACACTTTCCAATCTAATTACGCTCGGTGTTGCTTAGTCGCAGTAGCTATATAAGTACCCACGTGGTGATACTAATTAGAGGTCAGAGCGGAGGAATGTGTCGTCGATGGCTAGCAAAATAGAATTTTAATTGCTGCTGATTAGCCGCACGCGGCGAAAGTTAATTGTTTCACCTACTGCCGCGCGCACAGCGAGAACCTATAATGACCACTCATGCGTGAAAGTGTGCGGTGCTTTTGTCGCAGGCGTTGATTGAAATTTCGTTCTTTGACATTGTTATACATATATACGGAGCTAGTCGTGCTGCTCTCTTTGTTCTAGTTTTGCGAGTGATTTGCGAGGTTGAAACTTTTGGTGTGTTTATAATTGTTCAAAAGTTATACGTGCATATCACAATTATGATCTCCAGATATACATAAAGCAGTAAAAGTTAATAACGTCTCATCTTAACTGCGCAGTTAATAACGAGAGAGATTCATATGGCCGATATCATTCAAAAAAGTTTTCGAATAAAAAAGAACTTTCCCTTGATGGCGCCGATGTTACAAGGGAAGAGAGCGAGAGCTCGCTCTGTAACGAGATATATAAGGTACACCTCAAGGTTAACAACGCCTTCGCTCTTCCCTCCGATAAAGTCGTTTTAGGAAGGTAATAATTTCTATCGCAACGGCAGATCTTATATATGTTTCGTGAAACGACCACCTGCGCATCGGAAGATAAAAAAAGTCGCTGGCTCGGAGGACTACTCTCTGTTTTTATCGAAGTTCCAGAGGATATGGGTATAGTGGGACGATAGCTGCGGGTTTGAATCTCCGTTTAACGGAAATCGATGGATTCAGCACGAAATCTAAGAGCTGCACATACTGTGATCGTCACCTTTTGACGAAGAAAAAAAAGTATATTTAAAAAAATTTCTAACGAGTCGATCGGATAGTCTGCACAACACCTCTTATAAAAAAAGAGGATCATCGCATGAAATCTTTCTTTGGGCAGAATATTCAAAACCGACGATAAAAAACACAAAGATCGGCGCGGAAGAACCACAACTGCAGCAGCGGCGGTGGCAGCCCCTCATGATAGTTAATCGTCAGTCGAGCTAAAAACAGACAGTCTACTAGTAGTAGTCGGGACGCATCACGCGAATATATAGGCGCCGATTTGTCTACCTCCCACCGCCGACAAATTGATCGGACAATCTGCTGCTCTCTGTCGATGTGTGTGGATGAGTGCGAAAGAGCAGTTATAGACAGAGCGGAAGCTTACTGCCGCAATTTTGGAGGTTCGTGCAACGAGTCGGCAAACGCGACGATTAGGCCGACTGCGAAAAT
Source organism: Pteromalus puparum (assembly GCA_012977825.3). Lineage (NCBI taxonomy): Eukaryota > Metazoa > Arthropoda > Insecta > Hymenoptera > Pteromalidae > Pteromalus > Pteromalus puparum. The sequence continues at coordinate 57,318,510 of CM053172.1, read as the reverse complement.
TGCCACTTTTCCGAAGCGGCCGCTTTCACGCGATGATGAACCGTGATTTGCTGTAGGATCGGCTATGTATGTATGTATGTATGTGTATATGTGTATTGACACTGGGCTTTCATCGCTTTTATAGACGAGAGAAGGTTTATAAGAGAGAGCGAGACTGTAAATTCGCGCGATATTGATGTTTACATATACCAATACTACAACCATCCAAAACTCCACTTCCGTCGTCGGCACATAATGCGTTTATCCTCATCTAGCTAATAAAGCCGTCAATGTCTACAATTACCCTATGACACACACAATACCCTCGAAAACTCGAGTATAGAGATCCACACACTTTTCCGGTGAGGCATCATCAGCGGTACCTACTCTCGTCCGTTTATATATTCTGTCCTCCCCTCCTCCAACAGGAATGAAATTATACGCGCACCGAAAACTCCCGCGGCGAGCTTTCAAGCTGTGCGCTAGAGATACGTCATAGGCTATACAGCGCGCTGTTACCGCCACCGAATCCCCAACAATGCGACCGCCGCCGAGAAGAGGATCAGAAATACTCAGAGCGATGCCCTATGATACACATGAGAGAGGGATATATATACATAGAAAGAGCTTAAGCATTGACTTTTCGTTTGCTAAACTGGTTGATGCGATTATGCTGTGCGCGCGACAATGTTTGAGGAATGCAGTTCATAATAAGTAGCTTATCCGTGGAATAGTACGTCTACGCGCAAAAAAAAGGCGTCTCTCTAATTGTCTATCGGAACGTGTACACACACGCGGACTAGCACTTTATCGTGTTTCATAGTATACACCGTGTAATTCTTTTAATAACACATGTGCTTCTCGGCTGTAAACGGTGTGCATAATACGAGAGCGCCTCGGAAGTCTAAGAGACAGCGCAGCGGCATATAACGGAGACTCGTCGCCCCGTCACACGTATATATATATATATGTATGTTCCACATATGCAAATCTGTCGGTTCGCGTGCGAATGTAGAGCGCGCGTATCGTTATCTCTCTCTATACCGCACTGTCGCGTGAATTTCTATTTTTCGCGAATGCTCTGCTCTCCAGATCCGTGATGTTAAACACCAATTGTGCGCGTAAAAAAATTCCCTAAAAAATATTCCAAAGTCTCTCTTGAGAAAAAAGACGCCCATAATGCTCACGTCGAGCTCGTGTAACAAAGCAAAGTACGCAGAATGGCCTCTCTTCGCTTCATCTATTATGTCCCATTACACATGCGCGCCCATTACAAATGCCGTCCGCGCGCACGCGCTCGATGCTATATATACGTATATATACTATGCGCTAGCTGCATGAGTGATGCGACTGCAAAATCTCGGGGCGGCCACGAAAACGGATTGCTCTGCTCCACTTTTGCCTCGTCGCTCGATTTTGCGAGTTCGCAGCTGGCTTCGAGCGAGAATTTTTTTTTTTTGTTTTGGTGTTTTTTTTCGCGTGCGTTGAGGGTTGAAAAGGGGCTGCGCAAGATGTATAGAGAGTCGGAGGCTTTTTGTGTAGGATTCGATTTAGAACAATGAGCTCTCGGTAGTTTAGCTTCGTATTCCTTTTCTATACACGTGTATACACGCTTTGAAAAGCCTTCTCTTAAGAGCTGGCACTGTCGACAATTTCTCCTCGAGTTATGGATTAAGTATATATACCATCTAGAATCCAAATTAAAATACCGTATATATATATTTCCAGCTGCTTGCGCCGAGGCCCTTAGTAGCAAAGCACCCGCATAGACAACAAACGACGCTATCGCAGCGCAATTTTCACCTAGTCCCCGCTCTCTCTCACGCGTGTTAATTTCGACCGCAAAACTCCGAGCAATCTTCTCCGAAAACATGCGCGTAACTCTCCTCGCTCCACATTATATATCGCCCTCGTATATATAGCTCATATACACACGCGCGTTCGCGGCTCATGTGGCTACATTCCGCGCATACGAAATCAGCATCAGAGTATAGCGCAGCCTCGAGAAAAGCAACCACCACCACCACCACGATTGAACTTAAGCGCAATAGTATATATAAAGGAGAATTGAATTTGCATTGCGCACTGCGTCGTCGCGTCGCCGATTCGATTTCCAACTCGTCGGCATTGTTCCTTAATTGAACTGGAGCGATGAAGAGGAGGGATAGATTCTAATTACGAATGCCTAATAGCAAGCGCGAGAGTCTTCTTTATTCGCGAGTTGCTGCTGAGAGAGCTATATCGAAGGACGGACGTAATGCGTGCAGAGTGTGTGTCACCTTCGAATTCCGAAGCGTATGATTATTATAGGCTACTGCTGTAGTAGCTACTGCATGCGGAGATTAATCTCTGTGGGGAGAGAGATGAGGTGCTTCAGGGTTCCAGTTAGAGTATAGTTATTGTTATCGTGATATGGTTTTAGCAGCAGTATAGTTTTTGGAAGGAGTTTATCGCTGCAGTAATAATTGTGATCGAATTTCACAATTCCAACGGCTTTGTCTTTTATAATTATGATTTATTTAAATGCCGAGAGAATTGAATAATGCATCGTATATGCTCGAAATGTCCCGATGATTATTAAATTATTAATACCATGTATTACGAATCATTTGTTATTATAATATTATCACCTCCGTATGTGGAATACGATACGTATAGTCGCTACTTCATTTGGAGGTGGAGGAAAAACACGCTGATAACAGCTTACAAGACAATCGTAATTTCGACGAAAACGCAGCACTTGTATAGATCCATCAACGAGCAAACATACGCCGAAAATATTTTCCTCGCTAAACGTTCCAAACACACACACCCATCACGCTCGCAACGCTTCACGCAACAATTCACCCACGAATGAAGCCTATAAATGTATTAATAACCCTCTGGTGTGTATACATCCGCTGATTCCCCAAAAATCCACAGAGCGGCAGCCTTATACCTTCAAGAAGCATTACTCAGATGCTATGCAAATGACGCATAAGAAAACATGCGTCGAGAAAAGGCTTCTCCTTTGAGATGAGTCAGACACAACGGCGGCGGCTATATAACGCTCGCTCGACTGAGGAGCGAGAATCTCAGAGTCGAGAGCATCGCCCACGCAACGATCGTTATCTCAGCGGACGCTCTGATTTTTCCCGGTGCTACTGCACTTGGTCGCGCGAGCGCAAACGTTGTTGATGCTTTGACTTTGAAATTCTTCTCAAGGCGAATAAGCATCGATTTTCGGGGCATCACAGGCGGAATTGTTTTTTGTGCGATGATGCGCTCGCTCTTCGGTTAAGTGCTTGAATTTATACACATTTGGATATAATGCAGAAGTGGTCGAAAAATATTCTCTTCTTCTATATAGTGATATATACGTATTTATTTTTAAGAAGGAAGATGTATGCGAGGTTTCCACCCGCCGGAATTTTTCAACCGTCTGAATTTGCAATGCCAATCGATAGCGCCGTGCACAACAATCGAATATATATTTTCGGCGTAAAATCAGCTATTTAGAACGAGAATCTGCATAGCTTTGTATACAAATAAAAGTCGTAGCACAATCAATTCTTCCATTTAAATCTCCCGCGCTTTCGCTCGTGAGCTGGCCCCAATCAATTAAGCCAATAACGTCGATGGCTCGCAAAAAATAGCAGAAACGCGCCTACTTCTCTCGTTTATACGTACATTACACTAACACACCTGCAGCGGGGGTGCGGAAGACTTCCTTTGTTCTCTTCCGTCGCCGAGCACGCGCTAATGAAAAGCTCCGAATATATATAGGTGTACTGAGAGCGCATTTTTTTTTCGCTCGAGAGGGGCACCCTTTTTTTCTGAATCTTCGCGCACCAAATGCGAGAACGCGCGCGTTTTAAAGTGAATTCAAGGCCTTGGTAATGCTTTCGCGTCGTTGCAGCGGGATGACAACGAATTTTTCGGACTAATTGGCTTGAAAATTCGCTTTACTGCGTCGTCCCTCTCGGATGGCTTATATATAGTGCAGTGTGTCTCTTCAGTTATACTATAGTCGTTTTTATGTTAGCAGATATGTCTCTATATACGTACACAATGCTGAACTTTTAATTGGCAAATATGAATAAAGTTCGTTTATATGCGCTGTTAGTAATAATAACAAATTTTACGGACGAACGAGAACCAGCTGACAGGTATGTAAAAATACTTACGCCGTATTGTTTTGGTAAAATCAAATGCGCGACGAGTCTAATTATATTTTATTTTTATCTAGCTGCTTTTCATTTATACGAGACTGAACGGTGACCTTCGCAGACTCTAATACAAAAAGTTCATCAGAACGGTCTCTAAAATCCATCAAAAGTTCTGGTCGCCCTTGACACGGACAATCCTCAGAGAGATGTACTGCAGATACAAAAGAATCGTGACTCTCTGGACACGAGAGATCCTCGCGGAAATTCCTCCGTTTACACACACACACACACACACACACGGCGATGAAAACGATCTCAATCAGTGGTCAGTACGACCTCCCTTTTTCATTATCTGCCACTTCCTTTTCTCTCTCGCTTGTCGTCGTCGCGGTCTTTCTCATTATCTTCGAACATATACATGGGCTGTTATGCGCTGCCGCCACCGCCGTCGACTCCTGTGCAGGTAATGGGCTATAACAACCTTGTCTCTCTCTCTCTCTCGCTGAGCCACGACGCCGGTGGTATACGCTTTAAGAGCCATATAGCCGTGCACTACATGGGTGCAGTATACAGAGGGAGCGACGTGTATGTATATGTGTGTGACCAGTAAGGTGTTAACGATGAATTTCGATCTGGTCTTGCGGTGTGGCGAGATTTGGTAGAAGGCCAAAAACGTGGAGGAGAGAAAGACAGAGAGAGGGGGAAACGAGGGGCCAAGGGCACCGTATAGTCCGGCTATATGCTTCTGGCTTTCCCAGTCGTGATGCTCGTGGTGGTTGTTGTGCGCTATATATATACGAGAGTGCGGATGCTTTGGCAAAGCTTTGTTGGACAGAGCGTTAGGGCTCCTTTGTAGCTTTGCACTTCACTTTGCAATCTTCAATTTGCTTGTCTCGCTATTATACGACGAGTCTAATTAAAGGCTACACGTATACGCTTTCAAGTATAATTGCGCTTGGTATAATATCAGCTCAAGTTTTAAAACACGTTTTTTCATTATTCCCACGCTAGCAAAAATAAGTCTCACACCTCAATCGAGCGAACGGCTGACTTTATCTTCCTGGAGCCGCGCGCGCGCATTCGATTTTTCTCCTCCGCAGTCTTATATACCCCCGCGGGCATATTCTTCCTCTCCAGTATACTACCGACGGCTTTTTATATCAAAACCACAGTAGCTTCTTCTTCTTCTTCTATACTTTAGTTCGCCTTTCACGAGCGAGAGGGAGACCTTCGGTTTGGAGTACAGTGTGCGTCGTTGCCACAGCCGCCGTGCCAAAGTATCGCCGCGGGGAAAAGGGATGTTGATGCACCGGCAGCTGCTTTATTATTGGAAAAAGACTTATACACACACGAGTATTGTGATTTATACGAAAGCAGCTTTGTCGGATGGCTGAGTTTCTTGAATATATATTTCAGATTAAAAGCGTCGTACGAGTATAACTCCGACGATCAGGTGATGACTCTTATCGTCATAATACGGTTAGAAGTCAAGTTTGAATTAATAGCTCGAGCTAGACACAATGACTTTTTATCTCATACTATATATGGACATCGCGCACACTGAATAAACGACAAATCCAAAGAAAACGAGGATAAAGTTAGAAATACTGTTACTGTTACTGTTACACATCCCTTATATATACCACGAGCACAAAGCAATTATTTACATTGCACGAAACTTCCCTAACTCAAGTTTGCTCAGAGCGTAATATAAACTTAGCAGTACACGCATAAAATGCAATCCCTCTCTTCTACCTGATGGTCCGTACGCACACTTTGCTTGTATTATTAATAATAAAAGCAGCGCGGCTATATGTATATGTACGCAAATAGAAAGCGAGGCAAGTTCAACGTATATAGTGTTGGCCATTCAAGGTTGCAGCAGCTCTATATAATACGCACACGCACGTAATGATAAGGAACTTTATCGCGCGTGCCCTGAGTGCACATTGTGCTCTCGCGTGTGCATACACTGGTCCTTTTATTATATGAAAAAAAAAAAAACGCATCGGAGCCGGCTCTAAAGGTTATTTTTTCCTCGGCGATAGATATGTCGGCTCGCTTCCGTTATGCGCGTGTTTATGAATGAGGCGTGATTGAGAGAGTTATATATGCGATGTTTCTCTTTGTTCACGCATAATCAGCAGCGTTCTTCCGGTCCTCTTATTTTTATTGTTTTTTTTTTGCGCTGTCGTCGCAACAAATGTCTATATAATAATTTCCGAGCTCCGAGAGATAATCCATCCATCCCAAGCCCTCGAAAAGAGATCCGCATCAGCAGTACCAGTCGCATACTTCACTATATATTACAGCGTGTTAAGCGATTTGCATAACCAGGAAAGCTCTAGGCATTGTTACCAAGAGAATAGTATAATATACGCCGTACAGTGTGCAGTGCTCGAATTTGCGCGCTGATGATCGCTCGCGTAATTTGCTCGTCCGGCCACGTGCTGCAGATGCTATATACCAAGTGTACACTCGACTCTGGTCACTCGCTCGCGCGTGCCGATGTGCTTATGCTGTTTACCTTCGCGTCTGTGTGCGAGTTTCCGTTCTCTTAGCTGAGTGTGGGTAAATATTTGCGAGTTCTTATAATTTTCGCGCGAGAAAGATGCTCGGCTCGGTTTCTGCTTTTTTTTTTCCTTCATTATTTAAGCGCAATTGCATAAAGAATTTCAATTAGTCGCAGAAGAACGTCGGATTCGTAGAATAGGACAGCAGCGCCAGTCCGTGATTAGGATTCTTTGAAAAGCATCCTAGGAGTTTGTCGCGGCATTCTTCGTTTCTCACAATCTCATTCTCTGATTTGCATATAATATCCAACACAGATTTATTATGCGCATCGTAGCGAGATATATTCGCAAAACCGCATCCAATACCTATAATATAGATCTGGATGAAGCCAAGCATGTCAAAAGTCACGAACGCAGCGAGCCGAGCGCAGTGTTTGTTGTCAAATATGCCAGTCTGGATATTAGCCGCGCGAAAATCCATATACCGCGAGATTCCTCGTCTAGCTCCGTTGATATTGGCTTGCCGCCAACGTGCCTACACTCTCGCGCGTTGGAATCGCTCATTTCTTTAATAAACGCACGCACGCACATATCATAATATACCGATCGTAAATATCGGTTCTCTTTCGTATGAGAAAAAAAATCTGTTCTCTCGGGGGTGTGTACGTATATAGAAATTTGCGGCAATATAGCTAAAGGATAACGGGGGGCGGTTTGTTTTTCCCGCGCTCGCAAGACCTTTGCAATGCAGCGAACGTCATATATATACAATCACAGAGAATGACGTCAGAGAAAGAAGTGCCAAACGACGACAGGCCGAGTTATTGCTTTTCATCAAATTTTCCGCGGGCGCGCTATATATTGATGGGGATTATTTTCAGAGAGAAAGTTCTTCATGCGCATGTGTGTTATGAATTTTATTGTCAGCTGCAGTGCGGACAGAAAGAAACTTGTTTCCTTAATCTCGAGGATTTCTCTCGCAGACTACTGGACATGCAACAATTAAAACTTAATCCAAAACTAAGTGTCAACGGTGTTGCCGTCTCTGATCTCTAGCAGTTAAGGATCTTATATACTTATACGGTTGAAACTTGTCGGATTATAAGTACAGAGCAGATTCGTATCGGGAGCTGACGGACGAAAGCTCGCGTAATTGGGACTCTGCTGCAGTACTTTCTTTGTAGTTTTGTTTTAGAGATACGAAGGTGATTCACACAGCGAGACGACAACAGGTTCTTTGCACACTGTTATTATTATCCCAAAAATAGACATTACGCGCGTGTGATCGACTTATATCTGATTAATTCTCGAGTTATCGAGCGATAACGAGGAAAAAAATACTTCACTCTTGAAGAGGGTCCCTACAAAATTAAGTGAGATATGATGCGTCCACAGAGAGTCATAAATCAAGGAGTTTAATATATAAAAAGTGTCTCGCACAGACACAGTTTCCAATAAATAAACTTTTTTGAAATGCTCAAGTGCTCTCATTTAAATTAATCAAGAATTCTCGCTTTCATCAGAATCTTTTCGATCAGATTCACTTCATACGAGCTAGCATACGAATTCATCAATCTATCAGATTTCAATTGACTTTTAATTAACGAAAAATCTCTTTTGCACATATAACGCACCCAAAAAAATATCTACCCGTCGGGGCCGATAAATCCCCTGGCTTTCCATTCAACGACATCAATTCACATCCATCCGTAAATCAAACACGACTATATCTCTCTGCTCGAAATTAAAATATCCCGTTCCAATATCTCGGCGTCCACTCAGCTGATTATCGAGAGCTACCGGCGCGTGCATAAATAAAAACATCAGGATTCTCTTTTCTCTGTCTCTCTCGAGACTACCGATAACAGCTGCCACTGCGCATGCAAATGTTAAGAAAAAAAAAAAAAAATCGACGCGTGATCTGGCTCCGCACCCTCGTGTGTATATACAACAAAAACTTTTTCTCTCTCCTCGCTCAACGTTGGACGATGACTGTTATAATAATGCCTGAAAGTTGCGGATGTGCCGTTATAATAGGCCGAGTTGCCGCCACGCGATGAGTTGCCGAAATAAAATTAATCGACGCTTTTTCCAGATTTCTCCGGCGATATTGTTTGTAACTATACGCTGTTTAGGCGGAACCGAGTTATTATTGTGCGATCGTATACAGGGGAGAGAAGCGTGGGACACAGCGACGTTGATGGAATTAAAATGTTATAGGATGGCTTTGCGCATACGCGGCATCGATACGCTTAAATTTTATTAGCCTGAATCAGATATTTTTTTTACCGAGTATATAGTACAGGCGTCAGTACTATTCGTCGAAGATGACGCTTGAATGCATTTTCAGAAACGATGTCAGTTTTACAAAGATAAGTAGACAAACTGTGTATTAGTGGTCACTGCGCTATGAATATGACTCACTTGTCACACACACGAGGATAATTGTTGTTAAATTATTCATAAGCTTTCTTCGCACGCCGCCGTTGAGTGTTTGTACACAATATTTACTACCGTTTGCGTTATTTTTTGTTTGCTTCATCGGCGACACTGTACGACAATCATCGTAACTTTTTTTTTTGGCGATCGTTCGCGATAGTAATATAGGATTTACGCGCACGAAAAAAAAAATAGTGTACACTTTGTAGGATCTTGATAACCAACTCGTTTCCTCATATTTTAACGAGGAAAAAAATACACCAACGGATTCGAGTTAGACAACAATAACGTAATACAGCAATCGATTTAAAAAACGTTGTCGGATAAAATCTCGTAAGCCGCTATGTTATGTTCGCATCGCAAAATTAAAACGGACTCGCGATAATCGATTCAATACATAAATACCACACCAGCGTGCAAAACACCTCATAAAACGCAGAGGCGAAAGCGACGACGACTGATTACACACCTGTCGCCATAATTACACCGTCCGGGAGGAAACTCGTCGCTGCACTTGCTGCAATGAATCACGTTGCACTGACTTCGTTTTCCCACACCCGATAACGCTAGCGAAAAAAAAAATAAAATAAAATAATCGTTCCGAGAAAGAAAGAAAGAAAGAAAAAACTAAACCAACAAACCGCCGTCTCTATTCGAACGTTCACCCGAAAAAGCGCCGTGCGCGTTACACAGACAGATAAGTGTTAGGCGGCGCCGCGAGCGAGCGTATAGCCAGCTGAAAACTGATTACGGCCGATCGAAAGCTGATAAGCGCCGTATCCGGTGCATGATAAATGATATCGCGCTCGATCGGCTTACGAAATTTCCTCGGAGGTCCGCATGGGCGTGTATAGGTTATGTATACATATACATATGTGTGTGTGCATAAGACAAAGTCTACGATGGCTTTCGCTCATCGTGTATATTTTAATTAATTATCGGAGGTGGACAAGAGACAGAGAGAGAGAGAGAGCAACCTGGCTATTATAGATGTGGTATGTAAATTCGGGCGTTGTGTTGTGATTATTGGGAAAGTGCGTTATTGTACACGCGTATCATAGTAGTAGATTGCAATTTCGCCTCGAGAAAGAGAGAGAGAGAGAGAGAAAGTGATTAGCGCAGTGTTTATTTGGATCCACGTGGTTGAGTGCTTCCGAAGAAGAAAGTGTCGTAAAAGTAGATCAATGTCTTTCTCTCTTTTCTACGAGAGACATAAATAACAAGAAGTATAGAAATAATGACTGATGACTAATACTCGCGCATGTGTGTGCCACATTTTTTTTTTTTTTTGACTCCAGACGCGAATAAATTTCCGCAATAAAAACCATTAGCGACTTTGTAAACTTCGCTGATAAGATACACCGCGTACAGATAGACTACATTGTAACAAAAGAATGTCAGGCTGTATTTTTCATTGAAAAAAACAATCTCACAATGCATAAAACTTTTTAACGTTATAAAAAAAAAACACCTCACGTCGGAGCAACTCGCGGCAATCATTGTACTCTGAAAAGTCGATTTTCCCCCGCCCAGCTCTTTCTCTCTTTCTACGTGCTAAAGGGAAAATTGCGAAGCTACGGCGCAATCTCGGCTACCGCTATAACGAGGAAATATCAGGATCCGTTCCCGCATCGAAGCGAATCTCATTAATACACCCAGCGAAGCGTCCTCTGTACCTATAACACCAAATTTCGGCATACCTCGCATTCCAGAGTCACGATGCGTCATAAGAAGAAGAAAAAAAGAATAGGTATAAATCGATGCGCATTGTCTTTTCCGTCGAATCTTTCGGTGACCTTGCACGCGAGCGACTCTCACTTTCGAAAATATATCGCTGCTTTTTTAACCTCTCGCAGTTTTCGAGAAAGAGACAGAGATACCTAACAATCGGCGGAGTTGGCGCATTGTTTCGTTGCAACTAGAGCGCGCGCGTATGTACATAATGCTTCTATATACGCGAACGAGTCTCGATTTTAATCATCAGCGACTCTTGAACCTATATAGAGAAAACATTATACGGCTGCTGTGTGCATACTTATATAGCAATCTCTTCTTTTATCTGCAGTTAACACAGTACCTATAACACGCGCGCGCAGCATCACACAAAGACGAGGGTCTGTCCCAAAAGCGTCACGCCCGACTGACAGCTCCGCGGGATCATGATCCGAGGCGGATCCTTGACCGATAAGCCCACGGACAGGTAAGTGTGAGTTGTGTGGAGCTTGCCTGTATACGCGTTACGAGAAAGCGATCCGGCTAGACGATGCAATATAGACAGTGCATATGTGTCCACATAAGAGAGAGAAAGAGAGAGAATGAGATTCGCGTCGAGGCTGTGCAGCAGTGACACATGCAGCGAGTGTAGCGTTAGGTGCATTATACATGTATAAAGTCGTTCTCTCTCTCTCTCTCTCTCTCTCCCGAGCTGCTGTACGACCCGGCGCGCGTTGACTGTATATAAGATGTACAGCTATATACATAATACGTCACACATAGAGCGGCGTAAAAGAGAGACGCTCGTCGTAAAAGTACCTGGGTATGCAGTTGGATGGCGTACGATCAACTTCCCAGGTGGCGAAGAGCTTCATGGGGACGGGCCGGTTGGCCGGGGCCGACGTCTTGGTGCGCTCCGCCATTTTTCGGCTTCCCCTTATCCGCTGCTGCTGCTGCTGCTACTCCTCTCTCACATACACACTTGCACAGAACTGTTGTGTATACAACACACTCGCGCGCGCGCGAGTCTCTTTCTTTCTCTCTTGCGTACTTATGTATACGAGCCGCTCGCCCCGGGCGTTCCCTTGTCTCCCTGTGGACCTGTCGCCCACTACGAGCTCTCTCACATCGACTTCTCTTTCTGTGATGATAATGCGCTGCTCTATACTACTGCGCTGCTGCGTTGGGGGCGAGACGCGCGAGCGCGCGCGCGGCAGGAACACGGAGACCTGCTGCTCTCGGTGTTGGGCTGCTCTTCTCGCCTAGGCAGCGGCTCGACTGAGCGGCCAAACAGCCGATGGATGCTGCTCTCTTCGCTACTGGGTGGGGATCGCGAGCGATGTGTGTGTGTTGTTCATGTGTGCTGGTTGCAGTCGATATGGAGGACTGGGAAAAAGTCGCGGAGCTAGCGCCTGCTACTACTGCAGATTATCATTATCGTGATTCGTGGGAATCGTGGGGCCTATCACCGTTGGTAAGACAGGTGCGAGTGATCCTTATCGAGCGTTGGTTATGTAGAGTAACCTGTATTTTCAAATTTTTGGCGCGATCAAAATTTTTATTCTATTTTTTAAGAGTTCAAATATAATTAAAAAAAAATATTCCGACATCTGCGCGTTGTGCGTTGCTCTTGTCGACGATGAAGAAAATTCTGAAAATAAAATACGACTCATGTGCATAAATACATTAGATTTATTTGCTCTGACACTGTAATGTTAGATCAAGAGTTTCCTTAGATATTTACACATTTCGTATTTAAAAAAAAAAGTTGAACAGAATCTTGAGTGTCCCAAATACATAGTTTTGAAAAAATCAATTTCATCTACTAAAAAAACATAAGACTCCTGTAAAGAAATAATTTGTTCGAATGAAGGTATAAAAAAGTTGACCATTCGATGAGAGTACCTCTAAGTATGTTGGTTTGATTGCTTTATGACACTGAGTACAAAATGTACAATTTTTCAAAGTTTTACTGCAAAATTAGTTCGGGAAGAAAATTTACATGTCACTTGTAGGTATATTGGAAATTTACACAACTTTCCCCTGTTTGGAATTTCACAAACAAGCCCTTACTCCAATAATTGATGCTCCTGATTTTTGCACAGACTACCGCTGTCCACCCATAAGCTTGGCTTTGGCTCAGTGAAGAAAATAACTGCTCGGTCTCTGACCGTAGGGAATTCTCTCCTTTTTTATTACAAAATGCACATCGGACGTTTATTTCCGCATCGACCCTTCCGTCGTACTTCAACGTGTCTTCCACTGTCCGCGCGCTCCAAAGCACTTAAAAAAATCAACTAAACAAATTGGCATCTTATACAAGATGGTACGATAGCCACCACATGAGAACCGGTTGAATTCCAGCAACAAATAAGATAAAGTACATTCTTCTCTTGTTGCCTATCGCTGAGTAGGAAGAGTGTCCTTCTGGTATCACTCTGAGCTTGAGAGATCGCGTCAGGAAAAACGCCAGCGATCCGCTATAGTAGATAAGGACAGTGTAGAAACCTGGCCTTTTGAAAATTAGCGATGTCAACAGAGCTGCATTTATTCCTACATATTTGTAGCTGCAGTATGCTAACAGATCCAGATACCTCAAGCTTGTTTCAAGATTCATAACGTACAGGGTTATGATGTGAACTAGCAGTTCCACAATGCCCCATGCAAGTGCTGAACTAGCAGTTATGCCCAATTGCTCAGGAGTGAATTTCTCCTGGGTACCCAATGCAAGACCAGCCACCACTACGTATGTCAGAAAAGCCATTGTGGGAATGTACATGTCTGGTGCATTTCTCTCATAACGTGGTTGCAGGGGATGGTCTTGTTCATATTTAATCGACCAATCCTGTGAACAAATATTTTGAAAAATAATGGAACTGTATAACTGATGTTAAACTTTGAATATGACAAACTGTTTTACCTTGTGTGTAAATGGAAAAAATAGCAGGGTTAGCTTCATTAAAACATAGTCAGTGTCAACAGCAAAGTAATATTTAAGAGCAGTCACTGGCACATATTTTTCTATTTGTTGCTTGCCAACATTGGCTAAATCACTTCCATACTGCATTGCCACATTTGCGACCACAGGCTGGCTGAGTAGTTGACTGGCGAATTGACCTGTTCCCGCAAAGCCATCATTCCTTGTGCTAGTTGGGGTGTACGGCTGAGGTGGTGGACCAAATCCATACGAGGGAGGAAGAGTGCCAGGTCCTGCAGGAGGTCTCTCTTGTTCTGGCACATTGAATCCGTAGTCTGGTGGCATACCATTATTCATAGGCACCTGTGAATTGAATGTACTACATTAGTTACTTTGAAATCAAGAAGTAATGTAAACAACAGAAAACTAAGATTGTTTCATAATTTTAACAAGACAAAACATACCTGTTGGTTGTACATGTAAGGACTCGACGGCATTTGTGAAGCTGGAGAAGGAGAGGACAAACCAGCACTGGGATCCAGGACCCTCTTTGGTTTTCCTGAAAATACACCAAGCTACTGTAAGTCCCAACCAAAGCAGTCCAAAATATCAAAGAACCACGTCAGCCAATCTCGCTTTTGATGGAGCCATATCGCATCATCATAGAACCTAACCTCCCAGCGCCAACATGTTTCGCGTATTTACCTCAGTACCCAGCCAAAAAAACCATTAACTCTCGTCAAACAAACTAGGCCTACCGAACAGCTGTCCGCTCGTTAGCTCTGATCTCGCATAAAGTCGAGAAAACAGAAGAAAGAAGAGAAAAAAGCGCGTACTCACCCCTCCGAGCTCCAGTATGATTGTAATTCATTTTCCGCGTGCGCGTGTGTGTGTGTGTGTGCGTGTGATTGAGCTTTCTTCAAGAAGAAGAGCAGCTTAGGTATATAAGTATAAGCTATGTGTTCAGCGGCTTGTTCTCACGACGGCGATGGCAACGAAGAGCTGCAGTTGCACTGGTCGTGCGCTTGCTTGCTCTTCCGGATCCGGATGTAAATCTATTTACAGGCTTTTTTACGATCACAAAGAGTAGGCATCCCCTCAGACGCGCGGCGCACTATCAAAAACAACAAATCGAGCCAGCAGTAGCAGCGCTCACCGCCATGTCCAACTGAAAACTGCCAACGCCAAAATTATACGAGCTTCTGCTGCAGCTGTCTCCATCTATATCTATATAGGGTGCACTTTATCGCGCCACATGCACTCGCCTACGTTATGTATTCTCGCCGATTGTCAAGTATCGTTCATTCACTTGTTTTGCTCGGCTGATTTTTCTCTCGCATTATACGAATCGCTAATTTCAGATAATATGCGATTGCGTGTGCTCGTATATGGCTATTGCGGTGTACGATATAGGTGACTAATTCTCGATTGACGATTTGTGTATACGGACTGATGCGGTATATATACGTATGTGAGAGAGCCGGATACGGAAATTTGCATATTTACGTGGACAGAAGCTGGATTTCGGAATTAATCGGGCTGTCTATTTGTAGCCCGAAGTATACGCGGATGTATTGCTGAGGTGTGTAATTTGCAAATGACACGACTGTATATCGTTATATCGAAATGTTGACAATAATTATCCTTTATTCTTGATTTACGGGTGAATCATTTAAATTTAAAGTTCATTTAAAATGATATCAATGATGCTCCAAAATGGCATTTACCTGCGAAATGACAGTTTGGGAGAAGATTATTTCGATGTTAAATAAGTTCAGTAGTTTGCAATTTGATCAATTTAACGTCAGTATTTTAAAATATGAGAGTACTCCGAAATTTTGGAGCAACTCCGATACTATACAATTATCGAACAAGGGCATTTCTGCTATAAAAAATATTTAAAAACTATAGACACGAGTGAACGTCATTGATAATGCACAATTAACATCGATTGAAAATTCAGCAAAAAAAATGAACAAGTGCAAAAGCTCGGTGAAAACCAAGAGAAAAAAAAAGACGAGGGGGCACCCGGGTTTGAACCGGGGACCTCTCGATCTGCAGTCGAATGCTCTACCACTGAGCTATACCCCCAACTTGTCCGCACAACTCGGCTTGGCCTACTTAGCCACAGAGCAGCTCGAGGTTAGGATTTGCATACGTTCAGGCGCGAGATTTAACGTGTATCGCTCTATATACCACCTGCTCTGTAACTATATACTCAAGAAACGTGTTGCATACGATCAGGGGTAGTTATATTTCATATTACTTTTACCGACAATCTGATTGTGATTCCTAACAAGGCATAATATTTCATATTTGATATCGATTACGATCAGGCTTCCATTGTACCCTTAACTTAACACTCTTCAAACAATACCACTGAACAACTTTTATTTAATTCAATTATTTTAAGTGACGACTGTAAGCTTCACGTTTCACTACACGAAAGCTCCAAGTACGAAAGTCATAAAGAGTCGCTTGTGAAAAGTATATGACAGGCAAAACGCGACACACGCGATGTAATAACCGCAACACCGCGACGTCTTCATAACTCACGCAGCCGTGAACGTATACATATGTATATAGTTGACGAAAAACTTTCTAGACGCCCTTTTGCGCGCTAATTACCAAACAGAGCATCTTCATTCCCTCGCACACGTCGCGCGTGAACCGCGCGACGAGTCTCCCGCGCGCGCGAAGAATTCCAATCATCGCAAGCTCTCGCAAGTTTCCCCATATCGATTTAATAATAATCACCCTCACCTCGGTTCGCGCAAGCTCTACTATATATACCTCTACATATACACCACCGTATGTGTATACTATTCACTCAATTTTCTAAAAAAAAAAAGGGAACGAAAATAAAAAAAAGCTCGACCAAATCCAAGTCCAGTCCATATGCGAATTCCATATCCATAGTATACAGCCACCCCCACCTCCGGTAGCTACACATATAGAGTTGTTCCTAAGCAACACCGCGGCGCCGACGGGGTGCGTATTATACGCGAGAACGAGAGAGAGAGAGAGAGAGAGAGAGGTACGTGTGCCGGCGCGACGGTGCCCGCGTGCAGTCGCTGCGATATGCCGTCCGCGCGAGGACGCGACTACGTCGCTGCTGGATATCGTAGGCTCACTCGGCTGCAGACTATCGCGGGGAAGGACAGGCTACTGCACCCTTGATGCGTGAGTATCACTCGTTCGCGCGATCAGCTTTATTTATGACTGTGGGCCTTTGTTTTCCCTTCTGTTCTATACTTCAGGTTTCGAATTTTAATAGCTTTTGCGCGGGGAGAGCTGGCTTCTCTTCTTTTTTCTACGTTCGTTATATCTCTCTTTTTTTTTTTTAATTTAAGAGCGATTATTCAGAGTCGATTTCCGTATTGGCGCCGTCTAGTTCTCGATTATTTTTTTTTTTAAATCGTTGTTATAATTCGAATTTCACTGGTGTAAATACGCGGGAATGTGTGCTTTTCGTGCCTCGAATATGACGAGGAAGCAGTGGCGATGGCGTGACGGGGAAATCGACACTCCTTAATGTCCCATTCTGCAATTTTTATTAGTGACTCCTGATTAGATCACTATTGTGACAATTCGCCAATGCTCACAATAGTATGGATAGTCGGCTGGTTTTGCGTGTAATATGATCGCGACAGATGAAACGGAAATCGTTAAATTATTTTTAAAACGATGCGTCTACACACACTCTCGTACAATGTATTGTGCTCTTATAGAATTATTTTAATTCAATAAAATCATGAAAAGCTCACAGCTCCCCGTATGTACTTGATAAAAATAAAAAATAAAAAATAGTTACTAAACCACTACGCGCAGACAACCGAGTAATTTTCCCGGAATTTTTCCATCGCGTTAACGTACAACTCGGTACATCTTTCCCTTAAACTAATCACGCGAACCACCGAGCCATGCATTCATGCACATCATTATACTACACCATTCACTTACACCTACACTTGGCGTAAAATCGAAGAAAGCACATGAGCGTATTTCGCGCTTTGTGTGTTATATGTGCGTGATTCAGCCCAGCTTCGAGGATCGAAGCGTCGACGGCAATGCTTATCGGCTCGATTAACCCAGTGCTGCCTCGATGAAAAAAAAAAAAGAAAGGAAATGCAGCCTTACGGGGAAGAAAAGGTAGTAGAGGCGCGTGGCACCGTTTTCTCGCTTCGCGATAGAGTATATGTGTATGGGCGTTTGTGATTCGGGCTCTTTAGGCCGATAAAAAATCGATGAGGCGATGAGTACTCTGGCTATTTTTCTTGCCGAGAGCTTTGTGTGCAAGTTCGATTAACGAGGGATTTATGCTGTAATATTTTTCTTTTTTCTTTTTAATTTCATTAAATATAAAAACGTTTCGCTTTCTTTTCATTTTTTTTCTCCGCTACGGCTTATGTTTATATACTATATTCGAACGATCGAATAGATTGCAGGTATGTCGAGTAACATTTCTAGTTGATGAGAAAATGAAATATAGTCCAAATAAACATACATCTTTATGGAGGCATATCTATAATTTCTTTAAAATGAGTGTATTCCAAACACGATAAGACAGTAGTGTGAATCGCATGCGTGTCACTGCAGTCGCGCATAATTGAAGTATGCATCTCTCCCGCACGTATACACTATATATTATAAACTGCAATATCGGATGCACACGCTCGAGTTTATGATGCCGTCGCATCGACAAAGTAACGATTTCCAGTCATCACCGAGACACGTGAGTGTGTACTGCTTCGCGCTATTGTTGAGTTCGTTGCCTCTCGGCTATTGCCTGCACCTCTTATATGCAGTGTTGTGTGCATAAACTCGATCTCGTGTATACCTATGTGTGTGCGGATGCCCTTTTAATCGGGAGGAGAGGCTCGATTGCATTAGTTTAATTAATGCAGGAGTGTCTTGTTCTTTTGTGTGCGTTTTCGTTGTATTTGGAAAGTTTTCAAGAGAATATAATCATTATTTTAAGGTATTCGGTTCGTGTAAGGGTTTATTAAAAAATTGAATAAACGCTCGTTTTATAATTCCGCACAAGGAAGCAAATAGTATCTATATTTCATAAACATAATGATTTCACGATGACTTTTAACTCTATATAAAATCACACTACAAATCGAATGCTACATCGGAACTTTCAAAGCCGGGGTGCGTTCGGCAATTGCCTTCAGTAGAATTTCAGTAAAAGGCACTAAACATTTTTGTTGGCAGCATTGCTGGTAATACACGGTGTTCAAACATTGTCACCAACCTTATTTGACAAAAATGTTTAGTGAGTTTTACTGAAATTCTACTGAAGCAATTGCGGAACGTACCCCCGGTGCATTCAACCGTTCGCGCGGAGCAATGGAACTTGTTTATTGCGCTCTCTCTCTCTCTCTCTCTCCCTCGGTTTATCGGCGAACAGTAAAAGTTTGCAATTTTGCATTTAAGTTACCCCAACACAGCATTTCGATGAATATAGGATAGAGAGAAACGCGTTGTTCGTAGAATCTTGGCACGACTATTATAGGCATATGCATTGTGCGATGCGAAAAAAGTATAAAACTATGTAAGTACACTTATATACTCCCTCGTTAAACTACAACACTGTATATATTGCGTTATTGACTTAGACTTGAACTTGTAATTGAATGTCATGCACCATATACACACAGACAAGCTGATCGATTGTTGGTTATTCGAATGATTCCCAAACCACAGTATTGATCGATGACATGCAGGCACGTATTTTGCGAAATGACTTTTCTCATCGAGTACCACCGTGCTCCGTTTAACCCAGTTATTATTCCCGTGAAAATGGTCTATATATAAAATACAAATGAGGTCTCGCACTTCCAACTCGTTGCGATGAACAAAAAGAAGGTATAAAATCCGTCGGCCGATTTTTTTCATTCCAATAGCATCGTCAGCATTGTCTGCCAGAGCGAGAGAGAGAGAGGAGAATATCTCCCAGCACACGCGGGCTTCGAGGAGGGGAGTTAGCGTGACAGCTGATGGGCAGCGAGCTGGTCTGTTTAAGAACGCCGCGCCGCGTATAATGCAAGCAAGCCTCCGATGTGTATATGTGTGCTGTATATGCGAGAGCTACACGTAAATCCTCCTTCGGCTATCTGGAAAACTAGACTAGGAGAGCAGTAGCAGCGAGCGCCGAAACGAGGCGCGAAATCGTTAAATTATGCTCTCTTTTTCCATACCCAGTATAGCAGTATACCCCCTCCGAGAGGAATCGATCTTTCGTATTTTTGTGTATGTGTGAAACGCGGTCGTCGATGGGCTTCTTCTATTGCATATCATCTGCGAAAATTATCAGAAAATTTGCCCAAGACTATGTATAAGAGACGAGTTAGCTTGTTTAAGGATGTTCGTATGCGTGTATAGGCTGTATCGATTCTTTGAAATTATTTTGTATTTTAGTGGGGCAATTGATTGGATTGGGGCTGTGTTGTTCCGTTCTCGCACGCGGAAGCTCCGGCATGAATTTTTTAATGCACTGTAATGGAGCTGCTTTTCGTTCTTCCGGAAAGTTCAAGTAAGACGGCAGACTCTCAGCTCTGTTACAAATAGTATTACAAGTGGTTGGAGGGAATAAACTTTTCTTTATAAAGTACAATTCTCTCGATTTTTCAAAATCTAAATTTGATAGTTCGAAACTTCATGTAATATTTCTGCTTAACCGAGCCATTCCCTCGTTTTCTCAAGTAGTCAAAGCCCGAGTCCGGTCGGCCAACACATGTAATACACTCGAAGCACCGTTGGCATCAAAAGGCCAGTCGCGGTAGTCTCGACCTTGTCTCTCGGGCTGATCTGCATGCGTCCCAGTCGCAAGGACGTCGCTGTTTCTCGTATATATACTAGCTAGTGAACGGTACAGTGTTTTGTCGCGCGCGTTGCCATGACGCCGAGTGACCTGGTCAATTCGTGCGGCGACCACGTGGTCAAGCGGCCGCACGAATACACATAGCCGATGTTGATTAAAGAATTTTTAATAAGTGTATGGTTTAGCGCGCGTGCGTTGCTTGCGTTATTTTTAGGCGGAATATGGATGATTCTTATTTGAGGGTGTCGAAAGTGTGTCACAAGGAGAGAGATTTTCTTCGATATTCCTTTTCCTTTGCTATCGAGGACGCATATTAGAGGATGTGTTTGTTAAGCGTCGCTTAATTTGAGGGATGATGATTGGTTCTCGTGCTTCTAACGATCTAGATATGACACATTATTCGATTCGATTATTATGCAAATTGGAGGCTGCACCTCAACGATCACAACGATAAATGTGTATACGATACTCGACAAACTCGTGGGTAAATAAACTAAACCAAAAGACCTGCATCGAAGCTACAGGAATCCAAAATGGTGTACAACATCGGTTAGATTCTCAAGGCGAATATGGAAAATGATCACTCTGCATAATCGTCTAATTAAATTCCAAGCTTCATCGATCGAGTGCTACGTACACCTATATAGCTCTCGGCAATGATAAGCCACGATCTAAAAATTCGATCTACATCGCGATCTCCATATACCTACCCCCTGCAGCCGAGCCTAATGAAAATTCAAGGTCGACTACTTCCTCTTATTCTCCCAACATCTATAAGCCGAACGTGCCTTCAAGCACAGCCCCGCACGCGCATACACATAACAGTTCCACTCGTCGTGCGTGCGCGTCAACATTACACTACTTCGTCTCCGAAATCTCGCGGCTCTCGAGATAAGCCTCGTATTATCAGTCCTGCCGATCGTGTCCTACATCTTTGTGGCCCGCTCGCGCGAGCACGAATGCCATGTTCGTGGTTCTCCTTTTCTTTGTAGGCGTGTATGTGTGCAGTGTACGTGTATAATAAGACAGACGAAAAAATAAAACAGGTCAGCAGCGGCGGCGGCGGCAGCAGCCCACCACCAGCAGCTGACGGTGCTAATCGCCGGCGAGGCGCTCGAGGAGTCGTTGCGCGACCGGTGGATGGTGAGGAGCTTCGCTCTCTTGAAGGATGGTGAGCCCAGGTACTGAGGGCCGTGACAGGCCCAGGAGGACAAGGCGAATTTTCCTGCAGCACATATCTCCGGTACGTTGTTACGATCGACGCTTATAACTATAGTATAAATAAGATCTGTGCGCATCAGTATAACGACAGCTTTCAACTTAACGACTCTCGCGATTCGCGTGGCTCGAGCACGTTAGCGCCTAAACGTTGTCTTTTCGGAGAGCAATACATCACAGTCCAATTAACGGAGATAAACGCCCTCGCATATGATGCTTATCGTTTGAAGCTTCATCTGAAATCTCTCTTGATCCATGTATCGCAGAAATGTCAATCGGAGCCGAGGTGGTAGCGGCGCCGAGCCTGCAACATCGCGGAGCTCGGGCATGGACACGAGGGCACCACCGATCGCCTCGAGAACGCAAGAAAGGTGCCAACAACAGCAGCAGCAACAACAGCAGCAGCAGCAACAGCAGAAGAAGGAAGAGGTGACGCTGCCGCCACTAACGTCTTATCCGGTACAGCAACGTCACAAGACCAAATTCGCGTCGGTACCGTCCAACTGGAGAAACTCAGCTGGCCAAACTCCAGGACTTCTCAGACAGCAAGAGATTCAGAGACGACGGCCCTATAAGTGAGGACGCTTTGGTCTTGGTATACTTTTGCTGCTTATACTTGCTTTTTTTCTTTGCGGTCGTGCGCTTTGACGATAAATCGGTGACGTGAAACTGAAATTGAAAAAAATAACTAGTGTTAAACAATGAAAATATGTTTATATAGTTATGAATGTCGGAAGATTTTTTGTACAAAGGACAATTTCAGAGCAAACTGTTCCATCGCATTTAGCAAGTCATCAGCTCGAAGCGTTGCATAAAATTAAGCTCTGATCATAGATTATTGTGATTTATTGCACGAAAGCGCTTCAAACCTCGCATGCATGCGGTGTCTCGAGAAATCTATACCTTTATTAATTTACTTCCGACATTAGAGCGTGTACTATATACATATAAAAAAAAAAATTATTTGATGAGAAATAAAAAAAAAAATGATGCGCAGGGTGCTGGGAATCGGCGCGACGCCGTTGATGCACGCCTGTCAGCAGGCAGACCGAAGTCGTGTGCTAAAGCTTCTGCGCGAGCAGGAGGAGACAATCGGCTACCGGGACCGGACGCTCCGTAGCGCCCTCCACTACTGCATGGACGCGGCGACGGGTGGCGCGGTGGCCCAGGCGGCTCCTGAGCTCGTTGATGCCCCCGACGCCGATGGTCACACGGCTCTGCATCTTGCTGTCATCGCTGGGGATCATCAGCTCGTTGCTGTACTCCTAGCCAACGGCGCCGACGTCAACGCTAAGGATCTTGAGGGACACAGCGTGCTACACTGGGCTACCGGTGAGATGTGTAGTTTTACGTGAGGTTATTGCTTTGTTCGTGTACACAAATAATCGATTGCCAGCTATTATACTTAAATGCTTTTCTCATATTTGCTCGAGATAGTTTTTGGTTTTCGTAAAAAGGCTGTGTGCACTTGGAATGCTGCGATGAAATACAGGAATTGATGCGGATTTGCATAAAATTTTGATAAGTAGTTATACGGTCGGCTATGGCGAGACCTGCATTTCTTACTTTATTACGGATCGATACGGAGTCTTAAAGGCATCGTTGTATATTAGTATACCTATAGGGTTTTGAAACTAGCCTTTTCATTGTCTAAAGCGACTTTCAAAATTAGTAGAAATATATTATCTATACTCAAGCGAGACTTTTATACATTTTCCATCGGCATAATAGAATAGTTGCATGTTTGGGGGATATGACGGGCATAACCTGCGATCCAATGGGCGGTAAACTTCCGCACTCTTATCAGCGGCGATGATCTTCGAATAAAACATCGTTTTATCCATTGGAATAAACGAGGACCGCGATCGAAATTTTAAATCGGTGTGAGGATGATCCAATTTCAACATTTCCTTATACACTATCCTTCCATATATAAGAGCATATATAAATCGATTTTTTTGAATGCAAAGAGATAATCCCGTATACTCCGGTATATTTTTCTTTATTTTTGAAAAAAAATTTAATTCAGCTCACAACGACGATTTAGTTTTTCATTCCTCGAAGGTACATTATAGTTCGTCGAGCGAAAGTGAGTATTATCTATGTAAAATAAGCGTGTTTACGGCGCGCATTTTGCATTCTAGTCCACGTGTAAAGGCTGTATAGTACAGCAAAACGACTAAAGTGGACCAGATTTTCGACGAATTTTCACTCGAATATAATTATATCCGAAGCGTCTTCAAAGGCGTCAGAGAGAATTAGGAAAATCGCTTTGTTCAAGGAAACAATTATAATAGAACGTAAAACTCTGCAGTCGATTATTCTCAAGAAATTCCGAGTCACCGCGGCTAACTATCTAACGGAAGAAACTCAAACTAACCCCGTTAGAAATCTCTTGCAACTCATCGTTTAACTCCCCCTCCTCCTTGTGTGACAAAAAAAAATCGCGAAATTTCACCGTCGCTCTTATCAGCTTTCCCCAGAGTGAAAAGCCAATGGTATAGGCGCACAAGACCGTACAAACACACTGAGCGGATGAAATATACGCGGCTACCGGCTTTGATATTGCCGACTGCCAGGGCACTTAATCGGCCGCGTCGTATCGTCCAGCCGCGATCTCTTTACCTTATATATGTATATAATACATACACGTATGCGCGGAGTCATTTATGAAGAAGAAGAAGGAGTACGGCAAGAGCGTAATAAGTCGCTTGCCTGCTGTGCTTTCGCCCGGCTGTTCGCCCCTTGATAGCCGAGTGTGTGTGTATATGTATATATAGGTATATGTATGTAAGACGATTGCCGGTGGAGCCGAGCAGACTACTTTTGTACGAGGAAGAGAGGTCAGTGGGTCAAACGTAGCCAGAGTGACGTAATTCCGGCCGGTCAACCGGTCACTGATGGCTCACGCAATCCCGGAGAATCTGGGAGGAAGGGTGAGAAGTGAGAATAAGGAATGATGATGGCATTCGAGGGTTGATTTAATTGAAATAGTTTGTACCTATTTTATCTATACATATAGTTCCTACGACTTTCGATACACAACATAATAGATTCTATTATGTCTATATATAGTTAAATTCAAAGTATCGATCACGAGATCTATGGGCAGATTGTAATAAGGAGTTACCGTGTCGTAAAAAGTCTAAAAGTAGCCTAAGACGACATAGCGATAATAATTGAAGTAGACCGCAATAAACAGAACCTATAAACGTCTTTGGCTGTTTTGTTTTGGTATTCAAAACGTTCCACACGAGCGACTCATTATACCTTACCAAATCTTTTATTTCAAGACGTGCCACCTTTTTCCTTTCATTACTCCCTTTCCGTGGGCTTTATCTCACTTTCGTTTTCCGTAAGGATAACTGGTGACCCACTTGCATGTCGTTATTACTTATACTCATGATGCCGTGCGCCACTTGACTCACACACACAGACACATTGGGTGAGAGATTCGGTCTCGAATTATTATTAGGTGGCTGACTGAATTTTTACGATGTCCATTTCTTATTGGGTCAACCGCAGAACTGGGAAATGAGTTTATGGTAATTTTGAGGCTGTGCTTGCGGTTTTCGGTAGTACGGTATTACTATACAGGTGCTGTTGCGGCTGACTTGGGGGCATTAATAATAACGCGATGATTCGTAATGGTCTTTTAAGTGTCGGTTGCGGTTGAACGTATAAATTTTCGAAACGAGGTGCTCGACGTTTCGGCAAATGTTTGACAAATAGCGAAAGTTTTACTGCACGGGTATGAGAAACAAAGCTTTTTCTAAAATTAAATTTTAAAATAATGCAGGAAAATAAATCCTGTACAAAATATGCAAATCTCAAGATACTTCGTCCCGAAATCCAAATAGCCATCTAACATCCGAAATTCTAATCCACAGTCTGCGGTGAGGTCGAGTGCGTGCGGCTGGTATTAGCAGCCGGTGCGCGACCCTCGACGGCCGATTTTCGGGGTGGCTCACCACTGCACTATGCAGCTCAATGTTGCGGAGCCGCAGCCACAGCCGCGGCCGAACTAGCCGTTCCCAAGAAGGTCGGACTGAAGGTACTACAAACGCTACTGGAATTCGGTGCGGACGTCAACGCCAGGGACGAAGACGGACGGCAACCGATACTCTGGGCAGCCAGCGCCGGAAGCGTCGAGGCGGTCCTCGCTCTCGTCAGGTATACATAGCGGCTATAATCTATAATTATACACATAGATGGGGTACCCTGGTATTACGCGTGATCTTCACCTAGTGAACTAGTTAGCTGATCGCGATGAATTTATATGTGCCCGAGTCGATCGGCCGCCGATTTATGCATATCGGCAACTGCCACGAGATAAGGACGAAGATTTAGGATACCTATTCTGTTTCTCGAAGAAAGGGATGCGCAACCTTGAATGCTGATGAGATTTATCGGGCCGATAGGGTCCCGATGACGCGCTTGATGTAAGAGGTCAGTCGTTGCTGACATTCTTTCGGGGATTGATTTTGAGGTTGCAGATTGCGTGCCAGCAGGTGGACACTACTGACGGCACACAAAGTAAATAGTACGATAACTAACTGTTATAGCTTTTGCTGTGCGAAACATTGTAGCGTAAATTCATTGAATTCGCGTACTATACGAAAATACTTTTTAGTCGTTACACATTCTAAACCTTGAGAAATCTAGCACATGTTGATGAAAATTAATTCATAATCATTATCAGAGCTGGAGGCTCAGCTGTAGCAGGAGCCTCTGACAAGGACGGATTGACAGCCCTGCACTGTGCAGCTTCACGAGGACACGCGAGGTGTATCGAAGCTTTGGTCAACCTCTGTGACGCACAACCAGATCACGTCGACGATAACGGCTGTTCGGCACTGCATTATGCCGCGACGCTCGGACACGCGGATGCCACTTCGCTACTGCTCAAGCTTGGCGCCGATCCCAATCGACAGGATCGTAAGGGAAGAACGTAAGTTTCCTAATGCTTTTATTTATGAACATCTGATAAAACTGGCAACAGTATTAATAAGCATTTAATTTCGCGCGTATATTATGTTTGAAAAAAGAACGTGCTCTTATTGATCTTGATATTTTCATATGCGCGTTTTCTTATATTATATAAGATTACACATCAGCTGACTGAAACAGCTCGACCTTGTCGATAGGATCGTGCAAATTAATTTAAATAATATCAAAGAGCATGAATATAGAATTTTTCAAACAGTATAATCATTTCAGGCCAGCTTTATGCGCCGCAGCAAAGGGCCAGCTGGAAACGCTAAAGATACTGGCCCAGCACGGTGGCTCGTTACATGCTCGTACCGTCCGTGGAACTGGAGTAGCTCATGAAGCCGTTGCCTCGGGTCGACTCGAGCTGGTCAAGTGGCTGGCCAAACGCCGACCCAGTCTACTGGACGTCGCAACGCAAGATGGCAAGACTCCCCTGCACGTCGCGGCGCTACACGGACACCTTGACGCCTGCAAGCTGCTGCTGGACAGCGGCGCGAGAATAAACGCTCTGCTGAGGACGAATAAAGGGGCACTTATGACGGCTCTTGATGCCGCGCTGTATAGAGGACACAGAGATTGCGCCAAGTTGATTCAGCTGCACGGGGGAACCACCGCTCAGCATATCAGGTCGCACAAGAATGGGCCAAGCAAAGGTTGACACTTTTGTTTTTTGATGACAACACTTTAAGAAACATCATGCACTGTATACTGACGACTCTTTTGACCCTTGCAGTGTTCTCGACAAAACTGCGGATGAAGCATACGGAAACGAGCTCAGACTCAGAGCTGAACGACATAAGTCCACGGCGCCGTCAACAGCACCGCCATCATCGCGACCCTGACCTCTATTACGAGGAGCGCTGGATCGAGCGTCGGACTCGTCGTCGAGCCAATCGACGTCGACTCTCACGACAGGACAGCCGCAGTTTCAGTGAGGAGGAGCTGCGACACTCCAAGTCATCCTCGAGAGGCCCAAAGGGGACTGACAGGCATAGGCGAGCTTTGAGCGAAAACGCGAGATATGACGAGACGAATAATGGGGCGAGCGACGTCGAGGCTGAGGAAGAAGAGGAGAACGATGGAAGAGGTATGACGCTGCTCCCTATGTGTACGTACGTCGCGTTTGAATTCCGATCGATCGATAAAAAGATAAAAAATAATAGCTTAACTCGCGTATAGCTTGTAATTATAAGTATACTAGGTAATCGATAAAGGATATAAACGCAATGACATTTCTATATATCGTTCGGCAAATATCGATAAAACAGAGTGCAAGCTAGAGCTAAACGATCTCGTTTCAAGGCAGCAGAAGAAGACGAAGGAGCGAGAGGCAGTCGTCGAAGCGGAGAAAAGAGGCTGCTGCATCTGCGAGCGAGAATCGTCGCGAGTCCGAGGAGAGCGAAGAGCAGCAGTCAAGGTCAGTCGACGAGGAGACTTCGAGTGTCAGTGACGACAGCCTCGAGGTTGTCGTAGTGCGTCGCTCGCTCGAGAAGAAGTCCGAGAAGATCGTGTCGGGACGAAGCTCCAAGTCCGTAAGCAAGAAACTCACGAAGAAGGAGCAGCTCAAGGAGGAGAAGAGCGGTACAAAGAAGGCGATGGAGAAGAAGCAGGCAAGCTTCGACGGGGACAGCACGAGCCAGGAAACGGTGGAGCAGGTCACCGTCCAAGCGGACGTACACAAGAACGAGGCGCCGAGTGAGAAGCCCGCCGAGCTCAAGGAAGACGAGCAGCAGATCAAGAGTAAGATGGACGATATACTGGAGAAGGCTGATGAGCTGCAGAACGCGCTGCTGAACAAAGCGGCGGACCTGCGCAAGGACATGGAAGAGATGCGACAGCAGATGTCGCAAAAGTCTGAGGAGAAGCAAGAAGACGAAGCTATCAAAGAGGAGGAGAAGGAGAAGAAGTTCCCCGAGGAGGACAAGCCTGCTGCCAATAGCTCCAAATCCGAGGTAGACGCTAAGTCGATGGAGTCCACGTCGAACGAAGCCTCGAGCGCGAAGGATAGTCCCAGGGCCGAACTGCAGCAAAGTACCGCCGAGGTTGAAAAGGAAGAGAAGAGTCCCGAGGAGCTTGCCGGGAGCAAGGTAGAGGAGGATAAGATGCAGGAGAAGGCCGACGAAGCCGCGAAAGATGCAGTGGAAGAAACAGCGAACAAGGAGTCCACGTCGCAGGAGGCATCCGCAGAGAAGCGAGAGTCCATCTCTAAGGAAGCCGAACAAACAGAGAGCAAAGGAGACGACGAAGCTAAGAGCGCAGCAGCGTCGCCTAGAAAGGATGACGATACTGCGGAGACGAAAGAGACAGAGGAACAAACACAAATTCCAGGTTTGACATCAGGAGTTTTAACCTCGATATAACATAGGTATACTTACTTGCGCGATTCTCTCACCTCGACAATCCTTTCCAGGCACAGAGAGCTTCCGCTATGCTGACGAAAGTTCCTCGGGCTCACCACCGTCGGGCAAGCCGCAGGCGGCTCGCCGCGGTTCGCGGCCCTCGACGGGCAAGAGAAGCAAAAGCAAGACTACCCTGTTCGAGAGCTCGGAGGAACGTTCACCGGACCGCAGTGCCATCGTCGCCGTCATCGAGAGTCCCGAGTGGGATGAGGAGGACGACGAGGAGCTCGACAAGGAGATCAGGCAGGTAGTCGGCGACACTGAAGAGCACGAGGATGAAGACGACGAGGAAGACGGAAGCGACGGTCTCGGTGGTGCCGATGACGAGATGGGCATCGTTAGGGTCCTGCCGAGCACCAGCGAAGAAGAGATGGCCGCCAGGACCTCCGCAGTCGACTCGCTTCCACAGGTGAGTTCGATTCGTCTGCAAGAAAAACGAGTATTTAAACTTCACTAATAATTGATCGTCGATTCAACAGCTGCAGACAAAGTCGCACGTGCGAATGGGCCGATTGCCGAGTCCTCGGCACCATCTGCGTCAACGGCGTGACAGCGGCGGTCGTGACAGCGGAATCGAGCCGAGTCCACGAGTCTCGCGGATACCACGTCGCACAATCAAGTGCTGCCCGAACAGCGAGCGCCAGCAAGCTCTACACATGGACACGATAACGCGCGACGTGCAGATCAGCCTCAGGCGGTACCACCTCGAGCGCAAGATCTTCTTCCAGCTGATGGAGCTTAAGAGGCTACAGATCAGACACGGACGTGCCAACGAGAACGTCCTCGTCAAGCGACAGGTAAAAGAGGAATGTAGTTTCGTAGATTTTTAGAGATGAGTATAGAAGAGTGTATATAGAATCGTTTGACTGACAGAGACTTTGTCTTGTTCCAGGTGGAGTCTTTTCACAAGGCCGGCATGAGTGGACCGGCACTCGGCGTAGCGAGATACGATCAACCGTATACTTTTAGGTTGGTATCTTTCGTTAATTCTCGTCTATAAAGTGTGCGATTACACGGGATAAATTTTCCACGCAGACACTTTGAGACGTTTTTGTACGAGCAGCTGCGAAGGCTGCAGAGGCGGCCGACGACGCCGGATTGGTGTACCGAGGCGAAGCAGTGTACCCAGAAAACCCACCGCTGTCACCACGCAACAAGTGCCTACACCTCCGTACCGATATACACGTACCGTAAGTTGAACCTTTTGCCCGCAATGCGTTCATTGAATTAAATCGTCACTCATTGTCAGTCGTATAGCTTTCTCGCTTCTATTATTCCATCTACTTGGCATTACGTATGTAGCTGCTCGTAGAAACAGGATTGCAATGTTTGATTTTAGACTATAATTGCAGTAGGTGGAGGCGGCCAAGAACGACCGAGTCTTCTTCCGAGGATCGAGGGACGTGGCAAGGGACAGATGACGGTAACTAAACAGCGAGCCCTGACTTGCCGATCAATTATATTATTATTTATGCATATCGTGGTGTCTTTCTGTGTCCGATCACGCGTGCATCTTACTACTTACTTATCTGCATTCGCTTTCCAGGTGGAAGTGACGCACGGAGAGGAGAAACAAGTGATCGCTCTTCCCTCGGAGAAGCTTGACCGCACGAAGCGTTACTACGTCACCTTCACCGTACGCGGCGACACGACCGACAGCGATAAGCCCAAGACTTCGTCCAGCTCCGCGACACAGCGCAACACCAAGAGCGTCTGATGATGTCGAAGCCGCGTCCCGATACCATAGATGTTTGTTCTCCTAAATCGACACTTCCGGGTCGTTCGATAAACTGCCAACCAATAGCTCTTCGATTTTTCGAGGACTAACAGTGTTCCGTGCGTAAGCTACTGCATTTCCGAGTTTAATCTCACTATTTTGCCGATCGAATTGTCTTTCTCCTGCGCTATATATTGCGCAGTGCGCCCTGACGAGAAGGTGCCTTCACACATGCAATTCAGTGTTCTATAACATAGAGATGAAGATTTAGCAAAAGTTCATTAGAGATGAGAGAGAAAATCGCAATCTTATACACACAAATAAAGAAAAATACACAAAAGTATATTTTAGTCGCGCGCAGTCTGAGAAGAAGTGAGCTTTCCCAGAGATGCGACGCGACGTTCGATGCTGTCCATGATATTATTAAAATATATTTGTCGTCGACCGAAGTCGATACACGATTCCGTCCTCCGTTGCTTTTTATATGTAATATTATATATAAATATGTATATGTATATGAAGAGAACAAGCAATAAAACTTGTATGCTATATGATATTATTATTATATATCAAATACTATATATATGAGCGAGAAATAAAAAATATATGATTATTATACAAAATTTTTTTCCTCCTTCTTCTTACGTAAGTTACAAGACTATACGTCGTTCGACGTAATACTCGGGTAAGTACATAAAATAGAATATATTATGTAGAACTCCTTAGTTTCCGCTATTGAGCTTTCGAGTGTAAAATATTCATATTAACTTTTGTATCTCGAGTGTAGAAAAAGTTAACGTCAAACTTTACAACAAAGACACGCGCAAAAAAAAAATCCAACGACACCCTGTACATAAGCCATATTAACAACGAATCCCAGAAGAACCACCTTACCTACAGGGAAAAAGGAGCCGGCAGCCGCGTCTCCAACAACAAACCTATATATCGATCACGCAGCCAACTAAAGCCACCGAGAGAGCAAGCCTCTCACTTGCTCCCTCTTCCCTCGTCAAACTCGCGAATGTATGTACATACGTCGAACGAAAACGAACTATAGAGCCAGGCAAGCTACGCGAGCGAACTATACCATTCGAAGAAAGATATGTGCCGCCGACGCCGTCGCGAGGCTGTCGCCGCCGCTACGACTATAAGCAACGTGCAGCAGTCGTCGGTAGTCGATACCAAGCTGTTTCTTTATAACATGTCCGACTGCCGCGACGTGATGTCAAGCCACGGAGATCCTTCTCTAACGACAACAATAACAACGACAAAGACGATGATCTTCCCAACGAGGACATCACCGGATTATATCCGAGAGTAGCTGTACTCTGTTTCTGGATGGACAAATGGCTCCAGGAGAGGAAGCTCTGGCTGTTTGGTAGCACACTACCCCTGCTACCGCGAAGGTGCGTATACGTTCTTGGATTTTTTTTTTTTTTTTTTT
>CM053172.1:57266368-57285606 GCA_012977825.3 Pteromalus puparum | reverse complement strand
GTTTTTGGATTTTTTTTTTTTTTTTTTTTCGTTATTACGATGATGATGATGATACGCGCGAAGCAAGACATTTTTCATTATGCACTCGTTTATTTTACCGGATGATTATCGAAACGCTTCGAGAAAGTTCGTGAGTATCGCGTGACAGGTGGAGAAGATACACCTGCGATGGAAGGATTTTATATCTCGTGTGGTAGCTAGGTTGTGTATGTGTATATAGGTATAGGTCGTATTGTTTTGAATCACGAGCCGTAGGGAATGGCGCGAACGAGGGTTTCTATATACTACCGACCTTGCTTTATTTTTACCTGTTGTTTTAGCCGTTCGCTTGGATTTCTGTACAGCTCTGCGCCAGTAGTTCTGGGTTAGGAGTTCGTTTCTTTTGTTCCGAACTTCCGATTATTCGTCGCAGTGAACCTTTTGAACTACTTCTTTTGGGATATGATGAGGTTGTTGTTTGATTTGACAGTTTGTCAAATCGATTTGTTTGAAAATCAAGCTTGTTCTATAGATAATGCGAGCTAACAACGGATATGTTTATGTAACGTTTGCGTTCGATATGTGCTTCAATCAAATAGATTCTACTTATACTTATAGATACGAGCGCATATGCTGGCAACTATTTAAAAAGCTCGGAATTCGAAGGAACTCTCGGTGGATAATTAATTAATTTCCTTAGTTTAACTTATAAATATGGAAGTGGAATTCAGACCAAAAAATAGAAAATATACGTGCACACATATAAATAACATGAATGTAGACTACCGATTCTAACTGACACTATAAGTCCGCACGTACATAAACTTGAACGAAAAAAAAAGACATATTTACCTCGTACAGTCGCAACGATACTTTATAAAACACAAAACAGCCTATTACGAGCGATAATGACCCCAAGCTATATAATCCCACACAATAAATCAAGATCCACCACCATCGCACGTTTCACTGCTGGATAAAAGCAAAACAACAATATCCAGCACGCGCATGCGTCGCACTGTACACTTTCGTATGGCGGTACGATTCGAATTCGTGACGTTGAGATTCTCATGCGTTGTAAATTCGCGACCTTTGAAAGACGAAAGCCGCGTGTGTATACATATACATCTAGAGAGCGATATATAGAGATACGAGTCACGCGATGATTGCATATACATAGTCTCCGGTGAGATGCGCTCTGGGAAAACGGAAATTGAGGCGATAATTTTCAGAGGTTCCGTGCAGTAGCTTCACGTGTTTTTTATCGCAGCTTGTATACGGTGTGAAAAATGCGCGGGTTTTGAATTATTCAAACAGCATTCGTTAGAGATAGTGTGTGCTCTAAATTGAAAGTTTATGGAGACGAATGGAATGAATTTATCCATATAGAAGGATTACAAGTTGCTTCGACATTATGAGTAAATCTACAGTATACAATATTAAGAGTTGTCGAATATTTTTTAAAGTTATTTAAAAATTTTTTAAAAATCAACCATAGATTTTCTTGTATTATGGATTATACCTATATCATAGTCTACCTAAGATCACCCTTTTCGATTTTCTAAATTCACGCGTCTTAACGATTTCATAAACCAAATAAAAACGACGCCTCACCGCATGACTCATCACACACCATTGTCTTATTCAGTACATTAACTACAAAAGTACAAACTACAGTCACCACCCTGCTCATCCTTTATACACTCGGAATGTTGTGCCTATAGGCACCTACACTTGTGCAATCATTAACCGCACGACTAACAACGTTCGATTACGAAAATGGGAATCTTTCCCTCGCCCTCTCTTTCTGCCACCCGTGAATAATTGACCGGTGATAGAAGCATAGACATGACTTTGACATCGGCAAATCGTGAGCCGATCGATCGACGCGTTCCTTTGTGGCTGTGTCCCTCGTGCATGAGATTAAGCTAGTCATGCTCGCAGTGCCAAATTTTATACTTTTCACTTCCACAGATGTTTGGTCCCTTCATTTTTCGTTTGGTGTGATGGATTAATGCTGGCTGCGATTGATGATGTGCTGCAATAGTTAAACGCAGTGAAATTGATATGCAAAACGTAAATGGATGATACACGTATTCAAAGAACTACAATATAATGTAGAACAAAAATAAAGTTAGAGATGTGCGCGATAAAAGCTTGGCTATAATAGCTATACGGATATACACTAATGGATTATTTTAAATAATATATTTTTATTTTATCAGATCTCTAGAACATAAAACAATGAGCGTCAGGCTAATTACTAAAACTGAATAAAACATGAATTAATATAATTTAAAACACGTACGCCAGCAGAAGCCCAAGACCAACGCACGTCAACAATTATCCTACAGCTCACCTGTCGATACTGCACCTTATGCAACATTCAGAACACACCAGACACAGCCGCAAGCCTATCTGTGATCCTCCAAAACGTTTCCGCTCCCCCGTCCGTCTGTTTACCCGTCAGTCAAAGTTTATTCAGTAAATCGACAAAAAAAAAAGTAAAAAAAAAAGTCCACCTTAGGCGTGAAAGCACACGCTGTAACACTCAAACAACGGGTCACACTGTCCTGCGACATTACATGGCGCCCGCGGACTGGAATATTGATTGTCAATAATCAACGGCGCGGCAAGCGATGAAATCGCGATGCGACTGTCCATCCAGGGACTCGTTGTCGGCGACGGCCTCAGTAGTAGCGCTCGGTATGAGCGCCGACGAGGTCGTACTTCGCCAACAGCCCTGGCAAGACGAACAAAACGAGCAAAACGAGCAAAACGATCAAGACGGAAGAGGCTCGATCATCATGAACGCAATTCTACAACTACTGTACGTATCTATACGATTGTATGTATATACGTCTACTGTGTCCGAGCTTCCGGATTTTCGAATCGCTGTTATATGAGGGTGGATTATTACTTCCTGGTGCGTGACACGAGCTGCCGGGGGTTCTTGCCTTTTTTTCGCTCAGTACTCGTCCAGCCGGTGGTGTGTAAAGAGTTGTGTCAGTGGATGAATTGTTCAGGAATAGTTGCTCATACATTTTTTTTTCTTCTTTTGTGTGGTTTCGACTCTCCTTAACTGAGCATGGACTGTTGCTTCGTCGAGGAAATACTGTTCAGGAAGTCTGGGTAATTTTTAATTCAAGTATACTTAATTCGATTCAATACAGTTTATAGTCTCCGTTTCGCGTATGAAATACCTGAAACGCGCTCGATTTCATTCATGAAAATTCATTGATATTAGAGAACGTTATATATATATCACAGTGCGCGATCGCAACAGGTGATGGAATTTCTGCAGTGATTTCAAGAATCTGAAGTTAGATAAGGAAAATCCCGAAGCGCGCGGTTGCTTGGTTACTTGACAGCGTCAAAGTCTCTTTCTTTCGATGTTAAATCAGCGGGTGTGATACATGCGTTTGACTAAATTGCTGGCAATCATGTGATTTTCGTTGGTTCTGATCGAGTTTTCAAAAATTCCCGTTTTCGCGACAATTCTGAACATGGTTAATGACTTGAGATATGCCAATTACAGTCAGTTTATTCCCGTTTGGTAAGTATAAGCCGAATCTACGCTTAAAATTGTAAATATTAAATCAACTCGAATTTCTATGACGTAAAAGCGCCGCACCGATATGGTTGACAATCGTCACAGAATAATTTATGAAACACTAAAAAAAAAAATCTGTTCAATTCGTCTAAATGCAGGCTATAGATGCTGAGGCAAAATTAACCTTGAAACAGTATACACTTAGAGTTAGTCGTAAGCGCGCTCCAAGTCGACTCTAATGCTTCTTTATACTTTTTAATACCAGCTGTAAAATAGTTTTGTCGGTTTATACTTCATGCGTACGCGAAAGCATTAATATTTTTCCTAAAGCCCATTAGAGTTACTAAAACACACTTGTGAATGATCAAAGTCCCACTTACGTCGAATAAGCGTTTGTAAACTTTGAAACTATCGCTCACTCAAGCAGTCCTTCATAAATAAACAGCGGGGGGTACCCTACACTCCAGTATAGATGCATTTCGAGCACATGTCTCATAAATATATTCGCAATAGATAACGGGGCTGTGAAGTTCAGGTCGCGACCTACACATTTTATGCTCCTCGTATCATAGTAATAATCGTCGGGGAGAGATTGCATCTGAAACGTTAACCGCGAGGACATGACTTATACAGCGTGTCCTCCTTATATAAAATGCATTCGAAAGAATACGAAACTGGAAATGTGACATACCAATGGCTATACAAAGTTTTCATATATTCCAGAAGCTTTAACTTTTCATACCCCTTCTATACATCATTAGAACTTAGTTAGTTAAAAATTCTAGAAACGTCCGATCGATCTCACGACTCCTCTCGAGCGAGAAACAAAAAGAGCTGCGAGCTTATCGCTAAAACCGCAAACATATCGCGTCGGTGCAGCGTAAGATGCAACGGGCGTATATAAGAAAAGGAGGCGCCTGCGCAAGGGGGCGAACTGCAACGATAGGGAGTTTGACCCTTGGTCAATGGCGAGCTGCAGGCCAGTTTGGCTGCTGGCTTCCTTGCGGCGCGAGCATGCTCTTCACTCAGCAATTCACCCTACCATGTCTCGCCAAGTATAGGAAGTACGTCTTGTTTCTTTTGTCCATAAACATTCTGTCCTTTTTTTCCCTTCTGTGAGAACGAGTTGTCGCTTGGTTTATCGTTCGATGGGATCTATAAGCTCGTTAGCGATGGATTTGAACGCGTCTTTTTCCTAGCTATCTATACTTCTCCTAATTACACTTTTTTTTCTTTTCTTTTTAAATATCCCTATAAGCTTCAATTCCACACATATACGAATAAGTAAAAGAAGTGTAGCAAGGTACAAGTAAAGACGACGATAAATAAATTTTTGTAAACCCGCTGTGGGTGCAGGTCGCGGGCGCCTAGCAAGGCGATGGAGCGGTACGAGCGGTTGGGTCGGCTTGGCGAGGGCAGCTACGGTGTCGTCTTCCAGTGCAGAGATCGGCAGACCGGTCGCCTCGTCGCCGTCAAGAAGTTTCAACAGACAGAGGATGATCCGCTCATCAGGAAAATCGCGCTCAGGGAGATTAGGCTGCTCAAGGTATGTACCCTATACATTTTTTTCTCTCATTATCGAAGTGACTGAATTACAAAAGTTTACAGTCGTGCCGAACGAAACGCCGAGTTATTAAACTACTTCTTGGAAGAGGGTTAGCAAAATATACGTAACAACTCTTTCTACCGCAGACGATTAAGAGTTAGGTTTTCCCGAGTTTAAGTGCTTTCGGCTAATTGTACACAAAATTCTTTGAACAGAATTTGTGCCAAAAAAAATCGCTACGTCATAAGAAAAAGTTTACGACTATACAATTACAGTGAGCTCGCAGCAATCAAAGGGTTCATCGAGGTGCCAAGAGTATCGCGCCTCAGCCTCGCGTATATAGTTCCAATTGTATATTCACTCTGACTCACACGTGTACAGTCTAAAGTATTATGTACGAGCGGGGCGGTCAGTCGTCGTTAGGGCTACTACTACCACTACTATACTACTGGCTACTCGACGTATAGATCGCCGCCGCGAGTAGGTGAACGACCTCCTCCGGACTGACTACTACCGACTCGGCCTACGTTGGTCACTTCCGTCTCTAAGCAGTGCCGCTTATCTATCACGGCTTCTATAGTCTCTACCCTCGCGCGAAATAGCAAGATTTTTTTCAAAAACAGAACTGATTTTAGTCTCTTGTATTTGAGTGTGTCAAAGATTGTCAAAGATCGATCGAGATAGCCGCCGCGGTGACAGTGTAACTCATGTAAATTAAATTAATGGGCCGACTAATGCCGCGGTGTAACTACTTAACGGTTTACATTGCGCTACTTGAAACCACTTTCAATTGCCGTTTACTCTATCGATTCATGCGTGTCATCGATCTTTTACACTTACATATTATAATATCCGCAGTTATATAATTTTCAACTATTGAAAAAAAAATTCATCAACACAATATTCAAACGTTACGAATTTCCAAGAGAACTAGAATCGTTCTAAAAGCTGCTTCAACTTTTTCATCGTGCCTCCCAGAACGTCATTCCGATGCAGCAATAATAAAACTCCGTCACACGAGTATACACTGCGACGACTTGAAAGCACGTCAATCCCTTCTCTATTACACAAAAATAAATTATACCCGCTCCTAAAATAAGCCTCTCGGTCATTTCTAACAAAAGGCGCCTCTTAAAATAACTCCCGACGAAGCCTTTGCCAACTGTATCAACCGCGACTTTTCCGATAAATAATACTAGTCAAGCAATCTCTGAAAAATTCGCTTCATGCAAATACCGATTTTTCAGTCGCGACGAGGCCGCGTCACAATCTTGAAACATGCATGCGCGTAAAAATCGAATACCGCTGATATTGCAGCTGGACGTATATAAGCCCATAACATAATATAGACTATACCGGTTAAAATCGCGTGCTACCGGCCACTGGTCAATACAGCGGCGGTCAATATCTTGGCGTGCATGAGGCTCTTATCGGACTCGTATATAATTCTCTCTCGCTGCAGGTGTTTCGCCCCTCGTGTGCAAGTAACCACAGGTTGCAAGTTATACGATGCTGCTTGCGGTATGGGCGGCGGTTTTAACTGGAAAGCGCTTTTTGTGTGTGCATTTTTAGAGGTTGCTTATAGTATAAGCCCTTTGTTTGAATTCTGAAAACTCGCTATGGAAAGATTGTGAGCGAAAAAGATTCTCAAGCTGATTCGCGTAAACGCAAACTACCGATTCTCGTGTATAATTGGCGGTGTGAGGAAGAAATTGCGCAGAACGATAATTGATTTTCGAATTGAGCTTGCTATAATAACTCAACCGTATAATTTGGAAGGAAACCGCGACGTAGTTGTTTATTATGAATAAAAAAAAACTAATGCACCGGACGTTGATGAGCTATTAGCGCTATGACTTGTATTACGTAAACATGATCCAACATTAGCGTAATGCTAGTCGCGTGATAAATAATAAATAAATAGAAAAGTGGCATAAAAATAAGCGCACTATTATTGCCATTTGAGATGTAGAGAAAGCGTCAACGTCACAAACATTGCAACCGCAAAGCACGTGGCAATTTCCTGCGTCAAGAGAGAATTATTAATATTTCAATATACACACGCCTCGTATTCTAAACGCTAACTATAATGTATATCACACTCGTCTATAACAACATCGTGAATAAATCACGTTCATAAATTACATGCCGCATTTCGTATTAATATAATCCCAGACAAAATTCAACTTTGTAATTACCGCAACACGAAAGCCGCAAAAATCAACGTAAACAAAGCACACAAACGTCTATCCGCCACTCGATCGGCCTCGCGATCATCAATTATTCGCGCGCCGCACCGATCGCTAAATCTTTCAAGCTAAAAATCGC
Source organism: Pteromalus puparum (assembly GCA_012977825.3). Lineage (NCBI taxonomy): Eukaryota > Metazoa > Arthropoda > Insecta > Hymenoptera > Pteromalidae > Pteromalus > Pteromalus puparum. The sequence continues at coordinate 57,278,200 of CM053172.1, read as the reverse complement.
GTGCTGTCAGAGCATAGGCGCAGTATTAGAGCCTAATATACGAATCGAAATCAAATCTCGTCGTCACTTCCGGCCAGCTGCGCGATAGTACGTCAGCTCGCGTGCGCTTCGACGATGACTTTCCTTCTAGTCAAGGATCTTCGCCGGCATTCCTTCACTGTATACAATGCATTATTACTAAGTCCTGCATAGATATCCAGAAAGAACATACACACGTGTGTGTTGTAGGCTTGCGTGAACGAAATTATGCAAACGCGCGCGAAAAAACGTGGGAGGAACACACGGCCGAGACGCGATAATGTGTGCTGTGGCTATATCGATCGCGCGCCCCCACGAGGGAAATCTTGAACCTGACCTCTCCTTTCTCTCTCTCTTCTCTCTCGCGAAAAAGAAGCACCGAGGAGAAATTCGTATATTTTTGCATACGCGATAGCACAGCGGGGGATTATCGACATAATGCGGAATTCGGGTTTCTTGTTCTTGCGCGCGAAGTGTATATTTGAATTTGTAATTCGAGCGAGATCTTTTTATAGAGAAACAGAGAAAGCGTTGCCGCGCATGAACAGGAAGTGAATTAGCGTATATTGGCAAACTGCGCCGGAAATGATTTTATTAATCACCTGCGGCCTGCAGAGCTATTTGCCGGCCTTGGGAGCAATGTAATCTGAATTGAATTTGTCCTTTGCGTCGACATGTATACATTATGTATTCAAATTTTAGTAATTGAATTTTTTCGTGTTACCGGCCGGTTGATTAATTTGGAGATATGATAATTTGCAATTTGCTGACGTTGGACGCGATCCTGAAGATATTAAAAGCCGCTGTTCTACGCAATTGATTTATCGATAGCTATCATTTTTATCACATCGAACCTTTTGATAGGTAAAGAAACCAAGGAAAAAAAATCTAAACTTTGTCCTCTTGCAATTTTAGAACCTGAAGCATCCAAACTTGGTGAACCTACTCGAGGTGTTCAGGCGCAAGCGCAAGCTGCACCTCGTCTTCGAGTACTGCGAGCACACGTTGCTGCACGAGATGGAGAAGTACCCGCACGGCTGTCCAGAATTGATGACTAAACAGCTCACCTGGCAAATCCTGCAGGGCGTCGCCTACTGTCACAGGCTGGGCTGTGTGCATCGCGATGTCAAGCCCGAAAATATCCTGCTGACTGCTGACGGCGTCGTCAAGCTCTGCGACTTTGGATTCGCAAGGATGCTCAGTCCTGGAGAGAATTATACGGAGTACGTGGCGACGAGGTGGTATAGGGCGCCGGAGTTGCTGGTGAGTTGTAATATGTTAATTCAATAGATCAAGAGATACTTTAAATAAATGAATTATTCAAAAATAATAATTTTAAATACCTCATAGGTTGGCGACACGCAGTACGGCACAGCAGTGGACGTTTGGGCGATCGGTTGCGTTTACGCCGAGCTGATAAGAGGCGAGGCGCTGTGGCCGGGCAAGTCTGACGTGGATCAGTTGTATCTGATCAGACGAACGCTGGGCGATCTGCTACCGCGACACATGACCATCTTCCAGCAGAACGAGTTTTTTGCAGGTATCAGCTTGCCGACGCCACAGACTCTCACACCGCTGGAGACTGTTCTGCCCGAGACAAGTAGCTCCACCCTGCAGGTGAGAAATCAAATTTTTAGTTGGACATTCCATAAAAAGTATACAATATTGAGAAATCTTATATTATGCAAGACTGTATAGAAAATTGAATTAATTTAATGCGCGAACGCGTCTGATTAGACTCGTCTGGATCTACTTATAACAACATAATCCTGTTCACAGATGGATTTCTTAAAGAAATGCCTGGATAAGGACCCCGACGAACGATGGACGTGCGACCAGTTACTGCAGCACGTCTACTTTGAAAACTTCCACTTTAAAATGCCAGAAGTGGAGACGGAAGAATTCGAAAAACTCAGGAACCTCCGCGAACGATCTAGGGTTTGTGTATGAAAATCTTGCATATCAATGCCGCATAATAAGTTCGCTCTGTATCTAAAGCATTAAATCGATTATTGCAGCACACGACAACAAACTTCAGTCAGATGGTTCTCCCTCAACTTCCTAAAGCCGGCGGCTATTCGCACGGTCACAATCAGAACGACAGCCGTCCCCGAAGCTCATCGCTGCATCACCAGCAGAGTTTCGATCATCTACCCGTCATACGGGGGTGAACAACGAAGTCGATTATTTTCTATGTCGATAACGTTATAACATACGAATATAGACTCTACTGTGATTATACGTAACAATCCGACGAACGATTGATTTTTAAAATGTTGAACTGTAAGTTGGTTCCTCACTTGTATTCTTTGGTGGTCTCCGTTTTTTTTCTCGCGCGCGCGCTACGTTGCTGTAGAACGACGAGTTACAACGAGGCACTTTTTTATAGGTGCACCAGACGCTTTTTTTATGCTTGGAGATACATGTAATGTGTAGTGTTATTTTTCTTCGTTTCAACAGCTCTCTATAATATACTCATACCGATCTCATGACCTTGTACATTGTCCCATTTATTATGATCGTTATTAATAAATCTTTGTAAAAAATTAATTTTTTTTTTCTAATTTCACCCTGCATTTTACGTTGTTTTTCGAATACTTTCTTTTATATTGCGTGGGTCAGTCTAATTGGATTTGTATATAGTTTTTATATTACATATAGGTCCAGATAATATAGGCCTATTAAGTTTTTTTTCAATCTTCACTCTCCAATTTCTTTTATGCCGGCAAGGCATGAGTATAGTCTTGAACAGGTGAAACTATAGGTACGCATGTATAAGTATATTGCATGCCTCTATATATAGGACATAGGAGACCGACGCATCAAAAGTAGCAACCATGGCTATATACAGGCAAGTAATTATATAGATTTAGACACAGAATTGGCGAATTGCTCGTGAATACTTATATACACGAAATACCTTACATTCGTCTTAGACAAATTTAAATCATTGCCGGGTTAAAAGCGCTTTAAAGCTCGCGACTCTCGACTCGATCAATCAAGCTGTGCGTAGGTATAGAGGTTAGCTCGCTTTGACCGCTAAATTTTCGCCGATTTAAAAGGCAAAGCTCCAGGAAAAGCGCCTTATTGATTTCGTACTTTCCCAACTTTCAAGTGCACCGCCTGGCACTAATCCTAAGCGCGCAACGAAATGGAAAATCAATTTTCCACGCTATATGGTAGCTATGTATAATACAAAACGAGCTTGTGCAAGTGCAAGCTGCAGCTTCACTGCTCAGGCGCACTGCGGCACTTCGATGTTTTTCGCACGTCAAGTCGCGGCTGGTGCCTTCGAAAAGGCGGACATCGTTTTCGAAATTTTCGTTTCATCGTATCGTTTTCCGTGACCTCGATGGACTTTTAGTTCACAAATACAAGACAAAATACACGAGTTGTTTGAAAACTCATTGTCTTTGACGACGGCTAGTTCAAATATTTTGCGCATCGATCGGTCGACTGCTTCGGACCTGCTTGCATGAATATGTGATATAGACAAATTTTGGCTTTGAATCAATGTGTGTCAATTGAAGAAAACTACATTAGCGTTGATTAATCGCGTAGATCGAATTGGTGCTTGACAAGTAACTTTAAGGATAAAGGAAATTTTTTCTAATTGCCTTATATAATTGCCGAACAATTCATGATGTGATAAATCAAACTGACACCTCAAAACGCGCTCTTAAACGTCTCTAGACAATACATGACCAAATTTCACTGCGTATTAAATTACCTTTACAAAAAATAAATTAATGCTAATAGTAGATTAAAACTTACAACATCAGTGCAAAACTGTAGTAGTATTTTGACAAGCTTTTGATCAGTAAAATTCAGGTAAATTTCGGTATTTGAGCAGTGATTAAAAATAAAGCACTAAAATCTTAGTCACGTTGGAGTAGGGCAGGTTGCTCTAAAAATAATGTGTTTGTATTCACACACCTAGCATTACATCCACCTTGAAGCTGTGCAGCTTCTTTGCTCTTTTGGCGAACAGCTGTAGGAGAGGTATGGCGTTGCGAGCTGTTCGATTGTCATCTGGACATGACATGCCTCTTGTTGGTCTGGGCACATGGCAGGTAAGCTTTTCAACTCAAGTTAACAGCAACTCAAACTTGTAAAATAAATTTTAATCATAATTCACATTTTTAGGCAAAATCAGATGAAATGGAAGCTGTTATAACAAGTGCACTTGACAGCGGCTACAGACATATAGATACAGCTTTCAATTATAATAATGAGGAAGTAATAGGAAAGAGTTTGAAGAAATGGTTTGGACAAGGGGGAAAGCGAGAAGACCTTTTCATAACAACAAAAGTCAGTAGCAATGTTAAACATACAAATCTTCAATCATAATCTTTGATAATGCAATACTTATAAAAAAAATGTAACAATTACAGTTACCTAATTTTGGCAATAGACCATCTGATGTGGAGAAGTTTCTGAACTTATCGTTACAAAGACTAGGGTTGGACTATGTGGATTTATATCTAGTTCACATGCCATTTGCATTCGTTAAAGATGAAAATTCCTTCGCACCAGCTCAGGATAAAGATGGCAATTTCATACTAGATCTTCAGTCTGATCCTGTAGCAGTCTGGAAGGTAAAATAGTAACTTCAGCTTATATTATATATGCATTGAAATTTTCACTATATTTATTTGATACCTCATAGGAAATGGAAAAGCAAGTAAAAGCAGGTCGGGCAAAATCTATTGGACTGAGTAACTTTAATATTTCTCAAATTCAGAATATTTTGAATAATTCAGAAATAAAACCAAGTAATTTGCAGGTACCTATATATTTTTGAATTAAATATCAAATGAGGATGTAAAACTATATCAGATTTATGCTATATTGAATGAAATGTTATAAACAGGTGGAATTGCACGCATACATGCAGCAACGATCACTCAGAGATTTCTGTCAGAAGAATAATATTTCTATAACTGGATACAGTCCGATTGGTTCACCTGGAGCAAAACAACATTTTCAAACAAAGTACAATTACAGTGCAGACAAGTTTCCAGATCTATTAGGACACTCTGTGGTTAAAAAGATAGCTAGCGATCATAACAAGACAACAGCACAAGTGCTGCTGCGCCATGCAGTTCAAGGCGGAGTAATCGTGATACCAAAAAGCTCTAATCCTGAGAGGATTAAGTCAAATATTGAGATTTTCGATTTTGCACTGACAGACAGTGAAATGGATCAATTAAATGCCTTAGATCAAGCTGAAGCTGGAAGAATCTTCAACTTTTTATTTTTCAAAGGGTAAGTTATAATGATGGCTAAAAGAAAAATAGAAATTAAACATACTTAGGTCTAATACAGTGTGCATCTTGATGATTATACACGTGTTGCTTTTGAATATTTTGGCATTTTTAACCGTTAAGAGTCCTAAATTCTTCATTGTCAAAATCCTTACTGTTTCATTTTTGCTGAATATCCGAGGCTAATCAAAAACTATGAAATATTTGTATCTAAATATTTGACACATTTATGTAAATTAAAACTATATTATTGACCAATAATCTCACAAAAATCTAGTGCAAAAGGCAAAAATAATATTATCCAAATATTCTAAATCAAAACAGAAACAGAATAACAGAATTAACAGATGTTTTGTTGCGCGCAAGCGCATTGCGGTTATAATATCACGTGATCAGAAAGTCCAAACGTTGCGCGCCAAAACCTATTAATGTGTGTCACGTATAATGGCGACGTAACAGACATTATACGCATTGGTGGATAGTATACAAACATACAGCAAAAAATTAATTTATAAAACTTCTCTGTTTCAGAGTCGAAAGACATCCGCAGTATCCCTTCAAAAGTGAACTTGAGTAAAATAGAAATACTAAAATAATCTCTATATATACAATATAATTTATTTTGTAAAATATAAAAAAAACATGTATAATAAATGTTATTGCCTTTTTACATCGACATTGATTATAATTTACTTATTGAATATATCCATCTCCTCATGTTTAGCTATACCTACTTCTTCGATCAGAAAATCAAGTTTATCGACGGCCAAATATGTTCCATAAAAAATTATCTCTCCCAGCCCGATTCCTTATATAAGACGTTTGGAAATAACCAAACCAAACTGGTTTTAGGATTCGTTACATTATCTTGAAAATAACAACTGCCGAAATGAGATATAAAGTCATTCCCATATTATAGATAGCAACATTCTACACAAAAAGTGGATTTTTTCGAGTCTCTCGTAAAATTAAACGCACACATAGTCTGATAAAACTCTCATATCAAGTTTCTCAGGCACGCCGCTCGCATAGCCGCGGTATACTATATAAATACAAAAGGACAAAAAAAAAATAAAGAAAAAGAAAGTCTAATGTCGAATGAATAACGCATGTCGTTGACTATCAGATTCGTAGCCCATTAAAATCACGATAGTCTAAGCTGAATCATTAGATACAAGATGTATCATTCCACGTACTATATATAAAGCAGGCTCCGTTCGAAAAACATCGTCAGTTTCAGTAAAGGTGCGGCTGATAGAATAGTCATGAAGCAAAGTAGTAGGTAAAAAATTCATTTTGATATGAACGTCTAGTTCGTGCATTTTATCTATATGTTATATATATTATACTTCTCAGAATTATATTGTTGCATTCAAAGAAGAATCTTATTCAGAATCTAATATAAAATATCTGTTTTTTAGATCAATAGCATTTCTCGCGACACTTTGTTGTGTCTTAGTCTCATATACTAAAAATGTGGAAGCCGGTACAGTTTACCGATTGTCATCCGGTCACAACTTTCCCATCGTCGGATTAGGGACTCACGGTGTAAGAAAATATGCAGACATCGATAGTACGCAATTATCTCATACAATTAACAATTTATTAATAGAGTTTATTATTTTTAGTTGAAGAAAGGCGTTTTAGAAACTGTACTGACAGCAGCCCTGGAAAAAGGAATCAGGCACATCGATACGAGCTTCGTGTACCAAAATGAAGAAATAATCGGCAAAGTCTTGAAGGATTGGTTCGCCAAGGGTGGAAAACGAGAGGACATTTTTGTGACTTCAAAAGTACGCAAATTGTATCGAAAATTTAAAAAAGCGTAAGTATATGAATAAATTAAATAATACTTATACGCATACCTTATATATTGCACACAGTTGCCGTACTACGACAACCGTCCAGAATCTGTCGAAAAGTGCATCAAACTTTCATTGGAAAAACTTGGTCTACAGTACTTAGACATGTACTTGATTCATGCCCCCTTCGCCGTACATCACAAGGAGAACAGCTACGAAGTCGCCACCAACGAAGATGGATCTGTCGTATTGGATACCCAGACTGATCCAATTGCCCTCTGGAAAGTATGCGTAAATCAATTTATGTAAACAGCAATAAATAAATATAGTATAACACATATCAGTGACGATTCGATATAATTGCAGGAAATGGAAAAACAAGTCAACGAAGGCCGAACCAAGTCTATCGGACTCAGCAATTTCAACGAGACGCAGATAACGAATATTCTTAAAGAAGCTAAAATCAAGCCTAGCAATTTGCAAGTAAGCGAAATGGCATTCAAAATAGTTCGATCTTTAAATTAAAAAAAAAAAGAACTTTTGCATACAAAAAACAACCAATTCGATGCATTATACTCACAGGTGGAAGTACACGCCTACCACCAGCAGAAGCCGTTGATCGAGTTCTGCCAAAAGAACGGAATAATAGTGACGGGTTACGCGCCTTTGGGTTCTCCAGGTGCAAGGAAAGAGCTTCATCCGGACCAAACTGAAGAAGAGTTCCCAAACGTCTTCAAGCTTCCGGTAGTCAGCGAGATCGCCAAGAAGCACGGCAAGTCTGTCGTGCAGATTCTTCTGCGTCACTTGGTACAGAAAGGCATCGCCATTATACCCTCCAGCAAAAATCCCAATCACCTGAAGGAGAACGTTGAGATCTTCGACTTTGAGCTGGCTGAAGATGAGGTGAAGAGTTTGGATGCTCTGGATAAGGGTGAGAGAGGGAAGGTTTTCGACTACAAGTTTTTCAAAGGGTGCGTACATATTATGCTTTTGTGTCAATAACGCGATAAATCGATAATACATAATAGTGCGATAAGACCCATGTATATTTTAAGAACAAACTTATCTTGTCTTTGCAGCATTGAAAAGCATCAGTATTATCCGTTTTCCAGTGCACAGTGATGTGCCAAATACAAAAGGCGAGTTTCCGCCGTTGATTTATGCATTTTTTACGGTCAACATTTTCAGAACACATTTTAAAACATCACAAAATGTATATTGAACAAATAAACTTCATTACAATCAATTATTATGTATACATTTCTGTGCAAACTTATGTAATTTGTTGGTACTTTATTAGTAATCGCTACGCCATCTACTTTAATTCAGTTTTATGATACATTTGTAAAAATATTTTATAATTATTCTCCGAACTTGCAGTTGGCCAAATGAGTCGCAGTTTTCAATAATAACATATAAAACTTCTATGATAAACATACACTGATTTTCCGATAAATTGATAAAATTGTATAATAGTTATCAATTTATATACAGACTATATAAAACTATTGAAAAACGACAGAGTCATCTGTCATAATCATTCACGATACGTCCGATCAAGTAGTCATCGGAGCTATTTTTTAACGCGTCAGATAAAGTATACCATGTATACATATTAGGTATAAGTGAAGCATAGAATCATTCGAGTTTGTAGCCGGTAAATGTTCGCAATTATGCTAGCATTGCGCTTGATTTTTTATTCTTTTAAGAGAAACATCGGAGTACTGTTGAGAAATAACTTACATCTGCAGTGATTTTTCATAATTAAGTAAGTATAACAAATGTGCATTAGACAGATCGCAGATTAGTCGGTCCACATACGTGATCGAGTAACCATGGCGCGTCTAAGGTTAGTTATTGTAAACTTGTATAAACGCATCTTTGGATTTGCAGCTTTTACATAACGCCATGTTAATTGATAAAGAAAAATAATATCACCACAGGGATTCTTTTCTCGTTTACTTCTGCGGTCTGATCATGGCCTTCGTTTGCACGCGAGTATCTGCGACGAAAACCATCAAGCTGTCCTCGGGCCACGATATGCCAGTCGTTGGACTCGGCACCTGGCAGGTAGAGTTAATTATGAATACTTCAAACTTTACAATTATTATATACGAAACAGCAGAGTTTTTTACATTTTTTTTTTTTTTTTTTTTCGTTATTAAATTGACCAGATGAACCCGAATGACGTAAACAGAGCCGTAACTGCTGCGCTCGAGAACGGCTACAAGCACATTGATACCGCTTTCATCTACGGTAACGAGGAGGCGATCGGCAAAAGTCTGAAGAAGTATTTCGACAATGGAGGTAAACGCGAGGACTTGTTCATCACGACAAAGGTTGGTATTGCTGAGTATAATTGATTGTACGCTGTTTTATTCTATTAATTTATTCGTTTATTTTCATCAGCTTCCACCATTCGGAAACCGAGCCGCTGATATCGAGCCCATACTGAAGAACTCATTGGAAAAACTGGGCTTGCAATACGTCGACATGTACCTGATTCACTTAGCGGTGGGTTGGAAGAGGGACCCTAGTAAGCTTGAACTAGCAAAAGATAAAGACGGTAACATGATTTTGGACCTGGATACCGATCATCTTGCCATGTGGAAGGTATGGACAATTCATTATTTCTCGTTCAAATCGGCTATGCATAATATATTAAAAGTGCAATACATCACGAATTTTGTTCACAGGCAATGGAAGCCCAAGTAAAGGCTGGACGAGCCAAATCCATTGGTCTGAGTAACTTCAACGCAGCTCAGATCGAGAACATCATGAAGAACGCTGAAATCAAGCCTAGCAATTTGCAGGTAACGTGCAGGGAAAAATTCTCTGAATTTATAAATGAGCTATATTTTACGACAAAAGTTGTACCAAAAGTATAACAACTTTTCATAATTTCCCTATAGATTGAGCTTCAAGCCTACAACCAGCAGAAACCGCTGCGCGAGATCTGTGCCAAACACAACGTCGCCGTGACGTCCTTCAGTACACTGGGTTCACCGGGTTGTGATCCCAAATGGAAAACTAATTCCAGCCTTGCTCTGCCCAGACTCTTGGATCATCCTGTAGTCCAGAAGATCGCTAAGAACCACAACAAGTCGACGGCACAGATATTGCTGCGCCATATCGTACAGAACGGCATGATCGTCATCCCTAAGAGTACGAATCCCGAGAGGATCAAGCAGAACATTGACATTTTTGATTTCGAACTCACGGCTGACGAGATGAAGGAGCTAAATGGCCTCGACAGGGGCGAGGAAGGACGCATCTTCGATTTCACCATTTACAAGGGGTTAGTCAATCTTGCAATTTGATGCTGATTTAATCAACTATGCTTCCTTCAAAATACTCCATGCATTATAAATATTTAATTCGTGTTTTTCAGAATGAAGGAACATCCCCAGTATCCTTTCGGCGAAATCAATTAATCATTGAACGCCGTTGCAAGTTTTTTAAAATATATTTTATACGCTATATATTAATGTACATTCACGCAAATATACTCATTTATTATGTGATGAGAAATTAAGTACAAACAAATCTTTAATAAAAAAGTGCAACTTTCTAAAAAATCTCAAACTTTCTTTTGTCTTCGATACTATAAATAGTCAGGAATGTATTTGGGTTAAAAAAAAATCTCTTTTTCTAGAAATTCTATACGTCGCGTTTTAGTAGCATTATTTGAGATCGCTAAGAAGCACGGTAAGTCTGTCGTGCAGATTCTTTTGCGTTATCTTGGTACAGAAAGGCATCGCCGTTATGCCCTCCAGCAGAAATCCCAATCACCAAAAGGAGAACGTTGAGATCTTCAACTTTGAGCTTGCTGAAGATGAGGTCAAGAGTTTGGATGCTCTGGATAAAGGCGAGAGCGAGAAGATTTTGACTACAAGTTTTTCAAAGAGTGCGTACATATTATGTATTATGCTTTTGTTAATAACACGATAAATCGATAATACATAATAGTGCGATAAGATTCATGTATATTTTAAGAATAACTTTGCAGCATTGAAAAGCATCAGTATTATCCGTTTTCCAGTGCACAGTTATGGTCAACTCTTTCAGAACACGTTTTAAAACATAACATAATGTATATTGAAAAAATCAGCTTATTTTACAATCAATTATTATGTATACATTTCTGTGCAAACCTATGTGATTTGTTGGTAAATTATTAGTAATCGCTACGCCATTCACTCTAATTCAGTGTTTTATGGTACATACGTAAAAATATTTTATAATTATTCTCCGAACTTGCAGTTCGAGCATATTTTTATTGCCACATGAGTCGCAGTTTTTAACAATAACGTATGAAACTTCTATAAGAAAGATCGATTGTAGATATACAAATCATCTTGAAACGAGCTGATTATAGCACCAATAGACGAATACTGATGTTGATATAGCAAAAACTAAACTTTGCATACATTATAGGCGTGACTTGGAATTTTCGAATTATGACTTACTTTGCACGTAGTTATTATATTATACTTGAATAGCAACATTAAAAATACATATTTACGAAGCAATTTCGAACCAATTGATCGATAAACAAACATTGAAATACTTATTGGCATTGTAGAAGATAAGAAAATATATAAAAGTTAAAGTATGTCATTCTATATATTTTTTTGTAACACAAGCACGATTTTCGCGTTTTTCTGGCCTATTAAGCGGGACTAAAGTAACTTTTTTCAGACCGGCGGGCAAAAAAAAATGAAAAACGCCCGCTAACATTTTTC
>CM053172.1:57212371-57266345 GCA_012977825.3 Pteromalus puparum | reverse complement strand
CACACACACACACACACACACACACACACACACACACACACACACACACACACACACACACACACACACACACACACACACACACACACACACATATATATATAAATTTAAAAATTAGTCTACTAAGAGTTTGGTCGCCGATTCTGAAAAAAGGTGCATCAGTCGCACTCAATATCTAAAAAAAAAAAAACGCAAAAATCTGTACTTGCGTTACAAAAAATATGGTGTGCACCAAGGGCTAAGTGGGCTTTTTGGCCTCGTGCGGTTGCAGTACTCGTCTGCGGCACGTAAACGCCCTCGCCTTCGGCTCGGGCTAACTCGCCTTGACTCGTACTGCAAACTCCACACTCGGTCTAAAAAAGCCCACTTTACGCCCTTGGCACACAATATACTATTATGCCTAGAGACAGCAGAATCACAAAATTATTGTGAGTTTTGGCAAAGATACTGTAGTTCTCCAAATTTGGTTATTTAATAAGTCATTATTCTATCAAAATATATATAACCAATACGTAAGTGAATATAATCTTTTGCCAAATCACGAATGAATAATTCAGTTTTTCTGACAGTAGGTGTGTCAGATTTTATTCGATGAGTTTTTATTTGTCTTATATGTATAGAACTTGTATTTGGATATCTATTGCTCTATATATGTTGCCCAATTTTATACGAAAAATGACATGTTAAGTATAGTACATGATTTTATAATTTTTTTATCGTACAAAATTGTAAACATATGATCTATAAACAACTCTCTGCAATAATTTTCTTATTGCTTTTTTATAAAAACTATTTGTGCACTGTAGCAAAATAAAACTTTTAGATAAGAGAATATTAAAGATTGTAATCTAGTAACTCACAAAAGAATACAGAAATGCTTCATCACGATGACTACCTACTGTTGCTAAATATTCAATACACGAACATAGAAAATAATGTATTATCGTCAATGTTTATATATTTTTTAAATATGCATAATCTTACATACACTGTTTCTCCGATAAATTGATAAAATAGTATAATAGTTATCAATTTATATACAGACTATATAAAACTATTGAAAAACGACAGAGTCATCTGTCATAATCATTCACGATACGTCCGATCAAGTAATAATCGGATCTATTTTTTTACGCGTCAGATAAAGTATAATGTATACATGTTGGTATACTGAAGCAAAGAATCATTCGAGTTCGTAGCCGGTAACTGTCCGCAATTATTCTAGCGTTGCGCTTGGTTTTTTATTCTTTTTAGAGAAACATCGGAGTACTGTTGAGAAATAACTTACATCAGCAGTGATTTTCCATAATTAGGTGAGTATAAAAAATGAGCAGTAGACAGATCGCAGCTTAGTCGGTCCACATACGTGATCGAGTAATCATGGCGCGTCTGAGGTTAGTTATTGTAAACTTGTAATTTGCACGAAAGATTTGGTATTTTTTAACAAATCGTAACACGAGAATGTGATTATAATGACAAGTTTTTTGGTATTATATTTTAGAGTCTATATTTATCAAAATGAATTGCTTCTATTAACGTTGGTCTTATATATTAGAAATACTACACATGCATTATTTGAGTAATTAATCTTAGTTTGTACGGAAGATTATACGCATACTGTTAACAAGGCACCTTTTACCGCATTCCTCCCACTTTCTCTATTGCTTACCTTGATATCGTAACACCTCGATAACGAGAATATAGAAAAAATCCTCTGCCAATATCTTTTCGAAAAATCCTTCACATTATTATAGCTATTAGTAGCATCGACAAGCCGTCAGTAAACAAAAATAACACTAACAACAAACAACTGACACTGCTCTCCTCAATTAACTGCATTTCATATCTCAAGGGCATCTCACTGCACGCATCTTTGGATTTGCTGCTTTTACATAACGCCAGGTTAATTGAAAAAGAAAAATAATATCACCACAGGGATTCTTTCCTCGTTTGCTTCTGCGGTCTGATCATGGCCTTGGTCTGCACGCGAGCATCTGCGACGAAAACCATCAAGCTGTCCTCGGGCCACGATATGCCAGTCGTTGGACTCGGCACCTGGCAGGTAGAGTTAAATATGAATACTTCAAACTTTACGATTATTATGCTAAACGGCAGAGATTTTCACGTTTTTTTTTTCGTTTTCAAATTGACCAGATAAACCCGGATGACGTAGACAGAGCCGTAACTGCTGCGCTCGAGAATGGCTACAAGCACATCGATACCGCTTTCGTTTACGGTAACGAGGAGGCAATCGGCAAAAGTCTGAAGAAGTATTTCGACAATGGAGGCAAGCGAGAGGACTTGTTCATCACGACAAAGGTTGGTATTGCTGAGTATAATTGATTGTACGTTGTTTATTTCTATTAATTTATTCGTTTATTTTCAGCTTCCACCATTCGGAAACCGAGCCGCTGATATCGAGCCGATACTGAAAAACTCGTTGGAAAAACTGGGCTTGCAATACATCGATATGTACTTGATTCACTTTGCAGTGGGCTTTAAGAGAGACCCTAGCAAGCTTGAACCAGCGAAAGATAAAGACGGTAACATGATTTTGGACCTGGATACCGATCATCTTGCCATGTGGAAGGTATGGACAATTCATTATTTATCGTTCAAATCGGCTATGCATAAAATATTAAAAGCGCAATACATCACGAATTTTTTTCACAGGCAATGGAAGCCCAAGTAAAGGCCGGACAAGCCAAATCCATTGGTCTGAGTAACTTCAACGTAGCTCAGATCGAGAACATCATGAAAAACGCTGAAATCAAGCCTAGCAATTTGCAGGTAACGTGCAGGGAAAAATTCTCTGAATTCATAACTGAGCTATTTCATGACAAATAGTATGCGTATACTCAAGTATAACAACTTTTCATAATTTCCCTACAGATTGAGCTTCAAGCCTACAACCAGCAGAAACCGCTGCGCGAGACCTGCGCAAAACACAACATCGCCGTAACGTCCTACAGTAGTCTTGGTTCACCAGGTTCTGATCCCGATCGAAAGACTAATTCCACCCTTGCTCTGCCCAGACTCTTGGATCATCCTGTGGTCCAGAAGATCGCCAAGGACCACAATAAGTCGACGGCACAGGTATTGCTGCGCCATATCGTACAGAATGGTATGATCGTCATCCCTAAGAGTACGAATCCCGAGAGGATCAAGCAGAACATTGACATTTTCGATTTCGAACTCACGGCTGATGAGATGAAGGAGCTAAATGGTCTCGACAGGGGCGAAGAAGGACGAATCTTCGATTTCAGCGTTTTTAAGGGGTTAGTAAATTTTGCTATTTTTCGCTGATTTAATCAGCTATGATTCCTCCGAACTACTCCATGTATTGTAAATATTCAATTTGTATTTTTCAGAGTGAAGGAACATCCTCAGTATCCTTTCGGCAAAATTAATTAATCATTGAACGCCGTTACAAGTTTTTTTATATATTATATACGATATCTATTAATGTATATTCATGCATGTCTATACTCATTTATTATGTGAATAAGAAATTAAGTACAAACAAATCTTTAATAAAAAAGTGCAACTTTCCAAAAATCTCAACTTTCCTTTGTCTTTGATACTATAAATAGTCAGGAATGTATTTGGGTTAATAAAATGTCTTTTCTCAGAAATTCTATACATCACGTTTTGGTAGCATTATTTTTGTTACACACACGCGCATCGATCTCGAAAATTGTTTTTTTTTTCTCGTTAAAATCAACTTTTATATGATTACGAGAATTTTGTAAGACATTTTAAACCATATACTTCAACAATTCGCAGTATTTTCTGCAGGAAGGTTTTGAAATACAAGAACAGATTTAACTACTTTATACTGTAAAACTGTAGGCTTGATTTATTCAACGCGGATAACCGGACGATGTTCGGTAGATAAATAAGTAAGTAACCGAGTAGCCTCAACACATTACATACAGAGATTTACGATTCCACAGGTTTTCTAGTTCTCATGAGATCACCGCCGACCATTTAACACGAAGATCCGCAGCGAGATATTATAGGTAATAAACGAATCGAAATTATCGCGCCTTTTGCATCTTCTTCGCGTAGTTGCGCAAGAGGTATAGCAGCTGCTGCAGATGAGAAAATGGAAAAAGGATTGGCATCGCCGCGCATTATACAAAGATCGATAGACCACAAAATCTCGAATACGAAATTTCGATGTCTGATCATTGCGGCTCTGTTGCGGTTACGAGAGAAATTCTTTGCGTGACTTTATTCGCGTGAAAAAATGCCTGTGAAGCCAATACTATGCTATTTACCAAAAATTACATGCAAAATTACAAATAAGCATTATCTTCGTACGCGAAAAACTACTCTTCGATCTCCAATCTTACATAACGAAAAAACACAATTACTGTAGCTATACGCTTATAAAATTGTAAATCGGAATAAATGCAAATTCAAAACTATACGTATAGCAATTTGCACGAGACACCAGGAGAAAAATCCCTCACGTGCCGCCGAAGAAGAAGATGGGTATATCAGCATCGAATAAACATATATTTTCGTCCGCGTACAAAATAAACGATCGTGCGCGCGCGAAATCAACGGAAAATAAAAGTTATGCCCGTAAGTAAGAAAGCGAAAAGGACAGGTTTGGCGAGTTGGTACATCTTCTCGCGCAGCCGAAGCCATGACGACGAGCCCAAGGTAAAAGCAATTATTATTACGAGAAAGCCTGCGCATATACGTATACAGCACATACGCACATATATATGTATACATCATACGTATAAACGGACGCATTAAATTCCGTGCTTTTACACATACCTTTCCTAAATATTGCACAATGATTTTTTTACGCGCGGATGTATCCGCAAAAAAATGGGATAACAAGCGCAAATAACGAGAAAATAATAATAGGAGATTGTTGGTACGAGTGTCATCGATCTCTCTTTGCGAGAGCGACTAAGAGTATGTCTTCTTTTTGTAGAGACGCACATTGAAACTCGTTTCGTGCGGAGATTACCAATCGACTGTATACATATATAGGCATTGTAAATTCAACGTTGAAATGCCCTCGTGTTCGTACACAGAGACACGGGTACAGTCACGAAAGGACACAGAGTATAGTACAGCTACGCGTTTTTTCCCGAGATTGTACGAGCTCGCGCGCGCACTCGACGCCGGGCATATTAAACTGCGAGAGTAAAAGTATTTCGAGTCATTCTCCAGAGCCGAACGAGAGAAGAAGCCTCAACTCTTCTTCCTTCTTCGATTCGTATATAATACAGTCGCTCCTAACCAGCCGGACGAACAGGACGTCTCGCTGTTCGACTGTTGGTGAATCTATATTGACAAAGATGAGAGCGTTTTTGGGGATCGTCTGTCTGGTGGTTCTGGCGGTGAACCTACCAGGAGGTCAAGCCGTGGAAAAGCTCAAGCTGTCTTCGGGGCATGAGATACCGGCCGTTGGATTAGGCACGTCGACGGTATGTACAGCATTGGAAAGTTCAAAATGAAATCATTTCTGATTATCGTGAAATATTAATTCATCCACACCAAAAACGATCGGCATTAGGATCGAAAATGAAAAAAAAAAAACATCTATGTTTACCCATACAGATCAAACCCGACGAAATGGACAAAGCGATAACGAGTGCTTTAGAGAACGGCTACCGTCACATTGACACAGCCTTTTCCTACGATAACGAGGCGGCCATTGGAAAGATTTTGAAAAAATGGTTCGACAAGGGTGGAAAGCGCGAAGACATCTTCATCACGTCCAAGGTAGAATAATCCATCGACATTAATTATTCAAATTAATTACAATCGCGTTACACGCATTGGACAATTGAAACGAAATGAAACTTTTGTACGTAGCTGCCTTCTCAAGGCAATAGGCCGGAAAGCGTGGAAAAGTATCTAAAGCGTTCACTGAAAGACCTGGGCTTGGATTACGTTGACATGTACCTGATTCACACACCGTTTGCTATCAAAGAAGGCGAAAACCTTTCCTCCAAACAGGACAAAGACGGCAATGACTTATTCGAGAATGTTGACCACAAGGCACTGTGGAAAGTGAGTAATATATAACTACATACGATACAAGAATATTTACGAGTTTATTTATGAAGAAAAAAGGGAAGATTACTCAACGATATAATCTTCTTGTCTTTGATGCATACAGGCAATGGAGCGACAGGTGAAGGAAGGCCGGGCGAAATCAATCGGCCTCAGCAATTTCAATCAGTCGCAGGTGTTGAACGTCTACAACAACGCGGAAATCAAACCCAGCAATTTACAGGTAATTACTCTATTGCGCCAACAAGCGGTAAACTGTATGCTAATCGTTTTTCCGTACTGCATTATTATCGCGCCAACAAACGTTTAACTGTATACTTATCATTTTTCCGTACTGCATATTATCACACGATTCACTAATAATAATACGTATCGTATTATCGACTTTGCGAACAAAGCTTGTGTACTATTCGGTGATCTCTAGGCGATTCCGGTGTGTACACAAATGATTAATGGTGCGACTGTTTAGATACATTAATTTTGAAATCAAGGAAACGATAGAAGCGGAGGATTCACATGGTTAATTGGTCTGACGATCGCACGCCTATAGTTGGGCTGGGAATGCCAGTTATATGAATTATTACCTTTTACGTAACAAATGAACGGCATATACATCATACATAAACAAATCGTGTACAAATTTCTCTCGTTGTCGATTGTCGATTTCACACTTTCACACAGAGTGATAATTCACTAATATTTACTTAGCAAAAATCTCTCCGTCAATTAAAAAAAAAAAAATTCACAGGTCGAGACGCATGCCTATCTGCAACAGAAGCAGCTGCGCAAATTCTGCAAGGAGCACAACATCGTGATGACGGCTTACGCACCCTTAGGCTCGCATAGCGCGCGTCTTAACTTGCATCGAGGTACCTCAAAAGAACTACCAGCGTTGGTTGAGCTGCCGCTGATCAAGTCGCTCGCGGCAAAGTACAATAAATCACCCGGACAGATACTTCTAAGACACACGATTCAAGAGGGCCTTGTTGCCATCCCCAAGAGCTCAAACGCCCAGAGGCAAAAGTCAAACATTGACATCTTCAATTTTAAGCTCACTGATGAGGAGATGAAAAAGATCGACGCCCTAGACAAAGGCGAAAAGGGTCGCGTCTTCGATTTTCTCGCTTTTTACAAGGAGTGAGTATGCGATATATTTTTTCGGAGCAATCAGGAAGCCTTTGCCAATATCGTGTGCATAACGAGTGACCGCGTGTAAATCCTTTCACTTTTTTATCGGGTATCATGGAGACTTCTGCGTTGTGTGTACATTACGTACGCGTTTTACAGTAATATATTTTTATTTTACTTTCAGCCTCGATAAAAATCCGGAATATCCGTGGCACGGTCAGTAATCAGGCTGTACAAGCACTCCAGCAGCACAAATACGAAGAAAACACACATGTTTAACACAATCATGTATCAAAATTATTGAGTAATTTTTACTTTTATAGACCCATTTGCGTAATAATGTATAGTTCAAGTTTTAGTCTGATTGGAGCCAATAAAAATTTAAGTATGTTTTATAACACATCGAGGACGTAGTCATAAAGTTCATTCTATATTTTTAACGAATAAGTATCAATAAAAACGGTAAACTGAAAAAAATGTCACACCTTTCATTTTCCTTTACCTACAAAGGTTTGTAAAAATATTAATCCAGCTTATTGTTTGAATTATTTCTCAGTTAATTGTGCTCTAATCTGTTTAATGATTCGCTATGGATGATTGTTAAATAAAGATTTCATTGATATTCATTTTTCTTAAAAGAAATACTGTTTAATGTACAAAACTTTTACTTTCCTAAACAACAAGGATATAAAAAAATTAAAAAACCTTACTTATACGAAAAATGAAATAAATGATTTAAAGATTGAGAAGGCACAATTGTACAGGGGCTTAAATTATATCAATTTCTAACTTACAATATTGCTTATTATAAAATAATCAATAATTTACAAATGATACGTTCACTCATCCTTTAATTACTATTGGAGAACGAATGCACGTTTATTTTTTAAAATAAAAAAAATGTTCCTACCATCTAAAATAATCGGAACAGCATTTTTCGCTGCAAGCGATGTTGCAACTCTCCTCTGCGGAGCATTGTATAAATAACTTTATAGATTGCCCGTTCCGGATACTTCTGTTTGACAAAATCGCTGACGATATTCTTTTCCGAAACTTGAGTGCCGATGGCAAATCGCTTCTTTAGCTGTTTTTCTATGCGGGTTAACATCTCGGCATCTTCATTCGATGTGAAACCTTCAACACCTGTTGGAATTCAAATGTAGCAATCAAAAGATATTCAAAGATAAAATTACATAGCAAGTTCCGTTTTGTTACTTACCTTCGAGGGAACCCGACATAGCCGCACTCATTGTAGATACTTGGAAAAGCCGAAGAGCCTCGTCGACTTGAGTTTCATTAGCAAAAGGTAGCAGTCTCATTTTTGCCAGAGATTCCGAAATTCGAATAATGGCTTCCAATTGTCGAACGGTAATAGGAATTGAAATTCTCTTATCAGCATCTTTTTCATGTTGCAGTGTACTGGTGCGCATCATCACGTAACGATTTTTCAACTTTTCAGCAGCTTCCACTGTTAAACGTGGACCGCACGTCCTAGAAAAGACATAATATTATGAATTTGTACATATTTGTTACAAACATTTAAATAGCGTTTTACTTTTAAACTCACATTCTGCAATAGTGAATATACTTTTTAAGAAGTGAGACGGAAAGCTCTCCTTCAGGCGCATGTTCATCATCGTTGTAATCTGCGTTAGCGTGAAGACTCAAAACGTGTTTTGCAAGAGTAATATCGCGATCTTGCACATGATCATCTTTCACAATGAAGATCATGTCAAAACGTGAGAGGATCGTCGGCATCATATCAATGTTCTCTTCACCTTTCATGTCATCCCATCTACCAAAGACAGAATTAGCGGCTGCCAGAATAGAGCATCGCGTGTTGAGTGTAGTAGTAATACCAGCTTTGGCAATGGAAATGGTCTGTTGCTCCATAGCTTCATGAATGGCTACACGATCGTCTTCTCTCATTTTATCAAACTCATCAATACAAACAACACCACCATCTGCCAAGACCATTGCACCTCCCTCCATTACGAAATTACGCTACAAAGCATAATACTTGTTTTATTTTAGAAGAACATTTTACTTGTATTCCTAAATCATGATAACAATTATTTTTATACATACTGTTGCTGGGTCTCTCATTACTGAAGCAGTCAAACCAGCAGCAGAACTTCCTTTTCCTGATGTATACACACCAATTGGAGCTACGTTTTCAACAAACTTCAGCAGCTGGGACTTGGCTGTACCTGGATCACCAAGCATCAATACATTGATATCACCCCTTCTGCATAAACCATCAGGCATTCTCTTTCTCGATCCACCAAATAACAAGCATGCCACAGCCTTTTTCATATCTGTTGCCCCATAGATACTAGGAGCCACACTTTTTGTGATTCTCTCATACAAATTGGGATCTGCTGCTAAGCGCTTGAACATATCTTCATCCTCATTGGAAACTGCTGGTTGAGTAGTAACGATACCTAAAATCAGAAATAATAGTAGAACATAATTAAACTTGTGACTAAACTTATAAAATTATGCATTTAAAATTCAGACTCACCACTTCCAGAATTTTCCCCATCTACTGCAATACCAACTACACGAACATAAGAGGCTCGAATACCAACCAGAGCTTTATCTTTGCTTCCAGGCCTAGCACCTGCTTTTGCAACTTTTTTGATACATAGTATACCAAGAATGAAAACTCGGTTTCCTGGTACAACACGATCACACAAATATCTATCAACATATAGCTGGACATGTCTAGGCATTTCACCTTGTGGTACATGATCATGAAGCTCTTGCAATTTCAAAGTTTGAAAATCAACACACTGACATTTATCTGGCATAATGAAAAAAGGATCTAATGGGCATTTAGGACGACCAGCCTGTTCTCTGTTTACACGCAAACATGTGAAATTAGTGATTTAGAAGAAAAATGTTCTATTATACTAGTAAACATTTCTATAACTTACGTTGTACACTGCCTAGGCATTGGATAGCCCTCTAAACCTGGTTTCAGTGGAATATTTGGTATCACATTTCTGCATGATCTACATTGGATAGAAATTTTTGTAGCCTTTGCTCTTACACCAGAAGCAGAGATTACGATACCCGAAATTTTTATCAGCTTGGAAACTTTATCAGGCTAAAATTAAAGAATATAAATTTTACAAAAATAAATCTATTATGTATAACATCCAACTTATATAAAAAAACTCACTTTCATTACTCTTAAAGGAATACAATTTTCATCTGAAGACAAAAGTATTTGGATATCTTCCATTTTTTCTTCTCCCGCTGGTCTTGGAGTTGTAATTTCATCTGCTACTTCTCTTGCAGCTTCTTCAAAGATGGGCAAAAACTCAGTAGGCTGTTTACTAATTTTCTCCGCCAAAGATTCATCGTAGGCTGACAAATCTTCCAAGTTTATTTCGATCCAGTACTTTTTCAAATTATAGTTACGTTTCAAGGTATCCCTGTATACATCAACAAACGAACCATTAGAAGTAATTTAGGAATTAATTTAGTGATGAGCAATAGAATCAGCAAAACATCTCACCTGTATTTGTAGTTGAATTTTCCTTCGTGAAATTTCCTAATGAATTCTTTGAACTTCTTCTTGTGCACCTGAAAACTCTGAGCATTTTCGTCTTGCGGTTCATCGGCACCGAAATTATCCGAGTAAAAGACAGCTCCATTGTCAAACCCCTCCATTATTTATTATACAAAGCTTTCAACGAAACAACTCAACAATCAACAATAAAATTTATCAAAACAATGTTCACAGACTGGAAACAATGTTCGACCGGAGAACAAAATTCGCTGCAGAGTGCATGAGGAAAGCGGCGGGAAAAACAGTCGATACACGCATACCATTGGTCGAACTCGGCTTTCGTTTCTCTACTGTCATTGGTTCAGTTTGCCCACTCCACATGTGTATCCACCAATAGAAGCATCTAAATATTCAAAATTTTGGAGTTCCACGCATATTAAAATATCTAATTATAAGTTTATTATGTTCAGTTTTACAATAACTTATTGCGATAAATGTATAACTATTGAAGATAAATGAAATAAAATCAATGTGTATTTCGATTTCTTTTATTATTTTATAATAAATTTTCTATTCATCAGTAGATGTCAACGTACTTTCGCTATGTGCACATGCGCAATGCGCAAAATCTCGATCCGTTAGCTTTGGCGTCGAGTGAACTGCAGTTGGCGCGCGACAATGGCGTGTGTTTTCGTTTGGTGAACAGCTCGCGGTTCTTGTTTTTGCCGCGAAATCGTGTTTTATAAAATTCGTGCTGGTCGGCTCTTGATGACTAGACCTCCGGAGAAACATCGCAAACATGTATATAAAGTCAATGGTGATTGAGGGCTTCAAGTCCTACGGGAAAAGGGTAGAGATCAATGGATTTGATCGGGAATTCAATGCTATCACTGGCTTGAACGGCAGCGGTAAATCCAACATTCTCGACTCAATATGCTTCGTTTTGGGGATCTCCAATCTCGCAAATGTAATGTATAAGTATTTATTGTATTACAGATGTTTTATTTTACACCTGACAACTCACAGAGCAAAAGATTATCTTCATTATCATCTAGTAAACATAGCCTTACTTTTGTGAATGATTCAAATCTGTTTGGGTGTAATAATAATATATATTTCTTAATTTTCAGTGTTAAATGTTTGAGATACCTTACTATGATCTCAACTTGCAATTATAACATCGATTTGTAATAAACTATTATTCTTTGTAGGTGAGAGCAAGCAATTTGCAAGAGCTCGTTTACAAATCTGGCCAAGCCGGTGTAAAAAAGGCTAGTGTAACCATAGTCTTTGACAATCGCAATAAAGAATCTTGTCCTATGGGATATGAAGATTACGAGGAGATAACAGTAACAAGACAAGTTGTTATAGATGGAAAAAATAAGTATATGATTAATGGTTCTAATGTACCAAACAAAAGAGTTCAAGATATGTTTTGCTCGGTTCAACTCAATGTAAACAATCCACACTTTTTAATTATGCAAGGTAGAATTACTAAGGTACTGAACATGAAACCACCAGAAATTTTGTCCATGATTGAAGAGGCTGCAGGAACAAAAATGTATGAAACCAAAAAAGCAGCCTCTTTGAAGCTTATTGAAAAGAAGGATAGCAAATTGCGTGAAATCAATGATGTATGTTGAAAAATATTTCAATTATTTTAATAATTCTGTAATTAAATAATTTTTTTGTTTAACTTTAATTGATTTTAATTACTATTAGATTTTAAAAGATGAATTGGGACCTAAAATTGCCAAATTGAAAGAGGAAAGAGCTCAGTACATGGAATACCAACGTGTAACAAGAGAACTTGAACATTGTAAGAGGATTTATGTAGCATGGAAGTATGTGAATGCTTTGAGAAACAGTGATAAAGCTAATGAAGATGTTCAAGCAATCAAACAGAAAATTGAAGACAAACAAAAAAGTATTAAAGATGGCGAACAAGAAATTAAAAACATTGAGCAATTGATTGTTGAAATCACTGAAAAGAGGAATGCGGTGAGTTTTTAAAAAGTAAACAGTGATTTAAAAATTATCTGTGTATTCAAATTAATTTTGTATTCTTAATTGAATTGTTAGGAACAGGATGATAAACTGGGTGAAATAGAACAAAATCTTCGTGAGGCAGAGAAAAAGGAACACAAAATGACAGCTGAAATTAATAGCAATAAAGAAAATATTAAAGCTGCAGAAACAACTATTAAACAGTTAAGAAGCAATCTAAAAGATGATGAAAAATTGTTAGAAGTTAAATTAAAAGAAATAGATAAAGTTGGTGGACTTTTTGAAAAATTAAAGGAACAAGATAGATTGGACTCAGAAGCTGTTGTAGCTGCTCAAGAAGCTTACCAGAAAATTAGTTCAGGTTTATTACAGTGCGATGATGGTACTAACGCAACTTTAGAACAACAACTTATAAATGCAAAACAAAATCTCAGTCAAGCACAGACTGAAATCAAGCAATGTGAAATGACATTAGTCTATAATAAACAGCAACTAATGGCAAAAAAATCTGAAATGCAAAGTACTGAAAACGATTACAGAAAAGATAACAAAAAGTTGGAGGACATGCAAAAAGATTTGAAAAATTTTGAAAACGAGCTGAGCAAATTAAACTACCAGGATGGTTTGCTGGAATCATTGGAAGAACAAAAGGGAGCTTTAATAAGAGAAATAAGGAGACTAAGTGATCAAGTTGATAATGTTGAATCACAATTTCCTAATCTGCGATTTTATTACAAAGATCCAAAGCCCAATTTTAATAGAGCATCAGTAAAAGGTCTCGTTTGCAAGTCAATTACTGTTAGAGATCGAAAAGCAGCCTATGCTTTAGAAATTGCTGCTGGAGGAAGGGTAATATATACATAGTTTTATCTGTATCTATTTAGAATTATTTATAAATGAGTTTCTCAATTTTTCAGCTGTATAATGTCATGGTTGATTCTGATCAAACTGGTAAAGATATACTGAAGTTTGGCCAATTGCAATCGCGCGTAACAATTGTGCCATTAAATAAAATAGTCGGGCGTGTCATGGACCAAAGAACTATAGAGTTTGCACAAAATCTTGTGGGTGCAGAAAATGTACAACCAGCTATTGAATTAATAGAATATCCTGAAGAAACAAGGGCAGCAATGCATTGGATATTTGGAAACGTTTTTATTTGTAAAGACATGAATGTTGCTAAACAAGTAGCTTACCATAGAAATATAATGAAAAAGTGTATTACATTGCAAGGAGATGTATTCGATCCATCAGGTGTCCTTTCTGGTGGTTCAGCAGCGAGAGGAGGTTCGGTATTATTAAAATTAGATGAGCTAAAGGAAGTTCAATATGCTCTGAATGAAAAAGAACAGTCCCTTCAAGAAATCAATGCGAGAATAGCAAGTATTCACAAAACAGCTGATAGATTTAATTCTCTAAAACAGCAATTCAATGTCAAGCAGCATGAGTTGGATATGGTTAAGCAACGATTACAAAAAACGACACACCATCAGTTAAAAACAGAAGTAAGATTTGTTATAGTCGTTTAAAGATTTTTGATTGCTTATTTTTTATTAATGTTTTTAATATCTCCTTCTCAAGGTGGAAATGCTGGAGTCATCACTTAAGGAATTAACTGAAAAAATGGCAGCAGCTAAAGAGCTAGAAAAAACTAGTGCAAAGAGAGCTAAAGAGATTGAAGCACAATTAAAAGATGCAGATAACATACGAGAAAGACAATTGAAAGAAGCAGATGATAAATTGAAAATGTTGAAGAAAAAAGCCGAAGCAAGTAGAAAAGAGTGGCAAAAAAGAGAGCAAGAATCCGAAACGCTTAATTTGGAAACGTCTGAACTTCAAAAAGCTATTGAAAATGGTAAAGAACAGCTTAAGAAAGCGGAAGAAAAACTCAATGAATTGAAGGAAAAAGGTAACGCACTTACAAGCGACCTTGATGAAGCAAATACAGTAGTCAAAGAATTCCAAAATGAATTGAAAGCTCGAAAAGATGCCATACATCAACACAATGTTGAAATCCAAAAGTTGCAACATAAAAAAGAAAACATTTTAAAACAAGCACAAGAAAGTGAATTAGAAATAAAGAAATTAAATCATGAAGTCACTGCCATAAAAGTAACTGCTGCAGATTGTAAGACGAAGATCGCTGATTATCTTAGAAGGCATGAGTGGATTAAACAGGATGAACAATACTTCAATGAAAAAGGTATTTTCTGTTTGAAATTTTTTTATGCATTTATCTTTTGAGAATGTTTTTATCAATACGTTTTTTTATAAATTATATCATATTTTGTTAATTTTAGGGAGCATGTATGATTTTGAAGCTAATAATCCAGAAGAAATGGGTCAAAAGACGCGAGAGCTGGAAAGTCTCCTTAATAAACTAAGCAGAACAGTAAATGCCAGGGCAATGCATCACCTTAATCAAGAAGAAGAGCAACATACAGAATTGTTGAAAAAGAAAAAGATCTTGGAGGGGGACAGGAAAAAGATTTTAGATTCTATTAAAAAACTAGACGAAAAGAAGAAAATGACACTTTTAGAAGCTTGGGAAAGAGTAAACAAAGATTTTGGATCTATATTTAGTAGTTTACTTCCTAATGCAGATGCTAAACTTGAACCTCCTGAAAATCAATCAGTTCTTGAAGGATTAGAAGTGAAAATATCACTTTGTGGAGTTTGGAAAGATTCACTAGGTGAATTGTCGGGAGGGCAAAGATCTCTGGTGGCTCTTTCATTGATTTTAGCTATGTTACTGTTCAAACCTGCGCCACTTTACATTTTAGATGAAGTTGATGCTGCGTTAGATTTGTCACATACAGAAAATATTGGTGCCATGTTAAAACGGCACTTCAAAAGCTCGCAGTTCATTGTTGTATCATTGAAAAATGGTATGTTTAACAATGCTAACGTACTCTTTAAAACGCGTTTTGTTGATGGTATGTCGGCAATAACAAGAACCGAAAGACCTAAAGGAAAGTAATTTTAATTTTTCTTAAACTTAAAGTCAAGTGTACATATTTTTAAATATTTTTCTAATCGATTGACAGTTAATAAATAGTACATGTTTTAATAGCGCACAAATTAAGTAATACTCTTTTATTATTAAAATAAATATATGGCTCAGGCTTGAGCATTAAGAAGTTCTAACCAATCAGTGTTGGCGAAAAACGGATGCTGTTTTATTTCTGGAATCGTTAAGCGATCACTGGGTTGGTATTTGAGTATCTGAAATATTTGAATTGTTAATAAAAATATATATTTTTTTGTACAAAATTACATTATTAATTTCTTACATTTTGTAAAAGAGTCTTTGCATCTTTTGACAAACTCTCAGGAATGTTTATTAAAGAATGTGTATGAAATTGTCCTGGATGTTTTGTTTGAAAATCCTAAAAATGATTTTTTTTTCAATTACAAGTTATGCAAATAATAAGTGAAATTTGTAAATAATATTATAATATTATATAATGCTATTTAAAAATAAATATTTCAAAGTATCATACATGATTTTGAAGAAGAAAAGTAGTGTAAATAATACATTTTGTACGTTAATTTTTCGTAAATAAAAAAATATATTTTAAATGATGATGTAAAAATTATCGATTTTTAAAGTCAAACTTACAAAACCTGTTAACAACTCGTATAAAAGAACTCCAAAACTCCAAACATCAGCTGATGTAGTTATTGAAATAGGAGGTGTGAACATGCATAACTCCGGCGACGAGTAAGGCTTTTTTAAACGTAATAATTCCGTATCATTACGAGGTACAATATACGTCATACACAGATTTCCACAGTCATCTATTAAAATATTATCTGGTCGTAAATCTGAAATAATAACATCTTGCTGGTGTAGAGCTTCTAAAGCTAAAAGTATCTCTGCAGCCCAGATCTTTACAATAGATTCTGGAATTACCCACATTTTTTTCTCCACTCCTAAGGGGCAGTATTCTACTTTACATTGAATTTGGTCCTCACTAATTTTAAAAGATTCCACTCCATTACTACTGTTTTCAGTATACAATTTATTGACTAATTTTGAGTTGCTTAACTTAGCAGAATTTTCATTTTCTGCTTTCTTTAAGTCTTCTTTTGATTCTTTATTATCAATCTTCACATTGAGATCCGCACCTTTATCATTATTTAATTCTGTACAACTATCACTTATAGAAAGTTCACTCAGGTCACCACTTGCTTCAGTGTCTTCATTATCTTCTATGCATAAAGAATCGCTTTTTAAACGACTTTCCCAATCAATAACACTGTTTTCTCCTTCTTTGTTACTGTTTGGTTTGTATAAAAGGCGTTCTGATTCATTCAACCTACTTGCGATCGAATTACTACGTTTTAAAGTAGCATTGACTGACTGTAACAACTTTTGTGCATTCTTAACTAATTCTGTTGTATCTCCTGAAGCCACTTCATTAATAGGAGTGATACGGTAACTTTTTGAAGAAATAGAAAGGTTTGTTTCTTCATGAGTGATCTCTACTTTAGGTATATTTTCTTGTACATGCGATTTTCCTACCAAGTCAAGTTGAATAACAGCATCACAACTAAAAGATCTTGAATGTCCCCTTTTCAAATGCTTGAGTTTTTCAGCATCTGGTTTATAATTATTCTTTGCAAAACTCCACAATTTTCCTCTGCTATTAAAATAATGATTGAATTTTAATAAAAAATATTGCATAATAAATCTTAATACAGATAGGTACCTATTTGCAATCTCACCTCATGTACTGCAAGATTAAAAAAACAGTAGAATCAGTCTGCATACATGAATATAATTGAACCATATACGGTACTCTTCCTCTTAATATGTAAGCACTGATATCTTTTTTACAACCAGCAACTTTTTCTACAGTCTGTAACAAAGCATATTTTTTATAGTATTATTGTTTTGTTATATTAAGCTATTGTTATTTCTTTCTAATAATGAAAATGTTCAATATTACCTTTATAACTCTTATAAAACCCTGAAGTACATCTTTAACGAGCATAACAGATCCTGTAAGTTCAATGACTTTATAATTACGCAATTCTGTAACAGGTTTATGTAATACTGATACATTGCAATTCAGATGCCTATTGTACAGTCTTTCTGCTCTTTGTAAATACTGCGTTATCTTTTCTTGAATTACTACTTTTTTTTCTAGATCTATTTCATTTTGTATACCATTAATAAGATGAGCTATTCCAAGTTTGTACTGAGTAAAAGCTTCTTCATATTCTGCGATCGCCTCGTGCCGAAAAGCAGCACTCATATGAGCTGCTGCTATTAAAATATATTGTGCACATTCTTTAAAAGATTGTGTTAAATCTGAGCCATCATGTATAACAACAGATTTGTTTGTGGCATCTGTATATTTTAAGCTATTTTCTTCACAAGTTATTGCCTCTAGTCCGTCAACAATGTCAGTAGCACTATCTTTGGTATTATTATTGTTACAGTTTACATGATAATGCTCATAAGAGCTGGTGACAATAACTGATTTTGAACTACTGCCTTTGCTACTTGCTTGCTTTGCTTTTACATCCTTTTGGTTACCAACTTTGATTGGTTTTACTTTCTTAGTACAAACAAATTTAGGAAAATTAGTAGTATTCGTAATACCATTCTCTCCATTTTCACAATTGACATTCCGATCATCCTCCGAAGTGTCGGAGCTAAGAGACTGAGAGCAATCTAGAAAGCGTTTATCCAAATTGTCTGTTTCAAAAAATTTTACAAAAGCATCACTGGTAAACAGTGCACTGTGGCGGCCAATAAATTCTAAAAGTTTTAAAGCACATTCTCTCCTCTCCTCGATTACTTCAGCTTCAAATCTTCCAAAGAACTTTGGCTTGGGAAATGGTGGAAAGGGCTCTTTTATCTGCATCGTTGAATGCAACGATTGCATAGTAGTGTACAGCTTCTTAAAGTCACTATAGCGTTTCCAGATAGATACTTTAGATACAACATCTGGGGATGTCTTTAAAAACATCTGAAAACAGTGAGAATAAAGTTAAAAAATAAATTTACAAATGAAAATGATGCATGATTGCTAGAGTTGCATTGTTATTCAACAAAAATAAAAATCAACGCAGAGGGCTTTACTTGTTCAACAAATAAACTAAAACTGCGTACGCACCATCGAGGTAACTTTGTAGATGGTGAAGCCTTTTTTATGGCGATTTGTTTCCGATATGACAAATCGCCTTACCCATTTGTCTTTCGGCGGCGCCATTCCAAACAAACGCTCGTTCGCTTACATCTTTTATACAAATAAAAAGATCTATTTCCAAATTCGATTTATTATACAGAACGTTGCCGATCTCCGATTGTTAGTAGTTAAAATAGAGGTAATCATCGTATATCAGAAGGTTAACAATAGCCTAACGATTACACGACAATATTAAGCAGACTAAGTAAGTAGCAGAAGTAATTTGACAGATAAACACCCCCCTCGCGCGTCAAAGCTGCTCTTCATGAGAGCGACTCCTTTGCTGTCGTCATACTTCGAATCTACCTATACGAAAAACAAACGTATTTTTGAAATTGTTGTTCAATTTTTCATTCAAGTATTGCATTATGATAATTTTTCCGTATATCTATTTGATCAGAAAAATCAATATTGGTTGATGCAGTTCTTTTCTATAGTAGTTGCAGTGAAAACAAGACCTTATATCATTTTGGCGGTTAGTGCATCGTTTATGGCGTTCAAAAACGTAAACTCGCCGCAGCGATTTATCGCGCTTTTAACGTTTTCTTTCACGCAAACACTGCAAGCATTCGTTATGTTTTAGCCGTATGTAGTACTTATGTAGTACGTCGATGAAATTTCATCGATCATCAATGAAAGTTTTAAAATACTCGATAGAGCTCTCTTGATCAATCTATTCTTGGGACTTCAAACTTGTGATAATGCTTTGTGTTGGTTCGCTTTAGTGCAATGTTCGCTTTTGCAAACAAAAGTTTTGCCGACTGATGAATGAGCTCTTCGTCAAATTTACCTGGAGAAGAAACTTGGTAAGTCGAACCAGTGAAAATGTTGATCTACGACGTTTTGCACAAGGAAAAAGTTTACCAAATAGTTGCGGTTAATCTGCGGACTTTGGGGGTTAAGTACCGCATCAAGAAGAATGCCGTGAAAACAGACAAACCCGAGAGGAACGCGAGTGCTCTGAAGAAGGTCTTCAAGACTCCACTCTCGTATTTGCCTCTGGATGTTGTTAATCTGTCGTCGGGGGCGATAATTCACGTACCCGTGTTCGTAAGTCAGGCAACGGTGTTCCTGTTGAAGAATGCAAATCAAGAGGGGTTGTTCAGAAAAGCTGGTTCGCAGCTCAGACAAAAGGAGATCATAGCAAGACTGGACAACGGAGGTACTCTGGGAGAAAAAAATAATGCAATCGATGTGGCCAATTGCTTGAAATCGTTCTTCAGATTTTTGCCGGAGCCTCTGATACCTTTTATTTATCATGAGCTGTTTGTGAGATGTGGAATGTTAAAGACAAACAAGATAGAGGCGCTACTCATGGCCTGTATACTCTTACCACCTCACCATTTGAACACCCTTGCATATCTCATGGAATTTTTGAAGACTGTTGCATCTTACGAGAAGCAAAATAAAATGGGAATTGACAATTTAGCTAGAGTTTTTGGACCAAATATTATGCCTCTGCAAGAAACTACCATGGTTGCAGTTCAGTCAAGATTAGAGGCTCACTTAAATATTGTTAAGGTAAATTTTTGATACAATCATGATTATGTGATCCTCAGGTTTTAATTATTTTTGATGATTTCATCTTTATTTACTTTCCAAAGCTTTTGATTGAGAATGCTGAAAAAATCGGAGTTCTTCCTGATGATATATCAGAAGCTATTTCAATGGATGCCGTTGGAAGTATTGATAATGAACTTGATCGATCTGATCCTTCATCTTCATTTAAAAGTAAAAAGAAAAAACATCGAAGTGGAAGTCTTACAAGTATGTACTTCACTGGAAATAGGGAAATTATTTGTTTTGGGTAGATTGCATAAGAATATTTGTGTTTTATTTTAGGAATGTTAAGTGGTTTAAAAAAAATGGTTGGAAAAAATAATTCTCCTATTAGTGGAACAGATATACCAGAAAATCATCTTCTTTCCATGGAATCAACTCATAGTCTGTACACACCATCTTTGAAAGCAGGCAAAAAGAGAAAAGTTGATGCACCTGATCCAACGAATGTAAAGAGAAAGTATGGATGAAAATTTTAATTTATAAAAACTAATTTGCATGACTTTTTGTTTATACTTTTGTTTACTTGTACCTTAATTTTTTTTTCTGTACATGAACTTGCATGAATCCTATTTTATACTTTATTAAGTGTGTTTAATGTTTCTGACCATAATATTACACTGTCATTCTTCTTCACTCCCATTACAGATGTGAGTTGCTCGAAGTTATGCCTACCAGCTCTTCTTTTGGTCATACATACCTATTTTCTTCCCCAGTTTCTAATAATCCAAAGTATGTTTTTGCATGGTTTTGCTTTTGTTTGATTTTTAAAACTAAGTGTG
Source organism: Pteromalus puparum (assembly GCA_012977825.3). Classification (NCBI taxonomy): domain Eukaryota; kingdom Metazoa; phylum Arthropoda; class Insecta; order Hymenoptera; family Pteromalidae; genus Pteromalus; species Pteromalus puparum. The sequence goes on along the minus strand of CM053172.1, from coordinate 57,245,097 downwards.
CTGATTATACTGATTATAAACATCATTTTTTATAGTCCTCTGAAAGACAAAAGCCCAAACCAAAAATCTGGAATACAAAAGTATTTATCTCAGAAAGTTCATTCAGAAACGTGAGTATCATTTCGATAATTAATGACGACTTTTGATAAAATTTAAATCCACAAATTATCACTTCAGGAGAGTATGTGACAAGATTGATAGATCAAAAAAGCTAAGACTGAGTTTGGATCGGTTCGTGCCGCGTCACAAACATAAGTCAAGTGAACAAGATCTCGAAATTCATAAGAAGTCTTTTAGTCCTTGCATGGAGAGACGCTGGAGTTTAACGAGCAACAATACTTCGGATCCAAAGAAGCGACGTCGAACCCAGACGATCGACTCGCCGTACCTGTCCTCGCCGCAGGCTAAGATACGAAACTCTGGCAGTGATAAGACGCTGGAGCAAGTGTTTATGGACGCAGATATCAACTTGTCGGACGACTGTGGCGAGCAGATTTCGAGGGAGATTACATCCAACTGCGAGAACAAAGCCAAATGCAAACGCCTTAGTTCGACGCGAAAGTCGACGCATTCGTACTCTTTGAGAAATTCTTCGTCGCCTAACTTATCCAGTGGTCTTGAAATTATGGACTTGAAATCAAATGAGTACGTTAAGATACCAAAAAGCGAGTACGAGGAGATCAAGAATAGAGTTTCGGCAATTGAGTCACGAATCTCACAGGAATTCAAGAGTATAACTAGTGATTCCAGTGATGGGTTGACAGTCAATCCGATCAGCAAGGTGCAGAGTGAATATGAGAAAACATTAGAGGAAGCAAGTATCGGGAGTACTGCTAGCGCGGATCAGTTAGCTAAGCGACTCAGTCGGGAGTTAAAGATTCGAAGGTCAGCTGAACACAAAGTCATAAGATCGCCGAGTGCTCGAAGAATCGGAAATTTGAGAAGACGATCTCAAGAAAAACCAGTCAGGTAAACATCTTTACATTTGAAGAAATCATCAATTATCTCTTGTTTCTTTGCTTTTAATGAATATTTGTTATTCTTAGTAAAAGAGTCCAACGTACTGTTTCTTGGCACACATCTGAGCGGCCGTCGGTACGAAATTCAATTCTTAAGCCCGACCCTCGACTCAACAATTACTATCCAAAGCAGTGCAACCTCAAGCGTGGACGTCCTCTAGTAAAACGTGACTCTAACAAGAGTCTCGATCAGACGCCAAAGGCTGAGACTGGTGGAGAAGTCACGTTCTGTAGTGAAGAAACAAATGCGCGGTTGAACTACCTGCAGCAACAACTCAATACGCTGATAAGTCACACAGCTGAGCATACACAGGGATCCTTCAGCGACGACGATTTTGCGCCTCTTGACGACGACGTCTTCCATAGCACGGAATCACCGCCTATAAGGTATTTCGAAAGACCGATATGAATAGTTATTTTCATTAGTACGTCTCTGTTTACGTTTATATTATCGCACCCACAGCATCAAGACCAATATAAATCCGGTGCGACGAGCTTCCTCCTTTCATAGCGGTGAATTTATCGACAACTCGCAGTATTTTAACAACAAAATTAAAGAACTAAAGAAAACTAATAGCCAGCAAAACTTAATTAATAACGAGATCGAGTGTCCACCGACCGAAAGCAAAACGTTGGAACCGCGTAAAGAGAAGACGGTTTCATGGAAGGATGCTGATCAGTACTTTAAGCAAGAGTCGAAGATGCTGACACCAGTACCTCAAACCGGTCGCGCATCCGTGGCCAAGCTCAGGACGCAAAATGCTGGTATGGTTCTGGCAAAAGCCAAACTCTTCGATGATCCAACCAAAGAAGCCGTTGACGTGAGTCGAAGGCAATCAATGAGAGTTCAAGCGACGACTCGAGCTGCCATGAAAGATGAACCAAGAACGCCACACAGTAAGAAAACATGTTTGTTTCAACTTTGATGTGCTTATTATATGTATTTAATAATATTTTAACCATAAATTATTCAATAGGTACCAAAAGGCACAATCAGAATGAATCAAGCGCCCGACGGAAGCACCTCGCAAGTAGGCGTTTATCGCACGCACCATCGCCTCTGACGAGCAGTGGCAACCGTCGACAGTCGACGCGTTTCAACCAATCGCGAATAAGCCACGAAGAGGCCAATGCAAACAATCTGCAAAAGGAGAACCAGCTAATAAAAAGCGCATCGAGCAACAACACGTCTATGACAACTCAGCAGGAGGACATCAATGTCTACAAGCCCGATGACAGCGCAATGTGCAAGACACCGCACATCAAAAGGCCTCTCAACGTCAAAACACCAAGAAGTGCGAAAACTTTGTCGGCTAAGAGAGCAGCGACCAATTCGCGCCGAACACCCTTGAAAGCCATGGTACCGATCACGCCTAAAAGACAAAGTCCGAGGATCGTGCTCAAGTCGACGCAATTGAGTAGACACATGAATTGATATTTAGCGAAACAAAAATAAGAGTGTGAGTGAAAACGTATAGAAGCGTGAATGATGTCAATGGACTTAAAATGTATTTATAAGAATCAAGAGAAGTACTTTGCAGAGAATCACTAAATTATTTTTACGTGATTTTTTTATATATATTATTTCGGACTGTGAGTGTATATTTTTGAAAAGCTTTTTTTTTATTCATACCTTTAGAGTAGTGTATCTGCCATGTATGTACAATTTAGTGCCAGATAGCAACCAAGTGTCATAGTACATTATATTCTTTTTTTAAATCATCACTATATAATATATATGATAAAACGTAAAATATTAATTTACTACAATGTATTTTTATACCTTTAAGTAATAAAAGTATCATCTTATTTACACTGTATCGTCTACGCTACGAGTATATCAGTCTCTGTTCTGCCATCTAATAGTCAACTTCATCCTCGCTATCGTAACCGTTGCACATAGGACAAACGGTCTTTTCTCTGCAAATCCAAAAATTGATCGTTAGGTACTCTTTAATCTCATTATTTAAAAATTAAAAAAAAAATATAGATAAAAAAGAGCTTACCCATCATTATACCAAGTTTTTTTACTGACGATTCCAGAATGATAGATGTGACGACGCCTTTGCCAGACCTTGTGCTCCGGGTTCGCAGAACGCATGACGATATCACAGCAGGCGCGCGACACTGCACCCCGGTATTCCACCCGTTGGAACAGCTCGTAGCGCACCTGTTTGAGGTCAGCGACGGTACAGTCGAGCCAGTCCTCGAGTTCCGTCAACATAAACTCACCCTCGTCCTCCTCCATGTTGTAGGCGAGAAATCTAGCAGAGACCGAGGCAAGGTTTGAGCTAACTTTTTAAGAATCGATTGAAATATGTCCTGGACGCTTACAGTGCCGCAAAGAAATTTTGCTGTGTGTACTCATCCGGCTCGAGCGACGCTCTCAAGAAGTACGTGAACACCATTGCTATGAGATAGTTGTCGGCAAGACGATAGCACTTGTCGCTCTCTAAAAAATCTGCTAACGAGTCTGCATGTTCGAGGTAATTGAGGTTCAATTGTTTTTGTGTATAATTTTGCGTGTATTTTATCGTTTTATTAAATCTAATAAATTATTGAGGTTCATTTTACCCAGCAACTTGAAGAACCTCCTGACATTCCATCGTTTGATAGAGATGAGCTTATCCCTTTCCGATCTGTAAGGCGATGCCATAAAGTCTCTCTTGTGTAGGAAATCCATATTTCCAAGTTTCGTTATACTTTCATTGGTATCTAATAATTCAATTACTATCGTTTCTGCTCAAGATAATATATGTGAAGATTTGCAATTTTCAAGGTGATTTTTTGAACAAAAGACAGTTTCATATACGCAACTAAAGAAAACAATATAGCGAACAAAACATAGTCATATGTCTATTGCATATATAGCTTTATAGCAAATACACACTAACCGCCGTTTTCAAACATGTTAATTTTGTTCGAAATCTTAAATTGGAGCACTCAGTAGTCAACTGACAAACTATCTTTTGCAGCTATAATTATTTAAGTTGGATTTTTACGCACTTTTCTCACATTTAAAAAGCCAAAAATACTTAAAGTTAGACTCTATATGTATAGTATAAGTAAGCGAATAAAAATATTTTCTCAATCTTAAAGAAATAAAAAACGAGAACAAACTAAGGTCCTCCAAATTTAAAGAAGCCTATATCGCGAATACCGAGCGCGTATTCCGCGACCAATCGCGTACCACCGTCTGTCCAAAAGCTGGACGACGATATCATTCAAACTCTGGAAGTCGCATTGACTCGAATAAGTACAACAATCGTTATTAAAATAAGTATTATAATTTATATGTACGAAAAGCCCCCCCGATAAAAAAGAAAGTCACGAGCTGGCGTTAAACAAACTCAACTCAGTACTCGCGACGAATAGTTGCGTAATTCAGCAACTCCACTATCAAATTGGCAATAAATAACGCGCGCGCTGTTGTTCTACACACATACATACAACTCACACATGCGCACGCATATAGCTATATCGCTACTTATATGTATACAGCGCAACTACATAAAAAACGTAGCTCTCGCAGCCAGTCGACACGTATGTTCTTGGCTAGTTGGTGGCTCGGCCGCGTCGCGGGCAGCGCCTGCAGCTGGCACAGAGAATTCGTCCGTCGCCTGCTGCTAGTTGAATTGCAGTTGCACCACGACCACATAAGTACTTTCAACAGTTTCAACTCAACTCCTGCGAACGTCAAAAAAACGCGACTCCGTAGAGTGTATTTGGATTGCAACAGCTACTGCACTACATACCATTATATAGGGGAGTAGGAAAAAGCATCGGAAGCTTGCATTGCAATCATAGGATTAACGTAGGTCCTGCGTTTCTCAGGATATAGGCAAGCCTCGGGCTAGGGGCGATTGCATACAGACATCACGGGACAGAGGTAGCTGCTGAAGCCGGAGAGGTGGATCCCAGGGTGAAGATGAGGGCCGCGGGTGTCGTGCTGATCAGCGTCGCGCTTACGTGCGCCGTTATCGGCAATGCCTACTACCAGAAGAAGCAGTTTTATCCATCGGTTGTCTACATAACCAAGTCCAATCCGAGCATGGCTGTGAGTTGTTTTTCCTTTATTGTAACTTTTTCGCGCTTTTAATTTGGGATACGATCCTATATAGTTGTAAAGTTCAGTTTCCCTGATCTCGGTGAGGAGTTTTGGAGCAGGAAGCAGAGAACCAACTCTGCAAGTTGTCTTTTTATTTTAGAGCAGATCAAGTTGTCTAGGTTGTTTTTCTATGATAGCTATGGACATTTTGATAGCTTAAATAAGAATTTCATGTTTCAAAGCTTCGAGACATATTGTTTCCACCTGAGCTCTGATGGCAGATGAACAAATGTTCATAGCAAGATAAAGTATGAAACAAAAGGGGACAAGTGATAAGCTTTGCTTATTAACCATTTACTTATGAATACTATGTGGTGTAGTTTTGTGTTTGATTGAAATAGAATCCAAAGTACTTTTAGTATGCAAACAAGTTTTTTAATGCATTTTTATTGAAAATTGCTTTATTTTTCATGTACAGTTATTAAACTATATTTAAAGTATTAACTATATTTTATTTTTGAGAATAAGTAATGAGAAACAGATATTGATTCTGAACTATCTACTGTTGCTTTTTCAGGTAATTTATGTGCAAGGTCTTATACTTGTTCTGATGGCCAACACATTTTTGAGAAAAATTTTCTTTGGGAACTTGAGGGCAGCAGAATTTGAAGTAAGTACATACATTCACTTTCTTAACTTTTCTTTTGAGATTTATTTTAACACGTGTATAATGGAATTTTAATTTTTTTTTTGTATAGCACTTGATGGAAAAACTTTGGTATGCAGTTACAGAAACTTGCTTGGCATTCACTGTTTTTAGAGATGACTTCAGTCCAAAGTTTATAGCATTATTTACGCTACTTTTATTTTTGAAATCATTTCACTGGCTTGCTGAAGATCGAGTTGATTATGCAAGTATCTTCTAATTGCTTTTTTATCCATAGCACTTTTTTATCCATATGTAGTACAAGTTGTAATCTTACTTATTTAATTTTTCAGATGGAAAGAAGTCCTGTAATAACGTGGCTGTTCCATGTGAGAGTAGGAACATTATTAGCCCTACTATTTTCTATAAATTTAGCAATGTTTAATTATGCATATACTTCAACAATTGCCAAAGGAGCTTCGGTTCAATTAGTATTTGGATTCGAGTATGCTTTACTAATCACCGTTGTATTAAATATAAACATCAAATACATACTCCATACAATTGACTTACAAAGAGATAATCCTTGGGATAACAAACCTGTATTTTTGTTGTACACTGAACTGATCATCGGTTTGTTGAAGGTAAATCACAATTTTTTCTACCTAAACCATTGAACTATTTTTTATTCATTGATTTTCTTATTTCAGGTCACTCTATACATTGCCTTTGTTGCAATTATGGTTAGAATATATACTTTACCACTATTTGCCTTTAGACCCATGTATTATACAATGCGAAACTTTAAGAAGGCTTTCCATGACATTGTCATGTCTAGAAGAGCTATCAGAAACATGAATACTCTGTATCCTGATGCAACACCTGAAGAATTGGCAGCTGCTGATAATGTTTGTATTATTTGCAGGTACGTTTTAAGAAATCTAATTCTATTTTGATAAAGTATTCTATTTTGGATGAACAAGTGTTATTGTTTATATTTTTAATAATTTTTTTTATAGAGAGGAGATGTTTTCTGCAAGCAAGAAATTACCATGCAATCACATATTCCATACAGCATGCTTAAGATCCTGGTTTCAACGTCAACAAACCTGTCCCACCTGCAGGCTCAATATTCTAAGACCTACAACTACTCAGTCTTCATCAAGACCACAAAATCAACAGCCACAACCTGCTCCAACGCCTGCCCCCCAACCTGCTCCTGCTCAAGGACCTAACCCACAGCGTAAGTTTATTACTCAATAACACGATATAAAAGAAAATAATGCTCTTTTTATTTATCACATAATTTTTTAGCAGCAGCTGGTCCTCCTCCCTTTCCAATTCCCGCTTTTTGGGCCAATTTTCCACCGCCTCCTCCTCCCTCGCCACCAGGAAGTGGTACAACTCAACAACCCGGCCAAAGCTCATCGACCTCGACCGCTCAACCAAACCCATTCCAGCCGATCGTCGCACCTGGAGGTATTCCCATGTTTGCACAATCGTTTCATCCAATCGTTCCTCTGCCACCTGTACCAACTCCACCACCGAACCTGACCGCGCTAAGTGAAGAGGAATTAAGATTGATGGAAGGTAATCTGCGACAAGCTGTTGAGGCTAGAATAGAGACTTTAAGAAGAGTCCAACTACTGCTCGACGCGGCTATCGCTATGATGGGGCAATATCAAACTGCTGCAAGTACTGCTACGTGAGTTATTGAGAAAGATTTTGTTGTTACTATATAGCAATACAAAATTTTGATTGACATAATCACTTTTAGCATTCCCATGCCAACGCCCCCAGTAATTCCAGCGAGCGATAATTCGACCTCGAAACCATCGACTTCGTCGGCACCCGTAACGACAAACCTGACAGAGGAGCCATCGACGAGCGAATCTGTTATCCGCCCAACATCGTCCGAAAGCAAAGCGTCCCCGAGCACAAGTAGTCATATGCCTTCATCTAGCGCAGCCAGTAGCGAGACGTCGTCTGAACAAGAGACGCTGAGGAGAAGAAGATTGGAAAAATTCACGAGAGATCCTTCGATAGAAGGTATCGATTAAGCGGATACCGGATGTACTGATTTGCCGACTTGTTGATTTTGAATGGTTTTTCAAAAATTACGTATTGTTACTTGAATTGATCTGCTTATTTGTATGAATTTCGATTATTTGTCAGCTGAAGGATTAGATTATTAAGTAGTAGAGAGTTAGACGTTGAATGAAAGCGGCAGACTTTTTTTACCAGATTCGTAATTATTTGAAAAATTCAAAAATTACATCATCGGCAAAATGGAAACCGGGCTAAGGTTCGGTAGCCTCTTAATGTGTGATATAATGCGTGAGCGTACTGTGTGAAAAAGAATTGGATCAGTCATGTGGCTCATCCTACGCTTCGCTTTCTCCAAATTTAAATGGGAAATCGAAAGCTCTGACCAATGACCGTTATTGAAGGACAATTTTTAAAGATTAAGATTCATACTTTGAACTCAGGTTAAGGCTAAGACTTCCTCCAAGCGACGTTACATTAATGTTACACGAGTGCAATCGAAAAGACGAAATTTTATTTTGCTTACTAACAGCTGCTATTTCCGACTTTTTTTTATATTTATACATAAATTTGTCTAGTGATTGAAATGATTAGACATAGTTGTACAGTTAGAAATTTATGATTTATTTTTTCTTCTGTCACTTGGTTTAAAAGACACTGGTGTAATGGACTGTACAATAGCTGTTCTATATAAAATTCATTTACTATAATAAAATTATTTGTCTATTTATACATATATTTATTTATTTGTATTAAAATCCTTTGAGAATGTAATGTACAACATTTAAAAAAAATAGTTTTAAGAAAATTATTAGCCTATTATGTTTTTGCTTAATGTATTCTTTCCTGCAGCACTCTCTTTTACAGTCCTATATTAAATAATTTACAAACTTCTTTTAAAAAATGTCTCATAATTTTTTGTTGTACAATTAATTGGCCTGACTGAGTTTTATTATCAATAAAACATGTAAGTATACATACACATAGAAATAAGCTCCTTGTATAACTTGAACAATGTAAATAAACAACAAATTTAATAAATTAATTATTTACAAATAATCTGACATTTTGCTGTATACGTTCTCGTGACGATAATGTTTATCACTCTACTTATTTACAACCTGATTCTAATAACAACATAAGTAGCAATCTATATACACTTCCAATTCAAATATATTCGGAAAATATAAACACTATAACGGCATTACACGCATATATAATATGCATACCGCCTATCAACAATCGAAGAAAATAATAATAACAGACCGATTGCCAAACTATCAGAGAGAATTAGTAAAAGATACAATATAAGCTGGCTCCCGAAATCACAACAATATTATAGTCATTTAAAAATTACGTCACCCGCAATGCAGGTCAACAAGGCTCCTCCCCCTCTCAAAATTGAAAAGTGTACTCATCATTTGAGCCTTTCACGAAACCTCGTGTAAGACCAGAGATTAGTACTAATTTATGGAGGGTATTATAGAGAGACCCTCCATATACTAATCTGGTAAGACCGTCGTTATTATACATGTTCGTAAACCCCAGATGTCTGGCACTGATGGGAAGGAGTGAGCACCCAAATTTTCAAAATTCGCGGGCGATAATGTTGGAGCGTCGCTGCATGCAGCAGCTAATATATATATATATGTAAAAGTATATATGTATTTAATAAATATTATATTATCAACCCAACCTACTAACGGAGCGTTGCCGCCGCGGCCGCGGAGCAAGCGCCCCGCGACGAGAAGGACGATAATATGCACTCCCGTCTCCCTGCAGTTACTGTACTATGCTCTTTCTCAGATATATATATACACACACACATATGGGCACTATACACCACCAGAAGCAGCAACAGAGAACATAGCTAAGTAGAGAAAGAAAGAGAGAAAGATAGAAATAAGTAGAGAGTGCAGAGCAGCATCAGGCCATCACATCAGGTACGGTACGGCCTGCCGCCGCCAGTGTGCGTGTTGTGATAATCTAACATGGCGGAGTGTTGTGTTGTGGCTGTGCGTGTCCAAACGAGTGCCTCGTGAAATTTCAATCCCAAACAGTGGCGGCTGCAGCCTAGGGAAGAATAAAGTAATCTCCGAAGAGTTTGTGAAGTATCAGTAGAGCCGATAACGAGCAACGGCGCGCGCCATTCAAAGTTGCCGAAGAATAACACGAAAGTCTTCGTTGCAGGCATCAGAGAGCGATGCTCGCCGCGAGCGGCAACTCGTACGCGACGACCTGACCGAGGACTGCCGAATTCCTTGCTCTCCTCGCTGTCCCAGCTAGCGGATTGCTGTTGTTATCGCTGTATTTCTATACAATAAACATACATATATATAGAGTATATACACCTGTGCGTTTGTTTATAAAACGTGAGTAGTGCTCGTCGCTCGAGCGAGATAAGTAGTATCACAGAGTGTGTATGCTACGGCGGCGCATATAGTTCCGAATTGGTTTGGACGTTTGGATAGCGCGGTAGCCGCGCGCCAAAGTAATTCTCCCTCACCACCGCGCGGTCCGTGTCTCTACTGTCGTCGTCGTTTCGCAGTCGCACACACACGGCGCCGCTCTGATTCTCTCTCTTCGTCGTCTTCGGCGGCGGTGGCTGCTGATACACTACTTATACCTACAGAGATCGGAGTCAGTCTGCACTGCTTACTAGCTATAACTGTATAGAAGAGTGTACCCTGTGTGCAAGTGTGCGAGTGCACGTATCTCTCGGCAACAGAAGAGAGGGAGCGATCGCGCGGACATCATCGTCGGAGAAAGTTCGTACTCCCCGAGAGAGCGTCGTCTAGGCGAAGAGGAAGAGAAGCCGGCTGGATCAGAGCGCATCGGCCACGCACACGCCGCCGCGAGGGAAACGGAGCCGTTGTGTTGCTGCCGCCGCTATAGAGTCGTCTCTCTCATCTCTTTCGCTCGGCTTTCCCGCGCGCGCAACGCTAAGGAGAGCCGTGCCATCAGAGCAGAGAGCTCGGAGCTCGAGCATCGCGAGGAGGAGAAGAGAACAAGAGGAATAAGGAACGACTGCGCCGCGTTAGTGGCTCTCCCTCTCTCTCTCACACACAGTCACGGCTCTCTCTCTCTCTCTCTCTCTCTCTGCAACGAGCTTATGCAACGAGGCGCGTAAACATTTTCGCGAGTGTGGTAAACAAATAGAGAGAAAGAAAGTGAGCTGTGCAGGGCCTACACACACGCTGACACACCTATACAGCTGATTAAGGAAGAAAGGTCCGTTACACGCACGCTGCGCTGTATTGCAATTTCGGAGTCCGTCTCCCTCTCTCTCTTTCTCTCTCACTCGCTCTGTGTGAGTCTCTGTACTCGTTCTCGCCGTCTGTCTGCATCGCAAGGGCCACAGCAGCAGCAACCAGCAACTCGACGACGAAAGGCTATACGCTACACGACGCGGTATAAATATACGGCGCTCGTTGTGTGTCTCTTTATCGTGTGTGTGTGTCTGTGTGTGCGCGCGCGACGACGATAACCTTGAATTATGATTAGGTCTTAATATTTCAACGGACGCAGGACTCGACGCGAACAAGTTACTTCTGCAGAAGGATTTTGCGACATTTATTTATACATATCCACCGATGATTGGCTCAAGTGACTCTGATGAATATGTGTTTTATAAGAATAATTACAAGCTGCTACACTGAGAGATAGATAAGAAAAAGGTTGTGCTTTTTTCCTATCCGAGACATGAACTTGTGATTGATAGTTTCTACATTGGTACGCTAGTTACTGAGGTACATATTCCTTTACTTTGGTTCATATTCATTTGCTCTCACTTTAGAGTAGCTGTGCGTGCCAAGGGTGGAGGAATGCTGGTTGGTTGCTGATAATATTGTTATTTTATGTGACCAAATTAGCTTCCCATCATGACAGACACACGCAGAAGAGTTAAGTTGTATGCATTAAATGCAGACAGACAGTGGGATGATCGTGGTACGGGGCATGTGTCCTCGTCTTACATCGATAGGCTCAAGGGAACATCATTGTTAGTGAGAGCCGAGAGTGATGGAACTATCTTGCTAGAAAGCAAAATTCAGCCTGACACTGCCTATCAAAAACAACAGGTAATGTACATACAACATTTAAAAATAATATTCATAAAATACCATACTCAATTAGATGTAATAGATTTTCTCAAACTTTTTTAATCAATATCAACAAATATGAATTATTTGTTTAACCTGCTAATTTGGACTTGGATTTCTTTTAGAATCAATATAGTCTTAATACGATTTCAGTTGTATTCAATTTATTATTATGGTTTAATTTTGATTTGTAAAGCTTACTAAGGTTTTAATACTGAATCTTTTGATGAGAAAGCTTATGAGTGTCCAGTATAGAATGTTTAAATCATCATTGCATACAACAATAGATTAATGACAATGATAAGAGCGTATTCATATTTAACTTTTAAAATATGCATGGAAATTCCTAATATATTTACATCTTGGGTTCTAGGACACTTTGATTGTTTGGTCAGAAAGTGATAACTACGATTTAGCCCTAAGTTTTCAAGAAAAAGCTGGATGCGACGAAATATGGGAGAAAATATGTCAGGTCCAAGGCAAAGATCCCTCTGTGGAGATCACCCAGGATATTGTCGAAGAATCGGAAGACGAGCGATTCGACGACATGTCAGACTCGGCGCCACCCATTGAACTGCCCGCCTGCGAACTCAGTCGCCTCGAAGATATAAACGAGCTCATAGGAAATTGCCTTTCTTCTCCCATGCGAAAAGAAAAGCTGGCAATGGCCTTGGAATCAGAGGGTTATATTAGAAAATTACTAAATCTATTTCATACCTGTGAAGACTTGGGAAACATGGAGGGACTGCATCATTTGTACGACATTTTTAAGAATATCTTTCTCCTAAATAAGAATGCCCTGTTTGAAGTAATGTTCAGTGACGACACAATTTTCGACGTGGTCGGCTGCCTCGAGTACGAACCAACGTTGCCTCAGCCCAAGAAGCATCGGCAGTACCTGCAACAATTGGCCAAGTTCAAGCAGGCGATCCCTATCACGAACGCCGAGCTGCTAGCCAAGATCCATCAGACTTACCGTGTCCAATATATCCAGGACGTAGTGCTGCCGACTCCGAGTGTCTTCGAGGATAACATGCTTAGTACGCTCAGTAGCTTTATCTTCTTCAACAAGGTCGAGATCGTCACTCTCATACAGGACGATGAAAAGTTCCTCACCGAGCTGTTCCGCCAACTTACCGACGAGAACACACCTGACAGCAAGAGGCGCGACCTCGTGCTCTTCCTTAAGGAATTCTGTAATTTCTCCCAGAATCTTCAGCCCCAGGGTAAAGAGGCCTTTTATAAGACTCTTACGGCGTTGGGCATCTTGCCCGCGCTGGAAATCACGCTCGGCATTAATGACGCACAGACAAAAACCGCTAGTATAGATATTTTGAACTACATTGTTGAGTACTCGCCGAGCGTCATCAGGGACTACACGTTGCAGCAGATTAACAACACGGAACAGGATCAGATGCTCGTCAACGTCATCGTCACACAACTTATCAACGACATCGATCACGAATTAGGTATGTTTCCGTGGCTCTATTAATTGTACTATATCAAATTGTATTATTTTTTTGCAATGTCATATTATTCATGTACGAAATTCAGGTGGCGCGGTACAACTTGCTGGCATCCTACGTCTGCTGCTCGATCCGGAAAACATGATGGCCTCAGTGAACAAATCGGAGAAGGCGGACTTCCTAAATTATTTCTATAAAAACAGCATTGGTACGTTGATCGCGCCTCTCCTAGCCAACACTATCGGTGACAGGCCGGTACGTGAAGACTATAGGACCATTCAGCTACTAGGCTTGATTCTCGATCTACTGTCGTTCTGTGTCGAGCATCACACCTATCACATCAAAAACTGCATTTTGAACAAGGACCTGCTGCGGAAAATACTCGTGCTGATGAAGTCGACACACACGTTCCTCGTGCTCTGTGCGCTTAGGTTCATGCGCAAGATCATTGCGCTCAAGGACGAGTTCTACAACCGATACATTATCAAGGGAAACCTCTTTGCGCCCGTGTTCGACGCCTTCACTCGTAACAATGGCCGCTACAATCTCCTCGATTCTGCTATTCTCGAGATGTTCGAGTTTATCAAACTGGTATGTACCATGCCACAATTTTTAGTTTCTAGAACTTTTATCACATTGCAGTGAGAAACTTTGATATGTTTAATTTACAATCCATAGGAGGACATCAAATCTCTTTGTTCGCACGTCGTGGAAAACTTTTCGAAAGAACTGGAGGCGATCGACTATGTACAAACGTTTAAGGCCCTAAAACTGAGGTATGAGCAGCATCAAGACAAGTTAAAAGATCGTGATAGGGGAGCCCTTGACAGGTAAAGTTTAGTTTTACCTATCACCTATACAGGCTACTCCTTCCTCAAACAACAATACTTTTTAGTAACATGACAGCAGAGCATAATTTTCTGTTGTTTTACTCTAAAGTATTACACATAGTACACACAAAAAAAAACAGACTGATCCACTTTCAAATGTCTTCATTTTTACAAACTTAACATTGAAAAATCACGCAGCGTACCCTCGATACTCCGGAATAGCCGGTATCGCCGGGATCAGCGCCAACTTGACGAAGAGGAGGAAATGTGGTTTAACGAAGAGGAAGACTTTGATGAAGGCGAGGCCGTTGTACCAGCGGCTACGGCCGACCTCGTGCCTCCTACCTCGGCGAAAAAGCAACCGAGCTCACCCAACTCTGTCGCGGGTAGCGGCATTGTCGACAACCCAAATAAAGACGGTAGCAGTCCACCGCACCAGCAACAGCACTCGCCGCCTCAGCAACAACAGCAGACCATTCTCAATAATAACACGTCCAGCAGCAACGTGTCGGCAGTAGCCGCGGTCACAACGACGACGGTCACGACGCAACAGCAGATCAATAGCGGTGTAAGCAGTACAACCTCGGGGACGAACGACCTACCCGTGGTCGGCGTTACCGCGGAAGCAATGAACTCCAGCGCGACCATTAGCGCTGTTGACAAAACTGGATCTAACATTTTTAAGAAGGTACGTCAAAACGTTATTTTCTTTGTATTCTGAGGATGTTAGGCTGGATTATAAATTTTGATGTGTCGGGTATTGTTTTTTACATGAAAAAATAAAAAAATTAATAAATAAATAAATAACGCATTGCTGCGAGTTTTTAGATATTTTAGGTTAGAATATCGTGATACTTGCTGTGCTAAAATTAATCTTCCCAATTACATTTTAAAATAATATGAGATTAAATGTTATCCTATATTATCTCGTACTTTGCTATTTCATGACGGTTTGATTAACAAAACTAGATCAATATTAATTTAGCTTTTGAATGCACCTTCAGTGGAAAAGCGACCTTAACTCTTTCGACATCGCGATATTGCAGGATTAACTTAATGATGTTGTATTATGATTTTAAAGTTGAGATATTCGATTAAATCTTGATAAAAAAAAAGTTTAACTGCAAATTATGATGCTTTTTTATTAATATTAATTAATATTAATACATCAATTAATTGTTTTTTATTACGCATGTATAACAAAATCGGTTTAAATATTTGATAAAAAAAATATTTATTCCCTTGGTGCATAATCTACTATTTTTGCCTTTAGTCAATTTGTTTTCTAAATATACTGTTTATCTGTTTAGGGATTGGTTGATTATGAAGGTGATTCAGACGAAGAAGACGAAGAGTCAGAACTGAGTCCAACGCCTAAACGGCAACGACTCTCATAGTAGGCAAACTATCCGTCAGTAGTAAGAGTGCTGTGACCAGAGGTGGGCAAAATACTGTATTTAAACATAAAAATACAAGCACTTTATGTATTTAAATAGAAAACATAATACGTTACACGTATTAAAAATAATTCGGACATTATAAAAGAAGGATAAAAAGCAAAAACTGAAGTTACAATGGTCATTGTAGCAACGAAATTTTAAATACAGTATTTAAATGCAAGTGTATTTAAAGTACATGACTATTTTAAATACAAACGTATTTGAAATACATTTGTTTTTAAGCTTTTATCGCGAAACAAAAATATGTACATCAAGTTTTAAACCCACTGTTGGATTCCGAATATCCTTTGAATCCACTTGCAGCTATCAACTTTAATTGTAATAACGATTGTTGACAATGTTCGAAAGTAATTACAATAGCCGCGTTACATTTAAATTTTTTGAACCAAAAATTTGATTTTCGAGATGATTTTTTGCGATCTCATTTACTATATTTTCGACCTTGGACAACTTTATAATTAATAAGCTTGGTGTATTGGACCAAGGGAATAGGACAGGGCACGATCGTACGAGTGAACTCTTGAATAACATTCCTTTTCTTTCGATGATTCTTTTGAGAGGATGTAACCTCAGTTCCGTCTTCCATCTGCAGGGGCCTTACAGTGCATAACAACGAATCTATCTTTTTTTTTATTTTTTATAGCCTCCTTATTACAATTTTCCTTTTATTACTACTTCTTTACTATTAGATTATTTTAATGAATGGATTTTATTATTAATTGTTTCGCTTGTGATTACAAACAAATCTTCTTATTGAAATTCGATCTAATTGATTTTGGTATTGATATTAGACACGTTACATGAACCCCTGGAGTTGGAGGTTAATAATATTGTACAGCAGATACGTTTTCATGTTGAAGAGATTAAAAAAAAGTTATTTATTGTTTGGATGATGTAACGTATTTATCTTTTGTAATACTTTATTGATCATAAAATATGTACACAAAATTATATAGAAATTTTATCCAAATTTTTTTATGGAAAGGGTCTCTATTTTCCTGCTAATTGGATTCCGTCTATGTCTTTAAGGGAATCTGAAAGTAACTCCCAATGAACTGATACTAACTTAAACTATTTTACAATTTTCTACGTACAAATGTATAATTTTTAAAAATATTTAACTGCAATGTTTGAAGCAATTATTTTAATTACTTGCTAAACGAAAAACATAATATTTTCTTCCAAATTAAATAGAAAAGATTTACACAAGTGATTTAATTGCTTTGAATTTTGCCATTACACGAAACTTTTGCAGGAAAGGCATAAGTTTTAAAAAATTGTAAAATAGTTTCACATATTATAAAGCTTTAAATTTCTAACTTTCACATTCCTTTAATTTTTCATACATCCCTGAAACATATTTTGTTTTCTTTTTTTTTTTTTTTTACTGAGGTACCCTGCTTTAACATTTCCAGATTAGCGCAGAATTGAAGATCGAAGGAATCTTCAATTAACTCGTGCGACGTGTGGGAAACAGGTGCAAGTCGGTTAGATGAATGACGATCGATTTGTTATATTGTCACAGGCAGAGGTGGGCAGCATATTTTATCGCGTGTACTTAATTACTTTCATATGAATGCTACAAACTTACATTTAAGAAACTCATCAAGCAAATTTATACAAGTGGGATATACAAATTATTTGAGAATTTTATAAATTGTAAATTCTATTTGCATATGAATAAAAGGTGAACTATAGTTATTAAACGATTGAGGTTTTGCTTATTTAGATATCTTACATATAGCATACGTTTCTAATGTTAGTCAAGTTGTGACCCAAGTCTATATACAAGTCTGAATGACCATTGTAACGTATACAGATGAAAAAAATATTATATGTGTAACGAAATTATTCAAAAGAAAATGTATGTCCGATAATCTGTATTTTAATACATAAAAAGGTATATTTGTATTGTGTATTCAAATACAGCCTTTTGCCCACCTCTGTGGTAAATAAAGAAAATTTTTATTAGGGCTACATCGTTATGCTGGGTGCGATGAATGCAAGAAGATAAGGAAAAGTGACAAATGTACTAAAAGGTTCAAGCCGTATAATTTGAACTTTAATGTGTAGTTTTTGAATGCTACTGAGAGTACATATACTGAATTTAATGTGTAATAATGTAATACGCGGAGTGTTTCGGACCTTCTACTTCTTTTATATACACATCAGAATTATAAAATTTGATGCTTCAGTGTTGGTATGATTTATACACTACATATTGTAAATAAAATGTCATAAAAATTCCTAGCCCATTAGGAATGGATATCTTTCATCGCCATTGTTCGAATGTTTTCTTTAATTAACATTCAGAATCACGAGATGCGAAAGTCGAAACAAAAAACGTGAGAGAGTGAGAGCGAAAGAAACATTTTGTTAAATTGTAGAAAATAAGATTCCGAAGCATTTCGCGTTAATTATAAGATGCCGAAAGCCACTATCTGAAATACTTTTTTAGCTCTGCCGCATCGACGTAGAAAAGCTAAAGGAAAAAAATGACATGCAATGTAAAATACCACATATGATCAATACTATCCGTTTTACTTTATATACCAAGAACACCGTGACAATTTTTTCTCGGCTCACCTTTTATATGGATGACAGAAAATGCGAAAACATATTACAAACATTATTACGAAAAACATTCGTATTCTACGGTCCCTGAAATGTATGCGTCAAAACGTAAACAAAATTCGATAGGTGTGCATGAGTTGTAAAAGTGATAAAGAAAATAGAGTGAATGTTATTGCATTTTATGTTCGAAGACGAATGTTCGGAGCATACTTAAAAGATACAAACGAGGTGATTATAGCAGAACATTCATTTTCATAACGTATCAGAAGTCTTCACATTTTAAGGGATATAGGAAAATAAAATTACAACTGTCATCAAAATTGACTCGCTCGAAGTATACAGTCTATTAAAGCTATAGGATTTTGATTTAAAGGTTGATTGATAAAAAAATCTTTCGGAAACACGACCGGTGAAGTGGAAAAATTAGATTGTAACGCATGAAAATATGAAGAGCACAAATAATACTTTAGTTCCTACAACTCGTTGAAATGTTGAATCTAATGATAAGAACAAAGGACTTCGAAAAATTCTTTTATAAAGTTTATTGGTTTTCTGCTATGAATCTCAGCTTGTCCGACTTGAGTCTATAAAATTGACAGAGAAAATAAAATTTAACGTGTGCTGAAGGATGAGAATGAATGTCATCAGCGGTTACGTGTGCGTTGTAGAAGTGAGATGAATATTTAATTAAATAAAACTTAAAATTAGAAAACACGGTCTAAACATTGACGATGCTGCGAAACCACAACACGCTCACGCTCACGCAAACTTATGAATCAACCTACATGGAAACACAATACATCCGGTCTCTCAGTTTTTCAACCAGGGGCATTATTTATTTCAAAGGTTTATAATGCTGAACAAGAAATAGTACTCTCCATAATGCTGATATTATTTGTATACCGACGTCAATATACAAGAACCTAATTATAAGTGAAACATTTTACAAAGAATTATTATAAACGAAGGGCGCAGACAAAGATAAATGGCAAGAATACGATAAAAGAAATTGAAATATAATGCAAAATCATTAAAGCGGAAAAAGGAAAGAAATACAAATAGCAAAAAAATTACACTGAGTCTTCTCTCTGACGACTATTATCATTACGTTATATCTCTCTTTAATTTAGCGCAGATGACTATTTCTGCACGACTTCAGCTTTAAGTCTAGCTGCGAGAGCCTTGCGCACCTGGAGAATCGAGGCGTCGATAGCCTGCTGTTGATGAGCGATCAGCTCATCTTTCTTGCCGTCGATCGTCGCCTCGGCAACAACGCGAGCTGAGCTTGGCCTGGCCTGTGATGCTGACGGACTGTCCGCTTCGAGCTTTTGACTGCGTGCTTGTTTCTTCAGAGCTACGAGTTTGTCGCGCTGGGCCTTGAGATAGAGCTGACGCTTACGAATATCCTCTTCTCTTGCCTCCTCTTTCTGAAATAGTCGAATGAGGTTTTAATTTAGTTACTAGATACTAATAGTGTCTTTTTTATCTTTTTTATTTTTGTATTTGCGTAGGAAATGTCGCCAGCACAGAATAGTAAATTTTCGTTATTGTACGTGTATAAATAGGTGTAAAAGATGCATGACAACGATAGATACAAGATTTAAGTTTTATTTTTATTTGAACCAGTCTAATGTGAAAGTGATTGTAAAACATGTTTGAACATCAAGAATTTTCTTTAGTTTTTAAAAATAAATTTTGTATCAAAGCATATTACCATCTTTTCAAGGCCACATTCATTATCATCGCAAAAAGTGCAAATTTATAGAATTGTAGTATGTGTATAGTCGGTACTCGCATTGACATTATATCAATTTTGTCTGAAAGCAGTCTTTAACGGTACACCAGTTGGTCTTTAGAGCTTGAAGAGTGAAATCCCGTGCATTTTCCACTTTAGACCATGATAAAAATTGAACTTACAGGCTTGATACTAAAATCAGCTTTTGTAGGAATCAGACTGGTGGCTCGTTCTTGATCTGTTTCCTCGTCGGACTCCCCGTTAAATTCTGTCTCTTGCTCGTCTTCCTCGAGGATGGTCGGCCCGGTGTCGGTCGACTTTTTCAACGCCTCCTTTAGTAACGCGCTCTCATTCCTGTACTCTGTTTCCAGGCGCTCGTGCTCCTGGCGGATAGCATTTTCATCTCTATCCACATCTACATCGATTTCCTGCTTTACATCGTTGACTTGACTGTTAAGAAATGTTAGATGTTATTTTACTTTTCCAACTACTCTCTACTATATTTTAAAGATTTTCATTTTATCTGTCGTTTTACAAGAGTGCTATTTCAATAAAATATAGATTCATTCGACATGCGAGTGTATATTATATAGGTATACACCACAAGGAGACCATAAGCAGTTAGACGAAGTACTGAAGGAGTACTGCTGATGTCCGTGCGGCGATGATTCACGCTGTTATATGAACAGAATTTTAATTGTCATACGTTTCCTTTTGAAGAAGCTCTTCCATGGGTAGCTCTTCGTCGAGAAATTCACCGGTGCCTTGCGTGAGCGAAGCTGGCGTCAAACCGTACTTCTGCTCAATCATCTTCAATGCTTGCAGCTGAAGCTCAAGGTTCTTCTGGATCATCATTCTCTTGAAGACTTCATATTCGTTAGCTGCCCATATTTGCTCGAAGAGACTCTGAAATTTTTTAGCGTTTATCTATTTAAAATTTGTGGTATTTTTTTGTTATCTTGTAATATTGTTAAAAGAAGAAAGTTGCTGTATGATATTATAGAAAACTATTAATCTATGATTTTACCTGTTGGAACTGTACGGAGACTCGGGTGCTTTTGTTCAAAGTGCAAGCTCGTTCGAATTGTTCCGGCGCAATGCCCATGTCTTCCATGTAACATCCAAGAAGCAGATCCACTAGATTTTTGTATTCCTGATAAATTTCACGATATCCCTTGCTATCCAAGGTTTCAGGCTCGAATACTGCGTAACAGATCAATAATATAACAAATTAATATTATGTATCATCGTCATGGTCAATCAACACCGGAAGAAATAGGTATAATCTTTTTTTATTTAAATTTATTTATATTTAACAGTATTGTTGTTTTAAAAAAAATGATAAGGCATTCAAGTACTTAGCGATTTTTCCTCGATAAACGTGAGCAGCGGTACCGACCAGATAGGACCTTGAAGAAAACCCACCAGGGAGTCAAAGACCCAAGCACTGTCGTCTTTCTCTGCCATTGTTTTTGTTAATTGTCAAGCGAATAAATTTTCTGCGCATCAGCAATAGTGCGAGACGGTGACGACAGATCAACTGAATTTTTTCGAAACTGCAGGTGTGAAAATTGGAATTTTACGTGGGCGGTAACCCTGGCAACTGTTCTGCATAACATTGCTACCTATATCTCGGATCGCACTCTGCGCGGCTCCTGCAGGGACTGTTGTTGCAAATTCATTTGTTATACTATATTGATCGATGCTAGTGCTAGAATAATGAATAAATAAATTGCAGATACATTATACATTACTTAAATGTTACTACAGCTAGTTCGTTCTGCGCAAGTTCATATATTTATTCAGCTTTGCATATAATATTGTTAATTTATTGGAAGCTTGACTATATTATTTTATTATAACAATAATATAGTCTTTACCTCTTTTTATATTCAAATTTTTACATAAAATAATTAATACATGAATAACTATGCTTTTTGCAATATAATGGATAATATTTTATGGGTATCTTAATTAAGAAAAAAATCGAAACCATCAATCTGAAAAAAGTAATATGCTACAATATAATTGAAAAATCTCTCAATCGACTACTGCCGTCTTCCAAAATTTTCCAATCGCTATCGCAAAGATTCCGTGAAGGCCGTATCAAAAATCGCATCTCTCGTCTGACTTGTTTACAGAAAAGCCAACTCGTGCCCTCTACCAGCCAAGCCGGCAATCATTTCCAACATATAATTATCATTATATCAATCGCCAACCCGCGCGCGCAGCACGAGATACCTACATATATATATATATATATATATGTGTACGTATATACAGTAGGTACATATACACGCAGCCACGGCGTACCAGTCGACTCTCAGTCAGTGCTCGTGTGGGCGCACGCAGGAAAACCCATTCTTGCGGGCCCCGCGTATATGTACTTAGATATCTCTCGGGCAGCGTTAAAACTTTTTCTTGTGAGTGTGAAGTGGAATTGGGAGTTAACACTTCGCGGCTCAATGTAGTGGAATAGCTTTTTATAAGTATAGACCTACTAATCTCTCAACGGATGATTGGTGAGACTCTGGCACTGATTCATCCTTGGGAGTATCGAGCGTATGTTATTGATGCCGCTTCATTCTGCTTGTTTTGACGTGAGGGCCCTGACAGTATTACAGACTGAGAGGTTCTAGCCCTAGACCAGCCGATCATGACGAGCAAGAAGGGACAGACCTGGCGCATCGAGGCCGAGATCGACAAGAACCGCGAGGAGGGCAACTGGAAAAAGGTCATCGAGCTCGCGGATCAGCTCAAGACACTCTGCCCTAGTAATGGTCAGTTTGCCTTCCTTCTCTGTCCTTTTTTTTTTTTTTTTTTTTTAATGAGGATCACGAGTTTCACGACTTTTTTTCGTTGCGAATCTGTAGGCGGGAGTTCTAAGTTTTGATTAACGGACGAGCGTCACGGAATACAAAGATATCGATGACTCTGCGTGGCTTTGAACGAGTATTAATTTAACGGTTTTTATATCAAACTTTTCTAGAGTGCCTGGCGAATTTCCTGGGCGGGGAAGCTAGGCTGGAGAGCTTTCTGGAGCAGACTCCGCCTATAGACGTCAATGTGGCGAAGGCAAAAAGCGGCTTGGCTGAAGCAAAAAGATATCTGTTATTGGCTGGCAATGAGAAGGACAAACAGGTGAGCCAGTCTTATCTTCTTTATGACATTTGATTTGTCATTCAATCTAACAGCTCTCTGATAACTTGACAATGATTTGCATTTCAGGCACCAGTCGCATTGGATGCACAACTACTGCTCGGCAAGCTTCACTATGCCATGGGAATGTATAGTGAATCCTTGTTTCATTATCAGGAGGCTGATTTGCAATCCCTCACTGAAAAACAATTGCCTAGTCGTAGCTTAAGAATTGTCGCAGAGTCCTTTGCTATAAAGGGCTTGTGTCTTGAGAAACTTCCTCCTACCTCTAAATCAAAGTTCAAAATAGCTGAGTGGCATAGTCAGATGATTAAATGCTTTGAAGTTGCTGCAGATATAACTTTGGTTTATTTGCAGGAGCAAGATAAAATTGCAATACAACAGCAGAATGGAACATTAACCATAAATAGCAATAATATTGGTATAACACAGTTTTTTGGCTTCTTTGCTATTTGCATAATTATTTATATGCATGATTATCATTTTATATTGTTACAGGTTCATCATCCCCTCAAACCTCTGTTCATTCTACAAAACACATGGGTCCTATTTTAGAAACTGCAATGCAAAGAGCTCCTCTCATACATTTACAAGCTGGAAATATTCAGGCAGCAATAGAATGTTATAGGTAAATCAAATGAAAATTCAATTTAGCAGCATCGGCATATAGAGTTTTAATGTTATAAATTTTTTAAGGGGAATATTAACTGCACTAGAAACCACAGCAACTCAAAGCTTGAGGTTATCATTAACTCGACAATTGGGAGAAATTCTGTTAAGGGGTATGAAAGGCATTAATTATGCTGCACCTGAATTACCAGGTATGAAGTTACTTTATGTACTGAATTATTGGGCTCTATAATACATATACTTAAGGGCCTAACTTACAGCTACAGATGTAGGAAATCGAAAAGCTACCAACGCAACAGAATCACCTTGGAAACCCAAGAGATATACAGGAATCAATTTATTTGTTCCAAAAAATGAATATGAAGAGATGATTTTACTACTGTTAATTAGTGAAGCTATGGCTGTGAGAGATGCTGTTCTCAGTCAGTCTCCAGAGTTTAAAGAAGCTAGAGTTCGTGCATTTGAAAATGCTACTGCTGTTTATGATCTCCTTACTGTTGTTGTTGTTAGATGGAGTCAAGTTGAACTTTTACATGAGTCTTTTGAAAGAGCAATGAAGTTTTCACATGGAGAAGTTCATGTTTGGACACAGTATGCTTTATGTTTAATTAGCTTAGGAAGATATGTTCATGCATATTCCGTGTTACAAGTTGTTATAAAACTTGCTCCACAAAAAGTTATGCCATGTCTGCTAGCAGCAAGATTATGCTATGAGCATTTGAATAGGGTAAGTATAATTTTCCACACAGCTTTTAATTTTGTGTATCCTTCTGAAAGTGCTTAGTGAGACTTTTATTTTACTAGGTATCTGAAGGAATTGAATGGAGTCAAAAGGCATTACAACGAGAAATGGCCAATCCGCAGGGCTTACAGTCACGATGTCATCTTTACATTGGGATAGGAAATAGTACAGTCTGTGCAAATACTATTGTAAAGCAAGACAAAGTACATCATAGTTCACAGGCCTTTGAATCATTCAGCAAGTATGTTGTGTATATGAATATAAAATGGTTTTAATTTCAAAAACTGTCTACAAGAAATAATTTATATTACTATTATTTTTTAGAGCTCAACAATGTGATCCAAATGATCACTTGGCTGAATATTATTTAGCTCACGAATATGCTATGAATAGACAAATGTCAGAAGCGATGACGCATGTAAAAATTGCATTGAGTTTGAGGGCTGAACACATTCCATCATTACATTTATTAGCACTTTTACTAACGGCACAGAAACAATACACAGAAGCTCTGCACTTGATTGACAGTATTCTGGAGGAGTACCCCGATAATTTAAACATTTTATACGTTAAAGCGAACCTGGAACTTCACAGTGTTAGTGGAGAAGAAGCTCTATTTACAATTAAGCATATGTTGTTTTTGTGGAAAAATTTATATGAAGATCAAACAAATGTTGATATCAATGAACAACAAAGTGAAAAGCATAGCGAAACAAGAAGCGTCTTCCAAATGTATACTTCAGAAATGTCTGAGAAAGATTCTAGTAAGTATAAGATTTTTCTATCTTAATTTGTAGGTCTCAGTATTATTAAGAAATTATAATAATTCAAATTAATTATCTATGTACTATAGATTCTATCCATGCTCAATCTCTTGCTGCATCAAGAATTGAACAAGCATTATCAGAAGTTGCATCTTCTCTTAGTTCCTTTGTTCCAAAACCTGGACCACAACGAGCATGGTTATTACAACTGCAAGTATGGTTACTATTAGCAGAAGTCTTCCTAGTATTAGATCATCCAAAAGAAGCAACACTTTCAATACAAGAAGCATCAAACATATTTCCACTAAGTCATCATATAATGTATTCTGTAAGAAGAAAATTCACCAATATTGTTTATATTTCAATATTAACATTTTTTATTTTACGAACAAATATTTTATTTTAGCGAGGATTATTGCATGAATATAAATTAGAATACGCAGAAGCAAAGCAATGCTATCAAAATGCTATCTCAATCAACCCATCACATG
The DNA here is from genome assembly GCA_012977825.3 of Pteromalus puparum. Lineage (NCBI taxonomy): Eukaryota > Metazoa > Arthropoda > Insecta > Hymenoptera > Pteromalidae > Pteromalus > Pteromalus puparum. The sequence continues at coordinate 57,219,387 of CM053172.1, read as the reverse complement.
TAAAAAGTCTGCAACATTTGGTAAGATACTATTTTTAAATGACGTACAAATGATTGACGTTATATGCACTTATGTTCTATGAACAAATTTTAAATTTAAGAATCATAATTTATAACTATTTAATTAGGGTTTGGTTTACCATTACCTTGGAAGTCAACGGTTAGCTGAAAAAACGTTAAGAGATGCTGCAAAAATCGATCCAATGTCTTATCAAACTTGGTAATTGAAAATGTTTTACATGAAAATTTCAGAAATAATACGAAACTAATAATTTTTTTATAATTTTAGGTATAATTTAGGAAAAGTTTTAGAATCTTTAGGAGAATTTGAAGCAGCCAGTGATTGTATGGAAACTGCTTTGGAGGTTGAAACATGTAATCCAATTCTTCCCATTTCATCAATACCAATCACTTTTGAATAAAAATCTGTAAATGTATAATTCAATCAATATGAAATATTAACTAGAATATTACAACTATTGATTATCGATGATGAAGTTGTATAGATGACTTGTTAATAATTGTTATTTTAATTTTACATGTCGGTGTAATATACTTGTGACGTAAATGTTCATATTGTACAAAAAATTTATGGTTAGACGTTTAAATCAAAGTTTAATAAAAGTTATTGTTAATTAATAAAAAGTAGTTTAATATTTCTATTTGTAAATAGTTATCGATTTGAATGAAAGTTAATTCTTTGAAATACGACATAAAATAAACGTCATGTCAATTTAATAAAACATAAAATTCACAGCTAAAAACAATCTACAATTATGTGTATTTATAATTAAAGGAACATTTAATTTTGGAAATGATTTATTTATTACTTAGTAGAGCATATGATACAATCATCATAGAATTAAGAGGATGTCGTCGCTAAAAACACTGTTTTTCTATTACATATAACTTTTTAAATAAAGCTTGCAATGAAAAACCGGTTCTGAAGGGCCCTAGAGTTAAGTTTAATGAATCGTTCTACCGAAGAAAATTTCGATTCGACTTTTCATTTTTCTATAAGTTTTGAAGTACAAAATACCCCGTGGTGGATTTACGAAGCTTTAGCGACGACATCCCCTTAAGAAACCATCCAATAGGTTCATTATTATGTACATACATATTTTTATTAATATTTTTTCTCTTTTAATTTTTATATATTCTACTAAAACGTGCATGTTACATTAGCCACATCCTATACTTATGTCTAACTGAATTTTTTGTGATGTATTTATTGGTAAAATCAAACTTTCAAAACCTGTGTCTTTGATATCTGTACAGAATCTCATATATTATAGCTCTACCGCGTTAAAATGACAACATTGATTGTACAAAATTTGTTAAAGACTACGTATTTAAAAAAAAAACTTTTCTCGTGATTTTTTTTTTTTGTTAGTCTTTCTCTCTTATTTAGGTTTATTTTATCAAAACCGAATCTGTTACATTTTTTAAAATTATTATTTGAAAAATATTCGAAAATTTTCCTTCATTGTGAATTTAAGATATTTTTTATTAACAAAAAAAAACTTGTCCACAATAAATTCATTGATTGAACTTTTTATAAAATACATAAATATTCGTCCCACTGGATTTTGTACTTTTCCAAATTGTCATACGATTTTTATCTTTACTCATTTTCATTTATAATTCCACATACTGTTGTTAACTTTAACAAATTGCAAATAATGATTTGTGAAAATTGAAAAGTGTAATTAAAAAAAATATTCAGATGTCAGTATAGTTCAAAATTAGTTTTTCGATTAGTTAGTTTATTTAAAAACATAAATAAAATGATTTGATCAATGGCAAATAACAGAATCCTTAAGTGATTAACATTCTTTTAATTTGTTTAACAAAAGATTAAACTTCCATTAGATTTTTGCCTTATAACACTAACAAACAAAGAGTATCGTAGTTTTATTTATTTAACGTTAAATTATTTTCCTAAAAATATCTTATCTTGACAGCGCAAGCACTGTCCGCACGCATATTAACATACCTAATCAATTATTAAAGGTTTACGTAGATTATAAAAAGCATATAATTTTTGTAAAAATGCGCAACTTTTGATTCTTTTTTTCAAAATCCAACTCTTACTGATTAAACTTTACTTTTTCTTATTACATTTTAACATTTAACAGTAAATAAACATTAAATGTTGATCTCACTGAATGGTATTTATTAGATACAAATGTCTTTTAGGTTATCAATGCATACAATAATTAAACAAATTTAAACGTTTATAAAACGAGGTCTTTAATTTAATTTAATTGCTATAGAATATTTCATCAACAGTGTAAAAAATAAAATTTAAGTATTAAAATAATGTGATAAATAGAAAAAAATATTTAACATTTTGTATAAGGTGAAAAATAATACGAGCGAATGAAACGATCAAAAAGTAATTTTAGTTGTTAACTAAAACGTATAGAATTGGTTATAATATTGATTGTTTCATCATTTCTATTTCAGTGATGAAATATTACTACAAACATGTATTTTCGCTGACTAATAGAAAAATTACAAGTACCTAGATTGTACATTATTACCTACTTATTTTTGCATTCATATCTTCATACGCACTCAATCTATATATACAAAATATACACTAATTAAATTGTAAAAACAATATTTATTGAATTTTAAAATATTTGGTGAATATTTTTTTTTAAAATTATTATTTAGAGTAAAAAAAGCTCGTTATTTTAGATAGTGTTTCCGTTCAAATATAAAGTTATCGTTTAAGGGGGTCCGAATAATGTCTCAAAATCATATAATTCGAATGCCATTCGGCGAGATATTTATTTATAAGTATCAAACTTTGTAAAATGGTAGATAATTAGATAACGGAGGGCAGTGATCTCCTAGTTTTTCATAATTTTGTTTTTATTGTTTGTTATAAGCAAATTAGTTACTTTTGTCGTCTGCTATTTTGTGGCGCGAAATCTAGATTTGAATTGACTTTCGGACCCCCTAGCCTTATTTCAACTAAAAATGTGCTGATTTTTTATATGCATTCAAAATAGATATTAAAACCGAAGACAAAAAATTAAATGATAGTTTTGAATGCTCTCAAAGACTTCAATGTATGTATAATAAGTTTTTGCTTATAAAAGTAAATATATGAAATACATGATGAAACTATGGTTAACTTCAAGTAGAGCTTATCTCTGTTTCAAGTGAGAGTTTGTGAATCAAAAGTCAAGATTGTAATCTATATCATAGTTGAAGAAAGATTATAAATCTGTTGCACTAAACTATCATTAAATAAATGAATACAGATAACATTTCTCTTAAAGTAGAGTATGAAAATTAAAATAAAGTTATAAACCACAAAACATTGTAGAGCAAGATGTCGTTGTAAAATATTCTAAACATTTATATCTTGGTGCAGACTTACAAAGTTTACTGTCTTCGAAAAAAATACATATAATTAAAAGAAACAAAAATAGAATGTTTACTAATGCCAACGCAATTGTCAACATAATCAATTTAACTGCATGGATTATATATACCTTTATATAAAAAAATTGAGAAATTTTAACACTATGCTGATTTTTACAAATTTTATGCTGTATAAACTTTAGTTTATTTGTCTCGTAGAAATCGGATCTCTATTTTCTTCTCATTTTTTCATGTTTCTATACATAAAATACCTCTCCCTACTTATATTTAAATGTATCTTCCGTAAAAAATAATGTATAGACATTAAAAGGTTTAAAATTATATTATAACTAAATTGAAGGTTGTTATTTATTCCAGCCTAGATTGATGTATGCATCGTCCCTAGGTACTGCATGTATCTTCATTCTTCAAAAACTAAAAGAAAAGAGAAAAAAATTATTAAATAACTGAATAGTAATAGTGCAATTGCAATATTTTGATCGGCACGATATCATTTCGAATAAAATTTAAGAACTGATCAATAGTATAAATATAGAATTATTTCCCAATCAATACAAAAAAAATACAAAAAATGTATCAGCTATTAATTTTAACACTGTACAAAAATTTAATAAATTAAACTATTACTTATTAGCATAAAAAGGCTTCTTATAATATATACATACTCTTAGCTCGGTAAAAAATATTAAGGAAATTTTGTCGGTACTCGGAACCTCTGGAACGTCAAACCAAATGTATGGTTGTTTGATGCAAATGATTTTTTCAGGATTAGGATATTATATTACAAATATTAGTTACAACAAAAACAATTTATTTTTTTCAATGATTTCAACTGAAAATTGTGACATTGTTTTAGAATTTTTAACAATAGTAAAGTTGCAAAACGAAAATGCATGATGTAAGTAGATTGAATTTTTGAAAAATTGCAGCATACAAAAATATAATTTTAATTATAATAGTTCATTTGGTGTTGTCAATAACACAATTCGAAGTAATACGAGATAATTTTTCTAATACTAGGTACCATTTAAAAACTTGTATTAACATTTTAGCAACCGAGACGAGTAATCAACAGCCTTTTGTTTATGTAAAAATGTCTTATTAGTAAATCACTGACTTTAGACCTAATAAAGTATTAATGGTTTTTTGCATAGATAATCATCTTTTCTATGTACAAATAAATTGTTCCTTACTTAAAGCATCTAGTATTATACAGTCTTGTAAAAATTTATACAATAAGAGATTATACCATTCGATCTTTTTGTTTGTCTAATTACATTAGATTATATTTGATTTTTAATATAAAAATCGCAGCAAATAAAAAAGAAATAAATTATTCAAATATTATGTAAGTGGACGTTTCCGGTGTAACAATAGGCATACGTAGACGAGAAAATGTGTTTAAACCTAAGTTACTTTAAAAAAAGCAAATCTCAATTATTTTCGATTAATTTTACAATACTGGGTTGCTGACTTAAAATATAGGTTAATATAAAATATGAATTTTCTAAACAATTCAGAATCGTGAAGGAACAAAAATAACTTAGTGTTAAATAAGATTGTCAAATAATTTTGTCAATATGACCAAACAGCAAACGAATACTCAAGTATTCTTTTACGCTAATGCTACAGAGATTCTCTCATTGTAGGAGCGATAACGTTTTTTGATTTTATTACTATCATAATTAAAACAATGTCGTGGTAAATCGGGGTCTTTTTGTCATTGTTAAGACCAGCAGAAAATCGAACATAGCCGTGAATCGGCTCCCAGATAAAAGCATGAACCAGCTTTTTGAGACGAGCTTACGATTCAGTCCTGTAAAAGAATTTTGAAAACTGAGAGAACTAATATAATAAATACAGCTGAAAATATTTAAAAAGTTTAGAATAAAATTAAATTAGATAAATCATTCTCATTAAATATCCAGAAGTAAATCTGATGTTAAACATTTTTTAATGATTCAATAAGCGCTGATGAATGATTATTAATGATTTCAGAGCATTATTATTTAATGATGTATTGAAAATTTCGATTTCAAAATATATAGTGCATACAACTTTCATAGTTATTTTTAATGAATAATGGACGATATAAATAATAAGTGAATTAAAAATCGATCTTGTCAAACTAATTCATTTTTACGCGTATTTAAAAACTTTATAATTGTGAACATTCGTAGACTTACTCAAGTAGGCTGAATATTCACGACTGTGTTGAATTGGAGGTATTCGCCGCTATCAAAGAGTCGAAGATGTTTCCCTTGTTGTCAGCGAGTTCAAGTGGGTCATTACTAAGACCAGTGTTGGCAACGTCGGCGACTGCAGGTGCGGGGGATGATGATGAAGTACCTAAGAATATGTCGTCATCAAAGTCCAGCAAACTCGGGGTCGCACTGTAGGTCATCAGTTCGCCTTTACTGTTGGGGTCACTCTGCTCAGCTGCAGTACAGAGTATAAAAAAAAACACATATGTTGCGAGTTATTTATTGCTCATGTGATCATATTAGCGTCTTTTTATATCGCGACATTTATCGATCGTCAAGGGCACATGATAAACATTTTTTTTTAAAGAAAAAATTACTTTATAAAACATTATAACTATCGAAACGTTTATGTTCGTATACTAGTGTAGCTTCGTCGCATGTGAACCTTACCGTAAAATATCTAGATCTATCTAAATAAATTGTCAATACTGGTCAAACATATCTGTACAATCTGTACAATCGAACATGTTGTTTATTTAACTTTATGATTTATTTTTATAATGATTAAATTTTATGTAGTAATATTTAAAAGTGTTATGATTTATCAGTCCTCAAAGTTGTGGTTTACGATGTAAAGAGAAATAAATTGATAAAAGGATAAATTTAGAAGTGCATATAGGTGTAGACGTGTAAAGTTTGACTTTCGCAAAAATCAATAGCCTTTAAATCGTGGACGTTCAAATTATTTACAAACTTATTTATGGAACTAAATTATCTGAAAAGCGTAACACAATGTTTGATTTATAATTTCGCACAAATTCAATAATAATTAAAATAATAGATTTAAAAAATAATAATTACAAAAATAATTTGATAAAAAAAAATTGATAGGGTTTATAAGTTTTAGTAGTATAATTTAGTAAGACAATGCTTATGGACATCCGCGGCAGTCTTTAGTTCCATTGCATAAAAAAAAGACATTACTGTCTAAAGACCAAACTTGCATAAGTGCATTCTGTACATCACATAGAAATATAATAATGCCTTACGCTTTCAAATTGCTTGCTTACAAGCAAAATAATGTGTGTTATTTATTTATTATAACTATAATTTTTTCAATACGTCGTGATGAAATAAAAATTTGTATGAAGATAAGTTTTATTCTTAAAGCATTGCGTAGCATTTTACAAACTTAATAAAAAAAATAACTTAAAAGTGGTGACAAAAATATATATATATATTCACAGTTAAAAATCTTACACATGCCACGAAAGTTTCAGCTTTTTAATGAAATTCGTAACCTTGACAAGTCGGTATACGTGAATGTCTAGATATTCATAGATCTATGTCTTACTGCGCCTCACTGTCAGATACACACACACACACACACACACACACACACACACACACA
>CM053172.1:56988281-57211584 GCA_012977825.3 Pteromalus puparum | reverse complement strand
CACACTATCTCCCCCTCTCACACACACACACACACACACACACACACACACACACACACACACACACACACACACACATATATATATATATAGAATATACACACACGCTAAATCCGCTATAGAGAAAGAATATATACACACGCTAAATCCGCTAAATTTCCGTAGCGTTTTAGTAATTATGGCTGGCGCCTACACGAGTTTTCATCGTTCAAGATGCCTAATTACATATACAATATAAATAATGCAACTTATTCATTTCCATTGCTTATTGTTTTCCTCGACGATTAATTAATGTGCCTTAAAATCTGCGATTCGCATATTATTGAATATTAAAGTTTACCGTTTAGATGATTATCATCGTCGTTGTCTTTTTCTTGGTTCGAATGCGGGTCCAAGTCCGGGTTAACTGGTATGCCAAAAGACATGGGGTCTTCGGCTCCAAATAGCTATATAGTATGAAATTCATTATAGAGTATTAATTAGGAATTGGTTTTTGCAATTGTGTTTATAGGTTTTTTGCTTGAATTTTATCAGTTCTAGGTAAACTTAAGAAAATTGAAATGTTTAGGTTATCTAATGGCTTGACTTGTATCAATGTTTATACTTTCGTGAGATACGTTTTAATAAAATAAAAAAATCCAAGTGAGTTAAAAAAAGTGCCACCCCTTATTGCCGTCTTGTCTAATCTATCTTTGCTAGAGTTATCATGAACATTTTTCGCGCCTGGCTTTGTTCACATTTTGGTACATTATCTTCAATCTTATATGCAGCATAAAAAAAAATAATTTATCTTTCAAATAGAAATCGTAAGTTCTGTCTAGCCTTAAAAGTTCAAGCAAAAAATTCAGTTAGAACATTTTTAAGACTTATATTAGTGTATTTAAAACTTTAGAATAAAATTGTAATTATATTATATGAATTGTTACTCGTTCATCAAGAAAAATGTTAATATATGTATATATAATAATATTTCTTAGCACACCAAAAAAGTTTTAAAGTTTCCAACTGCACTATAAGAAAAATTATTACGTTTTTCTCAAAGTTACTCACTCCTAGAAGAGTATTAGCGTCGATGCTGTAACCTTCCCCGCGCAATATGTCGCGCAGATTTTCGAGTTCGGATTGCATCGTATCAAGATGGGTGTCAACTTCCTCCCTATTTAACAATTATTTAGAGTAGTTAAGTTTGGAATACATTTATTCGCCACGTGAATGTAACCCCAATCGTATAGGTTGTATATCCGCACGCGCATATACAATAAACAAAAACTACTGTGTAATTCATAGTAAATTTAAAGTATTCGCGAGGAAATGAAAAAAAAAATTGAAATTTGCTATATTTTAAACCATTATAAATGAAAAAAAGACATTGTAAACAGTGACCATATCATTTAAATTCATTGGATACTACACAATTGGGATTTCTAAAACGTATATTTGCAATGGTATTAAAATTTAAGATTACGAAACAAGAGAACCATTAAATCGTGAGATGTGAGGTCACTTGATGTCATTGGAATATATTTAAAAAAATCGAATGAATGCAAAAAAACTGAATAAAGGTTTTATAATCGCTTTATACGTCGGATTTTATTCGCTTACTACGAAAAGAGCAGTTTCGATAAAAAGTCAAATATGTGCTCATCGTATAAAACATTTCGTATAATACAATACGTGAAAAATATTTTTGGAGACAGTAACTGGGATAGATGTTACCACTACAGTCGTAGACTCCTGCTGGGGTGCGACGGAATCGCAAGCAATTCGGATCGATTCCTAAAACGACTTTTCAAAAATTACATAATATAAGGTAGATAAGATAGAATAATATAACTTCGATGATTTGTCTCAGTTGTGAATTATTATCTATACCTATAGTATTTATTCTGCCAAAATGTGAATTTTATGATAATAATGAGTGTCCGCTTTCGTCATTATAAAACAAGGAAAAGAGGCGGTATAATCCGTAAGAATTCAAGCATGTGGAGCGCTTAAAGTTTCAAAAAGAGACTTATAACTCCAAAACAGGTTGCAAATAGCTAATGTAAAGTAAATTCATATTGAAGAACAGCTAGCACAACAACCAACATGCTTAGTAAAAGTAAATACAATGTCAGTTGCCATTAAATAGATATGGTTTGTACAGTAAGTAGTTTAAAGTATTTACTTGTTTAAAGCATATTAAAAATACAATAAAATTTGCTAAAAAGAATTGTAAAAAGATTTAATTTTGAGGAATTAAACTAACTAATGGCAATAGAAGAGAAAATCTTTCATTTTTCGAGTTTTTTCAAAGGAATTCACTGTTACGTAATGCGTCTGTGAAACCAAGTTCGACGAAAACTTGACAAACACGCCTAAGAACCAGTGTTTCGATGGAAAAAACAATCCTATTTATCACCACTGACATCACTTTAACACTCTGAAATAATAATAAAATTAACAATGACGAATAAATCAGGGCAGCGATTTCATTTAGAATCACAATTAAGAAGTACTAGAATATAGAACTTTAAATATCTGAGCTAGGGTTCGTCTTGTTACCGTTTGTTCAAAATTCTAAATTCTAGTGTTCTAAATTTTGATCACTTAAATAATTAGAAACCCATCCAGTCCCAGTTAAAATAAATGAGTGGTACAATTAAGCAAAATACATAAGTAAAAAATAGTACATTACGATACAAGTGACCTAAGTAGCACTTTTTTGCACGGCGTGAGGTTAGGTAGTTCCTAATTAGTCCGTGCAAAAGTGTTACTTAGGTCACGAGTATCGTATAGAATTTTATAGCACAGCCTACCTAAGCCCGCCCGCTGTCACGCCTATCCGTGCCATAAGCAGTCCTGGTTTACACCGTGAGGTTAGCGCACGAGCGTAGCGAGTGTGATAAACACGGTGCAAAAAAGGACAACTTAGGTCATGGATAGGCGTGACCTAAGTGCGGGTCACACTGTGCTATAAAAAAATGAAAAGTTAAAAAGCGTCATGCAGAATGTTATTAGTCATTGTGCTAATGATAGCGATATAAAGCGTGAAAAAAAGTTTATATATTCGAATGTAAATCAAAAGAAATTTGATGGCATAAACAAGGCATACCACCTTTATAAAACGTTTTATACGTCCGTCTCTGTTCTCTCACTATCGACGACCAAACAGAACCTTGAGTGCGTCGTTCTTTTTTACTCATGGTCTGTTTTAAACTTACATTGATCCTAACCTGAAGCTAGTATCGCTTGTGTTGACACAACTGAGGGACATGTTCTTGTCCTGCTGTTGTTGCGGTTGCTGTTGCTGCTGCTGCGTGTTCAAAAGCGATTTGTCTTGATTGACCACACTCGTTGAGGTCTGGTTCCCGGTTGTACTCGTGGTCATGAAGTCCAGATTCCCGAAAGTGCCGTTGTTCACATCAGCAGCATCTGGACCGTTCTGCTGTAAGACTTCGACGGGGCTCCCTGTACTGTTACCGCTGAGACTGCTGGCGCTCGAAGGCAACGTGTTACCATTGCTCTCGTCCAGCTCTTGATTGTATTCTCCGTTCATTATATCTGGCACAATGAGGATGTTCTCCAGTTTAATTATTGAGTCGTCCTTAGGCTCGCTCTCAGTAGACGCCTGGTACTTGTCTAAGTCGAGGTCCAGCTCGACCTCTTGGTTCTTCTTCATGTTTGCTGCCATAGCCGCAAGTTTCGAGCTGCGCACAGTCGCTAGTGGCACCGGCTTCGATGACGTCGGCCTGCTGTTTTCTACCTGTGTGACGGACGACGGGGACGGTGTAACTTGAACTTTGTCCAACGCCGGCACTTCTAACATTAGTGTTTCTTCCCTGGAAGAGAAAAGACAGAGTCTTTCTCTAGTCTTGCTTCAGCGATTTATTTGCTTGCAGATGTTAAAGTTTCTTTATTTGTACATTATGCAGTAATTAGAATGCAGCCCTGTGATAACTATTTAAAGTATAATGAAGATTTGAATCAAATATTACTAGCGATCAAAGGGCTTACTTGTGACTAATGTCATCAATGGTATATGCATTGAAGATTTTAAAAATTGAATTAAAATACTGCTCAGTACAATTAGAGCGCCTTTATATGAATGTTAGAGGTGTGTTTTGAACTATTTGTATGCAATATTTACAATGTATATCTCTACCGATTTTCGATTAAAGTCTCTCGCTGCCATTCTCGAGAACACCAAATTTCGTGTAAAGGCGCTCTTAAAAAAATTTTTAAACTAAAATTTGGTATTTTTAACGAGTACTACTGTCTTTCTACTCGTCGCTAAAATATCAGCATGAAAAAGCTATACAGTTGCAAGTACAATGGTATATTCCTTTAAAAAAAAAAAAAAAAGATCATGCAACTAGCATAGAGAAACTATATAAATTAAAAGATTCTCAATTTTAAATTATCGTCAAGCTTCATCTTATCTTTTTACGTTAACTATTTTAATGAATCAAAGGCTAATTTAATATTGAGAATTTGAAAATTGATAGGAACAGTTGAAAAAATGAATGAGAAAGAATATGAAAGTGCGAATTACGAAACAATAAGAACTTATACAAAATATACTAGCAACATTGGAGCCTTAAAAATAACATAATTGAGGAAAACACTTATTGCAAACTAAAATAGTTTATAGACATATGCTGATAAACAGAAGTGAAAAGGTTTTTTTGGTTTGAACCTGAATGATTTGCAAATTATATGTGTTCAATTGTAGATAGCTAACATTACTAAGTACAGCTACTTAAATATGTATATTATATGTATTTACTTAAAATTATATTATTTTTGAATATTTTTAGAAAAAAAAAATGGAAAAATAACAAATGTTTAGAGAAATCATGCAAAATGCATAATTTAAAATTAAAAGTTGTAGCTTTGTTGTGTTTTAAACATAGTTATTAAGGCACCAACACCAAACAGCTACAACAAAAATATTTTAACCTTGTTTCTTGTCCATTTTCCGAGGATGGAATGAAAATTTTGATGGGCACTTTACTTTTCCTCCTGGTAAGGTTCAAATCGTAGTTTTATATTAATATATATAATATATGGATAAAAAATTTTGAATACTTATTCAATTTTTATGAAATAGTAAAAGTAATTCATAACTCTTAGAACATGTTTTAAACTAATACTAAGACTATCTATATGTTATTTATATATTTTGTATCTAATCAAACACTTCTGGTACAATCCAAGTTCTTTTGTGTAATTCACACTAAGAAATGATTATGAATATATGATTATACCGAAATCTCATCTGTAAGCGCTTTAGGTACAATGAAAAATGTATTATGAATCATGTTTGAACATTTTCAAGTTTTTTTTCTATACTCAATTCAATGAATTATGACAATTTATGTTGATAAACAACTATTACATCTTCTATACATCCATCCAGTTACTGTCGTTCTAATAATTTGTTTTGAAATAGTTGTTATCAAAAATAATAAATATTAATATTTATGAACTCACCCCTTCTTTTTACCCTTGAATCGTTTTTTTGAAGAATGAGAATTCTGACGTATTTCAATATCCTGGGCTAGTTGTACCGGTTCATCAATATAATATTCACTCATGTTTTCTTCAGCTACACTTTGATGTTCTGGACTTTCAATCATTGGAGCTTGATCATTATCTAACATTCTAGATAAAAAAGTTTTCATTAAAAAAAGTTGTTTTCTTTTAATAACTATTTATTAAACTAGAAGACATACTCAGCAACAATGTAATCAGATTCTAAATCAGCATCAGAAGAATCTAATTCATGGATTGCAGGTCCTGTAGGGGATCGTTGCGCCTGATTTAAAAAAAAGGTTAATACATTTTAGTTTAAGAGTATTCAAACACAACAAATTCTGTTACATACAGCAAAAAACTTATTGCTAACCTTTGACATTTTTCTCTGTTTCAAGTGTTCTTGAATTCTACTTGGATCATCAATCATGAGTGGGTATCTCCTCTTCATAGATAAACCATTATTTCTGTTTGGTTGCACCAAAGACACAAGAAAGTGAATTAATTTGTTCACTATTTGTTGTTGTTTGTGATGTTTCTGTCTTAACAAAGCTAGTTCTCTCCACAGAGCTTCATTCTCTCGTTTCATGGCACCAAGTCGTGAATCAAAATGTTCTTGACGTCCTCTCATACTTCTGACTTCAGTTAACATTCTGTTCATCAATTCTGGTTTTATAGGTGCCTGTGATGGGTCTTGTGTTTTGTTTGATGCAATCTGAATGTATAAAAATTAATGAAATTATGTCGTATTTTAATATGGAATAATAAAGAGTGTATGTTTATACCTTTCTCTTAATATGATCTAAAAGATATGGATGGTCCTTACAAAAATACTGATGAGCGAATTCCATCTCATCTCTATCACATTTTAAGCCTCCAAGTTCCACTGAAACTTTTTTGTGAAAGCCATCTGTGGAATTGATGCAGATGTCAAGTTTTTTAAATAATATAGATAAATTATTATATTAAATTAAAAAAAAAAAAATTAAGAATGATAAAGAATAATTACACATATTCAACTGTCGCACAAAACTAGCCATATTATTGTGCTTGTAGTAATGTGGTAGCAGCTCCCGTGCAAACTGAGCTTGGTTTCTAATAAAAAAACTCCTTCCATTCTGTTGAATAAATAAATAAAGTATTAAAACTTGTTATTCTCAAAATCTATTTACAGATATAAATGTGCTAAAATTATTTGGTTTGTATCAAGACTGTTGAAATCTTAAGAAATATTCAAATCTATTTTGATATAGTATTTGATCTCTTTTGGTAGCGTACATTTGGTTGATGTATATTGTGCTCTATATTTATCTGCACATACATAACTGTAAAGTTATCAACCTCTGCAATACTTAAACATTGGTGCATACTTCTAAGTAACATTAAGCACTAAGGTAAAAATAACATTGTAACTTAAAATTTTTTGATAAAAAATTTAAAGAATGATAACTTTTTATAAAGAAGTAGATCATAAGGAGCCATTCACGTAACTTTCCATAATATATACTATTAATATTTCCATTTTAATAATTTAATTTGACATAGTTACGTAAGAATGCCACTAAATAGAAAGGAACATATTGACATGATCCACATAAAAAATAATTCTTGGATCGTCTCCTTTGATTTACAACAGATTGTTGAAATTAAGAATGCTTTGTGGCAGCGATTATCTTCATTGATATCAGCTTCATCAACAGCTGTTACAGAACATTATAAAAAAAAGTGTTCATCCTGCAACACAGCTAACTCTCTCCCTCTCTCTCCTCAATCTCGCGCTTCGTGCCAACAACCTGGCGGATGAGAGGTGATTTCTCTCTGTATATCAGGGTAGATTTGAAAAAATTCATGCTTTTAACCAGCCTTTAGAGCAACCTAAATAATGTGGGGCTCAATGACGCGGATTCGTCATTGTTCACATGACAAAACGTTTGGCCTACGTTTACCGACATCGGTACGATCATTAGGGGATTATGCCTCGTGGGCACTCGACCTCCAGATACAGTCTCTAACAGCGTAAATTTACAATTTCAGGACTTGCAACCTGCTTAGAGATTCAGAAAATTTAACTATCCCTTTAATAAAAGACCGTGATCGGAGCGTTAAACGATATACGTTGTCAAACATTTAAAGTGACAATATGTAAGGATTTTCCTCCAAGTCGCGATCGAACCAGCCAAAACAGAGGCATTCACTTGGCGACAGCAAAAAACCAAGAGTTCCTCTTTCTGAAAATCATGTGATCGTTCCTGAAACCCTTCGACGTTTATTCCTATACGCAATATCGCGTAAATAGAGAGTGTGTGTGTGTGTGTGTGTGTGAGAGAGAGAGAGAGAGCGGGGCAAATTGCGCGCGCGCGCCTCAACACATGCATGCGCTCAGCGCGTGTATATATGTGGGTATGTGAGTCGCTAACACCAGCAGCCGGCGGCGAAAATGCCAGCTATCCCTCCAAGTCTGTGGTGTGCTTGGAGAACCTGCAGCTCGTCCCCAGCAGCGTCCGCGGCGGCGGTCGTAGCAGGCAATCCCGGTATCGCGAGCCGGTGCTTCGCACTCCGAGGCAGCGCCTCTAGTGGTCAGCACCGGCATTTTTCGTTGCAGCACGTACTGCACACTAGGTACCCATAGGAGAAAAATGTGGACTTACGGGCGCCCAGCAGATGAGGTCGTCAGTCTCCGGGTCCTCGACTAGCCTCCAGAGCTTGCCGAGGAAGGCTGGCACGCTCGTGCCCATCTCAGAGATGGTATGCATGCCAGTACGTTCCTCCCGTTCTGTTGTACTGCTGCCGCTGCTGCTGCTACTACTAACGTCCTCCACTTCTTCGGCGGCTCGCCTCGTCGGGAGTTTCCTCTGACTCCTCGACGTCGCCTCCTGTTGCTGCCTCAGCTTTGACTCTATGGTTCCGACTTCCGGGAAAACTTCTCTTTACATCTCCGATCCGCAATGCGCGGACCCTACACGGCTCTGTTTGTGCAAACGTTTGTAGACGCGGAGACGAGCTCGATTGCTCGACACTGTAGTATTCCTATTCGTTGTCTCGCGTAGTTTTCGCGAGGGGACAGAATGTACTAACTGCACACACTGTGTGTTCTTTTGAGAACGACGTAGGTATAACGAAAAAGACACAATAATGGCCGCTCTATCCTGACCCACTGCGCCTCGAGCGACACGAACCAACTAATACTCGCTAGTCGCTGGCGAGTGGAGATGACCGCCGACCGCGAGGGCGCGAGAGCAGTTGCGTCGAGCTGCTGTTGAAGGCGCACGCGGCGTTTTCCCGATCAGCCACTAGTAGCCTGACTAGCCAGGCCAGACCCGATCAGCTGAAAAAAAATACTTATCAACCCAAGACTGCCACACCAGCGGGTACGTTAACCCGACCCGATCGAGACTGAACCGAGACGGCGAGACCCGAGGCGAGTAGAGAGAGCCACCTGCGCACACAAGGCGCGCACAGTCGTTGCGTTTGTTTTATACTTATTTATTATACCTATATGTATGTATGTTTTTATTATTTCTGCAGAGTCGACTCACCTAATAGGATTGACGTTCGACTTGCGCCGATAATGTGGTATTTTCTATGGATGATAAAGTTGTAAACGATAAAGTTGTTTTATTTTCGAAGCTGTCCGCGAGGTTTCGTAATAAATTATTATTACGCGGCCGCCCGTTCAAAATCATGCTTGCCTGTCACGTGGTCAAGGTTTCGTCTTTTCTTCTCACAATTGATGACGATATACTCACGGAATTAAATTTCAAATTTCAGAGTAAAAATAGACGGAAAAATTTGGATATGCAATACATTGTACCAATATATGAATCTTGCAGGCCTCGCGTGTGTGCGTTGCGCTGGAATTGCAGCTCTGATTCTGCAATTTTAAAAGAAGTATTTTTTGTTTAAATAACACACTTGAAATATTTTTACACGACTTTTTTAATATTATAGTCATCCATGGAATCGGAGATACAAATAGGTAAAATATAGCTGTATATTTTCTTCCGCCCAATTTTGATGGCGGAATCGGACCCCGCGACCCAAATTGATATACTTTTATATGCTACTCCACGTGTTATTAAACGTTTCCCGACGTATACTAATTATACGCAATTTTATATATTTACCTTTAAATTGCGTATTTTTTTCATCATGAAGACCATAATATTATAATCTCTGATTTCTTATAATTTGACAAAAGCGGCTCTTTTGTTTAACAATCGTCATTACGTAACCGAAACGTTATTAAAGTTTTATTTCAGTTTCGTAACTTTGAAGCCGCGATGGCATACTTCGCCCAGGTTTAATTAATATATTGTTGCAAGTTATATATATACTATAATAATTATATATTAAGTGCTCCGTCGATAAATCGCCCGTCATACTTAACTTAATTTATATATCACATATATATGCATATCAATACGCCACGTATCGTATTTAACAAAATGCAGTAAGAATGCCGATAGAAAATTTCACGCTTAATCGTTTATAAACGTATATTATTTATATATATATTATTTTATATACAATACATTGTCCAAAATTTATTAGACTGTGTATATGTAAAGTTCATTATGGCACATTTTTTTTATTAGCGATTGACAATGTCGTAAAGTTTTGATATAACTTTAATTTTTTTTATTTCACAGTCAAAGTTCTTTACGACGGTAACTGTTTGGTAATAATTTTTTTAGTGATTTATTAAATTGAGTTTATTTTACCCAATGTGACCAACATTTATTTACGAATGAGTATAATATAAAGTCTTTACAAAAGACTACTGCTCCGTTATTACATTTCAACAGCTGTTTACATAAAATTTTTAGTATTATAGAATATAATATATTGGAATTCCCGCCAAAATGAAATATTTCCGCTAAAGTTCTGCGCTTGCGCCATATATTTTCATAACGTTGACATAACCTTCAAGTTAAACACGAAAATGTTGTGTGAGGAGTACATTTAATTTTTATTTTACTTAGTTATTTATTTTATAACGGTAAACAAAAAAGAATTAATCATGCTGAATTGGAAATCAAAGGCAACTTTTGGCTGTACAGTTGCGAAATCTTTACTTACCGCAACCCCTAACCCTGTCATTCAACAAACGCGAGTAAGAAATTGATATAATTATATTTTAGTCAGTATTATATGATTTCTATAAACACTTTTGTTATTTGTCAATTTATGCTTCTTTCAGAACACTGCGATTTTAAAAAGAGTATATGATCCACCATTGAATAAAAAAGGAGCTGTACATCGCAAAATGAAAAATAAGTCTTTTATTTATAAAGTTGTAGAAAATACTAATTTAAAACCAAAACCACCTTTGGACATTATTCTAACTCAATATGTTGAAGGATATGGAGAAAAGGGAGAAAAAATAAATATGAAATCTCTAAAAGCTTATAATGAGTTTTTGTTACCAGGATTAGCTGTCTATGCATCTCCTGAAAACATAGAAAAGTATTTGACGACTAAAGTATCTGATAAAAAAACCTACAGTTCTTTGTTTGTTCCAATGACCATGAGAATATTGAGTAGATTTTGTCTACTTGTTAATATGTCTATACAAAATCCCTGGGTGCTAGAAAAATGGCATATCAGGACAAATTTGAGAAGAAATGGATTTATAGTTCCCGATGAAGCGATCACATTGCCAGAAAGGGAGATCTCTGGTCCTAATTTAGATATTGAAAATAAAGAGTTTTATGTCACAATTACAATAAACAAAACGGAAAAAGTGATTGTAAGATGTAGGCTACACCATGATACCTACGATATAAGCAAGCAAATTTCTGAAGGGTATGATTTTATTTTGGCTCCAGCAGAAGCTATATTTCCTGAAGATCAAGAAGTGCTTGATTCCCTGCCAAAACGAGAACCGAAACCAAGTGTATAAAAATAATTTGTTCAAACTTTTGTTAATTTTTTGAGATACAAATAAATAAATAAATGAAAATCCTAATTGATGATTTTTCGCTTTTGTTTTTCTCCACAATTCGAGATTTGTAAAATATTTCGATAAAGCTGCATCAGTAATCTGAGCAATCTGGAGTATAATTAGATCCAAACTAGCACACCCTGGCACAATCAATAATTCAATTCAGTTCCAACTTCAGCTTTCAAGAATCAGTTCATGACAGTAACATGTTGTGGTTCAAAATTCGTAACACAAAAGTAAAAGATAATTTACTGAAATTAAATATTTTTCGTTACATATTACATCGTTATTGTTAATATTGGAAAAAAATGGAAGAAAAATATTTTATCTGGGACGAAATCTACGAAGGCCTAGTTTTGTCAGGGTAGGTATACAACAAAAAACTATTTAGAATTTGTGAAAATTTACGTGTTTGCATATACGGGTTAATTTTTTTTTTTTTTTTGCAGATTATCTAAGACCGAGGATGAGAAAAAGAAAGACAATAGGACAAAATCACAGGTCGCAGAGGCTAAAATTTATTGCCCTCATAAACGTCTAATTTTCTATTTCAAAGAGACGCTCAACTTCTCCGAACAGGTTAATAAATTTTTTTAACGCTTTCTCTGCAGTAAAAAAGTTTGAACTAAAGTATAACTTTGTGTATCTAATTGGCACGAAAACAACCGGAGATATAGTATTGAAGTATAGTTCAAAGAAGTGCAAGTATATAATTATTCTAGACAGCTCAGAATGCGCGATAAAAACATAAATCGTACCTTCTTTGAATTTCTGCATAATTGCTCAATAATGTCTCGCGTTTTACTGAAATTTCCAATCAGTATAGCAAACTTTTATCCAAATATACATGGATGAAATACAAAAAAAAAATAGTCCCTTTTCTCCTGTTACTATATAGACCAAGTTTCGCAAGTACTACATGCGCCCCCAATCATCCCCGGATGTGATTCTACTCCAGGATATCAAGGACCTAGTCCTGTATCTACTAACATCTCCATCTAGCCTGGAACTGATCGGTTTCTTACACTTACCGATCGTCGACCGATTTCTGCGCGCTCTTATCCTCTACCTGCAGCACTACCTGACCACTTGGTCCGAACTCGAAGCAAAACGTGCCGCCACGGCAAAAAGAGCTTCGAATCCCCTTGCCGGAGGTGCAAGAGTCCAGCGCGCCGAGGAGATGCGCGTGCTGAGGTGCCTCCTCGCCAGGGAGTATACCGATCTCCTGATGGGCTGTCAAAGCGACGCCAGGAAGTACCATCACGCTGGAGGCGGCGTCGCGTCCTTCGCCCAGAGCAATCCTGAGAAGGATCTCAGGATCTACGAGGGACTAATCCAGTTCGCGCATAGGGTGGCCTGGATCGCCTTGGAGCGCAAACAAAAGGAACTGATCGGTATTACGGCTGTATAGTCGAGTTTAGTTATAGTTTTAGTTTAGAAAAATCATCTTGATTTCGTGCGCTTAATATCTGCGCAAAGTACTTTATATTATATACATAAAAGTAATTAATTCTGCATCATTGCTCGTCATCGTTCTCATTAGAGGTGGAAATGCATCGGCTGTTTAGAACCGAGTCGTTCAACACTGCTAAAAGAAAGTGCGGTGAAAGTTGCTGGGAAGTACCGGAGGACGAGCGCTGGATACTCTACGGACCGCGAATGCCTGCGCGACGGAAAATTCTCAGCAACTCTCCGTTGCCCCACGAGATTCTCTACACCGATTGTGACTACCGTATCTTGTCCATCGGTAATTATAATGTGTTTACCTATATATAATCCACAACGCTGAAAAAATGTTGTTTTTTTTGTCGTTCTACAAATTATAATATGAGCAAATAATTTACAACTTGACTGGTGGAGCTTGTTTTTGTGTAACATGGTTTATTTTCATAACAAATGATTCCAGCGTTTCGTTGCGTCGGTTTTGCCTAATATAAAGGCTGCTAATATAATTTTGCGTTATTCATAATTACACAATATAATTCTATGACGATTCATTTATGTAGGTTTCACGAACGACGAGTCTCACGATCCTCGAATTACGTATTTGGAGAACGCGCTTCTCGCTAAAGAAGAGGATCTGCCGCGAATGGGAATTAAAGTGGGAATTTTGGGTCTTCCTCGGACGGACTTTGATATATTGCTGATACCTCAGGCAAACGAGGACGACCTGCAGACGATGCTCAACGACGTGCCCGTCGAAGACGTCGAGGTGAGATGATTGTTTTTGTTTTTTTTTTTTTTTTTTTTTTTTTTTTTTGTAATTATAAACGCCAAGCAAGCGAGACTCGGCAGAAATTCATGCATTTATCAAACGCCAGACCAATATGCTCGATATAGCATCGGTGATATGTATTCAAAGCAATGAAAGATGATAGTTAATGTTTAAAAATTAATGATTTCCGGTTTCCACTTGAAAAATAAGCCGTAACGTAAGAGCAAATTTAAATAGCTCTACCATAAGTCCACAATCCTTGACATATCATATAGGTATTATTATGTTCGCATTAAATTCAAATGCAAGACTCACAGAAAACAAATGTTCCACAGAAAGCCGACGACTATGAAACGCTGATGCCAGCTTCCTGCGGCTCCGATCCAGAGTTGAGGAAGCCGTTCCCTCTGGACAGATCGAGCCCGCGCTATGTAGGCGACAAGAAAATCCGCAACGATAGCAGAAAAAAGTGGATGATGCGCGAGCTGATGCGTGCCTCCTCTAATTACGCAGAGGTCCAATCCATATCGATAGCGAATTGATGACAAAGCCACGCAGGGGTATTATGATGAGATACAAAATTAAATTGTTTTCTCTGATATATTTTTGTTCATTCTTCTGTAAAAAATGTATTTGCGCCGCGGCTACGTTTTTCGAATGCACGTTGTTATAAAGATTTGTCTATATATATCTATCTGTTATTGTTGTTTTTCACTCTGTTTATAGATAACCAATAGGAGATACCAAGAGAAATTAATTAAAGTACGTAACGAACGTATAAAAAATGTACAATTGGACATTATGAGCACTCCTAGCTTACGAAATAATTTAAATAAATTAATAATAAAAAAAGAAATCGTAAAATACTGAAGTGACAAATGAAACTACTTGTAAGTGCGGTGTATATTGTCGCGTACTATGTAAAAAAATACTAACATACATAATGTTTGTTATTGTAGCGTGAGGGACTAAATACAAAAGTAAGCACTAGAAGCGATGTAAAAAATACGCTTATAATATAATTGGTATACAGCCTGATGAGAATTGTAATAATGATAAATATTTTACAAGGGCGTAAACGTTACAGTATTTGTTCGGTGGAAAAATAATTTCGTTGCTTCTCCACCGTAGATTACCTACGCTTGTACCTATAGATATTATTTAAACGTAATGAATCTCGATCTAGACTCTTTTATTTTCCCGTTAAATTACAACTAACTCTAGCGCTATTAATTACACCCCAATGTGGGGAATTTCCTTTTTTGTCATTCAGTTGCAGAACTATTATTTTTCACGATTAAAACCATTTCTTTTTCAATAATGCCAAAGTAAAATTTTACTTTGCTATTTAAATTTGCAAAACTTTGCGGATTCATTACATACGTTACGACGATTCTTAAGTGTTAACAATTGTCTGTCTCCTGGTCAGTCTAAATAAAATATTCTTTTTCTTTATACAAGCGCTGGCTGTTTTGGTTAGTATTATGTCAGATCTTATTTTCAAATGTATATCTTTTACAAATCTACATATAAGTTCACCGACCAAGTTGACTGAAATAAATAGTTTAATACTATTATATCTTTAAATCTATGTTCCTCATATGAAATGTGTCAATGTTGAATTGAAAATTCATGAAAAATTTAACTGCGAATAAAGACAATGACAAGGCTTGATATCTTTTAATTTAAATGTACCCGTTTTATACACAAAGTAATCGATTTGTAATTACAAAAAGTTTTTTTTTGCACTTACAAACTAACTTCCCTGTTATAGTTTTTCAATTTAATCAATTTGTTCGCGCTAAAAATTAAAATTATGTAATTAGGATTTATAATAATTTTGAGTGTTTTTTTTTTTATAAAAAATTCGTAGCATGTTTATTATAACAAAAAACGAAGGTACTTTTTACGTGTTTTTTTCGCATTTCGTCTACTGAACAAAGTGCGATCTAGTAGGTCTACCACTTTACACTTGTACAAGTGCCTGTGTGAATATAAATTGAAAAACAAAAGGATCAATTACAATCTATTCGGATTATGCAATATTTTACACGCGATTATACACACAACATTACACGTCGATAAATAGTAATTTCATCGTGTAATTCAATTAATTTTCTAATCTCTGCACAAGAGATGTATATTTAAACATATCATTTTCAATTTAAATGAACAATAATATACAAGTAAAAACTATATATAGCCCATACTGAACTAATCATTCAAACGTGTTTTTGGATCCTTTTGTTTTCAAAGAACTAAATTTTTTGCCTATTGGTATTTCCTTCAGTTCATTTAAAATTGTGTTACACGCGATTTATATTTGTTTTTATTTTTCTGTTTCCTAAATTTTGTTTTTACCAAGTTCTAATACTTGTTTATAATAAGCACATATGAATACTCAATGACGCTTACACAAGAATCTGTACATGCTTGGCAACCAGCTAGTGACTCGCACTGTACCCACATATCATTGTTTCATACTTTATTTTACTCTCAAAAGACTCACACAACTCTCAAGACTCAAAAATTGTCCATACTCTTTCTTACGATATACAAAACGTACTCTTATGTGCACACAGCTTTCTTTTTCACCTAATGGCTATAGACAAAATATGAGAGAACGAATGGACTCAGTTTCGTTTCACACTACATTCTGTTTTTTCTGTAATAAGACTCAAATCTACTGCCGTTAAATCTATAGGAGTTCTTGGGGGTTGAAAATGCTCAACCGATCGTTAGTGTTAATAATTACAATGCTATAATAGTTTATCCTCGTATTCGCTCAGAAATAATGAGCTTAAATCCTCGCTCGGCAGCCCGCACACGTGCTTGTTTACCGTTAATACAGAATACCACGATGCTTTTTTATACCACATTTAGTGTTCTTCTAAATTAAAGAAGAAAAAACGAAAAAATCATATTCTTTTTTTTGTAAAACCACTTTGACTATGTAACGACCATCAAATTAAATAATTGAGTGCGAGTGTAATGCGCAACAATATTCATAATACCTACATATGAACGTGCGCGTGTATACGTGATACCTATAAAAAAGACAACAATCTACAACGCTGCAGCAGTGATAAGCCATGGTCTTGCCTCTCGACGCTCGTAAAAGGAACACGTGCTTTGCTGTCTTAGCGTCGGTCGTTTACTGAGGCGGTGGGGGCTACGAGGCTATATCCGACATGAGCTGGGCAAGTAAAGCTGGCTCTAGGAGCCCATGCGTCTGGCCCATGCGCTCCAGGTTCCTCACGTCCTTGTCGAAAGCTTCGACCGCCCGTTCGAGCTCTTCCTCCTCCTCGCGCGATGGCTCGTAGTCACCGTTTCTGCCTTCTACAAAATTGAAGAAACAAGCGTAATGAAAAGTGAAACACAGAAATTGCGTCTTGCTCGTCGCCTTGAGAAACAACAATAAATTTTATTGACCATCGAATTAAGGAACGCAATCAATTTATCGAATCTCAAAGCGACGACCATCAGGGCATCAGGGAGACTCGCGTTATTACCGATGAACAAGTCATTGAAAGCGTCGGCCGGCAGATTATTGAGTACGTTCTCAAAGTCATGCTCGGAGGTGTGATCCAGCGAGGCGAAGACCTCGTGGTCGTCGAGTTCGACCTTGAGCCCGGGACCGAGACCCAAGGAGCCGATGTCCAAGCCAAGATTGCCGAGGTTCGTTATAGCATTGGGCGCTATGTGCGGTGGTACCGCATTCAGATTGTTCAGCGTCTTGGTGTGGATCTCGTTTGCCGAGGCGATTATGGGACTCGTGTAGTGGTTCTCGTCAGGCACCATCAGCTGGTGATGTGGGTGTGTTACGGCCGCCGCCGCAGGGATAGCCACCGGAGTCATCATCGGAGGGACCTGCTGCACTGGGACCGATACCGTCATTGGCGGCAGGGCTGGTACAGCTGCTGCCTTGACGTCCAGCTTACCGCCACTGTTGCTGCTACTAGAGGGTGGCCTCTTGCGTTTCTTCGGCCTGGACTTAGGTTTGCTGGGCCTTGGACTCGTCGCCGTTGTCGCCGGGATAACAGTTGTTGGGATGACAGGTTGCGCTGCACACGGAGTAGCTGGCGAACTGGGCTTCTTGCTGCGCGCCTTCTTTGGTTTGGACTCCTGAGCTCGGCGATGGTAGTTGTCCCGCTTCCTCGCGTGCTCCGGACAGAGCGGCAGCTCGTGCGCCACGTCAAACACGGGGATGCAACATTGAGTGTTGTCGCTGAACTTAGCCGTGCAGTGTTCGAACAATAGCTGGTCACTGTTGAGCATGATGTGACGAGAACAGTGCCGGGTGCAGGGAAGCGAGTTCTGTTCACAGCCGTCCGCTCCGCAGGGCCCACCGACCACCAAAGGACCATCCGTGATCTTGCTACCGGTTTTCGAGTCACTGAGAATCCGGGCCGTCGTCGTAGGGTCCCGAATCGCGGCCGCCAAAAGAACTCGGGTCTTGTGCTTCAGGCTGGATTTCATCTCATCATCCTCTGTCTGGAGCTGGTGTAGCTGCCGCTGAAGCTGAGAGTGTAGTTGAGCTAATCGATTCATTCTTGCTGAGGAAGGTTCCAACTCTCCAGCGTACCAGTGACGCTGATATGTCTGAAGTTCATCTGCACTGGATTCGCTGTCTGATATCTCTTCGCCAGCTCTTGGATAGTACTGAAGCGTGTGGTCCCTACATTTACGTTTTGCTTTTAATCGTTGTAAGTTTTTCAGATACCTCTGCTTTTGCTGTAATGCATACTGATGAGCTTGATGCAAATGCTTGACTGCACTGCTGTCGACATCTGAACCTGGTTCTGTTTTGAACCCAGCATTTGGCATGGGCTCTGTTTTGATTTTGGTCTTCAAACATTTACCTTTTGACTTGTTCCTGTTTGTGTTTGGAATTTTTGAGTTTTTTGGAGCTATCAACTTTATGTTTTTGCCGCCTGTTGATACAACAAACGGCTGCTCGATATCGTTAAACACGTATGGATCTACACCTTTCTGTGTATCTGAATTTTGAAGGTGAGAAAGTTTGAAGCGATCGGAGAATTTTAATTTATTGTCCATGCTTGGCTGCTTTGAGTTTAGGATCTTCATTGGTTGATACTTTTCTTGACCGTTGCGATAACTGCATAATAAACCTCATCAAACTCCTGTTCTACTGAGCCAGACTTGATCAAAGGCAGTTGCAGAGGTATTCGTTATTCTCATACTGCTCGAGTCTGTTGTCAATCTCAAATTACTTGTATAATAGACTGCTCAAAACAGATTTCATGTTTTCACACTTGCGGTATTCAATTGTTACATCTCTACAGTGGAAAATATAAACAATACCTCCTACTTATTTATTAATCTTGCGCACTCACAATTGTTTTGACTACTTATATTTATGCTGAGGCGCTTACTCGACAAAATGCTTGCATCTGCAATCAGGCAATTAGTTTGTAAATAACTTTTCATAGTTGCATTTGTTCACTTAAAATTATCCTCTTAAAAGTAGAAGCAAAGTCTTTGTTCTCTCATTTACTCCAAAGATTTCAGCATGTTTATCAAGGGTACTGGTTCAGTACTCAATCAACCGACACAATCCATATCCTACTTGGCCCCTCAGTCCAGCTTCAAAACAAGGCAATCGCAGGCTTTGTCAGTGGGCATTACGCAGTTCTCTTCGAACACAACACTGAGCAAAACTCGCGGAGAAGATCGTATCCACACACAGTAGCACTCTTTAGATCAGAATCCTATGGTTTCCAGGCTTGAACACTGCTGACAAATCGAAAAATAGCCGATGTAGTTCAGACTCTGCGTTGGATAGCGATTTTTAGGTTATGTCGTCCTTGTTTTTTGACAACTGCGCTGGCTGGCAGCAGCTCGACTCGGGCCTCGACTCGGGGTCGTCGTGGAGACTTCGCAGCTCGGGTGGCCCTCGTAGATGCTGAGGACGCGGGGGGGTTAGAAATTTTTTTTGCAACGACACTCTCTCACGCAAAAGCGAGTAAGAGAGAGAGAGGCCCGCTCTGTCGGTCAGCCTTGTCAATCGTCCGTCTCTCTCTTCCTCGCGGTATAAGCGCTCCTATAGGCTATAGGTATACTATACGAATACGATACGTCCGTCGTCCGTGTGTATTTATCTTACGTCGCTGTGTGCGAGCGCGCTCTATACGAACATCGACGTATTTCTTCGTTCGTACTACTACCTATATCCTATATCACTGTAGGTGTAGACTGTAGCGCGCGTGTGTACAACTTCGTAACATGTATATGTGTATATTGTATATACATATATATAGCGAAGCGTAGGAAGCGTATTAATATTCCTGTTCAGCGACTTTCTCCCTCTCTCTCTCGTCGGTGTAATATGCGTCTTGGGCTCGCTATGTATGCATATGCATAGATATATATATATATATATATATATATATATGACGTTCTCGAGCCCTGCGCGAATACGTCCGACGATGGCTTTGAGAGCAGCAATCACGCCGTGCCCGGAATATAACTGGCGCGATTTCCTCGATCGAGGCAGAGAGATATGATGCAGCAGTAGCAGCAGTAGCGCGCGACGTCCTCACTTGGGGTCGCGCACACACAACATTCAACATTCAACGTCAATAATAACATTAGAGAGAGTTGTGCTGCACACACACACACACACACACACACAAAGACAAGGCCTAACCGGTAGCCAGTCGCGCGTTTGCTCTCGTATGCATGTGTGTGTGCGCACTAGCACCGAAGTACGCGATATCTCTGTAAGACTGTGTTTGTGAGCTATCGACATTGCTTTAGTGGTGGTGAGCTGTTGGAGAGGCGCGTGAACATGACTGTACTCGCTCTCGTGCGCACGCGTCAGCCGAGATCGTCGTGTATTTTACACGCAATTATAATGCCCTACACGAAACAATACAATCTTCTTTACCAGGTAATTTAGCGAATAACTTGAACGTTTGCGCTGGCGAGACAGCGTTATTTTACGAAATCGCGATTTGAAAAAGTAACGGTTACATTCATAACTTGTACTTTTTTTTGGTTTTCACTTTCTCCTACAAGTCATTATATTATATATATAGGTTATTGCGTTTTGCCGATTAGAGGCAGTTCATGCGTAAGTTGATATCTACTCTCTTATCTAGAAGAAATATTTGTGATCTATATAAGCATTCCTTAAAAAAACTTATTTGAAGCCCTTTATTCGTAACGGTAATTTCTCAGTCGAAATTTTAGGGCTACATATTAGAAAATGAGTAGGTATATAATTATGATTCTTGCCATCAACAAGAAGTTCTTTCGAATAATATTTTTACGTTAATATGAAAAACCAAAAGTCGGTGTGAGCTGTTTTTGTTCTTGATCTAGGTATGTTACAGTACACAATAAGCAGGTGCGATTATCTCTCGGCGATTATTTTTTGACAACTTGTTGCAACCTGTTGCTATGATTACTAAATAATGTTTGAATGAAATCCTAAGCTAAAATATATATAATCAGTTTTATACCGTATTGTACGTATGAACTTTTTACAAGTAAAAAATGCCCTCGATCCATACCGCGCGTCACGAAAAACTAAAAAATGTTTATTTATAAAACGTTGATTCTCCATACTTGCAATAAATTACTCAAAATCGTTCTACTATATCGAGTCTGTATGATAATAAATGCTCGTTTGTTACAACAAAATTCATCGTTGTAAATTGTAATAAAGGTTATATAACCTCACTTTTTCGGGCAATTTTAAATCGTTTACGCATCGTCTATATATACTTATAATACTCATCAATATATATATATAGGTATTTCAAATGTATACAATAGACTCGCAATTTTAAGCAATAAGCGCAAATGAATCATTTTCAATGGACCGTTCTTTTTTTATTTAGGGTAGAAACGCACCTAATATACTCTGATTCGGGAGTCCGTGCTGTTTTTCTGATTTCATCTTAGTCGGATGCATTTTGCGCAAACACACATGCGAAAATAGATGATGGGAGGCTGTGACACACGCCGTTTATACTTATATCGCGCTTTTATGATAGAGGCGAACAATGAAGATATTACACTCGATGTATCGTGTTATTATTGTGTGTGATTTTGCGCTCTGACTTAATCAAGTAGATACTAGATAGCAAAATGACTCGAGATCTTGTTATTTTATCGATGTTTTATTCATTTGAATGACAAATATTTGCACGAAGTCTGATTATTGTTTTATTATTTCCATCAGCGATAGGGAATTTACGGTTTATAATATAGTCTACCATTATATAAAAAGTTTTCGCTTCAATATGCTCTTTTAATTTATTTTTTGCTGAATATTATAATAGAAAAAAGATGTATTTTGTTTCGATAATGATTCAATATTCATATTCATACACTCGTATTAAAACTCTGATATAGTTTTAATTTTATTGAAATGAACATTCGATATTATTACTATTATACTTTTCCGTTATAAATATTGTTCAAATTGAAGAACCTCAAATACCGCTGCATTCACCTTGTTAAGTACATTACCATCTTAAGCTTATCTTCGCCACTCGATCAATTCTATTTACTTTTTCAAGAACCCTATTTGATCGACTGAAGTATACTTACAGTCGGTATTGTAGAAAAAAATGTTCTTTATATTTCACTACCTAGATGACGCTCACTGTATTAAAGGAACCGATTATATTGATATTGTATCCGATTATATTGAATTTTTATTTTTGATTCCATTTCTAAAAACGCTTATTTAAATTCATGCAATTTAACTCGAAAACTTATTAATGATTATTAACAATTATTATTATTATTACAACAAATGCTATAAACTTTAAAAGTTACCCTAGCTGGTAGA
This sequence comes from Pteromalus puparum, assembly GCA_012977825.3. Lineage (NCBI taxonomy): Eukaryota > Metazoa > Arthropoda > Insecta > Hymenoptera > Pteromalidae > Pteromalus > Pteromalus puparum. The sequence continues at coordinate 57,189,081 of CM053172.1, read as the reverse complement.
ATGTTTAGCAGTTTTTACTGCTGAATTTCGTTAGAACTAGCCAGTGACAGATCAACACTATGATCACAATTCTATCAGGGTAAATTTGTACGGATTGCGTTAATTTCTTATTATATAATAAAATAATTATATGATTACTAAAACATCATTTACCAGATATAAATTAAAATTTCGGTGGTATTGTATACTAGAATGAATGAACGGAAAATAATGAATCTTATAATTGTGAAGGATAAAGGAGGATAATTGTACTCAAAAGCAAGACCCATTTAATATTCTGGCCTTATTACTGATTTATTTGCTTTATTTGTGATCAAGATATAAAATTTCATTGTAGATATTTTTGGATCTGATTGTTTTAAGCAGCTTTACACATATTTCTTGAGAATATATTGCTGGAATTTATGTTTTATTGTGATTTTTTATTTATTTTTTTTATTTTTTTTTAATGACTAGCATAAAATTATTTTTATGATTGACACACAATAAATAAAATTTTCAACCAAACACAGCGCACACGTATTATACATAAAATATGTTAAAATCCACAAATATTTTTTTTGATAGCGTGAAAGTGCAAGATATTTTTATAAGCAAATTGTACTTGAAATTGTTTTCCATATATACATGTCTGAATATTTTTGAAATAAACTTGCATTTTCACTCTATTGTACATATAAACACTCAAGAATAAATAAATGATGTATAAATTACTTAATATAATAACTTATGTGTGAATAAATAAATGTTGATTACAGACATATAGATAAATATTAAATTAATGAATCTTATTATAATCTAGACGAAAACGTTTTCGTGATGAAATAATTTCGTAATTTTTAATTAATGATGCATGATGGTCTTAATTCTAAAAGTAAAATATGGTTAAATTAAATTCGATTTACGTTCACAATGAAATTTATTATTCACTGTGCACGTAAATGACGACTAAAAGTGGCTCCGATCACTTATTAAGTACATGAGATATCATATTTTAGAGACTAGGGTTTTATCCATGGATTGAGATCAGATACTTTACTAAGCTGCCCATAACCAAAAATTGACAAGTTATATTTTGAAAAATTAAAAACAAAATTTTTTATGACTAGATTTAAAATTTTTTTGCAATAAAATTTTTGGAAAGACAAGCTGTTCGAGTTATTATCCATGGATCTTGTGACTAGAGAACACTCTTTTATAATATATTTCCATATATTACTCTGACTTACGACTATGACTAGACAGTACTTTTTTGTCTTATCTTTCACGAAGTGATCATCAGGTCAATGCCTTTAATCTTGACTTCTGAAATTTTTACCGTAAAAACTATAGCCGGTTTATTGTCTTCCTAGTATAAATTAATTATAAACTAAGCGATTAGAGTATTTTTAAATCTAAGCTTAAAAATAATGTGACTAGATTTTAACTTCGTTTTTTTTTACTTTTTGCGTGATTGGGTAGATAGAAGTAAACTAAAAGTACAGTAGGCAGGTTCGCTCGAATCTCCTGAAATGACACTATAAATTACTATGGTATACATATCAGACAAAAAATGAAACTTGGGCACAGCCTCCTAATACTATAATACGGGACTCTAATACGAAATTACGTATATAATTATATCATATTTACGGAAAGACGGTTGGCCTGATTTGTGAATGAAATAGTAATGCTGAAACTGTCCTCAAAATGATTCAGATGCGAGACGTCTTTGTTCTAGACTTAAATTTCCGCCTGCGCATTGCGAAAATTATGGAACAAAGACGCATCGCGAGTAGAATCTTCGAGGGAGTTTTTGGACTTACGAACTAAAAATCAGTTGAGTTTTCTCTCTTTTGTGTAGCTGCCTTTTTGAGCATTCGTAGCAGAATGGAATCGAGAATATGAAAATTTAAGACGAATAATAGAATTCTTGTATCATATTTAGATGACTAGAAATTAAGGTGATATGACGTCATACGTAGGCACTTGGTGCATTTTTGGCATGACTGCAAAATTCACCGAATGAATATATTGATAATGTTTCAACCATATCAATTTTCAGAATTGAATTTTGTTAATTAGCCGATTGCATTTTGAACCCAAAGTAATAAAATATTTGTTTATAAGCTTTTTTAAAGCATATATATTTTTATGAATCGTGTTTTTTTTTTATAATTTCAAAATCCAACTGTAATAATTCATTTCGGTGAATTAGTATACAAGTTACGATTGCAGATTCGTTTATTTACTGGCACATTCCCCACAGTATTTAAAATTAAACATATATGCTTAAATTAAAAGTGACTAGAAGCAATTTATTTGATTTATTTAGGAATTAAAATTAAACTTAACCCTGATAATACTGAGAGTTTTCTCGGTACATTCGAGATCATTGAAAAACTTAGCCTACTTTATATTTGGTTCGTGATCTGTATGGCAGCTTATTCACGGGCAGTGTCAGCTAGTTGGAATAATTTTAAAAGGAAAAATTAATGTCAAATCAAAATTATAAATTCACACATTAATACTAGGACTATACATTTATGATAAATACAATTTTTTTTCTCTGATATTAATTTATTTTGGCTATTCCAAATAAAATTTTAAAATTTTTAGTATTTTTAAGATTTAAATAAAAATAATTGCATATGAAGGGTGGCCTGCATGAAAACTCATTTAATGATGAATGAATTTTTAAGTTTTTTAAAATTAATTTGACAAAAATTTCGAATCCATCGAGAGTGGCGAAAATTTTGTTGACTAGAGAACACTATGAAGTAATGACTAGACTTCTTTTTTTTAAAACTATATGACTAGAATTTTTAGATATTTGGTCTTTCTAAACTTATGGGTAGAGGTTACGTACCATGGGAATGTTTTCGTATGGAATGATATGTTAATCAAAATTATAATTAACGTATGACTATATAATTAACTGTAATTATATGTACGCAATTAAATTAAATTATAGAAGTATGCCTACATACGTATGCTTATGGAACTAAAAATGGCCCTGTTGAAACTTACGTTTACCTAAATTCAATTTTTGATTACCTCCCAAATTTGAACTAAAATTATTTATGGCACCATTAGAATGATTTTTTCCAATGTCTGACTAGAAGAAGACTAGATTTTTTGTTTTCCTCTTGACTAGAGATTCATAATTTTGCGTGAAATTTTGAAATGACTAGAATAAAAATTAATATATAGTAAATGACTAGACTGATTGACTCGATTAAATGACTAGATACCTTTGCCAATAACTAAGTTACACTTTTTTCCCATTTCTGCATCATTAACTCTACATATACTGATTAGTCGCGTGTACTTACAAACTAGTCTCACTAATGGATCCTTAAATCTTAATTCGTTGCCCGCGCTTACATCGACAATCGGTAATTAGTCAGTCTCGTGAGTTGATTTTCAAAAATCGAGCGAACCGCCAAAAAGTATTCAATACATAATTTATGTTATCCCGAATTATAATTTGAGAATAATTAAAAAATAGCATAAAGCTGATGTTGTTATCCCCGGAGTTTCACCTGTGAGTGCAGCATAGACCAAGCGGGCAAGTGTCCATCATTTGAGCCGATTACGTTCCTTCCTCGATGTTGACAGGTTGGCGTTGTAGGACTCCTCAATTCAGTGGCGATGTCTTCGATTAAAATAAGTTTTCTGATCATATTGACGTATCTTGATTATGATAAAGATGGATCCTTGAATGTTGAATTTTGAAGCGACAATCCAATTAATGAAGTTGAATAACCAGTGCTATCTTGATGTTTGTAAGTGAATTTTGAAAAAATTTTGTTGGTCTTGATTATGAAATTTGACTCTTGATTATCAAACGAGTTCCCATGATGAGTTTAGTTCCAAATTCGCTTGCCTGCCAGAGTACGTGTGTGTGTGTGTGCGTGTGTGTATGTGTACAAAATTTTGCTTTACGTGTAGTTGCTTTTGTCTTCGTCAATTTATAACTGCGATCTTCGATTGACTAGATTATATCGTTGGATAAATTTGGGTAATGACTAGAATGATCTGTTTCACCTGAAGAGTCGAGTCTTGATTATCGATTCTCACGTCGACATTGACAAATCCACGACCGCCGAGAGCGTTATAGATACGAAAAATAAATTGTACTTTCTTCATCAGTACTCCATGCGCGTCTCTGCTATTTACAGTGCCGTACATTCCTGCTCTTGATATGTATACAAGCTGGACTTCTCACTCCTCTGCTCTCGCTCAAGGCCATCAAAGTATGATACAAAAAAGACTTGCCCCATTCGTTCTTGAACGTTTTCCTCTGCCTCGCTCGATCTCTCCCATAGTATCAGTGGGCCGAAGTTCTTGTCTTCCTCATTCCAGAATGACTTCCAATCTATCAGGGCACGAAAGTGGGGTTAGAAAGTCGCGTGGCAGCTTTCAACCCCCTGGAGCCTTGCTCATCCGGCGGGCAGGAACACTGGGGTTGGCCNATTAAAATAAGTTTTCTGATCATATTGACGTATCTTGATTATGATAAAGATGGATCCTTGAATGTTGAATTTTGAAGCGACAATCCAATTAATGAAGTTGAATAACCAGTGCTATCTTGATGTTTGTAAGTGAATTTTGAAAAAATTTTGTTGGTCTTGATTATGAAATTTGACTCTTGATTATCAAACGAGTTCCCATGATGAGTTTAGTTCCAAATTCGCTTGCCTGCCAGAGTACGTGTGTGTGTGTGTGCGTGTGTGTATGTGTACAAAATTTTGCTTTACGTGTAGTTGCTTTTGTCTTCGTCAATTTATAACTGCGATCTTCGATTGACTAGATTATATCGTTGGATAAATTTGGGTAATGACTAGAATGATCTGTTTCACCTGAAGAGTCGAGTCTTGATTATCGATTCTCACGTCGACATTGACAAATCCACGACCGCCGAGAGCGTTATAGATACGAAAAATAAATTGTACTTTCTTCATCAGTACTCCATGCGCGTCTCTGCTATTTACAGTGCCGTACATTCCTGCTCTTGATATGTATACAAGCTGGACTTCTCACTCCTCTGCTCTCGCTCAAGGCCATCAAAGTATGATACAAAAAAGACTTGCCCCATTCGTTCTTGAACGTTTTCCTCTGCCTCGCTCGATCTCTCCCATAGTATCAGTGGGCCGAAGTTCTTGTCTTCCTCATTCCAGAATGACTTCCAATCTATCAGGGCACGAAAGTGGGGTTAGAAAGTCGCGTGGCAGCTTTCAACCCCCTGGAGCCTTGCTCATCCGGCGGGCAGGAACACTGGGGTTGGCCTCGAGCTTGATGTCGACGAGTCCATGGTGGTAATGCGGCTCGTCCTTGGTGATTTCAATCGGCGGCGAAGACCGACTGTCTCAGTCGCGTGACCCCCCGAGAGTGCCGGCCGGCTTCGGGCCCGCATGTGTCTCCGAGGGCCACGCAAGCGCACACACGCTCGCCTGGTCGCAGACTAACTACCCCGCGAGTCGGCGAGCAGCAGCGTGCCTCGCGATGCCATCCCCACCCCTGTCGGCACGCGTCCCCTTCCCCCACCACGGCGCTATTGCCCCTCCGTTACGCCCAGCCCGTTCGATTGGTCCAGCTCTCTTTTCCCACCACTGGAGGGTGCGCCTGGATTGGAGAACGTCGCTCTTGGGCAACCTCCTGATGCGATGCGGAGCTGGTACAGCAGCATAGGGTGCGAGAGCGCGAGTTTTTAGACGAGTGCGCACCTTTGGCGAACGGCGCGCGTGCCGTGATTCGAATATGCATTTGAAAGCTCGACGATTTCGTCGGCTGCCCACGCGCGCAGGCGATGTTTTGACGGTTGGTTAATTAAACACGCTTCACGGCCCGCAGCGTTCTGTATATATCGCTCGTTGCTCGGCGGCTCCCGTTTGCACCTTTGCTTTTTCGCTCTTTTGTGTGCCGCTGATGGCTCGTCGGGATGGTTCCTCGCATTGTAATGCTCACACTTGGAATAGAGAGCGAAGCGTGCGTGGGCACGGATGAATGGATTGCCAAGCGCGCTTGTTGTAACGGACCTATATATACGTATACATGTATAGGCTAACGGACTTTTGGCGAACGTTTGATACTGTCGATATTGATGGTGAGGGCGTTGAAATGAATAATTCGTCGAATGTATAATTAATCGGGTGTAGCTATATCTAAACGTGAAATTGCATTTTTAGATTAGTTAATGCGCATCGTAAAAATATTATTATCACGATTTGCCTATAAAAATCAGCAATTTGTATCCAACGGTCGCGTACGACAGAGCACGCTATGCTGTTAGTGAAGAATATAACAGACGTGGATAATTATATACTTTTTTCATCCCCTAAATGCTGCATTGCGATTTCTGCAGGCGCAAAAACGTGATGTAAAATCAAATTATGCTTCTTATTGGTAATATACCAGGTGAATAACAAAAATATATATATATATATAACATTAATGTCATAGCACTCGTACTGCATAAACGGATTTGCAGTTTTCGTTTTCTCGTTTTCAATAGAGAATATTTATATCCGACTTGAAATTGTTGTTGACAATATCTTTACAATACATGCGATAACGTATAAAGTATACACAAAAATTTACATGCATAAAGGGGTCGCCATCAATTCGAAACCTTTAACCCCTAATTATTTTTAGCGTCTGCTACTAGGGTGAATATGAACTCTAACGAGGTCCAGTTTATGCAATCCAAAAATTTAATTGAAATAATTCTTCCGAGTGACAGGCTGAGCGCGTGCATTCGTTGTACGTGTCAATATAACCCTCTCATGCGCTCACGGGTCAAGATTACTTACTCGCGTATCTCAATTGTAAATGGCATATGAGACGCAGCTCTCCGGTATACTTATCTATATACATCTGCATATTCATATACAAGCCATAGGATGTATAAGGGCGCGTGTGTGTATATAGCTGACCCATGCATACGGACAGTAGACGTATATATCTGTGCATTTCAATTGCAGCCGGACAATATTATAATTATGCGCGCGATCTGACCCCTGGTACATTAAAGTCTTGTAAAAACAAATCGCTCGACTAGATTCGGCAAATATTATATAGGCTGGACCTTTGATTATAGATTTAAACACGCCTATATATATGTGTGTGATGAAAAAAGAATATATGCGCGCATGTCGTATATAGTGTGCAAGCCTGCATTTGCATACATTATGCATATACAAGATTGCGCACAGTGCGTCTTGTATGCACACGTATAATACAAGGGTATAACATATACATTTTCCGTAGCGATGCGCAGACCAGCCAGAATGTGTGTACGCAATATTTTTGCCATAGAGTAAAATATAAACCACCGACGCGAGACTACACACAGAACTCGCACAGAAGCTTCACTTTGCGTCCATATATACTATATATCTATACAAAGGGGGAAGTAAGTTGCGCGCCCTTATACCGCCGGCGCGCTTTTGCGCGCATTATGTATATGGTTGCAAAGGGGGAGGAAGGGAAGAGAGCAACAACAATGCGCGAGTATAGCGTATAGTTCGAGGGAGATCATACGTATACTCACACACACACACGTATGCGTGAATTGAACGTTTGGGTACAATATATATATGTGGACGAAAAGAGAGTGCGACATAAGGTTCGCGCGACCAACGCGATCGGATTGTATATAATGTGCGTGTGGGCGCATACGTATGCAGGGAGAGAGAGATATTCCTATGTCGGTGCCAGCAACGGTGCATATCTTTGTTTTCGTATATTATATAGACTTTCTTTTGATGATCGAGCGTGAGGTTTATCGTATTATAATTTTTCGACTCTATGGGAGCTTATGGTTTAAGATTCAACGATGTATAGGATCCGTTATATACCATACGCGCGGTTTTGCATGATTGCGTGAACGATTGTAGTAAAAAAGTTTGCTGGAGTAATGTAATATTCCGCGGTGTAGTTGATCATCGATGTACAGCGTGGATTTGGCTACTGAGTTTGTTAGTGGCCAGTGGGTGTCTCTGCGCGCTCGGGTATTATATATCAAAGTATAATATTTTTCTCCTCGTACATATATACAATATACATATTCTATTCGGGTTTGTTACTGGGAAAAAGATGATTGTGGGCTAAATAATGAGAGTGCGGTTGAACGCTAATATGATATACTTAGTTGCTGAATATTTTGCGGATGAATATTCAATAAGGCGATTCGTATGTATAATAATGTAATAATTTACGATCGAATTCTCGTTATTGATAACTGCTAGTCCAGTCGACTCACAAATCCTAGCTTCTTTTGAATTTCGATTAAAATTTACTTCAGAGACAACCGCGGATATATCAGCTATGTATATACATCAATCGATCATTAATTTATTGGGTCGAAGAAAAGCCCATCTCTTCTTCATCGCTTGATACATCGTATTATACGCACCTATATAAGAAACGACGAGGCAAAAGACTCGTCCACAAATTCATCTCACAACATCCCCGAACAAATTCTCTCCAAAGCCCCTTAAAGAGAAAATAAAGTCAGCACACTATGTCGAACAACCCATACTTATACACACACAAGAATCAATACCAGAAGCCTTTGCGCCATAAAATTCTTCAGTATACGCCTAATATACGCGGGTCGATCGAGGCGTCACAAAAGACTCTGCGTCTAAAATAGCCCAACACTCTGTCTCCCCCCGACGTTTATCAGTCTCGCAAACGTGTGTATCGAAACTTGGACGCGACTGATGCATAGAATGTCGTACCCCCCTCGGACATCACCTTCGGATTCGACACGCGTCGGAAACGGAACGGCACGCGCCGTGAATCCGCATCTGCTTTGGTTCTGCGATGCAGTCTTTTCCCCTTCGATAGCTTTTGGTGCATCGCGTCGTCATCGACGTCGTTTCCCCCCCTAAATCCCCGGAGCAAATGGAGCGTCGCGATTCGATGGCTAATAAAATTCATGGCCCCCGTGCAGATGCAGCCTCTATCGTGCAGTGGTTCATTGTCGATTTATATATACGAGGCGTCGACGATAGCATTCGAAATTCCACGAGTTTCCATCGATACATCAGAGGTACGCTGAATAGCTGCATCAGGGTATATAGTTGGCGGATCGTAATGAGGAGTTTAATGTGGCTTTGTGCGGGGGTTGCTCAGCTGCAGGGGTATATATATATATATATATATATATATAAGATTGAATTGTTGTCAGGCTAAACGACGCGTCGGTGGTGATTAATGCGTGTATCGATTCCGCAAGTGCGCGACGGTCGGCTGATTGGTTTGATATTTCAGTAATAGTTAGGACACTTTACTGATTCATTTCATTTTGTTTGTTTTATATCTCAGCAACGCGATCAATTATCATATTACAATATTCTTTAATAAAAAAAAAAAAACTAAACCAGAGTATCAGCTGTAGCGCAGCAGTTATCCAGTTCGCGCGTAAAAGTAACCTTCAGATATAGCATAAAACGTAACAATTGCGTTGCAGAGAAGCCTCGGATATGACTATACGTATATATATTGCAAATCGCAAAACATAAAAGCATAAAAGCCGGAGTAGTGAGTACAGTCATGATCGACAATGTAAAAATACGTTGTTCTATCCCGTACGACAACTACTTACAAAGTCACATGCGGGCGTCGGAATTGCCATTCAAGAGTCGCATTTTTCGACTTTCAGGTGCATCAATGCTGATATTTATAGGGGCTTCGTGACCAAGGCTTCTAGACTACTGCGCGTTACGACACTTGGCCCTAATAACCGATTCCGTCGTCGCGCTAATGAGGTCATTAAGCCAGACTCTCAAGGCTGTCGCGATAAGAGAGTGCGCGAATTTCTAGTAGAATACTTCGCGGTGGATCGCGACGAGCGAGTGCTTTTGACGGCCCGCGTCGCTGATTTTTCTCTGAAATGCGAAAGGTGGCTTGAAAACGTGTTTTTTTTTTCTGCTTTAAATCTCGTTAGGCAGAAATTATTCAAGGTATTTTTGTAATGTCATCTACTAAGAGGTTGTTGCTAGAAGCTGCTTATAATTAAATAAAAATTGTTGCAACTTTTCCATAAAGTGCACCAGAGGCATCTTCTTTAATTACAATCGTAAGCCCGTACAAATTTCCGGATAATCTTCTGAAAAAAATACATGAAAACTTTGAGGCATGCAGTATAAAATATTGAAAAAGAAAAAAAGGTTGATTATTTCTAACGTATCCCCCTCTGAATGTTTTCACGAACAAACCCACTAAATTGACTCGCAGCAAACAATCATCGAAGCGCATTGGTAAAACGTTTTATCTAAAGCGTTTCTCTCCCTCACGTCTATCTAGCCCATCAAACACCTCGATGATACAGCCCTCTTCAACCATCAAGCGTCCGGTTTTTCGGGGTCAGCGGCGCTGCAGTGATAAATGTCGGCCGATCACGCCCACGCGGTAATTATCTCGCGCCTCTGCGTACCACTGCCGGGCAGATGTGCCCCTTCGACTAGGCTGTTAAACCTTACGACCGAACATGCATCATACCGGTGTCTCTTTTCTCTCTTTCTGAGAAGCACGTGGCCGCCGCGCATCGTATATATATATACAAAGGTATTTTATCGTTCGTTATGTCTGCTGCACTAATTGATCGGAACGTTTTAACGTCGGAGCGAACTATATACTTCGGTTTAATGGGACGTTTATAAACACGAGGACTGTATAATTGTATAAAGTGTCCTTGATCGTAAAGTTTTTGGTGTACATGATTTATAGTGCAAATGGATTAGACGCTATATACAACGAGCAAAAAACACGCGTAAAATTCCTGACAATCACGACATCGACAATAACGGAGCGCAGACACACAGCCGAAAAAACATACACACAAGCAGCTGCGAAGAGGACACGCGAACCCATAACTTCCGGTGTCTTCCATATCTATATATACACACGAATCCGTCGAAGGCAAGTCGCGCGTTGTATACGGTTTAATTAGCTAAGTAGCCGTACGATTACGGCGCACTTTCTTACAATAAAACGGCCCCCGTGTGACTTGAACTATACGAAAACATTGCGGTCACGCTACGAAGGAAATGGAAATGAGCACTATCGATACAATATGTACAGAACCTTTGTACTGCCATGCGATATTCGCGTTATACAGTCGTTGCGCTTTTCAATTCTCATATATTAAATTTATGTATATATAGTTGCCTAATTGTTTGATTAAATACATCAGAGCTATATAGATAAAGAGAAAGCGGCCTGTAACATATCGGCTGCGGTTAAACTGTTTAAAAGGACTCTATATAGACAGGACAAGACCCTTTCGAAATTTGATCCCAGAGGAGCTCCTTATAGGAAGACACCCCCTCGAACCGCGCCACCACCTGGCGATTGCGATCCATTTCTTTAGCAAGTCACTCTCCAAGGTGTAACGGACCGCATTTCGGCCCGCCTCTCGATGTTCGCTCTCTTTATACCTCTCACTGCACGTATATAAGAGAGCCTGATGCACAGGGCGCGTGGCGGATGGCACGTGCCCTCGTATATATATATATATATATATATGTATATGTGTGCGCTCTTATAATGTTTGAATCGAATGGCTGAGGTATATGCATCTTCGACAGCTTGTAAGCAAACACAGCTGCTGCAACAGCGGCTCGATTTTTAAGAGAAGTCTACGGCTGCTGCTGCTGCTGCGGATGCGCATCAGGTTGTTGTGTGGGTGCGATATACGTGCGTGTGCCTGATGCACAGGAATTTTCCTATATATCGCTTCGTTCGCTTTTGGATCGTTGGGATTTTTGGTAAATAATTATATTAAGAGATTGTTTAAATGATACATTTTTCTCGAAGCAAACTTATCGTCTACCGCGTAATTTTAATTTTCACACACAGACGCGTCAATCTAAATTGATAAGTCTTTGTTCGGAAGCAGCAACTCACCCATCGCACACGAGGCGAACAAAACCGACCAAATCGAATTTCTTCAAAAGACACACACACACACACACACACGTGCCGATATCCAAATCGATCTCATCTCCCGATGTTAATGCAAGCACGATAAAAAGTCGAATCGCGCTTCAAAACCGTTTCATTCGTCCAGTCATCCCCTGCGCGCATCTGCCCACTCTTTATATTACACTATACTCGCTCTAAAGTATCTCCGCCGCTGGCCACGTGTCAATGGGATAAAAAACCGTATATAGTCTGCCATCGTCTTATTCCCGGTTTTTTTGTGAGTACCCGGGAGAAAGACAAAAAAAGAGAGAAAGTGGTCGAGTCACGTATATAGGTATATACAGTAGACACACAGTGGTGTAGAGTTTCAAGAGCTAGACACGCGTTTCATTATAAATACAGCCGCTATGTACTTCGGTGTATCCATATATCATACCGAGGGTGGAAAGAGGAGGATGTATTATACACGTTCGCTGCGAAAAACTACGGACAATGCGTATACATATATAGGTAATAATTGCTCGCGACGGGGGCGATTACAAGAGAGAGAATATATATCGTCCACTGATGATATGAGAGAGAAAAATTGTACGAGAGAGCTAGTCGGACTTTGTCGTAGTTTATATGCGATCGTCGAATGTTTTTCCCTTCTCTATTTTTTGTTCTCTTTTGTATAGAGACGTATAATTACTGCTTCGTTTCTAGTGAATTCAATTAAAATTTACGTATGTTTTTCGTCAATTATGCAAGCAAAAACTGTATTTTTATGAACGCAAATTACTGGCCTTGTGATCGTTGACCAGTGATCGTGTTTATTTCGTAAGCTTATATTCCAGCAAAATAATCTTATATATGTATACCAAAACTTGTGTTGCTAAAGACGCAAACTTGGTCGCAGTACAAGTAGACGCGAAAAAAAGTTTGTATGATTTTTTTATCCGAAGTGCGACACTTCATCGGGAAATCAATCAATCAATCAATCCTACACCTATATATACTTGTATAAATATTTATACACCATGAGTATAAGGGCATATAAATAACAACGAATTAACTCCTATTTATATTGTTAAAACAAAAAGAGACTCAGCGAAATTCGCACACTTCTCTCCGTTGTACATAGTATCGAACCGACGACTCCCATCGAGTTAAGCCGATCAAAAGCAACCGACACATCCAATTCTCTCAGGTGTATACCTTACCAACGTGTCGAGCGAGCCACTCGATGACGTAACGCAGTTCCTGTCCATATCCTATATACTGTATGATAGGAACTGGTCCGCTTCCGATTTCCCACGTTCTTCCGGACACGACGCGCTTATATTCGCGCCTTGTCTTCTTCATCGGACGCGACGCGTTTATGCGAGCCTCTCGAGAGATCCGATCGAGCGGTGGCACATTGTTCCGGTATCCCGGCGCTGAAAAGAGAAAGAGGTGATGCTATACACATGCGCGTGAGCGTACGGGTGAGAGAAACAATGAGGGGCTATTATTTGCGGTGAATCGTGGGACATATAGATGCTCGTGCGCTTTATTGTTTTATATCGTTCGCTCGTTATTTTCGCACGGATTATAATTATTATATGCTGTCGGACATTACAAAATTACAAGAGGAAATAAAGTTGTTGGTTCATCGTACGTTATCTTAAATTTTCCAGCCGATGAAATTCATCGCACGAGTCGCGTTTTCGCGTGGGCGTTATGTATATACAGCAGAGCAGAGCTACCGCAACAGGTGGGCCCTTTCACGCAGACTCGTCATTCCCGTTTCGCGCCCCCTATACGTATATGTATAGATATATACATCTCGCTCTAACCCTCTTGCTCACTTTCACTCTTTCGCTTTCTCTCTTTGATGGGAGGGCGCGAGGAAGGATGTGTATACGTGTGTGTAATGTGCAGAGAGGGGTCGAGGGCTAATTGTGCGCCTCGAGTGATGCTATGTTGTTGCTGGCTGCGCGAAGGGTTCTCTGATTTCGCTGAGAGTGTTATTCTGAAAAGACTTTTTGATGCAAGACTGTGTGTTTTTTCTTGAGATCGTACATGCATACTTTGCGATATTGGTGACGTGAGAGGGGTATGCAATGCAGATGACGCTGGATATTAATAATTAATCAACTTTACCGCAAAAACTGCTTGGTTTTCTGGTTCCTGTATAAATCATTTATGTGAGAAGGAAACAGTCAAAAATAAAACGCGTTATTCACAACCGGCAATTCTGTGCTGTATATAATGACATTTGTCGTCTATAACATGTCGCTTATGAGTATTTTTCAGAACTGTACTTACATAATGAGCACCTGTGAGACTCGTTCGTTACACTTCGCTGCCGTCAGATGAAATAATATTACACGCTTGCGGCATTTTTTCTCCACGAATTAACGCTATTTCATTAGATACATAAAACAATCGTAAATCATTTCTTCTGATGCTCATTCATATTTGCCCAACAGCATATCGTATGTGTGTGTAGTATAGATAAACTTTCTTCAAAAAAAAAAAGGAATAAACACCCCAACCGCACAACTTAGCAAAAACTATTCCATATAACGCATCAGCGTCCCACATTTCCCTTATATAGCTCGACCAACGACATTTGGCATATTCGCAAGCCGGAAAAACGCTGCAGTCGACGTACACGCCTCCATAAATAGTGCAGAAATAATACGCGAACTGCTCGTGCCATATGTCTCGCGAGTCCTATGTATATTTACGCAGGAGGTACAGCGTGCGCGCATGTACGGATGTATAGTGTATTATACAGTATAGGTCTTCGTCGCGGGGGTCGATCGTCCTGCTATATCATTTTCCCTGGGAACTCGGTGCTGCTCCTGCTGCTGTGCATTATCCACCCCCGTTCGTGGGAATCGCTCGGGCTTTGTTTTGACGGCTTCGTTAATGGCGATGCGAAAATGTCGATGCTGCATGGATGCTGCAGTGTGTCGACTCGATTACTTTATGGCTAGTCATCCGGTTTAAATGGCGATGCTGTTTGTATTATATATACATTCATTATCCGAAGACCTGTGCATGTATGGGAACGAATTTTTTTTTGACGTATGTACTTACGGCCGATCTAATGTGTATATCTGTGGGACATAAGTGAGACAAGATCAGTGCGGAATTCAATACGCGCCGTTTATGAATAATATACTAAGCTCATTATACATGCGCAAGCGGTTAGATTTGAGATTTCGAGAATCAAAAATCTTTTTATTTTTACTCGCGCAAATTCTTAGAACAGTTTCGGTATCTATACACACACACGCATATAGAGAACGTGCTCATCCAGCCAGAAAACCAATATCAATTAAGCATATCCCAAAAACAAAAAAAAAAACAAAACAAAAAAATACAGAGCGGCTTGCACACGCGCGCGAATCAATTACACGAAGCGAACAACACGTTGCAAAGGGAGAAAATAAGAAAGACGAAGCCCTTACACGTGACAGCTGAATGACAGGTAACTAGGGAAGCTGTGACACCATAATACCCCAGCTACGATGCCAATCGTCGAGATTGCCGCGAGAAAAAACGCGCGCGCGATAGCTGTCGTCAATTACTTATTCCGTGCGACACCAGCTCCTTTTTTTCTCTCTCTCTCTCTCTCTCTTTCTCTCTTTCTCACTGCTGTGCGAAAGAAAGAGCCTATACTCGTGTCATTTCACGCGACTGTTTATTGTCCTTCACGACGCGGCTGCTGTGTGCTTCGTGTTCTCCATTTCTTTTTAATTTCCCATATTGTTTTCGGACTACTCGTGTGAGTTGAATATCTTATGTATAACATGTGTGAGTCTCGGAAATTTATCTCGGAAGAATATTTTGATGTAGGGCTCGCATGTGCGCTATGCATCACAAATTTCAGGCAGGACGTGTATATAATGTATACATGAGTTATTTGTGTCCTATACATGGCCTGCGACAGGCAAACGCGGAAATGGCGAATTATCGATTGGTTTGCGTGCTCGAATTACAAAGATACAGACCTTGTTTTAGAGGGACACGTTGTGGTCGTCGTGACGAATTCGCGATCGGGCTATACTATGCTGTATATATCTATGCCGAATCAATCTCCTGATGATGCGAGTTAGCTTCAACGCACTCGGTTTTTATAACGCGGGATCGTTGATTTTTCTGTATTTCTCATATTTCTCAATGCATTATACACCCAGTCGTATTTTTAATATCTACTATATTGCGTTACGCCCGAGTATTATGAGCAATTTTTTTTTTAAATTGTAAACACGTACGCTCCTAAAAGCACTTTCTTTGTCCGTTGCGTATAATAATACACTGCCGCCTAATGTATATTCAAAAATCCTGCATAGCTTCTTCCGAAAAATCGAAAATCGAAGCCAACATAGCCCTTATATTGCGCAACCCGCATCACAGACGTACGTCTATTCCGAAAACAATCAAGCCGAGAACCGTTGGCTCGTCTCAGATTGCGCCAGAGATAGGCCAGAGGTGTATACGCGTGTCATAGGTATAGAATATATTCTTCGTCCGAAGAAAGGTGTGCTCTAGCTCTATCCGATAATTAATCGGTCAAGTCGCAAGCTGTTCTTCGGAGGTAACCGGATAGCAGGAGCGCGTGCCGGACCGGACATCCAGAAGCCCCTTTCTCTTCTTCTCTTGTTCTTATTATTTTTTTTTTTTTTTTAATATCCGAAACATTATATAGCGAGAGAGGAGCCGGTGTAAAATTATGCCGCAGCTTTAACGGCGGCAGTCGCAGCGTCTGGTCATCGCGCAAGTGTTGTTGATCCTTCCTTGAGCTTCCTCGTCCTTTGTTTCTTTTTTTTTCACCTCTTGCTTTCTCTTCCAATATATTTGTATGTATTTTTAATTATATTTTTATATACAGAAAATTGATTGCCTTCTTTTTAATTTTTCAATCGCTCTTGGCCTCATTACTTCTATTGCATTCTTCCCTTATTGTGCTCGTTTTTTTCTTCTCTCTGCCTCTGGATGTCAATTTCTGTCGCGACAAATAGCGTGTCATAATAATAGACTGTGCTGTGTGCATGCGGATATATATATATATATATATATATATGAAGAGGCCAAGCGATACGACTCCGGAACGAAGCGCGGCTTTATTGCAACTACGCTCGGGTAATAAAGCTATACAGGAAAAAAGCTGGCTTATTATTCGTTCTCTCTCTCTCTATTTGTCGTATTTTCTTACGTGTAGAAGGAAGGCTATTTCCGATGTATAATAATGTCCGGCTCAATCGATGTTTCTCCTTCTCTACTGATTTAAACTTTAATGGATTTTCGTGCATCGCTCTGAAGCATCGGAATATACGGAAAAGAGCTGAATGAATAAAACTATACACACGCGCGTTCGGCCATGATTATTTAATGTGGAAATATAGTGACAACATCGACGATACGTGAAACATACGTTGTATATGGTATATTGTATATACATAAACCGAACGCGCGGTGTGTAATTGAAATAGCTCGTGCATGTCACACGCGCTGTAGTTTAAACGTCAATTAAATGTCAGAGTAGATCTGAGAAAGCGCATAAGGTGTTCGCAAGAAAATTATAGAGACTAATATTATGATATACCTCCGCGCGAGCATATCCGTTTCAAAATTTAATCAATGCAACGACGATTCTCTATACCATATTTTGCTCCAGGAATTCGCTTGTACAGAGAGCTTATACCTTGAGCACAATCATTTTCCGTCTAATAAAACTTGCACGTCCACAACTGCCTTTATTCCCTTTGATCCGCGACTCTATATATATACACACACACAGCGTCAAAGATATACAAGACAATGGAAAATTCGCAGAGACAGTATTCAAAAAGAGCCTCCGGAGTTAACGTAAAAAGTAAAGGATATAGGCGCTCGAGCTTTTGTGCTCTCATGGCTTTCGGAATCACGAGGGTCGATGACATGCGGGATACACAAAGTGCAGAGAGTGAGCGCTGGGAGAGGGCTATAGCTTCTGGCTCTAGGCGGCTGATGCCCATCTGTCACTCGNATATATATATATATATATATATATGAAGAGGCCAAGCGATACGACTCCGGAACGAAGCGCGGCTTTATTGCAACTACGCTCGGGTAATAAAGCTATACAGGAAAAAAGCTGGCTTATTATTCGTTCTCTCTCTCTCTATTTGTCGTATTTTCTTACGTGTAGAAGGAAGGCTATTTCCGATGTATAATAATGTCCGGCTCAATCGATGTTTCTCCTTCTCTACTGATTTAAACTTTAATGGATTTTCGTGCATCGCTCTGAAGCATCGGAATATACGGAAAAGAGCTGAATGAATAAAACTATACACACGCGCGTTCGGCCATGATTATTTAATGTGGAAATATAGTGACAACATCGACGATACGTGAAACATACGTTGTATATGGTATATTGTATATACATAAACCGAACGCGCGGTGTGTAATTGAAATAGCTCGTGCATGTCACACGCGCTGTAGTTTAAACGTCAATTAAATGTCAGAGTAGATCTGAGAAAGCGCATAAGGTGTTCGCAAGAAAATTATAGAGACTAATATTATGATATACCTCCGCGCGAGCATATCCGTTTCAAAATTTAATCAATGCAACGACGATTCTCTATACCATATTTTGCTCCAGGAATTCGCTTGTACAGAGAGCTTATACCTTGAGCACAATCATTTTCCGTCTAATAAAACTTGCACGTCCACAACTGCCTTTATTCCCTTTGATCCGCGACTCTATATATATACACACACACAGCGTCAAAGATATACAAGACAATGGAAAATTCGCAGAGACAGTATTCAAAAAGAGCCTCCGGAGTTAACGTAAAAAGTAAAGGATATAGGCGCTCGAGCTTTTGTGCTCTCATGGCTTTCGGAATCACGAGGGTCGATGACATGCGGGATACACAAAGTGCAGAGAGTGAGCGCTGGGAGAGGGCTATAGCTTCTGGCTCTAGGCGGCTGATGCCCATCTGTCACTCGCTGCGTTCACGTATAAATATATATACGCCGGTACTCGATCGTTCGTGCAGGCACGATTCAATAAGGATTATTATATGCGCCGCTACTGTATAGCTGCGCTGTGTACTGTCTAGCGGCCTTTATTATTGGCGAAAAATACGGTGGGGTTGCGAGCGTATATACACGAGGACGTGGAGAGAACGAATCAAGTATACGCAGACTTTTTAGAGGCCGGAGCTTACTGATGCACAGGTGGCTCTTATTCTTCGCTCTTTTATACTGAAATCTTTTCAATAACAATAAATATTTATTTAATATCTTCTATCTCCTTTGAACACATAACCAGTCAGGAAGTTTTATTAATTCAATTCCTGCGTTCTATACGTATATATTACGTAGGTTCGAAGGAAATTTCAATTTTTCAAAAGCCCCGCCGCGCACTACTCCCCTCAGGCGTAAACTCGGAATGATTACAGAAAAAGGTAGCACATAATACTCATATACGTATAGGCGAAAACCCTGCACACACACATACGTATACCTCCGCGCGAGGAGAGAGAAAGGTGTCATTAAGGACAGGTATTCGGCTGACATCTGTCGCCCCGTAAGTAGCAACGCGTTGAGGGCAGTCATGCGTCGCGCTAATACATATACGATACGCACGTCTTTGAGCCGCAGGTATATGTAACACAGGTGGAACGTTTCATAAGGTTTCTCGATTCGACGCCAAGTATATACATTATATGTATGCTGCTATGGGGTCGTGAATTATACGCCTCCGGCTAATCCAGGCCGTTTTATGTTAATTGCCGTGTATATAAGAGAGCCGTGCTTTTGGGGGAAAGTTGAAAAAAGCGAAACTTGAGAATAAGAGGAAGAAGCCCTGCGCTCGTGAAAATCTTGTGCTCTTATGCATTTTTCATAGGTATATATGTGTATTACAATATATAAACGCTGTAGAGGACAGCAGTTCTAAGAAGCGAGTTTTAAATGCCCTCAAGAGTCATCGTTTTCGTTGGCGGGTATCGGATTCTCCTGACGCGCATCAGCTTTGTAAATATTCATGCGCGCCGTCGCACGATCTTTTCAGGTTATTTATTATAATTTCTTCGGGTAATTCGTAATGCCCTTGTCTCCCACTGCACATTATCATGCTAAGCTGGATGAAATTTAAAATTGTTCGCTCTTTGAATGATTTTTATTGCCGGGGATATAAGCGCAGCTTAATACGCATCCGATGTTTACTAATTGGAATAGAGTTTTGTATGCAAATGCAACATAGATTGTATACTAGAAAAATCTCCCATACCGATTGTGCAACCTATACCGATCGACTGAACACAATACCTTCCACTGTCACCGCGAACAAAATAAAAATAAAATCCTCAAAAAGGTGGAAGTGGGTGGCTTGTATACACTATTGCAAACTAGAGCCCCAACTTGCGCAGGATACGGCTTTCGGGCACGCGTCCGGCGCATGCCGCCTATACTGATGTGTGCACCTATATACGTATATAATATATATAGGAAGGAAGTGTCGCGGTTGCGTTCTTCCGGCCTCGCGCAGCTGCTCACAAGATCCCGCACGCACTTTTTCTCGATGTATATACTATATGTATAGGTACATCGCCGAAGTAATCCGTAGTGTCAGGGGAGGACGTCGTACAAGTGTCGTCGATGCGGTGTATATATATCGACGGGAAAGTTTCAAATTTTAATACACGCGCGAATTTGAAATAGCACGTGTATAATATATTCGTCAAACATCTATTAACGCGATCGAGTTTAATGATCTCTCTCGGATAAATATTGGACGATCGTGTCTGGTTGCACGATAATGCAGAGTCGAGTACTATAGTGCACACTATATAAGTCGTCACGTCTGCGCATCGGTTCTGTGCAATAATTCAAATCGCGAGATGAATAACTAAAGTTGTCGATGCAATATAATTTATTACCGTGTTATGTGATAACCGATGGTAAAAAGCGTCTCGAACATGCTGGAATCACTTGCAGCAGTATAGGGCATTAAGAATGTATTGCGCGCGCCGGGAATTTCAAGTGCGGAATCGGTATAGCACGCGGTATGCCAATTAAGTCGGTAATTGTCAGGGAAAGTTTCTCTTTCTCCCGCGCGCTGCCGCTACTTATTGCAATATTCTCCTCGCTTTATATGCGTATACCTATAGATAACGAGAGCCGTTACGGCGTATACTCGAGGACGAGCTATATATATACTGCGCTCGTCGTCATCATCACGGCCGAGTTGCGCGCGGCAATTTCGTCCTGTCCAGAGGAGCGAGACTTAATTTTTAATACACTCCTCCGGTTCCTCGAGTCTTTGATTATGTATACCTATATACTCTTCTCTGCAGTCTATTATGCGGAACGTTGACGCTCGGATATTATAAATACAAGTATATGAAGATGAATCGTTTCTTCAATTTTCTCTGAAAATTAATTCAGCACATATATGCTGAGAAAAATAAGTAGCCGATGACTATGTATAGCTTTTGAATTCAGTTTAAACGCGAGAACGAAGAATGTCCCTAATTCAATTCGAACAATATCGTTCTAGTACACATGCCTCCATACACGACGACATGCATTCACGTCCTCGGAATGTTAATCCGCCCGCAGGTATTATATATATCTACATCGTATGAGAAGCCGCGTATATATATAACACGTATAGCTGCATCCAGTTATACACAATTAGGCCGGGACCTCCACCTATAATGCGTATAAAAAGAAGAAAGAGAGAATAAAAGTTCTCGATGACGATCGCGACAACGATTCTATCGGAGGTCATAGGGGCACCTCGTCTGAAGTGTCAAGGACCCTGGAATTTTTTTTTTTTCAGAATGGATACGTATATATGTGCCGTATACTTTCTTACACGGAGTGCCCATATCGCGGGTGCACAAGTATATTTTTTGGGGACATACGGGTATCCTTGAGGCGGCAGCGAGGAGTATTATAGCGGTATGTGTCTCACCTGCGGGCCAATTATATTGTGTGTCGAGCCCTTGGCGCGAAAGCGCATTAGAAATTAATTCCCACACGCGCGTGCATGGTCTTTTTTATGAGCTTTATATATAAGCGATGCATTTTCATCTCTGTGTATTTTATATCGATGAATAGATAAAAGACAGTGAATAATAGATTCTCATCAATCGCAAATATATAGATGCAACGAGACTGGTACACATGCACATCCACATAATAATAAACTTCTCCATATATATGTACAACGAAAATATAGGACACAGCGATGGCTTTAGCAATTAATCTATACACGCACGTATATATATGTACACATGCAGCAGATTTACCAGCCAGCATCTTATTGTGTGTATACATATATGAATACACACTCGGACAAGTGCCAATATACGAACCAAGCCACGAGAGACCGCAAAACAATGTCTCCCGGACAAAACGACAAAGCCGCGGCGCAACCCGGTCCAATTTCCATTCGTATACCGCATCATCGTCGTGTATCCCTTTTCAAAGAGATCGCGATCCTCAAGAGTATTAATCCGTGAAAATAGCTCGGCGAAACGTCAAAACGCTCGCGTCTCAATCAAGCCCACACACACACACATACATATATATAATACACATCCACAGGCACAGAGAAAGAGAGCACGACCCCAACATTCTTCCTCTTTATCCTGCCTGATGCCTGCATGAGGTATCACCGCTATATACGCTGGACAGATGCGTAAGTGGCCGACCCCCGCGGCGCGACACCCCCAACGCGCGCGAGTCGAGTGCAGGCCTTTGTGCTCGCTCGGAAATAAGAAAACCGTCGATTTCGCTCACTCTCTCTCTCTTATTTCGAGCGCACATACTTTTTTGCGCGTGTTGTGTAATATACGTGCGCGTGCATATGTGTGTCTGGCTGGTATTGATTTTTTTTTCTTCCATATACCGCTTCGACAAAGGCGATTTCGTCGTTGCGGGATTTGCTATTTTTTTGCCCTGATATACATATATAACGTGTGCGGTGTGTATCATTGGGGGTTAACGGGAGGGAGGAACGCTTTGACGAGGGTACAGTGAAGATATTTTTTTTTCCGAGTGATTGCAAATTGATTTTTAAGTGTAGAGAACGCGATTTTCGAAACATCGTTTTAGTATAAAATATAGTACAGTGTGTGTCTTACAGGACTATATTCAAAGAAGCATCACAGTGGCATCGCGCTATGCCAGGAACCTAATTTAGAAATGCCCCAATGCGCGAGTAGGTAACAGATTGACGCAATTAGCTTATGTAATATTCAAAGTAGAAAGCATACGGGCCAATTCGTTATCAAGCGTTCGCATCAGCGCAGGATATTAATATTAAACCGCGGGTTAATCAATTACATGTCACGCTCTCCGCGACATCCCCAATAAATATAGACGACGCGCGAGAGAGGAACGGTTAATCATTTCGCGCCGGATGAAACATAGTAGCCGATTGTTATTATATTATACACGACTTTGATTGAAATTTTGCTGATTAATCAGGTCTCGCTTTCTATCTGATTAATCAGGTCTCGCTTGTAAGTAGGTCGCGATTGCGTTAAAAATTAAAACTTTTTGCAACGATGAGGTAAAACATTTGCCGCGGTACTCATTGCAGTACAGTTATATATATGATTAAGAACAAACGATTCCTTGCGCGCCACCGACCCGGTTCTCGCTAATCGAATCAAAAGCGCTCGCGCGAAAAAGCCAACGAAGAATGGAAACATGAAAAACGACGCCCACGAGTGCAAATCCCGAGACTCAATTGCTCGTGAAACGCAGCTCCCTGCACTCTCGAGGTGCGTGTATATACATCTGACGTTCTCGATTGCTGTGTACGTGTACTCTGCATTGTCGGGAATCTCGTGACTTGGAAATGGGAATCTCGTGTATAGGTATTATAATTATGCAGTGAAAAATAACGAAGCGCATATTTGTACCACCTAAATTTTAGCTCTTATCACAAAAAAAAAAAATAATAATAATCGTCGGCATCTCCGCGACATTTTTTCACTCGCCTCGTGTTCTCCCCCCTGGCGACTGATCTACCATTACCCAATTACGCGCAACAACGCGGGATTCACGGTATAAGATCCGAGTACGAGCCATCTGTCCGATTAGCACCGATCGAACGCCGGCGCAGCCGAGATAAGCCGCGTCGCATAAGGGTTGAATATTCTCTTCTGCTGCTGCTTTGCCACTTGTGCAGCTATATAACGGAAGACTTCGCGCGAATGTACGCTATGTATGGAGAGAAAGAAAGAGAGAGAGAGAGAGAGAGAGAGAGAGAGATCGCGCGACAAAGACCAGCCGATAACGGGCGGAGAACCGGCCAATCGAGATCGCGATAGGGAGATAGATTTGTTGCGGGCTCGAGGGTGTGTGTATATATATATATATATATAGCTGTGTGTCTCTGTGTGAGCCGATGCGGGAATTGAATGCGTGATTTCTTTGGTTTGCTTTTTTGGGACTTTCGAGTGCTTGTTATAGGAGCTGATTTTTTATTTCTGATTGATGGGGCTTGCGATGCTTATACGTACGAAACGAATACCAATTATATACTGGGAACATTATTATTTCAATTATGAAAACCCTAGTTTTCTCACTGATGCGCATCACAGAACTATTCCGGCAGGTATAAAGTCAAGCAAATAAAACAGAGTTTATACTGTGTGTATACATCATAATCGAGCAAATACAGATATCTCGCGTGTATTATCCCTGCGCATCAGGCTTGTGACTTCGTTCCTAGCCTGTCAAATCCTAAAAGCGTACGATATGACGTGTGAGAGTCGCCGATAAGACGCCTTCTCATATACATAGGTATACACACCACACACATGATAAAAAGCCCTGTATATACATATATCGTAGGTGTCGTCGACATCGAAATCTCGGTGCAAGCTTCTATTCCAATATTTGCTTCTCGAGCGAGGCGTATCAAGCTCACGTCGCACGTGACTGTCCTGTAATAAACACATACCTGCGAACGATCGGTGCGGCTGTACTGCCTTCGTAGATATCCATATAATATACACCTCCCGCTGCTGTCGCAGCGAACGCCTGTGTATATTATCTCGATGAGGGATAGGTGTATAGACGCGCTTGAGAGGAGGTAATATTTGATAAGGCCGTATAGCTCACGATAATTACATTTCATATCAATTAATGTTTAAAGGCGTTCATTATCGAATTGTAAGACGGAATGCGGTGCGGATTTCGTATGTGTGAGACTTTCTATGCAACTCTATATACGCGCATTAATTAAATAGGTTTAGTATATAATAAGCAAACTTTTCTAATATAGATACTTTCTGTGGATACGACGCAGAGAGTCGTGCAAAAATAATTCCACGACGATAATATGAGAAGTATATAGTATAATGTCTTCATTTACAACGGATAGTTCAAAGTGAAATCTAAAGTTGTACATGTATATAGAATTTAATCTATACACCGCTGAATTTTTAATGAAGCATTCACTGTGCAAGCTAGTATATTCACGAGTAGATTTTGTTCGATCAACTATTCACCTCACCGACACTTGCATCCGGAATGAATTTTTAGCGCAAAGCTTGCGTGTATCATTAATTGATCTCGATTCGCTTCAAAATTTAAAAACAATAGCTGAACACTGTAAAAAAAAAATGAAAACGCAATCACAGCCCTTAAACATGTCAACCCAACGAGAGAAAGAGATAACCACAAGTTCACCCCCTAGCAAATTACAGTGCACACAACAGACTCGCCCGCGTTTCCTGCGCTCAGCTCGAATGCATTTCCATAGATAAGATCATCGGGCACGCGCGCACGTGGCGACGTGTCTCGCCCCGCGATTCTGATTACGCATCCGCGGGTTATGCGTATACTGCATGCGCATACATGTAGATAGTGAATAATCGTTCACGAGCGGGCTGTATATATAAGCGCAGGTATATATTATTATCAGGAGGTGATTACACGCGTGCAGCTGCAGCGATGATGGTGGATTGATTTTTAATCGGGGGTGACTGTATTTTTTTTCTGTTCTTTTTCAAAGGGGAGGTGTGATTTTGAAAATGTCGGGTTTATGCTTGGTTTATTATGGAAATGTATAGAGATTGTGTGTCGGTGATTTGTTCGATTTACGAGCGGGTTTATTAGTGTGTAAATTATTAGTTGTAAATTGAAGAAAAATAATCGTATCTTGCCAGTAAAAACATCGATAAATCATTCCTACTTATCGATGCAGTTCATCCCCCTATAAACTTTTCTCCGAGATTTCTATACATCATTCGAGCGAAACGCGTGACAGTACACAAGCTTGGCACGCGGCGCGCAATAATGCAAATTCCTCTACACGCATCTGTGTATAGCTATAGAACTCGTGTCGCGGGGCTAATGACATTTTTCGGGATAGGACTCCCCTATTAGAAGCAGAAAATCGGGGACCTCCTGCATCAGCATAATCGGGGATCAGGCCCTCGAGGAATCTCCGAGTGAGCATACGGGCTTTGGATGCACTTTGATGGTTGGTTCATCGAAAAAAATCGAAGCGAGTTTTTTTTTTGCTCTGGAAGATTCGACGGTGAATAATTACTCGGTGAATTATTATACGAACATATTATTATAGAAGGACAAAAAAGACAGATTAATGTGACTTCAATTTTTACATCGAAATAGACGCGGTGACTTTCAAAGACACTGTATGGCTTATACGATAATAATATTGCACGACGACTAAACAAAAAAAAACTCACTTTATTCGTCGAGAAAGAAACTTTGGCAACGCGCCACGACCATTGAATTTACCTGAGCGATTGAAGATATTACATACTTTGAGCAATCACCTATATACTATATATACTATATATACTATACCCCGCATATGTATCGATAAGCGCACTGTCATTACCGCAGAGTCATTTCTCCACCAGATTTTCCAACTAAATCATTCCCGACAATATTATGTATCTGCACCACTACGAGAGCATCAAACTTTTCGATAATACGACTTATTCGCAAGCAACAAACTCTGTGTGCGCAACTAACTGCGGCATTAAGTGTATATTATACTTCAAGGTTTCGCGAATCGATGACGCTCGACCGCAACAATCCTTTCCAGAAAGAAGAAACTCCAAACAAATCTCGATGGTTCAAAATCGAGCAGTTCCTCCGTTCTCTCTCTCTCTCTCTCTCTCTCTCTCTCTCTCTTTCTATTATCTTAAAAAAATATACAATACGTCGACCCCCTCGGACAGGTATAACGCACGCGCCAAAGACGACCCCTGCGTAGAGGTACGTATAAGTGCAGCTATACAGCCGCGTGTATATTCGTAAAAGGGCGAACCTCACAGCCGCGTGTGTGTATATATATATATATATATATATATATATATAACTGTGTATAATAGAACACATATATCCGCGCACACACGCGTGCGTGTGCGGAGGCCAGGTGGCACGTGACGTGGCCCAGGCTCGTTCCGTGTCTCCCTCTTCAGCATATACGCGCGCGCGCACTTTGCTTCTTATGTGCTGTATGTATGTATATATACGTGAGTGCGGTGCATCGGGGGTCGAGGTGGCAGCTGCGCGCCGACAATGCGAGGCGCAAAAGAAGGCGATTAGAGAATATAACCGAGAGGGGCCCGCCTGCACATAGCTCGTTCAGCTTCGCCTCGCGCGTATGTGTTATATGTGCGCAGGGGGTATATTTTTGTTCTGCCCTATGCTGGTGAAAATCTGTTCGATTTTTATATGTAAGCGGTGCTCTGCAGGGCTGCTGTTTTTGCTTGCGGGCCTGTATATAAGTGATTTGTTATAGCGGGTTGCGTCTAGTGAAATTTCGCAGCTTTATTTTATTTGGTTTCGTTTTTCTTTCTTGCGAGATATACGTGTGTAATGTTTATAGAAAGCCAAATTTTGAATCTTGATAATCGAGTAAGCAGTTTTTATTTCTGAAACAGTGCATCACCCACAATTACTCACGAAAAGTCGTGGAAAACGCTTTGACGAGACCAAATCCCTTATCGACAAATCAAACTTTTTCAACGCGAGTATATAGAAACCGAAAAAAAATCTCCGTGACACATGCGCGCGCGGCAAGATACCTCACGCATAACCTCTGCATACTTGTGGGGCATCGAACCCTTCGACTCCTAAATTTCAAACCTCGACCATAAGGCTGCATTTCCCGCTCGTGATTTCCATTCGAGGGGGGTCGTAACAGCAGCGGAACGTCGTAATACAACTTTGATTGGCAAGTTGTCGTCCGGATGTCTTCGGTACGCGCAGATGCTGGCTCGGTGTTTTTTTTTATCTTTTTTTTTTTTCATAAATAATGAGGGTCCCCCGAGAGGCCCTGCGGCGTATTTGCATTTTTCAGGCTGGTGCGCACATACGCGCAGTCTACTGCAGGAGTTGTACACTGTATATATATACAGTCCTGTCTTGATTTGATTAGAGAGAAATATTCTTTGTATAATATATCTGATGGCGCGGGGTGATTTGTGATTGGTTATCATAAGGGGGTTATATTTTGCTTTGTTTTTAAAGTCGATATTTAATAATAGATAGAGTTGCAGGAAATGCACTTTTTGTTTTGTACAGTGGAAATGAAAATAGCATCAGCGTAATCGAACGTACTGTTTATTCAAACGCACATTAGTCGGGAAATTTAAAATCCATGTATTCTGGTATAAAAGTCAACGAGTCCAATAAACGCAGGCTCGTTAAATTTTTTATTACCAAAGGCATTATTTACATCGTCATCGTATTATTATATAATTGTTCATCACAATAACGCCGATAGTACCGTAAAATAAAAATAAACCGTATAATATTTTGAATATCGATGCTTCTCACTGATAACGCATCGAAAACAAACAACGAATCCACCTTGCAGACAGCATCTGTCTCGAATAAAGCCGAGTAGCAAGCCGCGTCACGCATTCTTGCGTCGGCACACGTTCCCTTATAATACACACTCTCTCTCTCTCTCTCTCTCTCTTTCGTGTAATATGTATAGAGCACCTTGTAAGGTCGTCCCCCGTCTGACGTAAGCAGACGAAGAAAAGAGGCAGACACACACGTATATACGCTGCAAGGGAGAGCTGCACCTCCTCGCCTTATATACTCACACTGCGCAAGCCGCAGTTCCATTCAGTCTGGATTTCATGGCCGCTTGGGCTCCCTTTTTTTACCCCCGGTGTGCCACCTTGCAAGGGGAAGGTCAGCTCCTTCCTTTTCTTCGTGCGTGTTGCGCAAGGGCGAGACGGTACCTATATACAGGCAATGTGTGCTGGAACGTATCGACGAGATATGCTTGCTTGAATGCGCTCTGCACGTATTATATGACGGTGTGTGCGTAAGGTGCAGTCGAGACGACTTATCTGCGCGTTGTACACTTGGGGATGTATTGTACGAATTAGCCGGCTCCTTTATGTTTGTCGGGCTCGTTTCCGGTAGCGAAGGTGTCGACGATTGTTTTCTTCGCCGAGAGGGTTGCTCGTTGTGCCGGTGAGTGCAAGCTTCCGGTCAGAGGGTGAAACAGGTTTGGCTTTTGATTTTTCACCGATTCTGATCTTTCGATAATTTCGAGTGGGTGTAATGTAAGGCTTGACTCATTATTACCATTGTTGTGTTTCGAAATCGGTACCTTAAAACCAGCGGTGTTTTCACATAGAACAAAAATCCGCGCGTTTCCGTTAAATCACACATAAGAGGCTCGTTAAAAGCTCCTCCATCATATTAATGCATACAACGCAAAGATCTCTAATGACATAAGTGGAATAGTGGCACACAAGTGCAAGCTTATAGAGCTTGCTTGCGCGCCTTTTCAGGGGCCGCGCGTGTCGGCATGCACGAAACTATGCGGCGGAGCTTTCCGCAGTTATAAAAGCTGCAGCTTGCGTGACGCGAGATTTTCCGCAGTCCACTTGCTCGTTTTCGGGGCTCTTTGTTTGCTCTTGACGAGGTAAATCGGATTAAATCGTGCAGTAAAAGCTGTTGGGGGCAGATTAAATAAGTATTCCATGTTCGTAATCAGTTCTATAAATTACGAATCAAGTTTTTCGAGTATTCGTGCGTGCATATTATTATGTGATAATTATTCGCGATTTTGACCTTGCGTATATACAATTGAAATTTCCGCATTTTCCCGATGACTTCACATTGGTACTCTATATTACCGTATAGCTCAATAACGCGCGTGCACGTCGCGATTTTTTAATAAATAGTCGTTTCGTGTACCTCCACTCGCGAGTAGGAGCTCACAGTTATGCTAATCGAGTTAGCGCCGTTGTATAGCTATATGCATGTGTATACAGTGGACGCGTGCCGCTGCTCATTTCATTTTCTATATACGTATAACGCTCACAGTATCGAGATCTGCGCGCGATCGGTTCGTGTGAGTTTGGCTTGTTTTGCGCGGAGCTGCGACGTTCGCACGTAAGGCTTATCGTGCACTGAGATTTTGTTTATATGCCTCTCGTTGAGGAGAGAGTATTATATAGTAGGCCTATATACTCTCTTTTTCCTGATTTTCTGCTGCAGTTAGACTATGCGCTTTACCTTGAATTCGTGGTGATTTATCGTGTTTGACCCACCGCGTGTGTGTTATGCAAGAAAGAATTCAGATATTTTTTTATTTCGTGTGTGCAGGGAATAATGTATATGCCGCCGCAGTGATTATAAGGACTACTAAAAATGAAGGCAAAGCGTCTCTTACTTTTCGCAATCAAATTAGCGGCGACTCGTGTGTGTAATGAAAAAAGGGGACGCTTCGGTAATGTAGAATGAGTTACTCGCCGAGTGGAACGAAAATCAAACTGCGCGCGCGACCTCAAAAGATATGGCCTATGGCTCTCGACCCCTTACTGACGTGAGAGAGTTAATGTTGATATGGAAGGAGGTGACAAATCGCTTGGAGCTCGAATTATGATGGGACGCGTTGATCTTTGGCTACGATAAATTATCCAGGTTTTATGCTGATATCGTCGATTAATTCTAGAGCTTGAATTTAAGTTTAAATAATTACAATCTAGGTATGTACTGTATTGGTATATTGAATCTTGAATAATTACCGCAAATGTTGTATTGACCAAATTCATTTTAACATATTGACTATATACTCAATATACGCTACAGCTGTAATCGTTGTGCAACATGTGACGGCACGACACGATTATGCAATTAGGGCACTCGGCAAGAATTAACAAACTATCCATATACGACCATGCGCTTACACCCCTAATTCAAAAACGGCGATAAAACACAGTCGAAGCTTACTGTATATGCGCATCGCGTATACATCTTGACAACTCGAGCACATAAATGTATCTCCGCCAAGAGATAAGCGTATAATATATACGTATATCGGCATATGGCACGCGCCACACACTCGATGTGTTACGAAACTTCGTGACAGTAGACGCTTTTCGCCGCTAATTAATTAGCTTTCTCTCTTAGGGTGAGTCGATCTTTCGAGCCGATAGACGCGCCTATTATCGGCCGCTGACCATCGCGATGACGAATTTGCTCGTATGTCATTGCTCGACGCCACACGGGTATATGCGAGCGATGTATTAATTTCTCGGCTTGCGAACATGTGACGCGGGAGAGCAGAAGCCTGTAAAAAGTCAACGTTGAACAGGTGGTTATACAGTAAAAGGTCATACGCGTGTATATATACATATTTGTTTGATGACTGCAGTTATTAGTCTATCTTTATGTGCGGTCGTTCAACTCTTGGGGTTTGCACTGTGTCGAAAGTTCTCTCCTGTTACGAGTGTTAAAAATTTTCGTTCTGCTGATGGGACACGGCCGTGAAATAAAAACAACAATGCCGCTATGTACAAGTATTTGAAAAATACGGAGAGAGCAAGTGAAATATCCGTTTGAAACCAAAGCTTTTACGTCTCGCCAGATTGCTCGCGTGCATTTATAGTTTTTTTGAGTTTTTACCACTCGCTATATATACTGTTGTCGGAATCGAAAGCGATGTTCGAAAAATGTTTACGGCTTTCATCTTTTTTCCAATCTAAGATTGAACTTTTTCGTCGATATTTTTATTGAAAAATATTTCCACGATATTTGCAAACGAGATAATTGATGCGCGTTTTTTTTTCTCTCGTCAAAAACCTTATATATAATTACCATTCGCTGCCCTTTTTTCAGCCCTCGATCTTGCAAGGACATTGTTCCATTCAGAGAACCGAGCCGAGACACACATATATACCTATACGAGCATGCTTACGGCATTATAATACCCTCGACTCAAGGTGCCGGAATACCTGCTGCCCCCGAGAATAATGAAAGCGAGAATAAGACCAGAAGATTTACCCATTGTGTGCACGTGTGCACCGCAACGCCGACTTTTTGATCCTCTCTCCTTTTGGCTCTCTGTGGGCCTTATTTCATTATTATTCAATTTTATCACTTTATTAACATTTTTTTCAGATATATTTTTTTCCTTTCATTTCCATCCGTGTACAAAAGAATCGCTTATTATACATATATAACACGAAATAGATTGCATGTATAACGAGGAGCAAAGGGCGCTAAACTTCGTTTATTATAAGTATACATTATGTGTCTTCTAAATGTATTCGCGCGCACAGAATATTATAATACGGTATATAGTCGAATGAATTATTGAATATTTAGTTTCACGGAAATTCGTGAATTAGTCGGCGCAAAGCCGCGCGGATATGGTGAATAATTAATGAACGATCGAGTTAATAAACTCACGTCGAATATTATTATACATTTTTATACATATGGCTATAGATAGGAACGTTCTGTTTACGTAATTGCGATTTGTTATTGCGTAAATCAGACTATCGCCTCGTTGCACACAAAACTTTTTCGAGAATCACTCGGCTGAAAATTCTGATACATATATAACGTATTCAAACAAAGAAGAACACATGGCCAGTCCATACGAGTAAGCGCATAGCTCCAGCACCTCATGGCACGCGTTAGCTCTCGGGGCCATTAATAGTCCTAGCGCTCATCCCCACCTCTCCGTAATCTCGACGAACTCCAGCACAGCGGCGGCGGCGGTGGCGGTGCTATTATTGTTATTACATATCCTCGGCGAAGAGAGAGAGAGAGAGAGAGCGAGAGCGAAAGAAAAAAAAGAAGGGTGGCACGCGCCCGGCGAACAATGGCAGCATAGAAATCAGGCGCTGCATTGAGCGTGCAGGTATTGTCGAGAGAGTGAGAGAGAGAGAGTTGCCCCGCGACTTTGGCAGCTGCAACTCGCCCCTCGTGTGCAGTCTCGTCGCCTTCCCCCCAATCTCGTCAAGTGGCGGACGCGTATAGTGGCGAAAAAGCGGAACCGGAGCGCTGGAGGCACGTATGATCTTGATTTGTTGCTTTGCGCAGCCTTGATGCGGTATGGTATATATATGTGTAGATGTATGCGCATGCTGGACAAATGGCGCGACTTTTTGGGCTAGACTGGTTTTTCGGATGACTCGCGGGGGGAGGTATAGGTCGGCTGACTACGGGGAGGATTTTTTTTTTCTTCTATGTTTTCATCTGCTTCGGCGATGATTGATTTGCTCGATAGTAACGCGACGATTATGCTTGTGTCGAGAAACAAAGTTGCAGAACGATTAGTGTAAAAGGATCCGAGATGAATGCTGTTGAATAATTAATAATGCGTTTGTCAGCTAGGAAAATTATATATATGACTTACTGCAGTAGGTCAAAACTACTTCAAGTATATACATTTAGAGCTGCAAAAGAGGGCTAAACAGACTTGTAGATGACAGCATGAGCGGCTAAAGCAGCGGACCAAACATAAGGCAATTTTTGCAGCCATTGGTGACACACCGCTATATCTAGACTCGGCGCGCATATTGTTGTGAGGGAAATGGAAAAGTGCCTATGCGCCACCTATATTCATCTGCCACAGGCACGGAGAGTTTATTAGGCGGTGACGAAAGGACTCGCGAGTCGAGAGCCGGTCCAAATTAAAATAAAAATGTTTGGTATACATAAGTAACCTTCGAATTTTGATTTCAAAAGATCGAGATAATTGAGATTATAGAGGAATTCAAACATATACGCATCAGACATTGAGCGGTCAAACGAACTGCTAATCAGAGTATACAAATATAGAATGATTACCAGGGCTTACCCCCTTAACGTTCAATCTTGAAAATTCCATCGAACAGTCGACAGAAGAAACCGTCATCTCTTTCACCGCATCGTGATCGCACTGCATATGGCCAATAAATCAAAATAAAACTCCCCCACCGTGGATAAAAGTGAAAATCCCGTGTCCCCAAAGAAAAATCTCCCGGCTGCGCACAATAGCCGTCGAAAAAAAGGGTGAAACGTCGTATGTATATAAGAAAATGACAAAATCCATCGGCATTAACTATATATATATACTACGCAGAGCAGAGAGCATATCCATCTAACATATATACAGGCTGCAGCTGCTGCGCGTGCGGTCAATCCTTTGAGTGCGCGCACTAGCCGATGTGCACACAGCCGGTCGCTCGCGCGAGAGCAAATGCCGACAGATGCAAAAACCGGCTTCATCGTCCTCGCCACGTGTCGGGACTCATTGTCCGAGAGACGCGACGCGCGTGTGTGTTTATACACGCTGCTGCAGGACACGATTTTCCGGCAAAGAGTTCGATCCAAAGGACAGTATGGATAAATGTGCGTTGGAGAGGCACGTGTGCGGGTGATGTGTCTCCCCCTTCTTTCTTTCTTTCTTTGTCGATGATGACGATGATGATGCTCGGGGACCGTTGAAATTTGAGAAAAGAGGAGCAAAAAAGGGTTGCGAGATCGCATTGTTGAACGCAGCTGCGCGGTTATACTGATGCAGCGGTTCGCGGATTTGGTAGCTCTTTATTCCGCATACAGAGAGATTTTCTGTATACATTATACGTTTCGCGTGTGTCTCATCGTTTTACCTGTAAAACATATTCTATAAATTTATATGTAAAAAAAGGGTTGATTGGCGGAAGAAAGAATCGATGACCTATGCGTAAAACGATACCGGAAAAATGTCCATTGTGTATACGTATACGAGGAGCACCAAAGTATCTCTGCCTCGGAAGCAAAGATCAAGCGAGTTTCATTCATAAGTATCGATGAGCCAAAGGGTTGCACAAGTACGGTTTCTTGCCTCGGCTTCTGTTACGTCTTGTCTCGAACGCACGTGTGCACACGTTCATTCATGGTTTCATCGCTCGGTGGTCCTTTGTCGGACCTTTCTTAACCCTCGCATTCATTATTTGTATCCACAGCTGTTGTATTTTTTCGCGCGATTTCTATTCTTGACCTCAGTTTATTCTCCAGCCATATAAATTTCAACCCATTCGCGCGAAATCCGCACCTCGCAACGATTTAATATAAAATAATCCATCAAAAGCGACACCTTACACACATGCGATTCGACCTCGAATTAAGAAGCCAAGGCCGCCGAACGTCGACAATAGTAAACATTTTTTCAAGCACGACGTCGTCGGCAAACCTGCAGCGGTGTGTAACACCTTGTACGTGTATACGCGCCCCCCCAAGACACGTGCGTTCGGCCCCTTCAGTCAATTCTTGGTGCGGCAGGAAATCTTTCTTCCATTGAATAAGGAGCAAACTCGATCTTTTCCCCCCTCGACTGCCTTTGCCAGTGCCGTGTCGCGTATAAGCGAGCGTGACACAGTCTGCTCGCAGCCCTCGAGATGATGTACAAAAGGAGAACGAGAGAGAGAGAGAGAGAGAGACGAGGGCGGAAGCAAAGAGCTGGAGAAAGAAGTGTGTGTGTATATAGCGCCACACGCCGTGCTCTCGCGCGCCTTAGTGGATTTTTATTTCCTTTAGTGGCTCTTTTATCGCGAGTATATTGCTTTATCGCGCGCGCATCGAGAGGAAAGATATAATGGAGGTATTCTTCGGGGTAATCATGAGGATTGGATTTTTCCTGTGCGCGCGCCTTAATTCCAGTTTTCTTCTATAAAGTCATGCGTGTCCTGAACCGCGCGATGGAATTTGTTTTTTTTATCGACTGTGATTAATCATTTCCCCTTCCAAAAAAAGCATTATCGCTAACTACGTATAATCGTTCCCGATTACCCAGAACAATGGAAGCCGAGTCACCAGCAGCAGCCCTGGCGGCCGTCTCGGCATTCCAGGCATAAATATCCAAAGACACCCCGCGCGCCAAATAAATCGCCTCGAGATTGTCGTATGGTAGACCCCCCCTGTAAGAATAAACCCAAAACTCGACATATGCACCCTCTCCTTCCCCTCCTCGTACATAGCGCGCGCGAGCATTACGATCACCGCAGCTCCGCTTCCTCACCTTTTTTTTCCTCCTCGACGCGCTTCTGTATATGTGTCCATTCCGGCCCCCGAAACGTAGACCACGGGGGGGTTCCGGTATCGCATAAATCACATCCACACGCGCGTATCCGCTCGTGTGTCTATCCGGCTTCGCCGTGATCGAACCCGATCTATCGTTCCTTCTCTGTCTTATATAGGTGTACCTATATATATGTGTGCTTTTACTTCCCTTCTGTAGGGGCATATAACGCTGCATGTGTGTACTGTACATAGGATAGGGAGCCCGTGTGTGCACACGTGTATTTATTATAGGCGGCGGCGCAGGAAAGACGCGGAGAAATTACGCAATGCAGCACACGCGCCAGTGCATGGCCACGCGACTCGACCCCCCGTGAAAACGAGCGGAGATAATGGAAAAGCTGCAGCGCTTTGATGGATGGAGAATTTCACGGGGCCCTACTCTACTGCATTGCAGTCTGTATATATATATATAGTTGGGGGCCTTGCATATATGTTCAATGTTGTTGTTGGATTTCTTATATTTAATGGTGCAGAGGTGTAGAAAAGTTGCAGTGTTTGAAAAAAAAATATCGAGTTGATGATTTTATTGATTTTGTTTGTTTCAGAAGCAGATTTGATGGATTTGTTGTATTTAAGTACGAACATCTGTAGATCAAGCAGTGAGTGAGATTTTTTTATTTATTTTGTTTTATATTTTATAGCGTTATTCTTTGTATTCTCGTGAACAACATATTTTATTGTAGACACGCTGGTTAGTTTGAATTCGCGCAGACTAATCTTGTTTATTTTATGTTGTATTTCTATAAATTCGATTTCATTTTATGGTTTAGAAAATATTTTAATTGATATGGCTAAAACTTTCCATGTGTCGAGAAACATTTATCATCAATTATTATAATTCGATCCCAATTTCAAATTATTGACAATAATAACTATCGCTATAATCCAGGCAGCGCAACGCGTCCCTTCTTCTCTAAATATAACACATGCATCCAAAAAAAAAACTCCATACTTATCTTAACCTGAATAATCGAGCCAAATTGTTTTTGAAAAATCCAGACCATCTCCCCTCGCAAATCCAACCCCGCAAACTTCGAAAGCGTTCATACGCACACAACATATACGCAAAGAAAGAACCAGAAAGAGCGAGACCAACGGAGAGGGAGAGGAGCAAGCCCCGGAGTTATGGGGTGAGTCGTCACCTGGCCCCGCGTCGCTGCACCCCAGTACACATCACATACGCGCATATTCGAGGGAGCGAGAAAGACAAGACCTATATGGCTAGAGACAAGAATACGAAAAGAGCGAGAGAGAGAGGAACAGGCCCCCGATCGAAAAAAAAGGGGGAGCTGCCCTCGGAGAGGGGAAGCACGCACCGCTATCATACTCTCGGGCAGGTGATGCGAGAGAGAGAGAGAGAGGGAGCGCAAGCTAAGCACTTTTGCTTCCTTCCTTCTTACCCCCATTTTCGTCATGCCACGCATAAACACACGCGGCGGCGGCCCCCCTTTGCAAAAGGTGCAGCGCGTGCCTAGCCCCCCCGGCAGCACGCGCCAGAGTAAGTATCAGCTTTCATTAAAATTACCTGGTCGGAGTAGAGTGCGCCGATCGATGGCATTTTTTTTTTTTACTTCTTCAATACGTGCATCGGGCTGGACGACGCGAGCTTTTACATCTGGAGGCTGCTAGGGGGTTATCTCTAGTCTCTCTATGGCTCTAGAACGATTGGTCATGCATTTTTGCGGGCTATTTTTTTTAGAAGCGTGATCATTTTTCAAGGGGGAGCTTTTTTTTGTGTAAGTGCAAGATTTATTGGGACTGTATAGAGGAATTTAGTTTTGTCAGGCTCGTGGTTTATCGCTGCGAGAGCTGCCGATTGGTATAATAATGGCCAGCGAGTGATTTGTCAGCCATTCGTTTTTATAATAATTTGGAATGCAAATACATATACGTGTATTATGAGCCCTCAGAAATGCGTTTCATCGCAAGATTCCAATTAAAATATAAATTCATAAATAATAGCCGCCGACGTTTATTATCTCGTGTCGCGCGCTATATACCTCGCCACCGCGCGTGCGGACTTATATATCGGAGTCAATTAAAAAGTACCTATATCGTAATTACTCAAATTACAACCCTCGAACTTCTCAAAGCGACGACGCGAAGTACTTACATCGTCGGACATGCTCCGCGCGGGTTCACAACTTTTGAAATAGTCTACGCTCGCTCTAGACTGTATATACGACACATACCGCGTGTTATATATACCTATATATGAGTATACCGTATATACATGTATGCATACATTTTTTTTTCTCTCTCTCTCTGTACAGCAACGGCGCGTATTTTATACGACTATAGACTCGCGCGTGCGTATATATTCGAGGCAAACGAGGGAGAGTCGACGGCTTTTTCAAGACAATCGATGGGAGATATATCCTGCGGGTCACTTCTTCTGTGCATATATATCCACTAGTGATTTCCTTTCCTTGGGGAGCAAAATATGCGCTCAAGAGGGGTTGCAACGAAGCCATTCGCGCGTCACGTCGTGATAAGATTATTAGCGATGATTACAGGCTTGGGCTACTATACTGTGCTGTTTCGAGAATGCGTTTATGTATATATCATGCATAGAACTGGTGAGGAGAGTCTTTAAAATTTTATTGAACTTTTTTTCGCGAGCGTAAGGTGATGGCTTCATTTGACGATTGGTTTGTTGATAATATTCAAAAGTTACAAAGATAATATAACGCGCTTTTTGTTGCTTCAACACACGTACACTGGTAGCCGCTTTATCAAAAGCTGTTCGCGGTCGGATCTATAAAAAGTTCAGCTAATAGTAGTAGTATTTCATGTACTTAACGTTACTTTTTCTTAATGGAGGGCAATCAGCGCAAAACTGACATAAGAAGAAAGTTGCTAAATATAGGCAAAAGCTTTTCTGCATATAGTATAAGTATACATCTATATACGTATAATATCATTGCAAGAGCAGTAAGCTATAGAGATCCGTAGCTTTTTCACGCGGATTTTACTTTGATTCAGCAGCTATCGCGTATGGTATAATTATTTATTATTATTTTAGTTTCTTCGATATAAATTATTAGCATATAAAAACAACATAAATACTTCTGAATGGTACCGCGCCGATTAAAAAAAAGAAGAAACAATCAGCGAGAATAACCAAACCATGTTATATAATTCCATTTGATCCAGAAAACTCGCCATATGGCCAACGCCGCCCGTCTATGATTTACCGCATCCACCCATGTGTATATACCTATAGCAGTATCCCTAATGAACGATGCAGTAGAAATTCCGTGTATTAAACGCTCCTTTCGCTCGATATCTAGTTCTATACCGCAGAGAGCGTCGAGGGTAATCGTTCTTCTGTTAGATCGCAGCTCGGACTCAGCGGTATATATATCCGGCATAATCGAAGGTATAGGTACTTACATGCGTGCGTGTGGATAGTCGATTTAATGTATATCGCAGGAAAGACGTGCATGGGATGAGTTTTCCAAGAGGGATCCTTTAATGTGCGCTTTTCCATTTTTTATGAAGCGCGTGAGACGAGCCGCGCTTTTAATCGCTTCATTAAGTCCCGCGATCGATCGCCCCACGGTGTATAGTTTTTATTTCCTCGCGCGAGTAGAACTCCCTATCGAATCGTCTTGTAAAAAATTAGATAATCGTGTTCGCAGAGAAATTTCGCGTTTTGCAGACATTTCTTTTTTTCTTTTTTTTTCCTCACATAATATACGCGCACATCGATCGTGTCTCGCAGGTGTCTCATAGTTCTTACGTGGCGCACTGTCAAGAGTAATTTGCGCTAGTCTCTCTTTATCTGTCTCTGTCTCGCTATTGTGCACGCAGATCGACCGATCGTTTGAAATTGCCGCAAGTCCAATGAGTTGTACCTACGCCCCCTGACACGCGCGTACTCGTGTATACACCTCTCCACATAGCTATATCTAATATCTATAAACGTATACGTATATATATGTATATACATGAGTTCCTTGTAGTTGTATATATAGGTGTGGAACGCGCGCAATAATATAAAGTCTCGAGCCCCATCTGCGGATTGCGGTTTCCGTAGTATTGCGCTGTGTGTGAAATATTCATGAATTTTTCATCGTCACCTATACTTGTGAACTTATACCGAGTATATGCACGAGAGGCGCCGCAGCGTATACGTCTCAATTTAGAATGATTCTCTGATAGTTCTGCTATAGCGCGCAAAATGGTAATGATATAGAGATTCGCTCTTTCCTCCACATTTATATTATCATATACTTTATTTCTTTTAGATCAATGAGTTTCTTGGCTTGTCTACGCCTTGGTATCTGAGTTATACTTGCAGTATTGTACTCGACGCTTCGCATTAAAAACAAAATTTGCTTCGTCGCCGTATAGAACGTAAAGAATCGAAGAAAACTCGTTCTCCACAAAACGGCTCATCAAAACTTCGCCTGATGATGTCCCCTGAATTATTCATCTCGAGCAAGCTAATCGACGTTAGCGCGCGCAAACTGAGCCCTAAATGAAATTTTCATACGATAAGTAAATTTTCTTCATTTCATTAACCGCGAAAAATTGCCTCTGGGTGCTTCATTGGATTTGCGTATGTATATATAAACGTGTTGCAGTCTGTCGTCGCCTCTTGAAACAGCCACTTTCGATGCAAATTCAGCTTTTCTCCCGCATGTCGTCGTTCATTTTTCTCCGGCAGCGCTTCTTCATTCGCCGCGCGCAAAGCGGAAAATTGAACGTTAGTAAAGTATAATCGTTGGACTGATGGGGCTGCTGAAGAAGCGTAAACGATTATATAAAACGATTATGTTTAGACAGTAAACTATAGAACGTATCGAAATTAAAAAAAAAAAAAAAAAAAAAAATACTTTTAAAAGCTATTCCATCG
This sequence comes from Pteromalus puparum, assembly GCA_012977825.3. Classification (NCBI taxonomy): domain Eukaryota; kingdom Metazoa; phylum Arthropoda; class Insecta; order Hymenoptera; family Pteromalidae; genus Pteromalus; species Pteromalus puparum. The sequence goes on along the minus strand of CM053172.1, from coordinate 57,147,956 downwards.
CATATAAACCTATACGCATCGAGTATATAGGAAGCAAAAATCTTATTTCTACTAGTATAGCTCTCAAGAGTCACGAGCCGCAAACACCCCCGGCGAGCGCGCGAAGAAATGAAATAAATCTCGGCAATCGGCACGGGGAACCCGTCCCGCATCAGCTTCGCAACTTATTCATGGTGGACCTGTTGAGGCATCGTCGAACACGTTTATGGGGCTGGCAAAGTGCGCGCGCGTGTGCAGGCGCTTCGCGCGCCAGAGCAAAAGTGAATTGAATGTGTATAACACGGTAGGCTAGTTATGCCCCGAGCGCGACGAGTCTCTACTGTGGCCAAGGACTCGTGAAATTGGCCGTTTTGTAAAGCCCTGATTCTGCACGGTGTATACGCGTATTCTGAAAGAGTGTTATTTTCGAGAATTGAGTACTCGAAAGAGATGGGTTGGATCGCGGTATATACAGTGAGGAAAGGCTATGGGGTTTAGCGCATGCAGTCAAAATCGTTTTATATAAGTGTTTTTATGCCTTGAAGATTGCGAGTCTAAAATTCACTTATATATAACGCATACGCATGTGCTTCGACCCGAGTTTAGTTTAAGTAGAAAACGATTAAATTATGAAAATGTCCTATAGCTTATTTTTCATTTACATATATATCAACAGCGTAATAACGTGTAAATTTCATTAGAAAGCACCACTAATGTAAAGTAAGCGTATAAGTCACCATCTATAACGATTAAAAATGTTTTAAAACAAAACATCTTTCAACTGAACAAAACATAATCGCGACATAGGTATATGTATATTTGAGGCGCGGAGAAGCGCAATTAAAATTCAATTAGACCGCAGCAGCAGCAGCCTCGCCTATAAATTTCTTCCACAGTACATCGTTTGGCCTGAAGAATGCTCGGTCCTTATCGACGTGCCCTTATTGCTTGCGCGCATCGATGATTCACCTGGACGAGCGAACACTCGCAGCTGTGAGCTGCCGTCCTGCGTTATTATGCTTGTTTCGAACATTCCATGGAATGTTGAAGTAGAGCTCTAAATAGACACAATGGCTTTTTGATAAGTCGCGGCCCTCTGGTTATCAATATCGTTATGTTAGTAAAGTCTATAATACATATAGGATAGATAGCGATTTTGTGTCGATTTTGTAAAGGAAAAGTCTTATGTTGATTTGTCAATTTTGGTTATCGATATCTGCGTGCATTCACGCGAGTCTTCTCTGATAACAAAACGACAATTCTTTAGAAAAAGAAGATGAATGAGTTTACGGAATTCGGTCGCGCGATGATTCACAAGGGCTTTGCTAGGGACGAACAATGAACATATATATAATGTATCCCGCAATTTTAAAAGTAAATATTACATCAGTCGCAACAGCAATGAAACTCTGAAAAACAATTCGACGGTGAAACTTACTCCAATATTTACACGTAAATTTAAAATCAAACGCATCGTATATATACATCAAGCGCAGGTACAGTGTTTATATCTCTTTCATATCGGCATAGCATCAATGATTCACTCCGCGCTTTATTATACTCGAAAGCAATTCACTCGACCACATACTCGCGGTTATTTTCAAACGCACCTATGGATACCCGCGAACCTCGAGAACTCGCGTAAAATTTTTCAGGTTCACCCTTCGCTTCACGTAAATAAAGCTTCAAGTAATCAGCTCTATCGAACAAAACTCAAGACCACCGCACGACATAAAAATGAAAAAAAAAAAAACCGTTCATACATAAGGGGAAGCTTGTGCGTATACGTATATTATACGGGACTGCAGTATATACACAGAGTCAAATCAGCGGCGGCGTCTAGACGCCGAGCGTCGTGTGTCGTCTGACTCACATCTGACTATGCGCGCGTGAGGCTAAATATTGCGTGCAAGCAATGACACACGCGCTTTTACGCTGCGCTCGGGCTTTCGTTCATGGCTTATTATTCGAATAGTTCAACGCGAGCGATTAGATGTTCAGGCATGAGTCGATGGAAATTGTTTGACTAGACTGTATGTGTATATAACTGGCTGATTTGTTTTTTTTTTTCGGGGGCTTGATTATCTCTGTTTTAGTAACGGAGGGGCAGATGGTGCGTTTCGGTAAACTATAGAAGATTGTCTTTGGGAGTTTTTCGATTTGCCAATCGACGTACCAATCATTATATAGGTATACGAATAAAATGCATTGCTTTCTCCGAAATGAAAAAGTTTTCTCGACATTTCATAGCATTAACACAGCAATAATTTCCTAATTTTAGAACCGCCTCTAATAGAATCTCTTGCGCACAATGGCTTCCGAAGGGGTCGAATATTTCTATTACGGCAAAAAAGCAAATGCAGCCGCAAAGCGCACAACTCCATCCTCGTTATTTCCGTCGGCAGAGCCTCTCTGGCTCTGCGCTCGGTGAACATCGTCGGCATGTGCCAAAACACATCATTTTGCGTCCCGATGCCATACGGCTGTCCGTATAAACATCGGAGTTTACTGCGCGTCTCGGCGCATAATCGAAATGCTCGCGTCTACTCGCTATGTGGTACAGAGGAATGGGAGGCATTCCAGCGCACGAAAGAGAGAGGTTGTACAGGCCTCTGCTTCTAATATTAGAGGCTGAATGTCATCGGCTGCGACAGCTGAATTATCGCGGCCGATTAATCCTTGCGCGGGTAAAAAACTCTTGGGTTAACGAGATTGCAGAAGCGCACGCGCGCGCGCGCACGTGAACGAGTTGTGTTATACGGTTGGATTTTGTTTATTGTACGCGTGGAGTGTGTGCATTCCGATGGGATAATTTATAGAATTTTTATAATGTAGCGGAGAATTCCGCAGTATTATATTTTCGGCACCCTGCAATACATAGCTATTTTGGGCGTGATTTTGACTCGAGTCATGAAGCCCAATATTTTGAAAGATTATCTAAAAGGGAGCTCCTCATCATCATGATGTAATAATGCTCATCAATAGCTTCTTTTCGGATGCCCACTTCTGCAATATTCAATTTGCAACATGAATATATAAAACGTGGAATCATTTCTTACCCAATTTTCCATACTTTGCACTATTGATTTGTACTTGAAAAAGGCATTCTTTATTGTGCAAAAAAAAAAAAAAAAAATTAAAAAATGCATGATTGTGACACTTTTATAGCAGAATTTTGAATTTTCATACTGGGGGACACTTGTGTCCTATTATACAAAAACGTCTGCTGAAAACTCCACGTGAGTCATTCGCCCGCAAGACTATAAGCTTCGCGCAGTTCACACCATAACATACATCATTTCGAGCTCTTTGCTACAAATAAACGCTCCTTAATTCACGCGTCCGCGCAATCAACTTCGTCACACCCGGGCTTCAAGGAAAGGAAAAAAAAAAGTTATACATAAAAGGACGAGCGAAAAACCGAAGCCGCTAAGCGTGAATCATCTTAGTGCTGGCGCCTATACAGCCGGTGAGGCATCAAGGCTCGGAGAGCTGAAAAACGATATTCGCGACTACCATGCAGCGCTTCAGAAAAGTGACTGTATGAGTTTACGGTGATCCGAAGCGCATCGCAACTCGACGCTGAGTCATTCCTTCGTACAGAGAATCAGAGGTTTCTCTGTGGATGTCTATGTGGCACTTTGAGATAAAACAAGAGAGTGCGTATACTATAGAGCGAATATTTATACCTATATAAACGTCATAAATTTTCACAAGTCACGATACACACAAAAATTGAATATTGATTATGTACTGTTGATCAGATACATATAAACTTCAAAGTACAATGTATTCCGTTTATACAGCTTGAATTAAGAGACAATAATAAAAACTCTATAATTATAAGAAGAGTTATATAAAATCACGATACATCTCTTTCGCGCCTGATGAATAACACGGGCCTCAGAAAGTGTCTCCTCTCGACGCTGCAGTAATAAGTATAAGTATACAGGCTGTGTGGCAGTGTGTCACGCGATCGCGATTCACCGCGCGGCGCCTTCGCGTCGCTCGCGAATATTTCTTGTGCCAGAGCCAGTGCGTCTACAATACTGCGACACCGATATCGTTAGGGTGAGTTTAGCCCCGAATTTTCGTTTATTTGCTCTCGTTGTTGAAGAAGAAGGAAGAGGGGAAGACTTGATCAGGCCTATGTATGTAGCGCGTTATCTTAGAAGTTTGATTAATTGATACAGTGCATTAATTCGGTTCAATGAAATATTGTGTTTCTAATTTTATATTTACATCCAAAGACAGCGAGTGAGTTATTTGCGTGGGATGAGAAGAAAATTTAATTAAAAAAAAAAAACAATTCATTCACCTTTTCGCGAATAGCAGCGATCCTCGCGTTAAACCTCATCAGCCAAATAAACATTCCTATACATTTCTCGATTTATATACATCGCAATAACGAGCAGCGTCGACACGTGTAGCTCCCTATTTCTCTCACTCTGTGTGCGGATCGAAATTTATCGGCCATTAAAACAGCCGCGGGATTGAAAGCCCACTCTCGACGTTTATAAACGAGCTTTGTCGCGCGACTCTTTTTCGCGTGCTTACACACACACACACACACACACACACACACACTGACAGAACTGAGACTCGTGTAGTGCGTACGAGTATATAAATTTACGGGTATGCACCGTCGTGACTCCACATGGCAGACAGTTATATTAGGACGGCTCGATTTTTCTGAACGCGCGCAGTGGCGCCTGTTCTGCTATTTCGCGGGGGCTAATGAGACCATAGCGAGAGAGAAAGACGTGTTGTTGCTGCTCTTAACGACCGAGAGCTGCATATACACACACACGACGTGCCCAGTTCAAGATTCTCGAGTGCACAACTGATTTCTGTTTGTTTGGCTTTTCTCGGCTATGGAATGCCTGGAATTGAGAGTGTAATAAATACCGTAATGGTAATACGTCGCTACTCATTGCGCTTCATTATTATGTACAGCGCACAAAAAAAACTCTTCGTGCGTTTACCAAACACTCCGTCTGCGCCGCGATAAATAAAAATTTTGACGCCTCAATAGCCGAAATTCCGACGATTCATCGAACGCCGCCGATGATGATGCGTAGGCGCGAATTCCACGATGGCCACCCTCTCGAGAAGCCGACAATGATGTGTGAAGGGTCGAACGCTGCGAATTCCCACGTTTCACTTCTGGCTCTCTTTGTTCGGTAGCTTACGTTTCTTTTTTTTTTTTTTTTTTTTTTGTTCGAGTTCAATCGATGTTGAACAAGTGCCCTACGCTTGTAATGACAGTGCACTCACCCCCTTGCGGGGGTGCGTGTGGTGGTGAGCCTTTGAAAGTTCAAACTTGCGGGTTTCCTGTGCGATGTATTTTTCCTTTGTATATATTTCAAATATTACGTCTACTTTAGCGCGTATAGCTTTTTGTGAACGTATGATATAACGTTTAATGATATATTACAGCGTATATATAGCCTCGACTCGCAAACAATACTCATCATCATCCCCGCACACGGATTGTGTATTGAAAAACTTTTAATTCAATAAATTGCACGCAATTTTCCTCCATCAAATGCGTATAAAAAGGTCAAACAAATAATAAAAAAAAAACACCTATAGCTATAAACTCTTTTAAACAAATTACAACTAAAAACGCAGCGCCGCCGCGAACTATCCGAGCAAACAGTGTCGAGCGAGAGAAGAGCGCAGCTCCTATAGCTTTGTGTTCACTGGGGGTCCTCGCTTTCACGACACCCTTGGGCTCATTATCGAAGGGCACGATCATTTTTAATGGAGCCTGTACGCGCTCTGGCTTTGTGTGTACACACACATTACATGTACCTATACGGTATATAATAGTATAAGCGCGCATATGTGCCGCTGCACACATACAACGAGTGTGTTTCGCGTGGGAGAATTACGGCCGTTTAATTGCTCGCATATAAGCATTAGGTTTGTCGTGAACTACTACTGCGTCGTATTTATAGCGTGCCGCATTCGACCTTTTCTTCCTTTTCCAGGAAAGCGCGCGGAAAATTTAATTATTCCTTGCGGAATAATTGCCTCTCCCCTCCTCACCTTCACCCCCTGCTGTGATATGCTTTATTTTTCCGTACATAATATTGATAAAGTTAGAAACTGCTCTCATCGACATATTGGTATAGATTTTTTTTTTGCGTTATTCGAATAGTTCGTATTGGCACTGAAAGCTGCAGAAATAAAAAATTCGTTACGCCGGACGTATACATATAATAAAGCCTCACCGAAAGAGGGACTTTTCCCAGGAAAAAAAAAATCGCGTATGCGGGGGAAGAGAGCATGTACGCACATGCTAACATCGCACCCTTACATAGGTATACCTCTCCGAACGAAAAGCTTATGTTATATACGTATATAGAACCGGTGGTGTTTGGACGGTTGATTGGTGATTCATCCTCTACAGACAGTTTCGCGGGGGGTCGTGCGCGAGCACAGGTGATGCGCCGACGGGCCTCTATATACAGCTATACGTGTATAATTACACACAGGTGCTCTATACTCGTGGATTTACGCGCGCCGCTTCCGGAGGCTTGAAATTTTCAAAGTAGAGAATCAAGCTGCTCGTACTTGATGTACATTTTACTTTTCCTTTTATTGTTTACTGTTGTCGCAGCTGCAGTTAACGAGCTGCTATACTGTTCTTTATCGCGATGAATCTGTCGTTATACATATGAGGTGCAGTGTGTGCATTTTGGTGGCAATGACGGAGTGGTGATTTTAGAGCGTGCTGGACTCCTATATGTATAGTATAACGACGGGCAGATGTTCGCAGGGGGGGGTGGGAATCGAGTTCGCTTCATTGCTCACCTGCAGAATTGATGCCTCTCGTATGTTTACAACGAACTTGTATATTTTTTTCCTAAAATTATTCTTGGAGTATGATGACCTCTCACCTCTATATATGTATGCAGCTGCATCAATGAAGTACAAGGCAATCTTTGAATAAAAGTCAAGCCTCATCGGTAGTCACGCGGCGCACAATACACAGTGCCACCCGCCCCCATCATCAGCCCCATTAGTCCGGTATTTCGCACTTTTCTCTCCTTATTCTGGATTCCGGCTAATGAGCGCGTGCCGCTGACAGACAGAAAGAGAGAGAGAGAGAGAGCCTTCTGTCGTGCATAAGAATACAAACGCACGTGCGACGCCCAGCTGAGGCTCGCGGAATATAATAAGGTATACGTCCTGCGGGTGGATGTGCTCCGATTTTTTGTATAAAAGGCTTTGTCGATCGGCTCGTGGCGCGCTACTGGATTCTGTCCGCTTTGACTCTCATTGTTTGCTCTGTATTATCTGTATAGGGTGTCGTTTGGATTTTTGCATTGTACTTTGTAGTACTACACTGCAGGCTATAAAGATCTCGCGTTTTGCAATTTTTCCGGACGAATTTTGCGGATATACTGCACTTATGTTATTTGCAGGAATTTAAAATTCTGGCGTTTCAAGCTTTCTCTAAGACGCTACAATAGAGGTGCGAAATACAAAGCTACTTTAACAAGAAGATGAATTCTCGTATAGGTTTCTCCCTATAAATACGCAGCACCCCCTTGGTTTGCAGTGTGCATTGTCGCTAATTGACACGTGTATATAACTTGAAAGATCTTCACAGAAGACATCAAACCGCCTCGAAAGTAACATCTGTGTTGCTTAAATAGAGAAAGATCCCGACAAATCGTAGTCGCTCGGTTTGTTCCCTGGACAAAGAGTATATACGCGCTGAAAAAGGTGGACAGCGGTCAGAGGCTATAATGCTTTGTGCATCCGACTCAAACGTACCGCCTACGTCTCCTCCCGCTGTTTGCGAGGGACTCTCGTAGATCTTTTGTGACTTAAACGGCTGAAAATGGCACGAGGCTACTTTCATAGAAGTATTATGTTGTATATGCTTTTTGAACTTACCAAGCGGTAAGAAAGCAGCAGTACGTGTCCTATACATATATTATACAAAGTTCGAAGAATAAAATTCGAAATAAACGATAAGAAAATTAATCGAATCTTATTCCCGACGCACTCAATCTTGCTCCTCTTCATACCCTCTAACCAATTTAATTCACTCTCGGATGCGAATACACACTCTTCGAGCGCGAATTTTCGCTTCACGCGGATTCGAAGCTGCAGAATTATAAAAACTCGCGCAACGGCACTTAACAATCTTAACGATGTTTCCGTCCGCCTTATATAGACAAGGCCAACGACGAATCGCAATTTCGCTTGTGTCTCTATGCCGAACGCGTATAACAGCTACATAGCGGCCATCGCATATATATATACGCGTATATATACGCTTCTCGACACGACGCTGCAGCGCGCGCGTATAGCTTAACTGGATTAGCCGTGAGTATTTAGCTCGGCTATTCAGCGGAGCGCCTCAACCCTTTCGCGCCTCCAGGCCCTGAATGGCGCGACAAATTAGCGCAGAACAAGATATACGCACAGGCGGCTGCAGCAGCAGCGACGCCGACTTTAACAGAGTTATATAAGCTCTCTCTCTCTCACTCACTCTCGCTGACTGCGAAGCTCCTACGTATATAACGAAGTTTTGCGCAAGCTCTAGTGCTGCAAGCTCTCAGGAGCGGTGGATGTATTTTCAATGGCGTCGGGATTAGTCTGTTGCGCTTCTTTCGCGGATGTTCCATGTATATATATATACACCGAGTCGATATGCTTGGAAAGATTTGGCGAGGCAAGAGCTTTTCTGCAATGATTGGGCTACTATATGACACTCCACTGCGACGCGTATATATAGCTTTTTTTCTTCGGACGTGAAGAGTTGATTAATCCGACTTGTTTTTTCGCGTCTATACCTTTTGGCTTTGAATCCCGCTCTTGAAAAATAAAAAAGTCCCTCGCGCGCGTTTGATCGAGTCAAGAGTGTATTATAGATATAGATCGGTATTTCGATTTACTAGTAAACTAAACGCCCGCGAAAATGGCCGAGCTGTGTCCAAGAAACGTGTGTATAAGAGATCCTCGAGAGGGCGGACTTATTTATAGGAATAGCATCACCCCGAGAACAAATCCTGCGCGCGTGTAGGGGCGATAAGAAGAAGAAAGAGCTGGAATCTCCCCTCCTACTGTGATGCCGAATCCCGCTCTCCGTAATACACAACAAGAAGGGAAGCTGTTGCTTCTGTCGTTGACAAGTTAGTCTTTGACCGAGACCTTCCTTCGTAACGCCCCCCCCCCCACACTTTCGCTGTGATTAAGCTCGTCTGGCTTTTGGAATCGCTGTGTTATCATTCCAGTTTTTCGAAATAATTCGGTCAAACAGAATTGATTCAAATCTTCTTTTTTTTCCCTATACCGACGAAAAACTCAACCAAAGAACGAAACAATTAATAGCTGCACACGCATCACCTTTACAGTGGCCCCCTTCAGGCTAAAAATCGCGCAGGCGACCGGCCAATTACACCGTCGGCACGTGCCTGATTTACGTATAGTATATAGACAGTATAGTCTCGGCGATTTTCTCGTCGCCGGCAAGAACTATACGCCCACAATTACTCGAGTCGCTCGAGCAGCAAGCCCCTTTTCGAAACGATGTCGGCAGGGCGATTCGGCAAAGCTTGGCTGTATATTGTATACACCTATCCGGATGAAGTATTGCGATTTCACTAGAGTGTACACGTTATTGCAGCGTCTTTACATCAAAAATAATCATCCAGTCACGTCATTTATATAGTTACCAGCGAGGCACAACAACAGCAACGAACTTCGACCGTTACTCGAATTCGAACTCATCGACGGCGCGAGACGTCGAGTCATTATCGGTAAACAACGCGCGTCCGCGCATAGCTTATATATTTGATCGATGAAAACGGTTACACCGATGAGTCTCTACGTAACTAAGCACCAAGAGTCGACCCTCGCGATGAAAATACAAAAAAAAAGTGCGTTTATCACATAGGGTGAAAAAAAAAATCGCGCGATGACTCAGACGCGACGCTGCAGGTATTGTGTACACTCGCGATGTATATATATAGCTAAGGCGTGCGGTGAACTCGGCGGTGAACGCAGTAGGGGAATCTCGTATATACTTGGGACTCGTTATCACAGTGCAGGAGGAGATAAGGCATCGCGATGGAGGGCGTACGTATTGCGAGGGAGTGGCTGTGTGCGATGGAAGGCTTGTGCTGTTATACACTGTGAAACTTTTAAAAGAGAAAAAAAAAACCTAAAACCTATTCCGCGGAGACTAAGCAAACTTAATACTTACCCATCCACGTCGCGACCGCAGTACTAAGCATAAACGTTTCTCGAATTCGCACGCTTCGCACGCGATCCGCCCCCCGCCCCCCCCATCGGCATCATTATTCATTCCATCCTCGAATCTCTAATTCGCGTTAACGACACATCGAACGCAAACAGTCGTCACCCCCCTGTATATTATACGCGCAAAGCGACGCGACTCCCAACGCAAACAAGCGTAAGCGTTTCATCTCGTCGTGAGAACACATCGAGCACATCGTCGTCGGCGGGATGCAGTCGCTCAAAAAAAAAAAAAAAAAGAGAAAGGAAGAAAGAAAAGAACGCGACGGCACGCGACTCGCGCAAATGCGTTACTACACTGTGCTGTATATTGTGTGTAGGGGGCATAGCTTCCCAGGGAATTTCTCTCGACGGGCCGTACGTAAAGGGGCTGCGTGAGATGTGTATGATGATGACTCCGTCGCCGCGGAATGGAAACAAATTTAATTTATGGAGGATGATTTAGGCGAAGGAGTGCAAAGTGTCTCTTGGTAGCTTTTGTCGTCTAATGGACTGCCGCTTTAACGCGGGGTGTCGTGTGCGGCTTTGTGCACACTGTCTTTTTATGAATTTCCTGAATTATTTTTATTATCGGTACATCGGCGTCGTGTGTCTGAGTGGGAATAATGTGCTATTAAATTGTATAAAATCAAAGGTGTCGAATCACTATCCTACACATAAAAGCCCTCTATATATAAACTCCATTATACTCTCTGTATAGGCTTCAAAAAGACTAACGAGTAAATCATCTCGCCGATAGCTGATGTGTCGGGTAATGAAGGAAAGTACGCTAGCTAGCCCACACACTCGTATATTTACACTTTTCGAAGCCGGACGAAGAAAAAAAAACACGTATATATATATACGCTCTTGAACCAGTCAGCCGCGAAATCCAGACGGACGTCGGAAAACTGCTAATCAAATCAGCTGCTTGATGGTCCCCTTTTTAATTAACCTTTGCCGAGCAGCCTCACACACACACACGCGCAGTCAATCTGATCAAACAACTCGAGATAGATAGATAGAGAGAGAGAGAGAGAGAGAGAGAGAGAGAGAGAGAGAGAGAGAGAGAAAGAGGGAGAAGCCCTAATAGCTCGCTGTGTTTGCTCTGTACTGACGCGAGGAGGAGAGGAAAAGTATATAGTAGCATCGAAGAGCTGCAGCATGGGGTGACCTATATGTAATATCATCATGTGATATGCAACGCAGGATTTCGGTTGTGGCGATGATGTGGATTAGGGTAACGCGATATCTTCGGACGACTCTTTGTCCGTTAGTAGATGATTCGCTGCTGCGGCTACTGTGCGTATAGAGTACAGGATCGGTTACCTTCTGCGCATTGTTTCATACGGGAAAAGCGCGGTCCGTCCCGTTATGTTTGTTATGCGGAAAACGGAACGAAATTTTAATCGTCGTGAAAGTTAACGACTTCCAATTGCATCGGTTCTCGTTACGTTTATCCAAACATAACGTGCTTGATGACGATCCACTTCTGCAAACAACTGTTGCTTATGCAATACACAGCAACTCTCCGAGTTTAAAACTAATAACTGACAGAGTGTTGATATGTTTATAAATTTCCAATTTTTTTTTCACCCACTGCACTGCACGCATCTAAAGTTTCGAACAAATATATTCAGATGAAAGCACATGATGCGGGTAACCGAAAACCACGCGCTGTATACAATAGACTCGATTCTCTTATGCGGCCCAATTACATTCATACCCTGTACACTGTAGTGCGTCTCTCCGATTTAATTAGGACGCAAAAGTCTCCAACGTATTAAGAATTTTTTATGCCCATATACACTCTATGAAATCCGATCGGGTGCCTTCGCCGCGGGCAGTTTACCGCACGCGTCACGCAGCCCATTATTATATACGCGACGAGTTACATGTACACGTTGAATACATCAGCCATCATCAACGTCTCTCCACTGAGAAAAGAGTTTACTTGAAGCAAGAGAAATCTGTTTGATTCAAATAGAAAATCTGTTTGTCTTTATTAACAATATCCACTTGCAGGAAACAAATTTATACTTGAGACAAGCAGAATTTTGTTTGAAGAAAAACTATTTCATTTAGAATATCTATATTTTATTTTCAAAAATAGCTACAAGATTATCATAATTTTGATGGAAATTGAATTCTACTTAGGGCAAGAATATTTATACTTACTGCAAACGGATGGACCTGAAGCGGAATCTGGTACTTGCCGCAAGTATCCTCTTTTGTCAGTGTCGTATATGCGTGCGTGTTAAGCTCGACCGTCTCTTTGATGTTACTCTCGCTGTTGACCTTATCCCGAGAGAGAGAGAGAAAGAGAGAGACTCGATGCTCGACGAACCGCACATGCGACTGCCTCACTGATGCTGTTGCAGTATGTATAGTTTCCCAATCGTCGCACACAGCAGTACCTACACACTTTTGCAGGATGTTACGTTTCGGCCTTTGGGGAGAGACGCGCACACTTTCTGTTTGCCTATGAAATCTCACTGGATTTTCTCGTTCCGTTCTCTGCGAAACCTTTTACAGCTAATACTATCTATACATCATTAGATATATACCAGCATACATTGCTTTTAAATAAAAAAAAAATGGATAAATCAATTTTCATGTAAAAATATTAGAGTAAGGCGAACACACTCGAGTTTGTAGCCAGTAAACGCAGCCACCACACGCAAGCACCCTCTGATTGATTCTGATCAACGGACCGCGAGAACGCGAATATCTCTCCGAGGAATCAGAGATCTCCCTTTGCATCGCATTGTACGTATATATATATATATATATATAGCGCTTGAGCTGAGCGCACGTGGCGCGATTTTCAGGCCCCCGATGGATACTGATGCACGCGACCAATCGCCGCGAATTTTCCGCTTCCGAGGACACACGGCGCATTTGCCGGAGTTATACATTGTCAGCTGAGCTTTTTGTGTGAGTGAATGTGCGCTGGACCGATCTCTGTGAATAATCCTCGTGATGAACTTTGTTTATTCCAGTGGCTTAATTATGACTATAAATATTGTATGATAAGTTACTGCACTCACAAAAATGGATTCTAAGGAGTAGCAGATGAATCCTCTAGACACATTCATCTTGTATTTAGAAAGAATCTGCTAAATCTAAGAACACGTCTACTTAAATTTAGAACCTCGTATTTTTAATGTGAGAATAAAATCCTCTAATTTCTATAGGAAATATGCTAATCATTACGAGTATTTTCCATAGAAGAAAATATTCTTAATCTTAGAGGATATTCTCAATATTTTTAAATGAAATTCTCTTAGTATAAACTAGAATTATACTAACCTATCAATGCATTATAATACAATTTTATATATTTTGTAATTTTATATCATGCTAATAAATAATGTGTAAATTGTTGCTACATGAATAGCGTTAGCTGATATTACATATGCTATGGTAGCGTTATACCATTAGGGTTGCAGAGCATATTTTTCATGTTTCGACTGCTTTATAATTATTGTTAATAATAACCAATAATACAAAACAATTAAGCTAATTTATTTATATACGAAAAATCTATTTGGTCATGATTTTCTGCGTACATGAAGTAGTATACAAGTTCGTCTATAATGTCACACGTGCTGTAAACAGCTTGTGCCCTAAGGTTCAGTGTCTAGCGGTCACATATACAAAGTTATACATTGTAGCAAGGTTTCAAGAATTCCACAGTTTAGAAAAATGCTATACTGAACTATACTTAACAGTGTCAGTTCGTCAGTGCCCATCGACAGAGGAACATCATGCCTGCTACTCTTCCTCAGCTCTCGGATTTTATTACGGGGACGTGCCGTTTAAATTCCAATGTGACGGATAAGCTCCAAGGTAAGTGATTCGTTTTTAATATTCTATCGCGTTATGTAGGAAAGTGTCAGACTCGCGTAACTGTTAAGAGTACACAAATACTTTAATTCATTAGTAGAGTAAAATAAATTTGTTCAAGGCCTGATAGACTTAAAGTAGTCGAATTGTACCTCAATTTTATCAAGCCTTGGCGAATTCATTTTATTTTGGTGGTCTAAAAACGGTAATAGATATTTTTGAGTTGTAGTAGTTATGATCATCGCATGAATATCGCCGTAATAAAGTACGATATACTTATATGTTGAGTGTCGAGTATTCGCTGCGCGAACGTGTAAACACGTGTTCTTATTTATATATATATATAAATTCCTTTCGCGGAATTGAAGAGGTATGCGCGACGTGTTTGATAGGTGCATACATATATATATATATATATATATATATGTGTGTGTATGTATGTATATTTCTAAATACGTTTGTAGCGCTGCGCCGATGCGTAACTTTACTTTTCTTGATGACCTTCCATGTACTTTCTTCTCTCTCTCTTTCTCTCTATCTCTCACTCACTCGCTTGCTCTCTCTCTCTCTCTCTCTCTCATACTCTTTCGTTTTTTTCGATTTGCATGACCTCATAAATGACTTATTATATTTTCTTTTATGTATAAGTCAGATTGCACATTTTCTTCTTATCTTTTTTGTAGCATGTGGTATTAAAATGAGTACTTTACTTGAAATGAGTCGAGAAGAACTCACTGAATTTGACGTAGGATTAAGCAAAGCGAGTATTCAACGCATATTCAAGTGCATAAAGTATATTAAGGTATTTTAATTATGAGACTTAATAAATATTCAAGTCAAATTTTATATTAGGAATCTTATTTTTATTAATGCTATTTTTAAATATTATTTACGGTAAAAAATTGAAATTGAATATGGTTCTCTAGTCGTCTAATACCGATTCTACTGATCAAGAAAGTGATGCATTTGAAGACGAAAAATCGAGCGAGAAATCATCGCTTTGCTCACAAAAATTAAGTTCAATATCTGCGTCAGAATCAGACGATTCGTCTGAACATTTATCGATCAGTCAAGGAACAAGAAAACGAAAAAGAAATTCAGACGATAACTTAAAACTGCAAAATAAAAAAGGCAAATACACGTCTAAAGATAAAAAGTCCGATGAAAGGCATAGTTCGCAACAGCATAATAGAAGCCATTCAAACAAAACTACTCTGAGTAATACAGTAGCCTCAAAATCGGGCGCAAAAAGCTCCAACGATACATCGATTGGCAGCACAACGTCAAATAATGTAACGTCGTCGAATTCGCATGCTTCGATAAGAATCGATTTTCCTAAAAGTAGGAAATTAACAGTCGACGTGCTATACAAAGAGGTGAAAATTTCACTAAATATTACTACTGAAATTTTACATTTCTATTTATTTAACATATATTTAATTTTATGTACTCAGGTATTGCTAAATATTTTGGAAGATTCATTGGATGGTGTGGCAATTTTAAGTGCCTACGAAAAGTGTAAAATTTTGCTGGATGCTCAAAGAAAACAATTAGTACATATAATTGTTAATAGATGCGCTATCAATTTAGGATGGTAATATATTTTTATAATAATTTCGCAATAAAATAATCCAATTGTCTTTTTATTATAATATAAAGCAAAAACAAATTTATAATATTTCAGTTCATCAGTCAAATTTTTTGAAAAAGTTGCACAATGTCTTAAAGAGATATTTCCTGAAGAAGAAACTGTAAGTGTAATCTTATAGCTATATGTATTTATTTAATGTTAAACGTTTCTCCGTATAGTAATATTTCACTAAATCATATTGATATTTTTATTAGGACTTATATTATATCGCACCATACTCTGATGGCAACGATACTAAAAATCCGAAGGGCCTTTTGTGTGACAATTGGCGCAATACTCTTTATCGTTTAAGAAAGGCAGGAGTTGTAGTAAAGTCCGATAAGAAGTCTCATTCTTCTAAAAAAGATATTTTACAACCCATAGAATGTGATGGTAAAATTATTTTTGTAAACAATTAATATTGCATAATTCCTAAATCAATAACAAGAATATATTTATTTGCAGAGAGTATAAGTGGTCATATGAAATGGCTGAAAAAAAATAGAGGTCCTTGGGAAAGTGTGAAGAGTCACTGGGAAGCAACCCGTGACTATCGTTGCCGTTCAAACCAACTTCATCAAGACACCTACCAGGTTATTTTTGAAGAAAATTGGCCAATTTTGACCTCGTCTTTGGGACCCCAACTTGTAAGTTTTAAATCATATTTTTTTGTGCTTGTATGACAGTATATATAGAAATCATATATTATAGTTATTTACGCATTTTTTCAGTTCGAACTAGATTTCGCGTTTTTGTTTTCAAATAGTGCTTTGAGCATAGAAAAAAATTGGGAAACTTTCTTTGCTCACTTGTACGAGCTACGAAAAAGTCTCGTAACGGATGTATTAGGAAAGCAATTGCGTGATATCTATGAAGAGTGTCTAGAAGATGATGACAATAATGAAACCATCATCGATAATCTGCAAATAATGTTGCTACCTTACTTGCTGCCAGTGTGTTCAAGAGTTTCAGCACCTAAATCAAAGTCCAGAAAACCAACCAAGGCAGAATCTGTTGAGGGATTTTACATTTGGTGCAAGGTAATATTTGTTTAGATTACTTACAAAAAATAAAAACTTAATTATGACAAAAACCAAAACAATGTAGAATATTTCTTCTTCAATTTATACGAATCCGTTAACTGTTAGTTGAAAATCGTCTTGCTATAGGGCCAAGTAGATTTCCATTTATTGTTAGAGGATTTTCTTCTTAATGTAATATACTACGCACAAGTAGATTTCCATTTCTTATTCGAGGATTGTCTTCTTAATGTAATATACTACATTTAAGTAGATTTTCTCTCAATTTAAATTGAACTTTCATTTTAATGACAATCTGTTAACATTGTGTAGAGAATCCTAATAACTATATAGTACACAGTTGGTTATTAAGTAAATAAATTGAGATTTTTCTTTCAGACACTGAGTGATGTTAAGAAACAATTGGAAGAGCGAGCTGCGAAATACATCACTGCGAAAGAAAGAGTACAGCCTTGTTTGGTTTTTGTAGGAAAGTCTCCAACATCGATTGATCATATATATATCAAGTGGGGAAACAGGTACACATGGACTTTTGATTCGGCCTTAAAGGGGTGTAATACATTATTTCAACTATTTATGATATTCAATTTAGAATATCCGAAAGATTGTCAACATCTTTGGATTTTGCTGCAACATCAAATTTTTCATATCAATACTCAAGGGGATAAAAAAATTGGCTCTATAATAAGCATTGAAAATTCTTTGAAATATTTGGCAAACAAATGAAAATTGATTCTCCGATATCAATTGTTAAAATGTTAAAGTGTTGAATTTGTTAATAGTATTATTCGATTCGTTAATGTTTATGTAATCCCGCATTTTCTATTCAAAGATGTAAAGCAACCTTATAGTTAACTTAAATTAAAAGCCTAAAATTTTTAATTTATGCAATCTAAAATTTTGTAATTATTGTTCTCATATCGTATATCAATATGGAGTAAAATATTTTGTTATTTTGTTAATAAAGCAGACTCTTATTACTATCACTATATTCAATAAATATGTATCACTGCAGTATTTGCGTAGACAACTTCAAAACACCTAAAAGTCTAGTTCTACATTATGAATTCGTTCATCAATATACGAAGTTTAGTAATTATAAATGCAAACAAAATAATTGTTTTCGGTTGTTTTCGAGTAAACGATCTTTTATCGATCATTTAAATGAAATACATGGTAAATTATTGCAAAATGAACCAATGGTTGAACAACGCAATGTAGATAACATTGACGAATCAAATAATTCTATATCTATCGATATTTCATTGTCAGTTAATAATGATGTTCCTGATTCGTACGTATGCAATGATGATGATGATCATCATAATGATGTATTATTTGAAGAAGTTCCTTCGATGTTGGCGAATATTATAATCAATGATAAAATTGTTTCCTTGGATCCGGAATCAGCTAGTGCGAATAATTCTAATAATACTGGAAATAATTGTAGTACTAACCGTGCAAATAACTGTGATGATAATGCGACTAATTGTAATTATTTTGATAGTAATATAAAAATGAGCGCTGCAAAATTATTTGCGAAATTATATAGTAATCCATCTTTCCCTCGATGTCTTATCGATACTATATATAAGGAAATGAATGAATTCATAAATGAGGAAATGTTCCCAAATATTAAAAATGAATTGATTGCATCACTCAACTCAAAAAACGATGAATCAAATTCCATAATTGATAATGTTTTCTCTCGATTTTCTAGTACATTTCAAACTTTAAGTTCTGAACATAAACGGATTTCTTTTTTAGATGAAAACGGTTTTTATATTGCACCAAAAGAGGATATCTTTGGTGAAGAATGTCGAACGTTCTATTGCAGAAAAACTGGTGAAAATTATGAGCAGAATGTTAGCGTTACAGGACAATATATTGATATAAAATCCAGTTTAAAAAATTTTTTAGAAATGCCAGGAAATTTCGAAATATTGGAAAATCAAATAAATTCTCTTAAAAATAACAATCCTCGTATAGTTAAAAATTTTTTGCACAGTAACTTATGGAAAAGTATTAAAAAAAAATTTCCATATAAATTTGTAGTGCCTCTAACATTTTACTACGACGATTTTGAGGTTGATAATCCTATAGGTCCGACTAAGGGAATAAACAAAATTGGCGCTGTATACTACACAATACCCTGTCTCCCTCAGGAATATTTATCCCGTTTGTCATCAATATTTATTGCGTATTTATTTTATACATCTGACAGAACAACATTAGGTTATGCTAGCGTCTTTGAGCATCTTGTTTGTGAATTAAACGATTTAGAGACAGATGGAATTGTAATTAATGTTGATGAAATAGAACATCGCATATATTTTGTTCTATCATTATTTATCGGTGATAATTTAGGCGTCCATGGGGCATTAGGTTTCTCTGAAAGCTTCTCAAGTAATTATCCGTGCAGATTTTGTAAAGCGCATCGTGACTCTGTCCAACACGCTCTATCTTTAAATGCAGATCTTATAAGAAATCGAATTAATTACGAAGAAGATGTACGTATAAACAACGTTTCATTAACAGGTATTAAAAACGTGTGCATGTTTAACTCCTTGACAAGCTTTCATGTTACTGAAAATGTTGCGTGCGATCTTATGCATGACATACTTTTGGGTATTTGCCGATACGATTTACCTCTTTTAATTAACAATTTTATTAAAAATAATATAATATCTTTAGACGAATTAAACGATAGAATAACAAAATTTCATTATGGGTCTTATCAAAGTGATAAGCCTCGTGAAATTCCTAAAACCTTTTTGACGAGCGGGAATTTCAACTTGTATGCTTCTGAAATGCGCACTTTTATATTGCATTTACCTATAATAATAGGAGATTCGGTACCCGAAGGTAATGAATTTTGGGAATGGTTTCTTGTTCTGCGTAGACTAATAGATATATTATTATCAAAATCTTTGCAACTAGAGCTTAAAGCACACATTGACAATCTCAGCAAGGAATATTTGCGACTTAGAAAGGACCTATTTCCTACGGAAACCTTCAAACCGAAACACCATTATTTATTGCATTATGCTGATCTTTTCTCAATTTCTGGTCCAATTGTTAATAATTGGTGCATGAGGTTTGAAGGAAAACATCGTGAGTTAATAAGCTATGCTAGAAACTCTAAAAACCGCATGAACTTGCCATTATCTCTTGCTATCAAATACTGCTTAGCACAAAGTTATAATTATATGAAGAATGAAGGACTTAAAAACATAATAAATTATGGTCCAAAAAAATTTAAACACATTTCTACTTTAGTTAATTTTAAATATTTTTATAGAAGCCTACCATTGAGTTTACAAAAGACAAAGGCGAAAAGTGACGTCTTAAAATGGATTGAGTTAAATGGAAAACGCTATAGCGAGAACAACTTTATATTATTAAATAATAGTGATATGCTGCCAGAGTTTATGGAAATTGCGTACATTTTTTATCATAAGAGTAGTATTTTTTTCGTTTGTAAAGTATGGGAAACGATAGGATTTAATGAACATGTACACGCTTATTGTATACAATCTACTGTTCACTGGAAAACGATTGAGAAAAATAATTTGATTTCATATGGACCGATAAAACGATATACAATAAATAATGGCGAATCTTACGTTATGTTTTATATGTAAAATAATAAAATGAATTATTATTATTTATAAAGTACACGACAAATATATAAACTTCTCTTTCTATACATTATTCTCTATTCATTTACCACCCTTTTTAGGAACACCATGCGGGAGAGCCGAGGAGACAAACCGCGGCAAGGGGACGCGCTAGTGAAACTAAATTTGTTTTACAACAGTTTTATATTTAGTTTACAATTATAAATAGTAGAAATCATTTAATATGAAATTGATTGTTTCATATTCTATAGTATATTTCGTTTAACTTCAAAATGATCATTCTTCTACTATAAAGCTGATTTCTTCTATGATTTAGAAGAAATAACCGTACGCTTAAGTAGATGTAAATAAGCGGATTTTGTTCTCATGTATAGAATAAATCGGATTGGTCCTATAGCAAGCATATTTTCCTCTATGAGTTAAAGGATTCTTCTAAACATTAGAATCCATTTTTGTGAGTGTGCGTCCTGTACTTATTTACCGTCGAAATAACTTGACAACTCGATCCTCAGTCCAGCTGATATCCGTTCGATTATTTGTAAATCCATCTGCAACCTTGACCAACAACACTGCAATGAGACATATAAAGCCGGCGTCGTTGTATTATATATATACCCAACGCGCGCACGTACACGCAGAGAGAGAGAGAGAGAGAGAGAGAAAGCGCAAGGGTTGTCCGGGGAATCGAAAGGGAGCAAGCACGAGTATACACTCCGCAAATCAGTTGTCCCCGCCGCAGAGCGCATGGTAATGTAATACGCTAATGGCCCTTTGTGCGCGACTCCGATTTATGAACGGATGACACGCGCCGACGCGCCTATTTCACCCAAAGTGCGCATCTCGATCTATCATATTTCTATGCATTGACAGACTATACTCCTTCGACTTTTTTTTTAACGCAGCGAACAATAATTTCGACATCGGACAACAACAAAAATCGAAGCACAGATGCGTCGAGAGCACGAAAGAAGCTTAAACACACCGAAAGCCCATACATATTGCTTCTATATAGTATATATAGGTACACCCCCCCAAGAAGTAATTACACAGCCGAAAAAGAATCCAGCATAGACTTATCCAAACATCAGTGGTAGAATTTTCAATCACCGAGACATAGAGAGAGAATCCCTTTTGTTTCGTGCTATGCGAGGATACACATACATATATACCTATATAGACTCCACATAGAGTTGCACCAGTGGTGCTTCCCCCGCGCGCTTCTCGGACGACACGCGTCTCTCAATGAGCTCCTCGTTCCCATATTATATGCCAGCGTGTGCGCGTTCCTGTGGGAGAGCCGGCCGACCCTAATTCCTATGGGAAATACGTTTTTCCTAGGCTTCGGCGTGCAAATTGGTTTACACGATCGTCGCTCGCGCGCAAGGATTAATAAAACGCTTGCAAGGATATCACTCGATTAACGGCTCTTTCATCAGCCTTAATAGTAGTAGTGTATATAATCAAAAGGTTGCATATACAGCTTCGTCGATTTAAGATTAATTCTTTATATTTCAAAGAAAAAGAGACTCGATCGACCTCATCCTATACAGCTATATTTTGTATATTAATACTCTAAAAGCGCGAGAGCGTAACGCAAAAAAAAAACCGCGCAAAGCACATCATACATACACGAGGGCGGTGCGTGGCGCGGCTTCATTACCGCGAGAAATACGACGGGCGTTATGGGGATAAGCGTCTCGCTCTCGTGTTCTCGCGATTTCGCAGATATATATATATATATACATAACGCGTTGGCAGTATAGTAGTATAGCGCGCGAGAGGTATCAATTACGCGGCAGCCGCGTCGTCGACGCAATCTATCCGTCGGCCTAATCGGTATGTCCCACATAACACTTATATATATACCGCGTGTATGTATGTAATAGGTACGGGCTTCGACGTTGGTGCGATTGACGCCGAATTATTATCGTGTAATTGCGCGGTACTGCGCCCTGAGCGCGAAAGAAAGAGAATTGACGGCATATGCGATACGCTGAGAGTTGGGTGGACTACATTATTCGCGCTTACACTTCGGTATACGGTACGATAAACTCGCGCCTATAATATATACTTTCTCTCTCTCTCTCTGTGCGCTCGTCGATTTCATGTATTTGCGCTGATAATAATTTGTCCGCCTTCTGTCGTTTTACTCCACACGCGGGTATGTGTTATAACGTATCATAATATTATCCCATTGGAGGCTAGCTTATATATGGCAGATGAAAAGATCGATGCGTTCATTCAATATAACGTTGTACACAAGAGAGCCAAGTTAAGAATCACTAATACAATACCGCATTATATACGCGCAGTGTTATTACAATATCATCTATACACTACCAGCTCTC
The DNA here is from genome assembly GCA_012977825.3 of Pteromalus puparum. NCBI lineage: Eukaryota > Metazoa > Arthropoda > Insecta > Hymenoptera > Pteromalidae > Pteromalus > Pteromalus puparum. The sequence goes on along the minus strand of CM053172.1, from coordinate 57,125,206 downwards.
ACGATATATATATCCTCCTTGCAATTAGCAGCGCGTGGATTTTGCGTGCACAGCGCAACTGTCGTCCCGAGAGACTCGGAAAAAAGATGGACCGAAGAGCATCCCCCGTATAATATCCTCATTTCATCCCAGCACTTATAATAATAATAAGTATATCTATCTCGTTAACGCTCTCACAGATCGAGCGCAAGAGAATGTTTTTCATTCTCATCCCACCCCCAGCAGCTATTCCGACAGTATAGTCCTGGCTGCTATAATATAGCATGTATACACAAAGAGCGGTGAGATCGCACGTGCGCGTGCCTTCGCGTGAGTGCAGTACACGTCGCGCAGTATATATATATATATGCGCATCATCATCGTCGTTCTCGCAAGGGTGTGCTGATGCGAGCGCGTGGGAGCGCTCGATTTATGGGAATGCGACGATCGTCGGTGGTTTTATATAGAGGGTGGTTTGGGCTGCGGTACAGTATGGGATCGTGCGAATTATTTTTCTGTTAAACTCTGTGTTGGGATAAGTATAAGTGAGATAGAAGAGGGAAAATTCATTTTTAAAAGGATAATGTTGATCAGTAATATAGTTAGGGCAATTAATCTCTGTTTGGTCGTTGTCGTTCAACAAAAAATACATCTCATATAAATTATTCTACTCGCATCTTTGCTCAATGAAATTGCACAAGTTTTTTTAGCATCGAATATACAATACCGCATGTGTAAACGAAACAAATGCCAGCCTGAGCTGTAGCAGTACCTAATGCACATCGATCACAGCGTATACGATTCCTGAGAAAAAGCTCGCGCGTATATATACTATACTGAAAGCTGACCCAGTATGCAGCGCGAAGAAAAAGCTCAGAATGCGCTGGTGCTATAAAGTATGAAAATCCACCGACTTGGCGGCTGTTCTTCCGGACGCATTCTCTCGTGTGACTGCACTATAAACGTAAACCATATCCCTGGATGTAGACAATCAAACCGATTGATCTCGAGCCACTTTGCTGATAATCTTCGGCTGTATTTATAGAGGCTGTGGCCGTCGTTAGCGTGACGATTCTTCGCTGTGGAGCATAAAGAGAAACCTTGACTTTCCGAAACGTTTATAACACCAGGTTTATCTGAACATTCCATCGCGAGATCCGAGAATGCAGTATATAGGTACGTACATAGCCTCTATGACATTTCACGACGACGTATAGTATACGTGTGTGTACACAGGAATGGCTTGCGGGAAAGCTCCATTAGCATATACGTATACGGCCCTGTGTACTTAGGCTCGAGCTCTCTGTTTTTTTTTTTTTTTTTTTTGTTGCTTCTGCACGAGGCTCGCTTATCGGTAATGGAAAAAGCGGCAGGCAAAGAGATGATTGTAATCCGATGCAGTATGTTGTGTGTGTGTGTGTGGATATACGGATGTAAAAATTGACTGTATAAGAGTCAAAATATGGATTTTGCAAGTATACGTTCGAAAAGAAAAAGAAAAGAACAACTTTTTCCTTTGCCATACAAATTACAAAGCGAACAGGCACCAATTACGCTTTCCCGCATAAAGCTCGAGTTTAATAGAAATTTCAAGCCGATAAAATCACGCGCGATCTTTCTCTCGTTTTAATACGTAGCCAGGCTAATGAATTCTGCTAAGCAAAATTATTATGCGGCTCGTTTCCCTACTCTCTTTCTCTCGTCCTTCTTTTCCTTCCTCTCGCGAGAAAAGACCAATCTTCTCGCGACAATTACACTATACACACTAATATATATACGTGCACGACACGAAAATGGAAAACTATACTCGGTATTTAAACGCGCGCGTTACGTGTGTAATTACATACGTGCGGTGCTCGCGCTAGAGAGATTTCTCTTGGCCCCTGCTGAACACACGCGCTTTGCGATATGATAATCAAAGAGTAAGGTATATATACAGCCGGCAATCGCGAAGGTGAATTTTCCGAGGGTGAAGAAAAAAAAAATGCGCTGCAGCTGGGGATTATATTATGAAAATTCGATTTTGCGGAAGGTCGAAAGAGAGAGAGAGAGAGAGAGAGAGAGAGAGAGAGAGAGCTTGCAAGCGCGCACGATAATACGCGTGTCGCTCGACCCTTTCGATGACTTTTAATGAGCCGCTTGATGTGTACGTGTACATATAATACGCTGTGCTCTTTTCTCGTGTTCGGATAATTGACACGATGTATATACGTATTGTATCACATATTTTCTTTTCGATATAAATTACATTATCGAGGCTTTTTCATCGCTCTCGTATAGAGTACAGCTATTTCGAGGTCGCGCTCCGCTTAATTAAAATTATAAAGCGCGAAAGAAAGAGAGAGGGGAAATTTATGCATGACGTTTTATTGATTAATGAGACGCCATTAAGTTTTTTATCACTGCATACACACTGCTCCTGTGGCCGGCGATAATTTGCATACAAAGATAACACCGCGGTTATGCGCTGTATTATAAGGCTCGTTTGGGACGAAATAATTTTATTAGCTCTCGTAAAATACACTACTGCGCTAATTTAAAGCGCAAGCCGAATTAAGTGGAAAAATAAAAAAATCACGGAACTGCTTCACTTGAAATAAGTCACCACGACGCTCGAATTTCCGGACGTCCTCTCTCTCTCTCTCTCTTCGCACTCAGCACGCGCGCGCGCGCACGTCCGGGTGCCCCACTCCCGGCACTTGTTGCATGTGCGCTTTCTCGTCCCTCCACGGATTTCGAGGGCACTCTCTCGACGCCCATCACGCGAAAGCTCCCCCGAAAGCTCAAGCTCCATATATCGACCTGTTCTATCCTGTGTGTATATACGCTGTTGAACACGCACGTGAAAGCTCTTCCTTGCGTGCGAGCTTTATAATTCGATCGTCGCTCGAGCCACTCGTCAGAATTTCATAATGAGAAAAATCTTGTCTCTCGAGTTACTATGTAGAAAGTCGTAATTAAAACAGGCCTGGTATACAATACGTGGATGTAACAAAGGTATTGCACAAAGCGTTGACAGATTCTTATAGGAAAGACGGAAGCGCATATTAAATGCCTGGACTAACTAGCCGAGCTATACGTGATGAGAGATTCCAGTGCGCCTGATTGCCGGAGAGCAATGCCTCTCGACACCAGCCGCGAACGATCCTGCGTGTGTCATTAGCTCTCGACGCTCCCTCGAGTTCATTCCAAAGCTGTTATATTGACGTGGGTGTAGTCCGCGGTACGTGGAATATTTGAATTTTTCTTAAAGTTAGTTCATTACACTTATATACATATAGGTAAAAGGTATACAAACTTCATCATCGGCCAAGTTCACGCAGTTGGAAAATCATGATGGGATGATGCAATGAGCACACGATTAAAATTGTAACGATCTTCGCGAGAGCCAAGGATTAAATTTTCTCGTAGTGACAGTAGGTAATCTTTCAAAGCTGAAAAGCGACAATGACGACGACGCAATCGGGACAGACGTCTCGTTTAAAAATGTGTTCTACGCTCGGTGACGAGGAAGACGGTGAGAAGCGAATTCCACGCAGGTTCAGCAGGAGAATCGTTGACTTCCTGCTGCTCAACGTCTACGCGAGTGAGAGTCAACTGTACGATGCTGAGAGGTATACCTATATCTATTTTATCTTACGTAAGTCGTTTTCTGCCGACGAATATTTCGAGGTTATCTTTTACAGCGTGAACAGAGCTTTCGCAAGCTTGAGGAAAGCTTTTTCCAAGTTCGAAAGTTCGACCGGTCCGTCTTTGAACGACTTGAACGAGTTTTCGGCGGACGACGGACTTTCAGAGGGCGCGTTGGAGTCTCCGGTGGCCGTCGACGAGGTTAAAGCGTCGCGTTCGGCTCTACTGTCCAAGTACCTCGATGACTATCGACTGATAAGTGAAAATTCTATGTGCAAAAGGATGATGAAGATTGCACGCATCAGGCCTATAATGTTCGCTGCGGATCGAAGTTTGCTAATCGATCGGGACGCGTCGGAAAATCTGATGTACCGATCGGATTTCGAAGAAGTAACCGAGTTGTTAACGAAACTGAAGTCGTATCTGTCACACCGATGTCGGAGGTATAACGACGCGATTCGATGCGATGTGAGCTTGTATAAAAACTGTGTGTTTCGCTCGAAGGCTGGAGATGCGATCGAGAGAGCAGAGCACGATCGGCACGCAAACCTCGTCGTCCAGCCTCAGCGACAAGGCCATTCAGTGCTCGAAGAGCACCGAGTTTCTCAAAGTCTCGCCGGAGCTGAAGTTTTTCTCGCGATCGTCTCTCGTAATGAACGTCGAGTCCGAGGAGAAATGCTCGGTGGAGAAGCCAAGGAGGAACTCGTCGACGTCTCTCGAGTACGTGGCGAACTACAGGCCAGAATTTCCTCGAAATCTACGGAGCTTTTCTTCCTCGGCGATATTCAGACCACGAGCTTCAGCCCAAAGGATGATGAGACCTAGAAGACGAGTCTCGGATCGATTGAAGGACAGTATCGGACAGACGGCGAACGAGTTCCTACGCTACTCGAACTTCATCGAGGACGACCTGGTCTCGGTTCGCCGACACAAAAACAAGTCCCGCCACGATGACGTTCTCGCCATGAAGAAGGTCCTGCTGGAGGACTACATAACCGAGGTGAAGGAGATCATTCACTCGGAGTCGCGCAGAGTTGAGGAGGAACGAGAGGCTCGGATCCTCGAGAGCGTCAAGAGCCGCATGGATCGAGACCTGCCGACGCGAACCGACAGCTGGTGCTCACTCGAGGAGAACCGCCGTCGGCGTGGACTGTCTCCTTGCACCTCCTACGAGACGGCTCGCTGTTGCTGCTGCCTCTCTGGAGCCAGGAGAGAGCCGTCCTGTTGCTGCCTCGGTGAAGGCGATCGACTGTTGAGCTGCGAGGCTCTGGTACTGTGCGCAGGTTGCAGCCTCAGGGCGAGGAAGAGGATCGCCAGGATCAACAGCTGCGCCTCGTGTGGAGATGACAAAGGTATTGCATCGTCGATTCGCACTGATGTGTACCTAATATACTTATATACTTAGCGTACTGTGCTGTACGTTTGCAGCTAAGAACTCCAGTCGCTCGGTCGATTCTGGTGTCCAGTTGGACTGTGCCTCGTCAAAGGACAGAGGACGGAAGGACGATACCAAAGCAGAGAGCAGCAGCAGTAGTAATAACGACGAGCTGCTCTGCCAGAGGGTGGAACACGTCGTAAGGAAGTTCACCGAGGAGCTGATACTCTGTGAGAGACGGGCGCGCGATCGATCGAGGTCCACGCGCAGGAGACTACTGCGACACAGGCGCAGAGTAGGTTTTCACTCATTTTATCTCGGACTTTATATCACACGCGACTTTAGACTTGGTATAATATCAGATCGTCGATTATTATTATTAATGAGCCAAGTTAATCGCGCGAATGATAACGTTCTCACAGTCACGCACACCATCTCTGACAACGGATCAAAGCAGCAGCGCCGGTCTCAATTACCCGAGGAATTCGAGCGACGAGGAGGAGAACATCGCCGGGATATCTACGCCATCCCTCATATCACTGTCGGACAGATCGGACTCGGAGGAGCTGGCTTCTTAATTTTAAAAATCGCTCTTTCACCTTTTCATGTTTGCAAGCGTTAATTGTATACACTTTGCGTTTTGTTGTGTTTGCAGGCAGTTATTTTGTTTTACGCGCGTCAAATTAAGAACAGCTTTTTTTTTCACTGAGAAACGATCGACTCGCAATAAAGTTTGTATATAATACTCCCGGTAGCCCTTCACACCTAAAGAAGCAATTATATCCGGCTGGAGTATATATATACATATAGCAGCAACGACCCCCGCAGGTCAAGCGAGACAAAAGGAACTGGCACCTCTCGCACACCTGATGACCAGCCAACTCGCTCCGTATACTGTTATAATTGAGGTATGCCGATGTTCCAGTGTCCAGAGCGACCGCATCATTAGAGAACTGGATGCTTCCTCTCGAACTTCCTCTCTCGCGACTTTCCATTCCACTTTGCGGTTTCCTCTGAAGCTTCTCTCTGTGCGTCTCTTTTACAATACCCCTTGAAATGTTTAGTGTTTATACAAGGTTATAGTTATAAAAGAAGCATGCGATGCGCAGCTGACGCGAGAATTCTAAGTCGTTGTTCTTTTTATTCTCTCGATTTGTTTAGAATCTAGTGTTCGCGTCCACTTGGACTTATAAAGCAGTTATCCCTTTATCCACGGAGATGTACGCACTGACCATCGTCGAGTATATGGAAGGAATAATAATAATAATAAAAAAAAGAGAATAAGAAAGAACGAGACAACGGATGCAGGCAAGAGCACACTCGGACGGAAACGTGCGGTATATACGTGGAGAGAAGCTTGTATGATCAAAGTAAATGTTTGCCCCGTGTCTTTGCAAGAGGGAGGAAAAGCGCTGCGAGGATTTCACCGCGAGAGTGCTTTTGAACTGACCGTTTCCAGCCAGCACAACCGTGAGGATGTATTATATGTAATACACGCAAGTGACTTTCCTTCTTTTTTCTTCGTGTCGATGATATGAAAACCGGACGGTTTGAAAATTCATGATTAATCTCGACAAAGCATCAATCCACACGAAAGCTCCGAATATAATTAACCCAACGACACCCCCGATAGATAACCAGCTCGCAACGAGAGCAGAGATTTTACTCCCAAGAAAGATAAAGAAAGAGCGTCAAAGGAATTAGATATGTGCAACAGTAGAGCAGCTTCGGCGCTGTATATATATATAAGGTGATTTGCCGGGGCTGATCTCGATCCCTCGGCGCTCATGAATGGCCTGAGCCGCGTGCGCAGACAGTAATTACGTCGAGTCTCTCTCTCTCTCTACTCTGCGTGTATAAGTAAAGTACAGCCCCTTGTACCAATTTTTGCCATGTATACATGTCGTCGTCGCGCTCTGGGCTAATATGCGGAGAGCTTTCGCGCTAGCGCGCCTTTCATCGATGATTCGCGCCCTCAATGCACGCGGATCGGATTTGAGAGGGTGGAGTATTAGGCACCTTGAAATGTGCAGCAGTATATATACGGTAGTGCGCGCGGTGATTATATGCCCTATGCTGCAGATTAGTTTCCCGGCTACTCGTGTCCTGTGATTACCGAGAATTTCGAATCTCGATTATTACATATATTATATAAAGAGAATTTCTCGCGTATTATATGATTTTTCTGCTTATACCACAGGTCAAAATTCTTCAACCTCGTGGTATTCGCCTATTACCGTAGGAGATGATCATCATCGCGGTGAGGAATTCCCATCTAGTTCCGCAGCTCACGATGATCGAATTCCATACTTGGCCATTAGTCGTACACCGCAGGGAAAGCCTCTCGCCTGAAATAATTTATCGTACGATCGAAGCTACTGCACTTTGCGCTCGGATAATCCCATATAAAAATATTTCTCCACCCACATGCATGTGTGTAGCGGCTCTAAAAGCTCGAAAAAATACGTATATCGCTGGAAAATTGAAAGGAGGAGACACGGGCGCGAAGAAGAAGACTCGAGGATAAACTCGAATCCCGCGAGAGTGCAATCCTCTCGTGTCGCTCTTGGAAGCTTTTACAGTTATTGTATGTATATAGCTATATAGGCGTATGCGGATGTATGTACCTAGAAGTACACACACGCATATATACACGTGAGCGAACGCTTGTTATATATCGCGTATATATGTATAGCGCGCGGTCAGAGCCACGGCGATTGTTTGTCCGCGTCTCGATAAAAGCTGTCGCTTGTGTTTGTCCGAGCTGTTCCCTCGAATATCGGCTCGAAAGATTTTCTCTCCTGAATTTTTCGCCTCCGCTCAAGCTGATTGCTGCTGCTGGAGAGATACTCGAAGAGAGCTTGAGCTTGATGATACGAGTGTGCGATTTGGCGCTGGAGATTTTCGAATATTGCGTGATTTTTCGCGCGTAAAAAGTGCTGCGCTTCGCTCGTTCAAATATAGAAATAAGTTTAAATTAACCCACTTATACGAAAAGAAAGCTCGATTCGGTTCGGTATACTCGATGCTCAATGTACGGGAACAAATATAAACGACCTCGAGAAGCAACCAAATATGAGGGGGACTATACGCATGTTGCTCGAAACAATTACACCGCTTACATAGGCTTTTTCAACGCACTCGACTTTATCCCATCAGTTGTGCAAGTAGCGAATTCTATTGCTTCGACTTGAATCACAGAAACAAATTTTACTTTTTCTCGTAACCAAAAACCTTTCCAGGCATCCCCTCGCACATGAAATTTTAATATCCTTCCTATAAACCGTGGCAATCTCTCTCCCAGTAGCAGCAGCAGCAGCAGCAGCAGCAGCAGCAGTGCAACAAGTAAAAAAAATTCAACGCCGGTCGGACACTATAGACGACGTAGGTGTATACCTATGTAGAGCTCCGAAATTCAGGGCGTGCGAAGTGCTCGAAAATTCCATTTTAGCCCGTCGAAATAGCAAAGCGGAGGCGACAAAGTTCAAGGAAATTGAAAAATTGCTTCTCTCGCAAGCTCTCTTAGACTTTATACCTATATAGGTAATATACATCTAGCGCGAGTCTACAGGATATTCCCACAGGAGAGAAGAAGAAGGACTCACTCTCTTGCATGGGGCTAAGTGGATTCCCAGCGACGGGCTTTGTGTCGTAGCGCCTCTTCTTCTTCTTCTTCTTCTTCTTCGGAACGGCTTGTCGCGCCCGCGGAAGATTGAATTCCGAGCTGGCCGAACATCGAGCTGTATAGGAAATCGGCTAATCGATCTCGTGTAATGTATATAGCAGGGTGTGTAAAAATTCACGTGCAAGAGGGCTCACGCGTGAAATCTTTAAGATAATTTTGAGATTTAGATTTTTCCGCGCGCCGGATAACATCAAAGTCCCATCGGCTGCTGCGTTGGAGAGAGAAATCGCTCGCGCGACTCAAATCTGCCAACGGATATGTATCTCCTTTTATCCCGGGGGCCGTACAAAGCTTCCGCGAAGATTACGTACGGTCGGGCTGGCTTCTTTTCTATCGCGTACGCGAGAGTACTATATAAGGCGTGAGGGGTCGTGTGTTACTGCTGATGCAGTGCCGGTAACGACTCGAGGAGTAAGTAATATTGCGACGCGCTCTATGCGGGGTGGGGGTGTCCGGACAATGCAGCTCAGGATTTTTATCTGCTTTATTCCCGATATACCTAGTATACGCGAGATTATGGATTGTTATTGTCCTCGAGAAAGATAGAGAAGATGTCTGCGGTATTGGGAATTTTCATTTCTTGCATTGTTATTTTTGAATTGAATCTTTTTCGTATACGTTTCTATGAGACTAATATGATTTTTGGGATAGAGGATAATGAGAGTGTGATATAGAAAAGCCATTGAGTCAATGTTTATAATCGTGTATTTCAGAAATAATCGACTTATGCACACTTATACAGCAGTACAGAGTAGTCGATCGAGACAAAGCAAAACGTTTACAATTTTACATGCTATAACAGCGACGATATGCAGCGAACTACATCCTTATACAATTACAATTCGAGCCTTACAAAGCTAATAGACATAAGTTTATCTCATCGACTTTCATATTTATTATAACGTTGATACATTATGTCGGCGCGTAATAATATACATTTTTTACAAGATATAATAATATTGATAATGCAATACATCGTTATAGGTATTATCGTGCCTGTATACGCGTGCTTCGTATTTACAATAAAATTCGGATAAATTACTCTTAAAACGATTAAGCTCTACATTATATACTTTTGTCGCGTGTTTGCGTAATACTGACGCCCTTTTATTATATTATATACATATCATCATGCCTTATCGCTAAATAAACGTCGTCACACTCTATCGAATCATTCACCCACAATAAACGATGTTATACATCAATCCAATCGTCGAAAAGTACAAGCTCCTCTCGACAAAACCGGAGAAAAGGGATTGAGCGATCACAATCAAATGAAAATGACGGGCTTTCTCTCGGTGAGCTTTTTTTCACCTCGAAAACGTGATCGCGTGTAAGAACACGGCGGACCCTCGACTCTCGAATAAATTGCGGCCTCTACGCTCCCCGTGTACTCCGTATACTCCCTTCCCGTTACGGGTCGACGCTTTTCTAAAGACTCTACCCTATATAGTATACTACTATGCGAGAGAGAGAGAGAGAGAGAGAGAGAGAGAGAGAGAGAGAGAGAGAAAAAGAAAACGGGGCTGTATTATACGAGCTAAAAATTACGCTTAGAAGCTCTTTATTTTTATTTCGCTACTTACGCGCGGCGGCTATACTGCGAGATTGCTTTAGCGCGGCTTTGGTTTTCTCTTACAACATTATGCATTATTATATAATATTCGTAAAATTAAACGCGATTGCATTTTTGCCCGAAATTCGGTTTGGCTTTGTTTGGTTATAGCTGCAGTTGTATTGTTATTAATAGTGACTAGATTTGCGCGACTTTTGCTTCGCTGTGTGCTTCTTACATTGTTACGCGGAGATTAAAGCTGATCCGGTTAGAAAATATATATAATTTATAAATCAATATTATTTGCGAATTTTCCGCTTCCGAGGCGACACGATCGAGAAGCCACGACTGACGCCGATTTTAATTCAATAAACTTGAGCGTCATAATCACGTATACTTCCTCGCGTTATCGCGTCGCTATGTACACGGATTACTTACATTAGGTATCCTTAGACTCGATTGACTAGAAACGAATTTTGGTGATACTTTGATCGTGGCGCGTCGCATCGCTTATGAAACTCGAAACGTAGAATTTTCATCAAATTGAAAAATTACGCGAGTTATGCAGCGAGGCAACGCTTAGATCGACTAGATGCATACTCTATGCCCGCGAGATGAGACTCGGCGCGCTATATAACGCTGAAATGAAAATTTAATCAAAACTGAAACTGAGACTTAAATTTATAGCGAAATCTTACATATATACGTATACGTTTTCTTGCGGGAATGCGATTTGTTTACTATTAATTTACTGACTAGTGAAATTGCCACTATATATGCTATATGCGTGACTAGATTTCCTACATAATTTTGCTGGAGATTAGCTTATGATAGTCGGTTACAGTGATTCCGCTGACTAGATGTCCTTTTTGACTAGAAATCGATTTGGATTATGACGTAATAAACACTTCACGCGAAATTTTAATTGGACTAGAACGACTAGACTTTAATTTTTTCGTACTTTCTTTGGTTCGATAGTTTTCACACGACATCATACGGTAAATCTTTGGGATCGTGTCGGTTAAATCTTATTACGCTACACATATAAATATACGCTTACGCCGACTAGAAGAATTTGGTGATTGCAAGAATTCCTGAGATACGCGACAGGACAATATCGTGACTAGAACAATGTTTTCGTGCTACTTCCTACACATAGCACGCATACATGGTATATTGTAAGCGGATCTTAACTACATCTTTGATAAGTTTAGCTGTATGAGTCTGTCGACGAATTTTGTTATATAGTGATAAAACGCCGAAAGAGAATCGATGATACGTATATACTGCTTTCTTCTATAGTCAACGCCGATAATGATATACAATCCATTCTTACAGGAAATTAAGCTCTCTCGCAATTAAATTTACACATAATTCTAACCGATGACGATAAACTTGCTTTCGAAAAATATATGCGCGTGTAATTTATATATATAGGTGTGTAAGCTGCACTCAAGCGTATAAAGTATACCAATGTGGAATAGAAAATATATCGAGAAAATTTCAATATCAGAAAATAGATTTATACAAACTTAATTCCACGTTCGTAATGGTGCAACGATTAATAAGATATAACATTATAATAATAAGGCTCCACGTATGTACAGAGGATAAGACGAATAGCTGCGCGCAGAGCCCTCGTTATCTATACACATTTACACATCCGATAATCCGAATCGCCTTCAAATACTGATACATAATATACTTTCGACTCATATATCTCCGCGTTTGTACAGAAATTTACAGATGACGATAATACTATATACTATACGCTAAGACTACGACCCTAAATTTTTTTGGCAAATAAAGCTGAGAGTTCCTTACAGACTATAATGATCCGTGACTAGATATATATTTGTATCCATAATGTACATGTTTATCCGGAGGGGAAAATGTAATCTCGGATACCGATCGTCGCTAGGTCCTCGGAGTCAAACATCTTCCTTCCTATTTTTTTTTTTTTTTTTTTCAATTTTTCGCAACGATTTTCCGGAGCTCCGAGGACCAGGCGACGAGTGGTTGTGCAGATTGCCGAGAGCACACCCCTCCGCGTCTCTTACATACCTCTATACAGTATAGCAATTCGTTTTGATTGTGCACTCACGTGTGTACGCGCTGCGCTGCGCTCACATGAGATCCAGGCCGAATCTCCAGTAGAGGCTCGCAGCAGCTGCAGCGGCGGCGGTAGAAGCTCCAGGTCTGAGGGGCAGCGGCCTAGCTGGGAACCGATGCTGTCAGGCCATCTCGAGGGCACGGCTCTTGGTCTCCTGGTTGTTGTTGTTCTGCTCGGTAGCTGAGGGGTGTTGGGTGGCCACGTGTTTCCTCAGTGCCGCCTGCCTGCTGAACTTGGCGTCGCAGCTCGAGCAAGCCAGCGACTCGGAGCTTGACTCCTCGGAGCCGCTACCGCTGTTGCTGCTACCGCTCGTGGCTGTACTGGTGGCCGCTCCGGGTCGAGGTTTGTGCCAGCGCCGGTGACTGGCCAGGTTAGCTGGACAGGAGAAGCGCTTGTCGCACTCGGGGCATCGGTACTCGACGTGAGCGATGCGCGAGCAGCGGTGCTGGGCCAGTTGGAAGGCGTCGTCGTGCAGGTGCCGACAGAGCTTGCACTGGTAGGGCCCGAGTCGGTTCTCGATCTTGGCCAGCTCGGCCCGGGCCTCCTCGGTCACCTCGACGATGTTGAAAGCCGGGTCGATGTCACCGGTGACGACCGCCTCGTCGGGCCCGAGGATGACGGTGCCCGAGACCGGCGACGAGGTGTCTTCGTCGAACTTGAGCTTGCGCGCGTGCTTCTTCTTGGCGCGCGGGGTCTTGTCCAGCTGCTGCTGCTTATTGGGGGTGTGCTGCTGCTGCTGCTGCTGGTGGTCCTCCTCGCGCTTGCGGCGCTGTGCCGCGGGTTGCTGCTGGAGTTGCGGCGGCGAGGGTGTGCTCGGCGGGGTCATATCGGGTCCGGCGTCTGCAGCAGTTGCTGGTAGCCGAAGCTGGCGAGCATCACGCTCTCCTTGGCCGGGCAGACCTTGGTGGGCGTGCGCTCGAGCTCCGCGGCGAGGTAGGGCCCGGGGAGCTGCTGGTAGCTGTGAGCCGAGGAGCAGCTGCGCTGGCTGTCGAGGTCGTCGACGACGACGTCCTCGTCGTGCCTGCTGTAGAAGGACTGTCGGCTGCGAGCCTCCTCGCGGCTGCGCCGGTCCTCCTCGTCGTCGACCTCGATGGGCTCGTACTCGTCGCTCCTCGGCGAGCTCGGGGTCGGGGGTGGCTTGAGCGACAGGTCCAACGGACAGGGCGTCGCCGCCCGCAGCTGCGAGGACGTGTCCCAGGCGAGGACGCGCTGGTACGACTCCGGGTCCAGCTGTTGCTGTTGCTGCTGCTGCATCTGGTAGTAGGGGTGTTGCTGCTGCTGCTGCTGCTGGGCAGCGAGCACGGCCTCCTCGAAGTAGCCGCTGGCGCCAAGGTGCGGCTGGTGGTAGCCCAGATAGGCGCGGGGCAGCGCGCTGTGCAGCATCTTCGAGTCCTTCTTCCTGGCGCTTCTTCTCTCGGAATAGTAGAGCTGTGAGTCTCCGTGCGTATGACGACGGTGTCGATCTTACGCCGGCGGTGGCCAGACGCCGTGTGAAGCTCGGCCGGGAGATGCGCGTCTACTTAAAACGCCGCGACGGAGCCGGCAAGCGACGCCACGCCCCCGACTCGACGCCTATTCGCCGCGCTCCCACCAGCTACGGGAGCGCGAGTGAGCCACCGGACACGAGAGGGGAGCGACCGGCTCCGGAAGCCAACGAGAGCTGCGGATGTGTTGCGTATACCTATAGACACTGCGCACCGCGTTATCCGGTGTAGGAGGAAGATGCCGCTCTCTCTCTCTCTCTCGCGCGCGCGCCCGCGAGGACCTCGAAGGGGTGGAGATGAGGCGAGCGGCGAATGCTTGCACGGAGGCGGACTGTTCTATTGTGCGCTCTTGCTCCGTTACGCGGATGCCTGGGAATACCGGGAATCTCGTGCGCTTATACTCGCGAGAACGTTCGAACTTCCTTCGCGACGAGATAATGCATTCTTCCCTGAAACTCATTACGCGTTGACTTTCCGCGTGTCGCGCCTAATTTGTGTTACACGTGTATATACCATGAGTGCGCGTGGCGAGAATTTACACGGAAACACATTATAATATGCATATTTCACGCGACATATGCTAACGGGCTCATTTGCGTGCGCGCGATCCACGCAATCGGGCGACAATTTACGCAATTTTTATCGCTCGAACGCATCTTTACCTCGTAATATATGCAGGAGAATCGCGTTTCGCCGCTTTCCGTCGAGTAAATGCAGTCTGATATATACATATATATATGTGTGTGTATTTTCCGACTCTACTTTTTCCGTCTCAACCACCTACAACCACTCGATTTTTACATCTCATTATTAATTGGCAACGCATCGCGCCACCCGCAACCAGGTCCGAAACAGCAGCAGTCGGTATAATCCCTTAGCCGTTAAGCAGCTTAGCTAATTACTTGACGGCGCGGTCTCGTTAATAATTTCGCGATAGCCTCGTAGTCCCCGCTGACACACGGTGGCATTCGACTCGCTCGCTCGTGTGTGTGTGTGTGTGTGTGTGCGTGTGTGTGTGTGTGTCTCTGTCGACTTGTGTTTTTGTGGGTTAGTCCTTTTGAGATATGCAACCAAGTTCGATTGCCTTGACGCGGACTTTGAATGCAACCTGAGATTGAGAATATAATATAGATACTTTCGCAACTAAATACATCATCATCGGTCAAGCTTTTACATATAACTTTTGACGAGACGATAATTATATCGTCGTTTTCCGCATATCCATTAAAACTCGTGTTTATCGGAAAGCAAAAACCAGTCAATGATTGATATTGCGTTTTAACGTCGACCGATTCCAATGAACGCCGAAATAATCGAATGACAAATACATAAGTGCTCTCGCGCTCACGTTTTTTACCCGTGCTTTTATCGTCAATTTTTACAGTTTTCGCGTCGAAAAAAAAAAGATATATTATACCGTCGGTCTTTTCGAAGAACTAAAAAATCACATATGATACGAGAGGTAATCCGACAAAATGAACCATCGAACTATGTATGCGTATACACGCGCGCATTATTAGCGGTGTATAAACAGCGCGCTCTCGCTGCAGTACAACAGAACGCAGTCCAGGCAGCAGCAGCAGTAACAGCTCGAGAGCAACAAATATTTACGAGAATTAGCGAGCATAGCGAGTAATGGACCGCTGCAGCCTCGGGTGATGTCGCTATTAACGGCTCATAATAACGCAAAATGCGAGAGTGAGAGAGAGAGAGAGCATGATTCTCTCGAATGCAGTATTAACCAATCGATCGATACAGATTTCGCGCTATGATTATTTTATCGGTTTATCAACACTTTGGTGCGGAGTTGTACGCTAATTCGTCGAGCTTGCAAGTTTGACATTAATTATGCATATCCCCTGGTAGAAATTTTGGCTGTTTTGAGCAGTTTTTGGCCAGTGCTCGCCAATAACTGTGTAATTTCGACAGAATTATAGCCAGTAACTGGTTAACACGGGTCACAATTTCTCGCGAGAGAGATAAAAATCGGACGGTGAATAGCTGCAGGGATTTCGAAGGAATACAATGGATTGAATTTTGAATTTAGCGATGACGAGCGAATTGTCGACGTGGTATACTCAAAATTGCATATCTACTTTGTCAACTGTAATTAGGGATTTTATAGCTTTTCGAGCAAAATTCATAAATCTAAAAATTTTTGGCAAGGAAAGCCGCGCGGGTTCAAAGCTGCTACAATAAATAATGAATTATTTCATGTTCCTGGGAATCAGTTACTCAAAAATTCAGCATTTCAAAATAAATAAATCCTCGAGGAAATGGCAAGGTTCCTGCATGCGAAAATTCGGAAAATTGAAAAACATTCTTTCCGCCTCGTCGCTGTACATGAAACATGCAGGCAAAGCCGAGAGAGAGAGAGAGAGTGCAGTAGCGCAAGAATTTTGCCCGACCACTAAATCATTCACCATTGCCGTGTCTCAAAGCCTTGCGGGGGAAATCCCAAAACTGGCGTATACGTATATGTATATACGTAAAGAGAGACATTCACAGGAGGATGGAGTAAAAAGCAGCGGCAGCAGCAGCAGCATCGGTGGCTTTTTGCCCGAATCCGGTACTCGCGCGCCTGCACAGGCTCTTGCATATTTCAGGCGATTTTAATGTGTCTCCACCCCCCGGCGTCTCTGCTACGCTCGGTGATGCTCTAATCGGCTTACGCTATACGCTCTGCCGCTTCCCGGGCTGTCGCTAGATTCTGCTTTCTCTCCCGCAGGAACGTTAGCTGCTCTCTGTCTTGCTACCGCCGCTGCTACTACTGGTGATTATGGCATCGAGCGTTACTCTGCGGTCCTGCGGCTTGTCTCTTATACCGCCGCTCTGGGATTTGCTGCCGTTCTTGTTTTTGTGTCTGTAGTATAAAGCTGCGCTGCAGGTTTTTCACGAATGGTATCAGCGTTCTTTGCACTTTATGAAAGAGTTTGATGTGTCCTGCTGCAAATTCAAAAAGTAGCTCACCATTTGACGGTCGTATCATAAACATTTGTCGAGAACAAAGTGAGATGCGAATTCCAATGTCGAGTAAACTTGACACACTTAAAAGCCTCGCTATAGGAAGGCATCCAAACACATCTCGCGTAATGCAGGCTGCTCGACGAGCAGCCCTGCCTTTCGAATTTGTTTGTCGAATGCATGTGGGTACACACAACGGCTAGTCGGGGACACAGAGAGGGCCGAGAAGACCGAGAGCCTCGCCGAAGGCCAGGATGTGCATTATTGGCTCGAATTACATCAAACACCAAGCCCGCGGTCACGGCGGCTCGATTCGCCTGTTTTCAATACCGGCATTGAACGACAGACGCGAGCGAGTTCCGATATGTCATTTCTGCGTTGGTCCAAGTGCTTCGTGCAAATATGTACCCCGAAAATTGGTAAGATTTTATTTCGTTGACGATTACGATTTAAACTTTTTCAAATGTTTAAATAATATGCGTTCAACAATGTAAATAAATCGAATTTTATGCGTATTTACTTTGTCGTTGATATCAGTTATACAAATTGTATAAATATCCACTTGGTAATTCAGATGACTCGGTAATTCGATCGACCATGAAGAATACTTAAATTTATACTCGCAAAGCGGACGATTAAGAAGCAAAGTTTAAAACTATATTAATCTTTAATCGATAATCTTTTTACAATAGTATATCCGTCTATTTTCACAGCGTGACCTTATAAATATATAAAATTAATTAACGCGCTTACGATTATTTACAAGATTATAAACAATACTTTTCAAATTCATTTTGGAATTGAGACACTAGAATAATTTTTTGCCTGCAGTTCTTTCGTCGACCTTCAATTTTTTCGTACTTCGCGGCGTTTGACCCGAGCTCTGGCTTGCAAACATTTTTCGTTTTCTCTGAAAAATATACGTACGTAAATCTTATTAATTGCTGTTTCTTTACACATAGTTTTATACTTAATTTTATTTTTTCTAATACCATGAAAATTTACCTTGTTTTTATCTTGGATCGGAGTATTGTCGTTTTCCTGCTCCGAATCATCCTTTGGCGCATTTGATACGGAAGGACTCAGGTGTTGAAAAACAAAATTTCCTCTGCGTCCAGAATTTGTCGGCATTTTAGTCTTATCTGGTAAATTTTGTGCAATTCGAACTAGCGTTTCATCTCCTCTTGATAAAAATGAACCTTTCATGTTGGACTAAAATACAATGTTTTCGTGTTATATTCTAGGATGAAGTTTGAAAATACTTACAAAATGAGTGTTAACTTACGAATGACAGGCTTTTCGAACTCGTGATGGTTTGTTTCGAGACAGTGGTTATTCCTCTCGCCATTAATGTATTTGTACTATTACCAACTGAATTACTTTTAACTAGTTTCTGCTCCTCTATTGAAGTCTTACTAGTTGATCGAACGGTCACGACCTTTAATCCTCGATTAAATAATTGACTTTCACTAAAATCTTCATCGATCGCTACATCTAAGTTTTTCTGTAAATATAATACACTCACTGTAAGCTGTCTGTTTATATCGTAATATTATCGTCATATTTTTATAGAATACATACCTGTTTTTCTTCGAGGAACTTTTGTTGCTCGTATCTCATTTTGCGCATTTGAACTTCCATTTCCGTATCGACTTCATCATCTATTGCTTCGCCATTGTCGTCAGTTCTGGGTGTTAAACCAAGGTCGCCCAAGTTGTCTGCAAGTTAAACAAGTTCTCATACATTTGCATTCTTACAAACATAAAATTTTTAATTAAGTAATCGAACGCAATTGAAATATGGCTCACCTATGTTTTTCCATTTGAATTTTCTTTCGCGGCCAGCGCCTTCGTTGTGCAGATCTCCGTCATCGAAAAGTAGCTCCTGGAGCATCCTCACTTCTCTTTGATCTTCATCCATCACTTGCTTCATGTGTACTCGATCGAGTTGTTCCTTCATTTTGTCCTCATCAATTTCCTCAGCATCGGCTTCCTCAAATTCGAGCTTATCCATTCCGTGTTCGTCTTCATCGGCTGAATCCCAGTCACTCTCGCTCAGCTCGGCCTCGTTTTCCAAGAAGTTCTTTGCCACCTTCTTGATCTCTTTTTTAGGAACAACCACGATCTCGTTTTCTTCGGAATCGTAATCAACGAATTTCTCTTCATCGTCTTCTTGTTCTTCGAGTTCACTCTCTTCTTCGTCGGAAAACTCCTTAACCTCATCTTCATCCTCATCATCAGACAACGTGAGCTTTTTGACCTTCTTTTTCTTTAAAAGTTTTTTCTTTGGTCGATCTTTTTTCACCTCTCCATCCTCTTCATCCGACGAAGAAACTATCGCAAAAGTTGTTCTTGGAGCATTTGAATCGTCATCAAACGCTGTAACTTTTTGCTTAGATTGTTCAGTTGACTTGGTTTTTTGGCTTTGTAAAGTCATTTTGAACGGACTCTTACTATTATCATCGAGCGTTAAATTGAAATCTTGCGATGCGTCATCATGGATCTGCAGTGGACTATTCTCTTCCAATGCCTTCAAGTTTACTGCTTGCGAGGTAAATGCGCCTGAGCACAGATCCATTAACTGAGAATCTGTAACTTGGTCTGGTTTCTGTTGAGTATCCGCTGCAGGCTTATCATTTCCTGTCTTGAGCCAAGCTTCCATAGGATTCTTAAAACTGGTGCCACCAAAGGTCGGCAACTTTACTGGACTCTTGGAATCACTGCTGAACATGGACTCATCGCTCCTTTTTAGTGATGATACCGTTTTTGTAGGACTGCTTTTTGAGTCGTCGTCATCGTCGAGGGTCAACGTTATATCCTGCGAAGTCTCATCGCCAAATTCTGGCCTCGAAGGACCAACTTTACCTGATTCTAGTTCTTTTGCGTCGGCAGGCTGACTGACGAAAGCACCTGAGCACAGCTCCATTAACTGCGAGTCAGTTACTCCATTTTGTGACATTATATTCGATGGTCTTGCCGAACTCTGGGTATTCGTGAATCGGCCTGAGCAAATTTCAAGCAGCTCGTCATCGTTTACAGTGTCAGGTGGATCTTCAAAAAGTTTCTTTTGCAAGCCAATCATTTTCTCCATATTGCAACTTGTTTGGGGCCTGTTCATACTAAAAACATTAAATTTAAAAACAAATTAAAAAATTTTGCATTTGTCGGAAATTTTTGGTTATTAATGAAAGTTAAGAAGAATACCTGTCCTCAGTAGGCGTATTCTCGACTGAAGCATCAACGGGGCCCAAATTTAAAGCGTTCGGAGTTTTCGAAGCCGACTTCTTCGTTGAATCGTGAGACCCATTTAGAGCCGTGAGCTGTGTTATAGGTGAGACCATACTGAGTAAGTTGTTAGGTTTGGGTAAAGGAGTTTTGCAGGCTTGACTGCGCGAATCCGAACCGCAGCGATCTCGAGACTGAAAAAGTGGTATGGAGTCAGTTTCAAGATCTTCCGAGCCATTGCTAGCTTGCGTGACAAACATGTCCTCGTCAGTCTTATTGTTGGCTTGGGTACTGCCCGGAAGAAGCTTTGGTTTAGCATCGTTGCTTACACTCGATTTGGATTCGTTTGAATCTTCATCGAAGGGACGGATGATTCTCTTAAGTTTCTTTGGTTTGTCGTTCTGTAAACAATTTCAAATATGCTATGAATCAATACGTTAATATTATACGAATCATCAATTAGAAACTGGAACTTACGATTTCTTCTTTTTCTGATTCCTGCTCCTCTTCTTCTTCGTCCTCCGCTTCTTCATCTTCTTCTTCGTCCTCCTCGTTTTCATTACCACAGAAAACTGCAGCATTTTCATCCTCGCTTTCTTCAGCCTCTTCGTCACCGAATGCACATTTCGGCCTCCGACTTTCTTTCATAGGAATATCGTCTTCCTCCGGCTCGCTCTCTGTACTTACTTCGTCTTCCAATTCTTCTTCCTCGTCAGGGAGACCATCATAGAAATCTTCACCTTTGCATTTTGCTTCTTCCTCTTCTTCCTCCTTGTCATTTTCTTCCCGTTGCTTCCACTCCTCATTTCTTGCAGAGGCGATTTTACGCTTTAAGTCCTCCCTTAATTTCTGCAGCTTCTCGCCGGGCTTTCTATCTTTTTTGGGGTCATCCTCCATCATCGACTTTGTAAAGGGTAATACTTCTTCCACGATTGTGATATCGTTGCCAGTACCTTCAGTACGTATCGTTTTTACCTCGGAGATCTCGTTGACTTTGGGCCTATAAACAGCTGAGTGACGCGCAAATCTGTCCAGCAGCTGCGTGACACCTTCCTTCATTTGACCTGAACTTTCTGTGAAGTCAATGGTTGAACCTGGTGAAGCTCTAATCATGGGCTTGTTTTTCAAAGCGTTAGCTAAAATAATTTCTTTCACGCTTGGTTTCTTCACTACAGGTTCGTCAAGATCCTGTGGCAGAGCAAAATCTGCTCGTAGTATATCGCGATCTATGATCTCGTCATCATTGATGTCCTTGGATTCTGAGGCTAGTTTTAAGATTAGATCATCGGTATCTTTCTGTTCTTCCTTATTGCTAGATTCATTTTCTTTATTTTCAGTGATAATTTGATCGTTTGACAGTGCAATCAATGTTCTATTGGTTTTTGCGATTTCTTTATTACTTATATACGGCGTTTCTGATATCACTATACTTTCTTGATCTTTGTTTTGTTCTGAATAAATATGTTTGCTAGACTCGGATGATTTGTTTGCGTTATTGATATCATGTTCGGTTTCAGATAAGTTTAATACAATTTCTTCATTACTGTTTTCGAGAGTAGACTTATTCATTTTTTCGGTCGTCTTATCAATATTTTCTATATTTTCTGGTATTTTCGGACTTTCTTCGTCCTTTTCTTCTGATATATCTTTATCGTCTTCGTTTGTATCTACATCCATGTCCATTTCTTGACCTGTAAATAATTTTCGCGGAATACTAGCTTCCCTTATTCCAGATTTAACTTCCCTAGGTTTTTTCTCGAGAGCTGTTATTTCAGTATTAATACTCTCATCAGTATTGACGCGTTCTTGAAGTACTGGTGAATTTTCAGTTGGTCCATTCTCATCAATATCTTCTAAAAATAATTTTCTCGGTACTCCAAAATCTAAAGATCGCCGCTGAAGAATTGTCATTTTATCATGAGAATCTTGAATATGATCTTGTGTTAATTTTTGTGTATCAGCAATACCAACTGTAGTCACTATTTCATTTTTATTTGTATTCATATTGTCTTTCATAGCAGTACCAGCTTCATCCACTTCCATTGGTTCATCTTGTTCCTCTTCAGAGTCAGATGATTTGTAAAAAATTTCCGCTTCTTCTTCTTTTTCTTGTACCACTTTACTGCAAATTATAAATATTAACTTAAGATTACAACATTACAATATTTTTTTACAATAACGAACATCAAATAAAGAAGATACCTAATAACTTCAGGGAACATCTTAACTTTTTCAGCAAACGTTAAATTTTTAGGGATATCAGATGTAATCTTTTTCCTGTTCAGAAACTCTTGCAAAGTACGTTGCTTGGGCCTATGGTAAGGAAGAGATATTTCTGCTTCTCTCATTAATCTTTGTGTTTCACTGTGAATTTGTTGCATAGCAGCATCCTTGGATGCTCTTGCTGATCCCTACAAAATATTTGTAACATTTTATTTAATTTCTCATAGTCATTTTAAAATTATTAATAATCCATAATTCAAATTACCGCTCGCTTCTTCTCTAATTTCTTCTTTTCTTTTTTTGTTTTGCCAGCATCTTTTTCTTCACCTGAAGAAGCATTGCTCCCGTGCTCAGATCGATTGTCACTGCCACTTTCAGAATCTGAATCTATAATATTACTTATTTTATTTGATTTCTGAAAGAAAATAAATGTTAGTTTCAAGTGTATTATTACAATTATAAATATCACTGAGTAATTGATGAAAATATCTCACATTGAGCGAATTAGATTCTTTTTCTGTCTCATTATCACTTGCTCCGCTGTCAGTCTGTTTCTTTCTAGAACTCTTATCAGTTTTGACTGATTCTTCATCAGAATCACTGTCCACAAGTTTTTTTTTGTTTTTTATTTTTTGTTTCTTTCCAGGCTTGGACGATTTGGAACTTTTTGATCCATCTGAATCTGATCCACTCTGTTCTCTATTGGTTTTAAATCTTTGTGGTACTATAATATCATCCTCTGAATCTGAGTCTATAATGTTGAAATATTTTTTTGACTGACTTTGTTTACTATCACTCTCTTTTTCAGGTGTACTCTTCTTGCTATCACTTACTTTTTCAGGAGAACTGTTCTTACTAATTGATTGAAAACTAGATCTCGTATTGCTCTCATCATCAGATTTACCAGCCACAGGCTGACTGTTTTTAGTAGTTGATCTAGAATTTGAACTTACTATAGTAGAATTAGAATCATTGTCATCTGAATGAACATTTTGACTTCTTGTAAAATTGCTTTCGTTATTGCTCTGCTTTTCAGGTGAACTTCTCTTATTTGGGGACTTGAAACTAGATCTAGAATTGCTTTCATCGTCAGATTTATAAGTTGTGTGTTGGCTGCTTTTGATAGTTGAAGTAAAACTGGAGATCGATGACCGTGAATCCTCGTCTTCATTGTTAACTTTTTGACTTCTCTTTACAGTAGAGCTGTAGCTGGAATTACTGTTCTCGTTTGTATACCTACTAGATGCAGATTCACTCTTGTTGCTCACAGAACTACAACTAGACTTTGTTGTGCAACTGCTAGCTTTGCTTTCCTGAGAACATCTGCTGTCAAGTGAAAGATTATTTGGTTCTTGAGATAACTTATTTTCGTGCTGATCGGGCAAAATCTTTCCAGTTGAGGACTCCTTAATAGATTGTGAAGATTTTTCATCATTGCTATTAGTACACGTCAAAATGCCACTGTCATCATCAGTATTCTTCGACGGCAGAGCAACAAGTGCTTCAGTCACACTTTCCGAACGAGATTCACAAACGACATTTTCTGTCGAGATTTTTTCGATCTCTTCAGAGACAACTTGAACCGCAATAGTTGCCATTATCACTTTTACAAAATTGTTTGTCAAACTGTACTCATTGAAACGAAAAAAACGTTCATGATACTTAGGAGCATCTTCTCGCGCCTTATTTACACGTAGAACTGCGGCAAGGCGTGTTAATTCGCGCCAAATTCTGTACAATGTTACCAGATTCTAGGGGAATAAGAGGTGATATTTGGTGTCTTGTATAGGTTTGTTCGCTTCGTCGAATGTCCCTACAATCGCTAATATTTGATATTCAATTTTACAAATAAGATTTTTATCATCGAGTACGTTTATTAATTATTATTAATTATGCATTCATTCTGATAGTATTTTTTTATTTACTAATTTTATATATGCAATCTTTAATGTTTGTTACTACCTATTCATACAAAATTTCGAAATCCATTAACTTGTCTGATTGAAAACAGCCGAATAATAATAATTAATAAATGTATTATCCTTAAACTATAAATGTTGAAATAGACAAATAATACACCTACATTATTGTTTTATTGGCTATGCTGCATCACGGAAGAGCATGCGCGATCGCAGGATCGCAGCCAGATCGCAGCGTCGGTCAGTCCGCGGTGTGTTTGCGTATTATTTCATTGCTTTTGACGCCGTTTGCGGCCTTACGCGTTAGGTTATGTCAAAGTAAAACAACAGCGGACTAGACTAAATTTAATGAAAAGAAAACGTTTGTTATTGTATATATTTTATAAATAAATAGTAACAATTTTAAACTAAGATACCGGAAATCATATTTCAAAAATGACAAAAGGTAAGATTGATACATTTCTAGTCCTCTTTAGAAAAGTTAATGTTTAGTGGTTAGTGTTGACTATAAAATTTGAGATGTAATAATCATTAAAAAGGTGTTGAAATAAGCAAATTATTTAATTGTTTAGTACTTTTAGACGACAAAAAAGGCAATGATGCAAATGATACTGAAAAGAAGAGCTCACTTGATGCTGGTCCTGACCCAACAGCACCAATTACACGAAAAGGGGTCTTGACATCTTTTCTGACTGGTAAACCTATGGATATTCCAGAACAAGATATTGTAAGTATTCAATGAAATAGAGATTTCTATAATTTTATTTCCTAGGCAAGGTTATAATAATATTTATTTTTCAGCTTGGAAAATGCAGATTTGTATCTGAATTCGAAAAACTAAATCGTATTGGGGAAGGCACATATGGTATTGTATACAGAGCTAGAGATACAAAGAGTGACAAAGTTGTAGCATTAAAAAAGGTACGAATGGAACATGAAAAGGATGGTTTACCAGTTAGCGGTCTACGAGAGATAAGTGTCCTCTTATCGTGTAGGCATGAAAACATTGTTCACTTGAAAGAAGTAGTTGTAGGAAGAAGTTTGGAAAGCATATTTTTGGCAATGGAGTATTGCGAGCAAGACTTAGCTAGTTTACTTGACAATATGCAAGCTCCCTTCTCTGAAAGTCAAGTAAAATGCATTATGCTGCAAGTCCTCAAGGGACTTAGATATTTACACCACAATTTCGTAGTACACAGAGACTTGAAAGTTTCAAATCTGCTTATGACTGATAAAGGTTGTGTGAAAATAGCAGATTTTGGTCTTGCAAGATGGTTTGGTTTGCCATTAAAGCCAATGACTCCAAGAGTTGTAACCCTGTGGTACAGAGCACCTGAACTGCTCTTACAGGCTAAGACTCAAACTACTTCGGTAGATATGTGGGCAGCAGGTTGTATTTTAGGTAATTAATACATATTACTTATATTGATGCCAGAATTATGAATTTTTGTTTTTATTTCTATGTGTAACAACCACTTCTATTTTCAGGTGAACTTTTAGGACACAGACCTTTGCTACCTGGAAGGTCAGAGATTCAGCAATTAGAATTGATAGTTGATTTGCTGGGAACTCCTAGTGAAGCTATATGGCCTGAATTCAATGCATTACCTGCATTGCAGAATTTCACGCTGAAACAACAACCTTACAATAATTTGAAACAAAGATTTCCATGGTTGAGTGCAGCAGGCCTTAGATTACTCAATTTCTTATTCATGTATGATCCCAAAAAGAGAGCCACAGCCGAGGAATGTTTACAGAGTAGCTATTTCAAGGAAGCTCCCCTTCGTGAGTATTTCTAATTTCTAAGTGAATAATACGCATAACAAAAATTGACCTGTGTTAAAAATAAATGCTCTTTTTTACAGCTTGTGATCCAAAGTTGATGCCAACATTCCCTCAACATAGAAATATGAAAAAATCGGCAAAAGAGGTTCGTGAGCAAGAACCTGTTGTTTCTGACCAAACGAATAATCTACCAGCAATATCGGATCTCGTAAGTTCTGAATGAATAATTTACAACCATGTAGTTTTTTATTTGTTTATTTATTATTAACTTAGTTATTACAATATTTATTTATTTGGAGTAACAATAATTCAGCAGTCTTTATTTTTATTGTAAGTTTAGCCATCTAATATTTGTCCATTTTTTTTTTATCGTTTCAGCTTGGATCCCTAGTCAAAAAACGACGTGTGGAATGAATACTTCAATGATTGTTGTGTGCAAGAGGATTAGCCGTTAATTATGAATCACGAACCATAAGATTTTTTAAAACTTAATTGTAAACTCGATGTTTAAGACAGTTATTCACGTCAAATGGATAAACAATGAACAAGTTTTTGATGAATTCCGACTAAAAATTTAACGTCATTTCTGTATAAAAACAAGTGAGAAACTGAGAATGTTTCTCGCAACGACAAAAGAAAATACATGTGTAAATCTTATAAGCTTAGATGACTCGTTTCAATTTAGAACTTCTTTCCCGTCGCCTCGAAGCGCTTCTTGAATTCGCCCTTAGGATCATACTTCTTGACTAGTCGATCCCAGTCAGCAGGTCGCTTGTTCATCAAATGGGTGATCACCTTCTCGGCGGTCTCCTTTTGCTTCTGGTTGCATTTCTGGCAGCCGGTAGCCAGCGCGTCGGGGAGAGTTTCTGCAAAAAATAACATCATACTCGCTATAGTACACCGTTACAACTCAGCCATTCATCATCAGTCAGGTAAAATCACGTTTCCTAACGAACCGATCGCGTGACCTAAAAAAACAATCCCATACCCGGAGCCGATCGGTCAATCCCGAAATTTCAAAACACTCGATTATTTCGCGATAAACGCGCGCACGCGCTCCTGAAAATATAGGCATCACCGATTTTTCGCGTTCTGCTGCACGCGCGCGTTAGGCGACTCCGATTTAACGCATAATCGGCAAAAGATATATAACGGATATACGAGCTCGACGAGGCACTTACACGCGCACATGATCCCGAGAGAACGGGTTACTCAAGCGCAGACTCGGGTGCAAGTTGAACGTGAAAGTTCAAATTGTGGGCCTTACGCAACTGTGTGTGTGTGTGTCTGGCGTGCGTATGTGTGCGTATAGCGAACACGGCCGACGCGACAGAGAAAGTGTATTGAACTCTATACAGGAAGATTGTATTTTCTTGCGTTTCGCGTTATTTCCTTTTCGTCGATAGCTATAATCCGCGCAGGTGGCCTGCTGTTTGAATAATTTTGAAATGAGTATGCGACGCGTTTCGTGAAGTATAGTCGTGCAGAATATTATTATTCGGCGCGCACAGCAGTTGTCTGCACTCGTATATGTACGTGAGGCATTTCGAAGTACACATAATTATATCGGTACCGGTGAATGAAAGAGCCACGAATAGAATTCATAACTACGACCTCAACCAGCGAACGAAAAAATAATTTATAAATTTCGTTTTAATAACGAGCGGGAAACGTGATTAAACTCGACAAAATAGGCGCGCATATTTCATGCTCGCGTATTATTGCGTATCGAGAGATTTGTGTAATATCCTCTTAATGTCGAAAGCGATCGAGTAACGATAGCGAAACGCGCGGATGCGCAAATCAATAGAGTCGCGCGCGACGACTCGTTTATACCTATATATATTATACGTATAAAAGAAAGTCGGCGTTTTTACGAGCGCGTCGAGAAGCGCAACGGTATGATCAGCTGTAACTTTTTAAGCGCCGAATCACCGCGAAAGAAAGTTCGTATAGTTTCTCGGCTTTGAGAAAAGGGAGAAAGTAAGCTCGGATGTGCGCTTACTTTTAAGGTTTTTTTTTTTTTTTATTGTCAAGAGAAATTCAAAAGGTTTGAATATAGCGATCATTTTAAACTAAAAAACGTATTATAAATTCATCGATATATTTGAATTTTGTTCCTATCTATTAGATTATGAAAAAATCACAAAAGCAATAATCGATAAAACAGTAGCACAGAAAAAGAAAAAAAAATCTACTCACTTTTCAGTTCGCGGCCCTCAGCAGTGCAGGATCCCTCATCGAGCATGCACTTGATGTAGTTACCAAGCACACGTCCGTTCTGGAGAATCCTATCGACATCGACACCGTCGTACCTACTGGTGTACTCGGCAGCGTTGACAGCCAGCAGCAAAGCTGCACAGCACAGGACAAACGCGCAGACCTTCATCTTCTCAAAGTATTATATTAAATGTAGAGAGAGGGACTTTATGAAACAGACACGACCGAGAACGTGGAGCTCGAGCGAGTGACCGGAACGGCGGTGACCGGCTGCGTTATATAGCCGACCGGTTGGAGGGGCTCGTATGAAGCGTCTCTCACTCGCGGCGGGAAGAGTATAATACATGTCTCTCGGAAGAAATACTCCATCGCGCTCTTGGAAAAACCAGATATCGTCGGCGAATCGCGCGTTGCATAATTTCGTTGTCGGCCCCCTTTTGGGGTCCGGGTCTGTTTCTTTTTCTTTTATATAGGGGAGAGGATTAACGATTTTTTCCAGACCATGCGGTTTCGGGAGTAACGGATGCGTGCAGCTCGATTTGTTTTTTGCCATGGATATACGTGGCTTTTTTGTTAACGGAAGCTACTTAACGGGTGAAGGAACTATGGGCGGTGGGAATTTTGTTTTTGTTTTATAACGATGTGATTATCGGTCTGTGTGGAGATTAGTTCACTGGGAGGTTCTTCTAATGATCGGGTAATCTGAATGAGAAACGTGTAATTTAGCCTGTCAGTTTGTTTGACGGATTTTTGAAGTCATTGGCGAAGAACCTACGATTGCTCGTGAATCAAATGAAATCACTCTGTTGATGTTATGCTACTGATTTTTTACTACAAAACTTTTCTAGTAACGTTAATTTCTTTGTAACATTATTTCATTCTATCAAATCCAAGCAGATTACACTTTCGTTATATTTTACATAAGAAAGGTTTTCGAACCGGTATAGAGAAAAAGTGGAGAAGCAACTTGCGCGCACGTTTGAAAACTCGTTCCTTAAAATCGAAATGCGCAAGAAGAAATTGAAGATTTATAATACACACACGTATATGCGTACAATACAACATTTACCTCGTGTCGCGAAGGTATACATATATACACACACGGGCGTGTATAATATCAAGCTTACATAAGCGAACTTTCTATTTAATAACAACAACACCGCGCGATTATCAACAATATATATTTATACAACGTCCTTATACACGAATTTCTCTCCAACTAACAACCAACTTTTCAACTTGAACATTCATATATCAGCTTCCCCGCATCTCATTTTTGAAACAGCGTGTCGTGTCGTCTCGAAAATCTGTTTACAAAATAGGCAATAGACGCCAAACGTGCTTAAAATTACAGGCGGCCGACCCATAGAATCGAGACCCTGAAAAGTGGACTCATCTCCATACACACAGACGCACTTACCTACATATAACATCTCTCGTGTAAACTCGTTGAGCAAAGCCCGTGTGGCACATAATGGGATTTCTGCACGAGTCCACGAACAGTATGACGACAGCATTTGTGTACCATTGGACGTGATAATTATATGCATATAACCCTCGGGATATCTCCGATTTTTCTTTTGCCGCGATATATAAGCTAATATACATTTGTTTCGGCGAATTCATTCGTGTATTTTCTTGCGTCGCACGTATGTATATGCGATAACGAAGAAGCATCGTCCGACTATATTAACCGACGTCTATTCGCTTTCGACTGTAATAGTTCTGTGGCTTTATGGTAATCATTTTTCGGAAAATAAAAGTGGCTGCGGTGTTTTTTTTTTCCTTTGCTCCATTAATTTTGCGACGAAAGTCGTTTACCACTCGGGTCATTAAAGGGAAGTAAAACTCGTAATATATAATAGGTACTCGCACAAACTGCACAGATATCACGTAAAAATCGGCGCGTGTTATAATTGAGTAAATTTTAGGCTGTCAAAATGTATTCCTGATGTGTACCTATATAAATATAAAAGCGAAGGTCGTCAGCCTCGCGAAAAGATATATACTTCGCTCATTTTCATTTTCTCCCGCGTACGCATGTATATATAGATATATTTATAGAGCAGGCTTGTTTTGGTGCATATAACATGCGCGGTATTCTCTTCGGAAAGGCTTATACGCGCTTTGAATTAAACATTTTTGCTCGGGTGGACGGGTGAGCCATCGCGTACTCTAACGAGAAAACGTGATGCGCTCATCCCCATTTTTGCGAGTTGTTTATAGACCTTCGCAAAACTGTTCGACCGAAAATACTCATGCATAAACGTTTTTGCTCGTTTCCAATCGTATCGAATATATCTGTATACGATGCTGTTAAAAACGTTACAAGATTATATGCAAAAAAAAAGAAAGGAAAGTGAAAAAGCTAATCGAGTCATTTTTTTGTTCAACTGCGTTGGGGAAAAAAATTGATCAACTTTTCCGATTCATCGAACCGTCTCTTAATTGTGATTGTTTTCACTAAAGTCATCCACACATACACACAGCACATATAGATATATACACAATGAGTGAAACCGAAAAAAGACAATGGACCAATTATAGCGCGCGATCGAGACGAGTGATTTCGGAACGGATCTCGTCGAGAAATCGACCGCTGCACGTGTACCGTTTGTTCGTATAATTACACTTGCTTGTATATCCGCCTCTCGATTTCGTGCAGGTACATATGTACATATACATAAAGATCTGGCGTATATATAGTGACGAAACTCGCTTCGGAACAAACGGAGAAAGCGTTTTGAAGGAGTTGTGTATAAGGTGATCTCGTCTTCGTGATATGGAACAGTCTGAATTATGGATATACGTGTTTCACACGTTAAATGTCGCTGAGATGGATGAAGCGCGATGAGGCGATAGTAAATTTTATCATCATAACAATATTTTTAAGATTCAATTGTAACCGCATCTGGATAATAATCATTCGTGTATATTCTTGACCCCACGAAAAAAAAAACGATAATCGGCACGTCGAGAACAAAAGCAGGTCAACAGGTTTTTCAATTTTCAAAAGCCCTGATGACTTCACATATAGGTATATACAGCTCACGTGTGTATTTGTGCTTTCTCGAGCTGTCTTCGAGTTTCCAATATGTGTTTACCACAGCCAGCGTGCCAAGGACACGGTTTGATTCGCGAAAATCAGCGTTGAAATTTACGCGTGAATACTTGTCGGACTTGAATTTTCAGGTTTCACGCGTGTCAATCTCTTGTATGTACACTGCACACTTGTGCTCTCGATGCGGTTTTCGGTTAAAATACTTTTATTGTAGCACTGTTTCGAGGTGCATTATTTCGTATTCTTTTTTTTTTTTTATCAAAGATTTTCAAAGGGAAAACACGGGTAAACAAGGACAGTTATTATAATAGCTTATACATTGCAATTGTCATTCAATATGTGATTTATTTATAATTCATGCTTACACGAGTAATTATTTTACTATATATTTCATATCGTCGATATTAAATCAAATTCAAAAACAAATTAAGTGGACTTGGAAAGACGTGTATATCACAAAGTTAAATTGTCAATTTCTTGTTCTACGCAAGACTCACGAGTCGAACAATAATAAATTATTATATATAAGAATCTTTGAATGCAGCTTCAATAACACAGTTAAATAATTAGACACTCTATATAATTATACTCTATTATATTTCGTCAAACGCATAATGCATGCATAAATATATCTCTATCATCCTGTCAAAGTGATGAATCTCGTAAATTATACTCTATCATTAGATATCCACACAAAACAAAATACTTATCAAATTCAAATAAAGAGAAAAATCATAATAGAAAGTCATATAGATCTAAGAATAAAGTAACAACACGTCATACACACACATACAACAGAAATAAGACATCTTGCGATCATCTCGTCATCTCACAATAGCCTCGCGTGTCGTCCTGCGCTATCATAATAATATACATCAACGATCGGAAAGCACAGCTCGTCCTCGCAAAAGTCCGTTTAAACACGTATACATAGAATAACAATACTCGTGGCGCAGAACGAACAGGCGCTTTCTCCGCGCTGAGTGTGTCTTGCCTTTTCCTTATCATTATTATTGTTATATTCCTAGACGACTGGTCTAGAAGGCGGCTCTGGGCTTGCCGTACATCTGCTGAATCGAACGCCACTCATTCGGGTAGTTCTGTCGCATGAAAGCCATCAGCTTTTTGGCGTTGTTAGCTTGCTGCGGTGTGCACCTACCACAGCCGTTGTACAAGGCTTCCGGCAACAGTCCTGCAAGGAAAAAACGATTTTTTTGTTATAGTTTATAGTTTATAATTGCACGAGAGCAATCACGGTGTACATTGGGTAAAACCCACGCGAGACCTTTAATTTGTAGGCAAGTGCATTGACCCGTCGTGTGTGTGTTGTGTCTATTATAACCCGCTTGCACGTGAAAGTCGAGAAAAACCCAACGAGCGCGAGAGTGACACACGCTGTATAGCGTGTATATATACCGAAACCGCGCGAGGACAGCGCAGTGCATATGCAGTGTGTATACGTAAAGTAGATGCAGCGGTATATCTATATAAGAGATATGCATCTACTGACACACATTTTCAACTCGTTTTTTTTTTATCTGTCGAATTTTGGGGATCGACGATTGGAAAATCTGTTGATTTATACGACTAAGTGCGGATGAGATCTAAATAAATTTTATACGCCTACCTAGTCTCAAAGTATCCAGTCGGAACAATAATAAAGGTTACGATGTTTCTAATAGTATACGTATCACACGCATGAAAGGGACGCCTTATTCATCATTTCGTTATTCGCGAATATACTTATTACATACGCGAGTTAAACATATGCCATCGTATACTTTTATCAATTACTCACGACCCACTTTCATATGCGTATAGGTATTCATCTTTTCTTAATACACTCGAGTTACAATTTTATCGACTAATATAGACTTTCGTCTATACAGACACCGAAACTCGATAAATTAAAAAACAAGTTCAAAACCGGGTGATTTGAAAAATTCTCGTTTTCTCGATTTTTTTCTCTTTATACCTATGAGTAGAGTCGTGTTCGTGATTGGCAGTAGAGTACACCGATCAGCGATAAAGGAAAATTTCACTTTTCGCTGATAACGTACACTACACTGAGTCACGATATAATAGCGGCCGCTTAATTGTCCGAAACATAGCGAAAGATTAGTTAACGAAATAATGCTGCCACAATCACGAACACGATTTTTCATCGGGCGTTACATGAAAACAAATTAAGGAAAGAAGAATTTTTCAAAATTACTCGTTAGACTGTACGTTTTTCAAGCACGTCGAGGTGATAAGAAATAGCGCGTCTATTGTTATGTTATACTATTTAAAATGTATTTCAATAATCGAGATGATAAGTTGTCTGAATAGTTACAATGGAAAGATAAAAATGAACAGAGTTTCGAGTTCTCCACGATTTTTCTCAAAGCAAAGAATTTAAAAAATTGTTTCTTCAATCAATAGTTATGCCTTTCAGTCTTTATGTTCAAATACGAAAAAAAATTAGAAGAACATCAAAACTATACCGCGATTGATGAACATTTGAAAAATATCTACGTACGTTCCGCATAATACCGAGATAATATTGCTTCGTTTGTTTCCCTGACCTTGTAAATCGGTTGTCTCTTCTTCTACATTGTCTCGTGTCATACGAACCATAACACACTCGTAATAGCTACGAAAATTAAAATCCGACGCATAGAAAACTCGATTATATCACTTGAAGAGGAAATTAAAATTTGTTCAACCTGGCTGTCAATTAAGGGGGTCCGAAAGTCAATTCAAATCTAGATTTCGCGCCACAAAATAGCAGACGACCAATTAACTAATTTTGCTTATAACAAACAATAAAAGTGAAATTATGAAAAACTAGGACATTACTGCCCTCCGTTATGTAATTATCTACCATTTTACAAAGTTTGACACTTATAAATAAATATCTCGCCGAATGGCATTCGAATAATGTCTCAAAATCATATAATTCGAATGCCATTCGGCGAGATATTTATTTATAAGTGTCAAACTTTGTAAAATGGTAGATAATTACATAACGGAGGGCAGTAATGTCCTAGTTTTTCATAATTTCACTTTTATTGTTTGTTATAAGCAAATTAGTTAGTTTTGTCGTCTGCTATTTTGTGGCGCGAAATGTAGATTTGAATTGACTTTCGGACCCCCTTAATTAGTCTCTGGGTAAACAAAGCGCGATTTCACAATAACTGAACCGACGTCGAAATTTTGATACGATACACCGAGCAGAAAAAGATTGAAAACTTACCCTTGATCTGCTTGCCGATGATATCGCAAGGGTTGCGATTCAGCACACATCCGATCTCCCTGTTGACCAGTTCCCTGTTCTGCAGCAGCAGCGTGATGTCCTGTGCCATAGTAGAAGCTGCCAGGCACATCAGCAGGCAGACGACGGTAAGGTTTCTTACAGCCATTGTGATGATAATGTTCTTCTCTCTTTACCACTTTGAGAATGTGATAGAGTAGTGTGCTGTAGGTCGTCTTGGCCTGAGAAGAACTGAACTACGGACCTTGCGTCCTAGGTTTTAAAGGCACAAGCTCCTCCCTCCTTTCGAATGCTCCCTCTAGCGGAAACATTAGGACAGAGGATATGTATACGCATGCGTCGTCGAGTGACAGCTATGCGATGGAAGCGTTATGTTACTGATGCCGGAAAAAATCTCCACCCCGAATTCCCGTCGAGTAAGCGCGTATAGGGCCGTCTTAATTGGCCCGAGTAAGCGGAAAGTATATTTATGATACTATAACCATTTATACGTGTACTCCTTTGTATGTCTGCGCGCTTGTTTTCTGTCCGACGACAGAAAGCGCAGGTAAGGTATATTATGCGCGTGTGACGCGGCTGTCACAGTATACCCTAAACGTGTATAATGACCGACGACGATTGGGCAGTCGCGGCGGTAATTATATGCGATTGTACAGCCGCGACTATATAACGGAGCTGATGGAGATTCGAATTCCGGGAAAACGAATTTTCTCTCGCACCGCGAGAGAGGGAATGGCACTTGGGATTTTTTTTAATTGACTCACTGCTGCAGCTCTCGGACTTCTTTTCAACTTGATGTTCGATGAAACCGTTGCTAGCGCGTAAATTTCCGTCGTTTCGACTGCACGCTTGTATTCAGCCTTTTGATCGGGCGTTGTTGTAGAATTGATTATCGATAGGATACGATATTGTTGTAACGCTGGCGTTACTGTGGGTATGATTAACCGTTTTCTCGTGCTGATGAGGCTTGAGAATACGTACGTGCTGTTGGTCACGATTTCGATAAGCGTAGTTATCCTATAATTAGGATAATTACAAACTTAAGTAATGTGTGCATTGTAACGTCTTACAAATGCCATCGATTTTCTAAAATATCTATAGAAATACTACATAAGAAGAAAATAGAAGAGTTATACTTGACGTATTTCTAGGTTTTTGTATTAATTTTTATGTAAATATATTAAAAAATTGATGGTACTATAATCCAACTGGTCTTGTGCCACGGTCTCGTCCTATACTCATAGATGTTAATAACGAGAATTTGTCTTATATACTGCTCGCGTAGCAAGAATTTTCATCGTAAATGTAACATTGTGATTTGCTTCGCGCTCTCGCGTTTTGTAGGTATATAATTAAGGCACGACCGAGGGCACAACCGCACGGTGCTTTACTGCTATATGAGTTCTGGTACCAAATTGCTTAAGTGACAGACTCACATGCCTTATACATATAAGGGCTAAAATATATATCAATTCTAAACTTTTCGGACCAGTTGGAGTGTATCGTATTATTGAATTATATATGTATGAGAAAATCGTTTCTAGGGTTGTTATTGGTGTAAAAGTTTTTGGAAGAAGCGTTTGTCATACACGGTAAAAAGTTGTGTTGAAAATATCTACAACTTTTATATACTTAACATTTTTATGTAAAAAGTCTCAAAGTTTTATGGTTAATAACCGATTTTTTTCACTGTAAAAAACGATTTTGGACTATTTTCATGATTCGAGTCTTGACCATTGTTCATCTTGTCTTGGTCTTGTTGGATTCTTGTCATCAAAAATAATTGCCTTGGTATTGTCTCGAAAATATTAGTCTTGTCACTAATCGTTATGGGAGCTACTTATACTCGTAAATTTCTTAGAATGTGGAACTAGCATAAAAGAATCTATAAGTTCCCATCATGCTGATCATCGAAAAATAATTTACACATTGTTTTATTTTTTTATTATCATCAATAACGATATAAAAGATTGGAAAGGTTGAAAAGCAAATGAAGCCTGCGATTGATAAAAAATAAAAATTATGATTTTTGGCCTTTGAAGATATGTTGTACCTGGTATACAAGACACACTAAAATTGTTAAATGTTTTTTACAGTATGGTTGAGTGTATGAATACTGTAATTCTAATTTTTAAAACAATTGTAGATATATTTAACTTATAAAATCTTAGGGGTATATCCTCTTAAGTAATAATTAACAACTTAAACTTAAAAAGAAAAAAAACGGTGTAAAGTTGTCGAATGATGAAAAAATCGTTGCCTGCACTGATAATAAATGTACGGTTGAGTCAGAAAGAGTCCGGGGTGTTCTAAAAATAGCTTATCATAAATCGATATTTAAAAAAATATCTGCATCGAAAAAATATTTCAAGACCAAGAATCTTGTAATATCTTGATGAGTTACCCTTGTCTCGGGATCTTGTTCTTGAAGAGCTCGTCTTGTTCTTGTGTCTCGCTAAATCAAACATTGATCTCGTCTTTGGTATTGTCTTGATTTTCGAGACAATACAAGACAAGATCGATATTTGTCTTGAGTCTTGCAGAAGCCCTAACAATAACTACATTTGTTATAAAAATAAAAATTAAGGATTTTCGCATGTGTCGTCGGAGCCGACAGCTGTGTTCGTCCTTACGGGACCGTTTATTTTATGTCGGCTAGACGACACGTCTTGTGGGCGATGTTATTACTGCCGATGTTAAAAATGCACACCACGTCGGGTGAGCGCACAGAACCGTCTTAATTGGGCCGAGTAAGCAAAAATCATTTATGGCGGCACATTCCGGGGATCTATCTGTGATTGTTTTCTGCCTGGCGACAGAAAGCATATATGCATCACCACACTATCCCCCTTGACAGTGAAAAATCCACACCCCGACGGACGATCGCGCAGAGACGTCTTAAAAATTGGACCGGGTAAGCGCAAACCATTATTATGACGGCGCACTCTGGGGGTATGTCTTGCATGTCTGTGCTTATTTTCTGTCTGGCGACAGAAAGCGCAGGTATAAGCGCAGGGAGATAAGGATTATGCGTGTGTGTGTATATACGTGCAGGTAAGCGCGCGTGTGATGTCCGAGCAGCGTTGTGCCAGTACGAGAGCCCGCGACAGAAATATTTGACTCGTTTATCATTGCAAAAGTGAATCTCTTTTCCAAAGATAAAATATCTCACTGACATTAAAAATAATATAATATATAATAATATAAAAAATGCTTGGCCTGGCGAAAATTCAGCGGTACAACGCTTTGCGCGGGCCTGTTATAATAATTTGATTTTTGGCTAAAACTATATTGTTTCCGATTTTCTAGCGGAGCTATATCTACCGTGTTTGTGCTCTGCCAGCCTTGGATTATTTTCATTCTTTAGTTTTTAAACATTCGAATAACAAAAGGATATTTTTAAAAAAATTGGCCAAAATTTTATGTCAACGTGTATAATGACCGACGACGATTGGGCAGTCGCGGCGGTAATTATGCGATTGTGTGGCCGACTATATAACGGAGCTGATGGAGACTCCGATTCCGGGAAAACGAATTTTTCTCTCGCGCCGAGAGAGAGAGAGAGAGAGAGAGAGAGAGAGAGAGAGAGAGAATGGTACTTGGGATTTTTTTTAATTGGCTCACTGCTGCAGCTCTCGGACTTCATTTCGACTTGATGTTCGACGAAGTCGTTGCCGGCGCGTAAATTACCGTCGTTCCGGATGCACGCGTATATCCAGCTTTTTGATTGGGCGTTGTTAGAATTGATTATCGATAGGATACGGTATTACTATAACAGCTGTCGTTATTCCTGTGGGCATGATTAACCGTTTTCTCGTGTTGATGAAGCTTTGTCATAAGCGCAGGGAGTCCCATAGTCAATTCAAATTCAGATTTCGCACCACAAAATAGCAGACGACAAAAGTAACTAATTTACTTAATTAATATATACAAATAAAAAAAAAAAAAAAAAAATTACGATGAACCACGACCTAGTTGCCCTCCGTGATGTAATTATCCATCATTTTACAAAGTTTGAAATTTATATGTCAATATCTGACGTACAAATAAAATTTGAAGAATGTCTTAAAAACACGTAATTACATTATACACGAACCGTTACATTTGCCTTGTTGAACCCTATAGCTCTCATAAGAACAATGTAATACAATTTCTTCCCTATTTATTCGGGATGGTATGCGATGGGTGGCGTCATAAAATACATGTAAAATTAAATGGGGTGGTCAGTATTAGAACTAAAATAAGTATCCTTTAACATGGAACGTATAATAACACCTCGAATAACATTTTCTTATTTTCTTTTATCACCACGCGTGTATTTTGAATGGGCAAACGTGGCGCTAGTGTGCCTTCGATATAGAGTATTCGCGATGTCCCGTTCCCGCCAATTATATTCTTAGGTATATATAGGTATATAAGGTACCGCGCAATAGTCGCGCTCGCGAGCTGTCAAAACAAAGAGAGAAAATATACTTATAGATAGAAAGACAATGTAGATCCGATAAAACGAATGGGATTTTTGATATGAGTGTGTATTATTGTAAAATTTCGATTTTTATTGATGGATCGCGCTACGAGATAAAATTCTATAAATTTGAGCGAATTTTCGCGTTTCAAATGCTAGACATAACCTCTTACCTATTTTATGGCTACGCATTCTATTTTTTCTATATGTGCCTATACATTTTGAAATATGATATGACGACAATAAAACTAAAATTTAATCTTTGACAAGCTTGCTTTAACGATCTTTGTTTCGACATCTATACATCATACAATTCAATCAGGATTTATCTGTCTCTAGGAAAGAAATTATTTCTGCACAAGATTTGCGTTAAACTAAAACTACAACAATGGCCGAGTCAACAGAAAAGAACAGTGTCTCTTTCTCCTTTAACCTGGATTTAGATTCCGTGGTCAGCGATGCTTCATTAGATTCGGATGCAACTGATGGGCTTCAAATTGATGTTGCGGAAGTAGATGATTTCAATAACACCAATACAACTAAATTAAGAAGACAAGTGACTGTCAATGAAACTTCTTTTTTGAATGAAATGGAAGAGGAGATTGAGCGGCAATTGGATGCAAAGGCAGCTAAATCTAACTTGACTGCTACCAATGTAAAAAATATTTTGAAACATGTTATATCACATGAACATGTTAGAGCAATGGTCAATAAAAGACTGACAAAAGGAGATGATGATATTGTTTATGAACCTAAATTAACAAGGGCTAAAGCCAAGTAAGTATGTCTCTTCTTTTGTTTAAAGTTTTCAATTTTTTTATATATTTTGTTTACCTTTGAAACAGAGAACTAGCTTTGGCTCAACCCGATATTCCTTGGCCTATGACACCAGTGAAGACCACAACTTCTGAGGTTCAAGTGCTTATACAAGAAGAGCTTCCTGAAGATTCCTCTGATGAAGAATACCAACCTGATCAAGATCCACCAAGCGATGACGATAAAGAGGTGGATAACTCTGTAGGAAGCGACATGGATTCTCAGCCAAGAACACCTGCAACCCCCTGTGAATTATCTGCTTCAATGGAAAGAGCAATTACATCTGATGTCCAATATGATCAAGATGGAATTTTTAAAGTACCACAAAAGTAAGTAGATCTATTTTGATTTTCAAGTCCCCATATTTATAAGCATATTACATGGTTTTGTAGTGTTCCACATGTTCTTACTGAAGAAGAAAGCATAGGCCACAGAACTCGATCAAAACTGTGTCTTAGTGAAACACCTTTAGAACAAATAGAACAAGCATTTATTCCACCAGATATCACAACAGACATGTATGACTGGGAACCAGCAGACGAGTATATCAACTTTTTGAAAGAATTGTATACGCAACCTATTCCAAAAGAAATAAATATTGATGATGATCCTGAAGCAGATCCAGAGTATAATATTTTGGAAGACGAAGAAGTAGAATTATGTATGAATACTGTTATAATTCATGTAAACTCTTCTTAGCGAAATCTCGTAATATGTAATTATTTATATTCTATGCAGTGGATAAAGAAGAAGAACTCAGAGAAGACAAAGCAGTCAAAATATCAAAGAAAGAATTGAAGACTTTGAAGGCAGAGCTTAACGAATTTGCAGACCAGTATACAAAAAAACATGAGCAAGAACAACAACAACTATTACAACAACAGCTACAACAGCAGCAGCAACAACATAAAATATCAAAAAAGAAAAAAAGTCCCAATTCTTCGTTTGTATCAATGGATGCTTCTCCTGTAAAGGTAAAAAAACTCAGAGCTATTTTACTTTAAAAATAATTATTGGAAATTGTTATCTACAAATATAAGAAAAACCACGATGTAAATATCATGTAAAGCACTTGTAAATTTACTGTTTATATCTCTGTGAAGCGAAATAAGCTTGTATATGTCTTATTCTTATATAAGTTTAAATGCTTCATTAAAAAAAAAGAAAAAAAAATTATTGGAAATTCTTCTAATGAATTCGTATTATTAAAGGGAAATCCAATGGTGGAATTATTGCCTGTGTTAGCTGAACCAGAACTTCCAGAAGTTGTTAATCCACAACAACGTTATTTAATATCAGTTCAGCTTTCTCAACATGTGCAACTAATGGCGCAACAATTTTTGATGACTTATAAACATCCAACTCTGCATAAACATTCTCAAATTTCTAAAAATAATTTAGGCAGTTTAAGGTATTTACAAAAATCGTCCAATGAAAAAATATGTAATATATTTTAATGTTTATTGATAATGTATATTGCAAAAAATATTCTTTTGTTTACAGTACTTTAGGTGCACATAGTGGTTCAGAATTTATAGCTCAGAATCTCGCAGATGCAATACAGTTAGTTTCTGATTGGGAATCAAAATTTACTGATGAAGCATTTTCAGAGGAATATGCTGAATTTTTACATGCAGAAATAGAACAAGAGAAAATCTTTT
Organism: Pteromalus puparum; assembly: GCA_012977825.3. Taxonomy (NCBI): domain Eukaryota; kingdom Metazoa; phylum Arthropoda; class Insecta; order Hymenoptera; family Pteromalidae; genus Pteromalus; species Pteromalus puparum. Next base: position 57,083,791 of record CM053172.1, on the reverse strand, counting down.
TTCGGACAAAAAGAAAATATAAAAACAAGTTTCACCCTGAATTAATTAAGTTGATGATTCATAGTAAAGCACTTATGCATCCCCAATTGCTTCCAACAATTTACCCTAATTCTACATCAATACACGATAAGCTCAAATATTTATCATCAGAAGAACAGTACCAGAAATTTTATTTAATTTTATGTTATTTAGTAAATTTATATTTTATTTTACTAAAGTTTGTTTCTTTCGTTAAATAGTCTCATAGCTATTGGATTGGAACAGTTCATTCCATACATCAAGTCGTTAAATAAGCGATTTAATAAAGACTACCATATATTTGCCGATGCTGTGAAAGAAATACAAAAATATATGCTACCAACAAAAGACGTTAACGGAATGATAATGCATATAAAAAAACGCAAAATAGCTAAAATAAACAACCCCATAAAGGTGTGTATACAGCAAAAATAATGTATTTAATAACTACACGATGAACATTTGAAGAAAATTTGTATTTTTTTAATTCTAGAATTATTATTTAACTGGCTCAGCTCCAAAAACAGAACACTGCGTTTTAAGTAAATACGACCTTAGAGCACCGATGGATCAATCTATAATTTTTTTACCTCCATTTTGGAAAAATATAATTGACAATGTAAGTCTGTACAAATTAAACATAGTAGTTCTGTAAGCACTAACATTCTTTAATTCTATAACGGGATGTACGTTATTCTTCAGATACGGTGTGGCACACTCGAGGAGTTTTTATGTTTCACGAAGACAAATAAGATAGACTACGATGACGAATTTCTTCCAGTATCCCACGATGAGATCATAATACATAAAGATCACGAATTGAGAAATCCGATAGTCAACGTGATGAGAAATATGCCTTCGTTAATGACACCCCAAAAAGCAGATACTAGCACATCGTCTTCAAAAAGTGTCAGTCCTGCCAGTAGTTCGAAGCCCAAAATAACGCAGTCGAGGGTAAACGAGGCTGAATCCGATGCAGAGTCTGCTGAGAGTATAAGGACTTGCGAAACGGACGAAGAGGAGTCAAGGCCAACTCGATTGAGGATGACTACACCTCGTCTGGCGAAAATCAAGAGTGCTCAGAACATGAAACTTATGGCCCAGAATTGGTCAGCAAAGGTTCCCACGTCGAGTACCATCAATGAGAACAAAGACTATTCCGACAAGAATGACCACGACGCATCTTCATTCAGCAAAGGGGTAAGCTTCTATAGGTATTATAAAAATAGAAAAGTATGCGATAATAATACACTAATCATGATTTTTTATATGCAAGGATAATGAAGACGAAATAGCTGAACTTATGCTTGCTAGCACGACAATAAAGAAGAATACTGCAAGTCGAAAAAAGACAAAGCAGGCTAGAGAGTTAGAAAATTTAAAACGATTGTTAGAGGCTGAAAAAAATATTAATGAATGCGATAGAGCTACGAGTATGTTGAATCTTGTTTAATTCATATATTCACTCATATTAGTATTTTTTTTCCTTAAAATAATTACTTTTCAGAATTTGCTGCTTCATTTATTCAAAAGATCAGCATGAAAGTGGAATCAAAAGACTCAGAGCTATATAGGACTGTATTTAAGTTATTTTTGGACTACAGTGAAAAGATAGAAAATCTAGATCAGAATAGTGGCAGCGATTATTTTCTAAATGTAAATGCATCACTTCCTGATAGTAAAAATCTGCAAGCCTTAGAAAAAAAGGATATTAATAGAGATAAACTTGCAGTTGAACTTTATAAAGAAGTCAATGAAAAACTCCACGAATATCCGGATCTACTCTCGGATTTTTTATTATTTTTGACACCTCATCAGGCGGCACTAATAGACAAATCCGTAGAGCATACTCATTTACTGAAAATGCGCGAATTCGTTCAAGTAACCGAAATGTATTTTGCAAAACAACCTTCTCGTATAGGAAAAGTTATGCAAGCTATGACTCAAATATCCTCGGATCCTTTTGTAACGATCGAAACGGCACAGGTTATAATGGGCGCTGCTCTCAAAGGACATCCATTAATTATGGATCTGTTTTTGCAAATTCTTCCTACCGGAAAACCTCCTGAAAGGTACCTTCTACTTTTCAATCTTTTCATCATCCAAAATTAACAATGTATTGTTTTATAATTAAATTGCTTTTTACGATTAGTTTGTTTGCTGCTCACATGTTCGAGAATCTTTTGTGTCCAGTTGGGCCACATGACAAAAACAAGGCCTACGATGCGGATGCCCCAGAATTTTATGAAAACATTGAGCTACCAGTATCAACGCCTCAAGAAGACCCTTACGGAGGCGATAGTTGCAAGTGTGATTGTCACAATCTTGCTGATGATTTGAAAGCCAAAGGAACTAACGAGCATTGCGCATCTTGTGGAACAAGGGTAATGATAATATTAAAAAACTTCTTTTAACATCTACTTGCAATTATAAATGCGTATATATTTTAGTTTTTGAACGGAAGGATATATCTACAAACTTCCGAAGGTTTGAGGCCGGCGAAAATTACGTTTCCTGGGGCAGACGATGAAAAGCTCGAGAATATTTCGCGAGTATCGTTAAAAACAACTGAAAGATTTGTTCCATGCCCACCGCCGAGGAAGCGTCGAAAATCTTCTAAAAGAGATTCAATATCTGAAGAATCCAACGTTAAACCTTGTTCGTCCAAAGGATCGCCTACGAAAGATAGTTTGGAAGAAAGCGATAAACCGTCGGCAAAGTCTAATAAAAAGGGCATAAAATCACCGTCAAAATCTCTAGATTCTAAGAAATCGGTCAAATCTACTTCTGTAAAAAGTAAGCGAGAGAAAAGGACTGATAAAAAAGATATCAAATTTGAACCAAAGACTGATGACGATCAAAACGAATTTGGTTCTAATACTGATCATACAGAATTTGAAGAAGGTATTGGCTGTAATACTACTAATGATGAATATGTGGATTTGTGTAAGTATAAAATATTTTAATTGAATCCCACGAAAATTAAAATTTGATTTATCTGTCATACTATTATCATATTTATTATATAGTTGGTAGTAAACTCTGTGAAATAAGTACCGATAGTCACGAAGATGATGCATTGACAAGTCCGGAGAAACTGAACATCTCTTCCACAAGTGTAGAAAAATTAGATAATTCTAGTGATTCTGATAGCAGTGCAAATTTGGAAACTAAGCTGTCTGCGATTGATACACCTTGGACAATGCAAGAAGATAAAATACTCTTAGAGAATGTACAAAAAGAATACTCGGAAAAAACTTTTAGCTTAATCAGTTCGTCATTGAAAAATCGATCTGTTGATCAGGTAAATATGGATGTTTATTCAAATTTAAAACTATATTTGATTTACATTCTTTTTAAACTAAATTTATTTATATTTTATAGGTGAAGGAACGATGCGAATATTTACTGTCTCTGATAGAAAAAATGGCATAACGTTAACATTGTTCTTTTTGTACATGATGTTTTTGTATAAAGTTTGTTTTTATAGAAAGTGTAAATAGTTTACAATAAAAAATTGAAGTACTGTAAATTTACATTTTTTATTTCAATTTATTCAATAATGGCTTTTAAACTTTAACGATGCTTCTTTTCCACAAGTTTTTTACCATTTTATTTTAGCAGAATGCAAATTTACTGGTTCACCACTCTAATGAAATTTTATTATGTACATTAAATTTACGTGTACTTAAATATAAATTGTTGCAATACACTGCAGTCTTACAATAGGCTTATATTGTAGAAAAACGCTGTTTACAACATTAAGTGCCTAATATAAACTTTGCCCATCATACACGCATTCATTTTTTTCACTTATTTTGACAGGAAAGTTTTTGTATAATAATTGGTTATTTTAAAATTGTAATGCTAAGCGATTTTAGTTAGTAAAATTTATACAAATATTAAACCAAATTGGCTATCAAAATTTTATTTTTGAGTTGAATTAGTTGCAAAATAAAGTATCAGTGTCAGAAAACCTAATTTTGAAAAATTACAATTGATGCTAATATTCGTTTTTTAACGGAAGGATATATCTACTAACTTCCGAATTAAAAAAAGTATTAAAATATAAGGGTGAAATCGATCACGCAAAGTACAACATGAAATAATTTAATTTGAATGGTTTATCGACAATCATCGTCTTCTGCCACTGATACTTTTAATTCATTATATGACAATTATAAAGGTTTTAGTTCTTCAATAGCAAGAACATTATCAAAATTACAAGGTTCCTATAAAATCTATTTAAAGTATAAAATCATTCTTAGATAATGTAATAATTTACAATGATTTAATTGAGGTGCAATCAGTTTGACAAGATCAACTTTTAGCTTAATCATAATTGATTGTTGTATAATGGCTATTGATTTTTCAATTTTAAGAAATTTTTGTTATGAAATTGTACATAAATATTTGCAAAGGTCTGTACAAAGTGAGCGAGTGAGTTGACAATCAGCACGCACATATTTACAATCACATATGAACTTCGAGTTTTATATATACGCAAATTATGAAAAGGAATCAAAATTAATCTTAATTAAAAATGAACAATTTCATGCGACGATAATATTAATTTAACGATAGTCAATTAATAATAAAAGTGCCTTAAAACTGAATTAAAAAATGAAAATGATTCAGGTAATTGACTTAAAAGACTTCCATATCCACTTCTACGCCAATATCAAGAAAATCATCTCCATACTCTTGTATTCGTCTTGAACAAACCGGATTCGGTGGCTCAGAATGATCGGGGTCGTCTGTTACGGGACTCGGTGGCGGATTAGAGACTGTACGATCTGAATCGATTGGAATCCTATCCATACCTTCGCCCCTTCTTAATCTTGCTTCTTCAGCTATTTGTCGTGTTGAGAGTTCAGCTCGGTTTAGTAAAGCTGGTAAATCTTTATTTGAACCATCTGAAAAAAATCGATTTTTAAAATGAGCAATTGTTATTGCGAATTTAGACTTTTTGTTAAATATTCAGTTAATAACATACTTTCTAAGAGTTTCATAAGCTCTTGAGTCTGTTGTTTTCTATGTGTGGTCTCTATCATCTTTTTTCTATCTGTATTTTCTCTTTTGTCTTGGTAAAATATTTCTCGAATTTTTGGCTGAGGAATGTGATCGTCATTTTTAACAAGGTAGAGGTAAATTCCGCCTGCAGTTCTTCTTCTGGAACCATTCATGATCAACATACCTCCTTCTTCTTCTATCTTCTTTGTTTTTTGAAAAAAGTCAATAGCTTGCTCTTTTCCTAAAATTTCAACTACCCTTTCTGCAAGTTACAATAAAATTCTGTTTATGCAATGTATTTAAAATTAATCTTTGTTTACCTAATAAAGCAATGCCTACTTACTAATAAGGGTATCCTTCTTTTCAGATAATTTGTTTGCAATATCTGCTGCCACTTCATCAACAGAGGATTCTGTGGTTACAATTAAATCTGGAAGGATTCTGGCAGCTCCTTTTGGATCCTCTTCATTCTCATGACTTTTCCTTCTTTTACCCAATCTTAATTTAGCATTACGCCTATCATTAAATGTCCTTTTGTTTGTCAGTCTTGGTTCTGCTTCTTGATCTTCATCAGAAGTATTGTTATCTCGGCTTTTTTTATCAAGTGAGTATCCCATTGTGTAATCATAACTTTCAACATTACGATCGTGGTATAAACTTCTTGTTACTCCACAAGAGACCAAATTTTCTGTCAATGATTCTTCTTGCACCTGTGTACACCATACTTTGTATTTGTCATTAGACCTAGACTGTTGATTCAGTGTTTTACAGCGTTTTATCTTGATTTTGGGTCTTTTTATTCTACAATGTCCTGCATCAGAATCAGAATCACTCTCAGAAGCTTCTGATACGTCTGAATCATCACTATATCTGAGCTTATTGGATTGCTCTGGAACAGGGGGAACATGACTATGTGGTCGTTGAAGAACATTGTAAGTTTCAAAAGCATCGATGGGCTGAAACGAGAAAGCAATTGATTAATAATTCTGAACAACCAACCTGCTTGCAAATTACAAACATAATAAAGAATGTAATGAAAGTAATTCTTAGTAATTTAAGTTTTTTAACAGTATTATGTATAGAAAGGTGGTAAACTCAAACGTTTTACTTGATTAAAATAAGAAATTTTAGACAGTGAAAAATACTGCTCGACACAAAATCAAATAAATATCGATGGCAAAAGGCGTAACAATTGACAGGAATGTTTAAAGAATCGTCATATCAGTAATTGTAAAATTTCAAGTGAATATATTTCTTAAGCAATCAAAGAAACGTTGAAACAAGGTTATGTTCTTTTTATGTCAAATAAGAAGCCTACCTCGTCGTCGACGACTTCTCCGTCCTCGAGCTCCAGCGTTTCCGTCTCCATCGAACAGCAATGTACTTGTCAAGCCTGGACTGAATTACTTTTACCTCGGAAAGCTGTATTTCTCGTGATTTTGGAGGTGGCTCCTGTCGATGAGTTAAAATTAAAACTCAATCTGATCGAAATTGAACATCGGATGGTCGTCGGCGGAGTCGCGGCCGTTCTCTCCCATTTTGCGTTTCCAAGTACTAAATACTAAAGTAAAAAATGTACCGATACAGAAGCCGACTTCACTTGTTCGCCGAGTTAGTGTTTAGTGTTTTTCTTCAAATCTTATCAGAATCAAAAGTTGGCAAGTCTGGTGATTCGTAACTATGCACCGATGCGCGGGAACTCGTTAAAGATTTTAAATATTTCATTGTAAAAATGAGTTTGAAAACACTGCGTTACATAACTGATAAAATCTTCTTGCTTCATACAAACATCTTTTAAGTTTTTCTTCAACGCATATATGATAGGTGCGTAAGTAAGATGTTGTGTTATTCAAAATATGTATAGGGAAAAAAAATTAAGGTTTCAAAATAATCTCATTTCACGCGTTGAAATTAGGTATTATTTATTGTAATGAAGAGATTACAAAAATCAGTTTAATCTATCAGATATATTTTTAAAATAATCATTACACGACAGATTTTTATTTCCCGCATATCAGCACTGATGATTGATCAGCTATATAAACATCAGCTGATGCGTGCGCGTATTTATATAAGGAGGTTCTGTCGTAACGTTTAGCAGTGCAATGGATCATGAAGTAAATATAAGTCGTGTTTAAATAATTTCGATCAGCGCAATACATTTTTATGTATATAAGTAGTATCAAATATGCATTTTATAGAATATTTACTTTTTTACATTTGTTTATGGTTACAACAGAATGCAGGAATGGCACAATTTCATCGTTTGCCTGAAGATATCCAACCTGTTCACTATGACATTTCTATAGTGCCGAATTTGGAAACTTTTGTTTACATTGGTAAAGAAAATATTACAGTGAATGTATGTATAAATTTATTACTTGACAATATTTACTCTAATAATAATAAGTATTATCCAAACAATTCATTTTTCTTACTATCTACAGGTGTTGAAACCAACTAAGAGTATAAAATTGAATTCTATTGATTTACTAATAAGAAATGTCACATTTAGCAGTGAAAACAAATATGAAATTGTATCGTCTAAAAATATTGTATACAATAATTCAGATGAAACAGTAACTATTAATTTTGAAAAAGATTTACCCATAGGAAATGGTAGGATCCTTGAATTTGAATTTGATGGAATAATAAATGAAAAGTTGAGTGGATTTTATCGTAGCAAATATGTCAGGTAAATTCTTGTTTCAAAACAAATCTTTATGTTGGCGCTTTGTACAAAATTAGGTTTGTTTTACAGCAATGGAATTACAAAATTTGCGGCAGTTACTCAATTTGCTCCTACGGATGCAAGGCAATGCTTTCCATGTTGGGATGAACCGGCAATTAAAGCTACATTTGATATCACTCTAACTGTTTCTAAGGGCTTACAAGCTATTTCTAATATGGTAACGAATTTTTTTTCTAATATTTTAAATACAATCATATTGATTTATTTTAAATTTAATCTATATTACTTTTATCAGTAATTCTTTTACATTACAGGCAATAAAATTCATTAAGGATGATTTGAACATGATCACTATTACTTTTGAAAGAACACCTATTATGTCAACATATTTAGTTGCATTTATGGTTTGCGATTATAGTTTTCTGAAAAAACAATTAAATGATAAAATTCTACGCCTTTATGCCCCTAAAGATAGAATTAAAGATGGTGAATTTAGTTTAGATGTTGCAGTGAAAGCATTATCATTTTACGAATCTTACTTCAACATATCATATCCCCTTTCAAAATTAGATATGATTACAGTCGCAGATTTAAGTTTTGGAGCAATGGAAAATTGGGGACTGATCACATACAGAGAAGCTGTGCTCCTTGTTGATTCTGAAAACAGTTCTATAGTCAATAAACAAAAGGTTGCTTTAACCGTTGCTCATGAATTAGCTCATCAGTGGTTTGGAAACCTTGTAACTATGGAGTGGTGGACTCATTTATGGCTGAATGAAGGATATGCTTCGTTTATGCAGTACTTAAGCATTGATTATCTCTATCCAGAATACAACATTTGGACACAATTTCTAACATCTACTTTTATAAAAGCTTTGGAACTAGATGCTCTTGCAAACACTCATCCTATTGAAGTGCCTGTTGAAAACCCTTCAGAAATAACTGAAATTTTCGATCAAATTTCATACAGTAAAGGAGCAAGTATAATACGAATGATTCATAATTATATAGGAGCTGATGATTTCCAAAAGGGAATGACTTTGTATCTTAATAGGCATGCATACTCAAATGTTCAAACAGAAGATTTATGGATTGCTTTAGAGGAAACCAGTAATAAACCAATCAACAAAATTATGTCAACCTGGACAAAGCAGTCAGGTTTTCCACTTGTCTCAATAACTGAAAACGATTCAAATAATGATTCCAATAATCGAATTTTCACTTTTTCTCAAGAAAGATTTTATATCAATGGTTCTGTTGATAATACTAATACTACTTGGATAATTCCAATTACTTTAAGTACTGTCCCAAATCCTGAAAAAGTATTTAAAGTAATAGTTTTGGATGAAAAATCTAAGGTTATAGAAATAGAAGATGTTCCCAAAAATTCATGGATCAAAGTTAATGTTGGCACTGTTGGATTTTTTAGAACATTATATAGTAGTGAATTATTCAAAAAGTTGTTGATTGCAATTCAGGAACAAAGTTTACCTGCATCCGATCGACTTGGATTGTTAGATGATTTATTTGTTATTGTGCAAAGTGGCAGAAAATCCACTGCAGAGTATTTGAAACTTCTCAAAGAATTTAAAAATGAAAGGGAATATATAGTTTGGTCTAGCATTATAAATAATTTAAGAAAAATTAATAATATTTTATCGAATGAATCGGATATTAATAATAAGTTTAAGAAATTCGGAAGAAATTTCTTATCACAAATTCACTTAAAGCTGGGCTGGGCACCAAAACCAACTGAAAATCATCTTGAAGCATTGCTGAGGTTTGAAATTATTTTATACGTTACTTTAAAAAACAATAAGATTCATGAATTTATGTTATCATTTTTTCAGATTATTAGTTTTATCTCAATTGGTAGATTTTGAAGATGCATCTGTTATAACTGAAGCACAGCGCCGTTTTCAAATGCATGTAGAAAAAGAAAGCATTTTAGCGGCCGATTTTCGCAGTTTAGTGTACAGAGCAGTATTATCAGTTGGAAATTCCGAAACTTATGAAAAAATGTTATCTCTTTATAGAGAAACAAGCATGCATGAAGAAAAAAATAGGATTCTGAGTGCACTTGGTTCAATAAAAGATGTAAATATATTACAAAAAATACTTGAATTTTCTATGAGTGAAGAAGTGAGAGCACAGGATGCTCTTCAAGCCATTGCATCAGTGACAAAAAGTCATCAGGGCAAGCAACTTGCTTGGCAATATTTTAAAAACAACTGGCAAACTTTTATTAAACGTTGTCAAAGTGGTACATTACTAACGAGAATAGTAGAAACAGTTACAGAAAGTTTCGTCACAGAAGATGTTATACAAGACATCCAAGAATTCTTTAAAAATAATCCTATTTCAGGAACTGAGAGAACAGTACGTCAAAGTATTGAAATAATAAGATTTAATGTAGCTTGGTTGAATAGAGATAAGGAAGCGATAGAAGAGTTTTTAAACCTCAACAAAGATAATTAAAAGTTAGATTCATTATTGAAATGATGTAATATTTTTTATATATATACAAAATATATTTTATACAAAAAAGTAATTTTTATCATAAATTTATTATCTGAGAAATCCAACAATCTCTCGGTTTGCCCCAAGCTTATCTTCACTTTTCAAGGCCGAGAGGATTCCTTTATTAAGATCCATGCCTACATTTGTACCCATCTATAAGATTATAATAAAATGTTACAAATATATGTGAGAATGTGTAGTAAGATGTTATTAAGTAAGTTTTACCTTCAAAGTTTTACTCAATGTAGCAGGCTGTAAACTTCCATATCCTAATTTAACAATTGATGATATTCTTCCATTTGGCATAACTGAAACAACTATATTAGCACTGCTGCACATTTCCTCTTCAGATGAGGGATCCACTACACAATTATCACCAATCTGAAACAAAATTAGTTTAATAAAATTAGCAAGGTTATTCATTAAAGGAAATCTACTTTCTTACTTTGCACAATGTGACAAGAACAGGACAATTTGTGGTGTCTAATTTTTCACTTTCGTAAATATCATCTGACATAACGATGTCAGCTTCACCACCATCTAACATAGCGCCTTTTACTTTTGGGATTTCTGTACTATACAGTGCTGCTTTTACTGCAGCAGCCACTGCATCAAATAAGTTACCACCACATTCCAGAATCTACAAAAATTGATTATATGTTTTATTCAACTTTTTCGATACCAAGTGGGATCAAGTAAATCAATAAAATCTTACCAAGATATCAACATATAATTTCCAGCACTTTTTATGAGGTAGAATAGATAGTTGTGATAAATTCATAGCATGAGGAGATTGATAAGCCAATGCTAGCACATTGCTGATTTCATTAGCTAAATCCTCTCCTCCTTTTCCTTCAAAACTTGGTGTTGCATTTGCAGAACTGTAAAATAATTTTAAAATCATATTAAAACTAAAATATATTTGTCAAACAATATGTAATTTGTATATTACTTACCAATCTACAAAAAATTCTATTTTTCCTTCATTGGGACTATCAGGATATGGTGTATCAAGTTCTACTTTAACACCAACAAGAATATCCGTATTTCCTATTCGTAATCTAGCAGACCCATGAACTTGATCCATCAATTTAGTTTCCAATTCCATACATCGATAATCTGTTCGACTCCTACCATCATTTCTAAAATTTGCCTAGAATATAGCAAAGAAAAGATGTATCAATATCTTTTATAAAAAATATTATTGTATAAACTGTTTGTGTTACGTTCAAACTTTGTTGACATTAACACAATGAAATTGCATAGATGTACAATAATTTAAATTTTGCTTACATTAACACCATGTAGAATAAACGTTTTCTCAGCTAAACTTAATGGTATTTCTGCCATGTTTAAAATATAAAATGAATTTTTGGCAAAAGAAAACTTTCTTTTTTACATTTGTTAGGATAACCTATAATATCCAACCTAAAAGTATATGCTCTAAGGTTTCGATCGCTCCATCTTGAGAGAGTTCTATTTGTCGTCTGATTGAGTGATTGGTCAGTTAAAAAAGGGCGCGTTCGTATAGTTCGATATATTGAGAAAATTTTATAAGAATTATAAGTAAAACAATAATGTTTGTAATTCAATGAGATATTAGGATGGTTTCTTATTATATTCAAACAGTTATTGATAGTTAGAATTTTACGACTTTAGACAGTGCACGACTTAAAAATGTAAAAAACTTAAACGGACAGAGCAATTTAAACTTTACACCTTAAAATGTCAAAAAATTACAAAATTGAATTTTTTATTTATAATTATGTTAAATTGTTTAAAAAATTGTTTAAAGAATGGTATAAACTAAGAAACATTGTAATATATATCATATACTAGGTATGTACAACAAGTCTTCGAAGGCCAGAATTCATGATTTTCATTTTTACAGCTACCGCAGACTTACTTAAGATTTGGGCTTCGAAGGGCACTTTTTGTTTTACAGAAATGCTNTTACTTAAGATTTGGGCTTCGAAGGGCACTTTTTCTTTGACAGAAATGCTTGAAACAGCTATAGTTTCCAGATGAATGTGGGGATTTGAAAAAGATTTTAATTTAAAAAAGTTGTCCATAAGTTAATAAAAAATTTTGTTTAAAAATTCAAAAAATGACAAATATTATGCATTAATTCTAGACAACTTTTTTAGATTGAAATCTTTTTCAAATCCCCACATTCATCTGGAAACAATAGCTGTTTCAGGCATTTCTGTCAAAGAAAAAGTGCCCTTCGAAGCCCAAATCTTAAGTAAGTCTGCGGTAGCTGTAAAAATGAAAATCATGAATTCTGGCCTTCGAAGACTTGTTGTAGTACCTGGTATATGACATATGCATGCAGACATTGTTTTTGGTTTTTTACAATGTTTCTCAGTTTATACCATTGTTTAAACAATATTTTAAACAATTTAACATAATTATAAATAAAAAATTCAATTTTTTTTGACATTTTAAAGTGTCCCACATAAAGACCTCGAGCAAGGTAGAAAACCATCTCCCACAACAGTGTCAGAATATACTATGTTTGGTCTGCTGCTTTGGCGGCTCATGATGTAACTGCGCGAAGCGCATCTAAGTCCCTATAGTTTTATAAAAAATGCACGCTGTGCCTATACACGGTTATGTACAATTATTTAGAAAATAATTTATGTTTCACAAGAGCTTTTATTTTTTTAAAGTATTCGTCAGTTCATTATCTAAAGATATAAACATACAACAGTAAATATAATTGGCCGCTATATCCTATGATGGCCGGTTGACGGCACCACGTGCTACTTATAGCTATATATATATATATATATATAAGTTTATTTCAGCCTTTTACATGGCCCAGAAATGGACTTGGTTTTACAAAAAATTTTTACATTGTTGACTTAACCTAAATGATAAATACGCTTTACAGTTTTACCTTAATATTATTACATTTACATTATACTTTTCCTATAGCCTCTTACATTTTATATTTTACCTTATACATTATACATTTAACAGATTAAATTTACCTTTTACATTTTACATATTTGTATAGCTATAGATATAGATTTGTGTATAAGTATACCACTGTAATAAATGCCATGCGATGGCTTATGCGCCGATTGATTTTTTGCCTATTCTTTCAAAGTTCTATACTACCTACAACTAGAAAATTCCGTTTAAGCTTAGAAAATGTACTTTTATAATAATGTGATATACTTATGTATTCATTTTTAACAACATACTTTAGTTCTCTCTATCAATTAAAGGTTTAACATAAATATGTTAGAACATAAAAATTATAGAATATTATAAAATTATAAAAAGTAATGTTTAAAGAAAATGTTGTTTAAGAAAATTTCAAGTGTTTTTATTTATTAAATGTAACATATTTATTATGATTTTAACTATTACACTATATGTACACAAATGTTGTTACAAATTTTTATATAGGTGAATTTTCGAATCCAAAAGTAGCATATTCGTGAGGCTTTGTATCTTTAATATGGGGGAAGCCTGGATCACCAGGGTACAATGCTGGCCTACTCTTATAAATTTTCCAGCCTCCTTTCCTAGTCCAATCCTAAATAGACAAAATAAAAAAATTACTAAAGTATTTAATAAACTTTAAAAAAAAACTGTATTTTACTCACACTTCTATTATATTTCTGGTAATAGTGTGCACCATAACAGGCCAGAATAAGAAATGACATCTTTGCAATAAAATGCCTTGTAATCAAAGCTTTGTTTGCACCCTAAAATTTTAATATAATTTACTCAATATATATTTTATAAAAGATAGAAAGAAATTAATTAATCATTGCAAATAATCTTAGCTAATACATGGAGAATTAGCATCCTTTGGATCATAATGACTTGAAAAATGATTTTTTTGTCCAAATGACTTTTCTGATCAGTCTCTGTTAAATGACATTTAGGCCATTGATATGAATTTAGAGTATATTTAAATAATATACTTTATATGCATGTAAATAAGCTTCTATCTCAAAAAAAACAGTGCTCATGGAAAAAATTCTGAAATACAACTTTTATTTTTTGAGGCATAGAACCATTTCTCATGGTTTGAGTCAATTGACCCTCACATCTAACATTAGTTTAAATATGAAAATGTTTTAAATTACTTACAATCATAGGAGCAATAGCAGCTTCAAATTTATCCATTGGATATCTATAAAATCTTCTGATAGGATTGTATCTTTCTTTATAATAATCTTTTGGAATAATAGGTTCTCCATGCAATTCTTGATCCTTTATCCATTTAGCACGCCAAGCTCGTTCTGCATCTGTCATGCCAATCATACGTTCTCTCTGGCTGGCCATACGGCCCTCGATGCCCATGGGCTTAACACCAGAGGTGGGAGAACAGCCATGTTTATTTGCGATGTCGTTTCCTCCCACTGAAACAAAAATCAGTTGTTATATTATTGTACTATACTTATGTATATATGTGATTAACACATTTTTTATGTTAGTCTATGCAAGAACAGAGTAACCAGTGAGTGTACAAATTGAAGTCGCAATCATTTGTTATGTATGTCTGATTTGTTGTAAAGATAAATATTTGTATCATCCGTAAGAATATATTATATTAGGAATGATTCAAGTACTTTTTGCCAAACTATTAAAGAACTCAATATCAACATAAATACTGTAGGATTTCCTATCCATGAAACAAACATGCAAAGATCATATGAACACGTTTGCCGTCAATGCTGTTGTTTGTAAGAAATCAGTAGTATAATTAATTTAATAATAAAGTTGTCACTTGTATTTATACAATAATTTAACAAGAATATCTAATAAAAATAAGTAAGATACAAACTTTTGCCTGCTTTCCTCTTTCCGCACCACTGTCGGAGAAACAGGTTATGAGACTACTTGATTACGTCACAGTATAGGGATGGATAGATGACAGGCCGTGAATGCGCATGCGTAAGACTAATGCTTGAATTAAATTGAAAAAATATATATATAATCTAGATATTATTATAGTTTGACTATAACACGTGATTATCGATACGTATATACCATTGTTAGGTATATATTCAGCATTTATTATTATGATCGAATAATCGAAAATGATATGGATCAAAATCTATATAAAAAATCTTTTACAATTTTACAAATATTTTTTATAGTATAACACAAAATTGATTAAGGAAAAAGGAAATGACCATGGAAGGAAACAAATTAAGCACAACAAAGTAGTCATAGGTAGATCATTTATTTATTTAGTCGTTTCAATCGCAATATACTTTTCTTCATCATAAATCATCTTTCATATAAGTTAATTACAAGTATTTTTTATCTAACTGCTAAGGGTTATAGGTATTTCACAGTATTGACTCTATTTCCTATTTCAGATGACTAAAGACTTTTTTCATTATCTACAAATATAATATTTTGTATTTATATATATATATATATATATATATATATACTTTTATATATATATATATCTTTCATAACATTTTTCTCTTTCATTTTTTTCTATGTTATGTAAATAAGTTCCCGTTTCTTAATAATATATGAAGAAAGAAATAATATATGAAAAAAAAAAAATTATCGTCAATGTGTTATATACGCATAATGCTTTAGCGAAAAATCGCATAGCATTAAAAATATCTTTATTTACGATTAATCGATTGCTATCGTTTTGATAAACGATTCCATATCAATGATATAATAATATTGTAAGATTACAATAAGAAAAGTAATTGTACAATAGTAACAATGGTTATACAGTATACTTAAATAACAATAAAAAAAAGTGGTAAATGAAATTCAATATTCCTTGCGAACTTATTTATACAGGATTCTCTTGATTTTATCTCGTGCTTTTAGAGTTTTTTTCATTTATATTTTTTAGCTCCTCTTGTACATTCGTAAGGAGGTCAACTGTTTTTCCGGAAGAAAGTTTTTTAAGGTAATTAGACTATTATTTATGTTAAATGGAAATCACGATAGGTACTTCACTGTTTTAAAAGGTAAAATTACTTGATTTGACACATATGATTGAGGTTTCGAGCAAGTTTATCGCTGCTTAGCTCGCGTCTCACAGCCTAGAGGTGATTTAGATACGAATGCACATTTTTTCGTTCATAACGAAAAAAATAACATGTCGCCGACGCAGTACTACGCTTCAACGAATATAATATGCCGAACCTGCAGGCATACATGTTATCTCTTAATTTTTTCATGTTTTTTTTCACTAATTTTTTCTCTTTTCATATATACTGTACTTTTTATACTTTATATCATTTCTTTTAATTATTTTATCATTTGTTTTGTTTCTTGTTATACTTTGCGTTTGCGCGTTGGCGCGAAACCTACGAAGGCCAAATACTTTAAAACGTCTTTCAGAAATACCGAACCGCAAAATCATTCATTTTTCCTGGATATTTCTGATATTTATTTTGAAAGATTTGTGCTTGGTAGATAACGTCGTACGCGCGCGGCTGTGTGAGTTCATTGTGCATTGAAAAAAATACGACCATAGTAAAACGTGAAAGCGGAGCAGAATAACTGCAATACTGTTTGAACCATGAAAAAGGTGTGTTTTACGCTTCTCTTGCGTATCGTCATTATTTTAATTTTTTCTTACGTAGCATTTTTTTCTTTTAAAGAGATAGTTTTAGCCGTTTTTACCTATCTAGGGTTTTATGTACAACATTTTTTTTTCAATTATAGCAACATAGTCAAAACACGTTTTTATAATTCACTTTGCAAAAACTTTCATTATCATCCATTTTCAACCTATACCTTTTTCTCGCATCCTTGACGCCGTTCCTTAACATTCTCTAAAACGTTTTATTTTTAAATCTCTTACTCACGTTTTGATTCCCGTCTTTCCTTGTCTAAATTCTTAATCAATTAAATCTTTCTAATAGTCAACATTTTTTTTCATCGTATATAAACTATATGCACCAGTACCTAAGTAAGATACACATAAAACATATCATACATCGTCGTTAAGCAATTATAACATATTAAAATTATAAAATATACGAATCGCAACGTCATGTACATTATGTGGACGACAGAGCGTAATGCAAATTTACGTCGCATTATGTTTTTTTTTCTTATCTTCTCATTTTCTCGTTAATAATTAATGCGATTCTTGAACTCCTACGTGCCAGCTCGTACGTGGATATCAAATACTTTCTTATTTGAATGCGGCGGATGATATAATATTATTTTTGTTACTTAAGTTTGGTATTGCTTGAATGATTCACTCATTTTTCTCGACGCATGAGCCATGCGTCGCTCGAGCTGGTCTTTTTCTTTGGCCGAGTACATTCATTTTTTTATCCATTTTATTCTAACACAGAACTTCGGGAACTTTAGAACAATAAAAAAACATCATAAGCCCTATGGTCTACGTGCTATGTTCGCTATGTAATGCATATACAAACAAAATAAAATCGACTTAAAAATACGGTTAAAATTAAGGGCGCTATAATTATCGATTTTCTTTTTTTTACCTTTGATTTTAACGGCTTTAAAACGTTTTATATGATTTATTTTCTAAATAACTGTAAAAGACTTTTGGCAAAATAAAGTGCGTATAAAAATCAAAATGTTAAAATGACGTTGAAACGACAATATGAGAATTTATACAATAATGATTCGATCATCATTCGTTTAAGTAACGCATTAAGAATCCATATTACGTTGATTCTTTTCGCGAAATAAATTTGATTTAATCTACCTAGATTACGCATCCTTGCAGAACACATTGTTGAATATTATACATACGGTGGTTTTCAAACAATCGAATATATCCTACATAAGAGAAACGCAATAAAAAAAAGGGTCTTTTGCCTAGTGCGATCCCTCAATATAGTTATCGCATATAATAATAGAGTAGGTATATTATGTTCTTTTGTTATTTCGTAATATGAAGTAAACTTTGTTTCACAGACACCGATTAAGTAGTAGGACGTTAGTTTACGTACGTGTAATTTAATGTGACTATAAGTACATTGAAACTCCGATCTACAAGACTTTTCGTCATTACTTCGTTTTATTTAAGTATGTTTTTTTTTAAAAAGATTCCACGCGCGATTCATCTTACGTAGTTTGGTTTACGTTATGTATATAATATGCATCTCAGCAAAAGAGAGACTATATTATAATGGTGTGTATACGTATTACGTATGCATAATACGATGTCCTATCTATAATAAAGAACGAAGCGACGATATTTTTCGAGAGTTTATCATCGTTTACCGCCTCCTTCTTTATCCTTTTTTATATTTTTTCGAAATGAAAACATGCACGCGACACTTATTCAATGGTGTAATTGTATTTCTTTGCTATTATAAGTACGCTATAATTTTTTTCTTCTTTTAATCGTCATTATTCATAGTACGCCATCACCCCAAATAAGGCTGAAACTCGAAACGCCGGGGGACGACGACTAATCGTTCTCAGTTTCTGCTAATTCCATTGAGTATAACGCGGTTCATGATCATTAGTTGTGAAATCCACAGCAACTTTATGCGTGTGTGCTTTATTTAAAATGCTCACAAGAAAAGATAAAACAACAACATGCGTGCATAGGCCTTCTCAAGTTGAGAAAATTTTAACAAACATTTTCCTACTGTCCCTTTCATTTTATTCCGTTTCTTAGCATTCATTCTTTCGTTTATTTTTTGCGAATCACGAGAATTTGTGAAGCGCGTGCGCGATCCGGAGCGCAACTGTCAATAGATTTTTCGCAATAACTATGTAAAGACTAGGCTATATTCTAGTAGTTCACGTGTCTATCAAGCGATTAGTACTATTACATTATCTAGGTTTTATTAAGATCATCATTTTCCCTAAATAACGACGACAATGCATGTAGAAAAGTGACCACCCCCTCGCGTCGTCGGTTAAACGCGAAGCATTTAGAAAGTATTGTGGCAGTGGTTTTCGTAGATGCTTCGACCTTAGCCTCGGACCGAATTTTGATTTTTTAGTTAGTTTCATCAGTATTACTCAATTTTTTTTCTTTTTTTTCGATATTTTTCAACAGTTTGTTGAATATCTTTTGTTTTTGCTTTGTTTTCGAAAGTGCTAAACAGTTATTAATCTTTTTGCAATTAGCCTACTCTCTTTTGATCAAGACCATTTACTTTATTAAAAGCCTTCGCTCTAAAACGCGATTCCGTTTGCAAAGGTTCGACAGCATACAGGCTGAGTGCAAATTTTTAGTTTATTTAAAAGTATTTTGATGAGATAGTTGCTGCTTTCGTTTAATTTCTCTCGTCTATAGCTAATGTTGATTGAAACATAAATGTATGCATTCAGAGGTTCGCGTCAAAATGATTGGGTTGTAAACGAATATGAAACGGAACACAAACTCGTGATTCACAGATGCAGCTAGGAGTTGTGGCCGCTGGTATTTCATTACAGTGCGAAATTCGGTTACCGTTAAAGCTCAATTGCTCTTTGTCCCTAGAGGAACAATAACTACGGCATCAGCCAAAATCGCTAGCTCAAACGATCGCGCACCACCTCCTTGAAATTTTGCTTGTTAATTTCACTCATTCATTCGCTTTACACTCGCACACCTATTTATTCTTTCTAAATTCCGCGTATAGCGAACCTTTGGCACGTGACTTTGGCGTGATTTACGTGAAGAAATGTCGCTGCTAACTCTGCTCCTCATGATTCGTCGTCTATATCGGTTCTTCGTCATTCTCGCGCCATGCACACGGGCGATGTATTAGGGTGTTATGTATTTTATTGATTGCAGCGCAAATTCACGCGGCACTGGACAACGCAAGAAACTGTGCAAAATAGCGGTTGCGGATGCATGTAAGTTTAGCGTAGTCATAACTGAAGAAATGGTGGAGATGAAGTAGTCGTTTAGAAGTGTAAGAAGTAAACGGGGTTTCCGTGGTGAGCGTGAGGTGCTGATGTCGATTGCTGATGTTGTCGTGCTTATCGTTGCTCCTCTTCACGAGTACATGGTGATCACCTCTCGGCCTCCACCCCGCACTATCAGCACTCGTTCCAAACCCTCTGTCAGCACCTCCAAGAACTCCATGTCTAAATTTTAAATTAAGAGAGTGAGATTTAGTAACTTTACGAGATTTAAACTGTTTTTCTTGAGTAGCTTGCGAAAATTTCGATACTTCTTTTTTATGCCAAGAACCAGCAATTTTAGTAAAAATTGATAAAAAAGCATCGACTTTTTCACAAATTACTCGGTGACGACAAAGAATGAAAAGAATGATACAGTTTGATTCGCGTTCAATGTTAGTATTTTTCGGAGGTCCGGGAAGATTTAGTATGACCAGTTGAGCCTCGTGGCTCTTGTTGACGATCACTTCGTTGAGTTTGATTGCCGTATGCATTCGCCTCACGTTATCCTCTTCTCTGTAACATCGAGATTGAAAAAAATATTTAACAAGATTCAGAAGTAAAAAGTAAAAGTAGCAAAGCAAAAAAGTATGCTCACGGAGCGCCGCGAGGTTCCTCTTCCTCCTCTTCATCGTCGTCATCGTCATCGTCGTCGCCATCCTTGGCGTCTTGTTGGTTCGACAAGCAATCTCCGGCAGAACCCTTTTCGGTGGCATTCTTGCCGGGTTTGGGTGAGCTCGTGGGCGTGACCTTCTCGTTCACGGTCTCGACCTTCTCTTTTTCTTTTTCTTTTTCCTTTTCCTCGTTGGCCTTGTTAGAGTCGGTTGGCTCATCACTGGTACCACTTGTAGCCACTTGCTGTTGCTGGGCTCCTGGCTCCTGGAAACGGACTTTCGTCTGCTTCACCTCCATGTTCTGATGGTGGTGGTCAACGATCGCCTGGACCTAATGGGGTATAGACGCGGGAAAGGGAAAACAGAGAGATGACGATTAGTGCGCGTTATGATTGAACGAGATGGGCGACCCGGTCTGCAGGAATACTTGTCAGTGTGTTTGTGTTTTAAGCATTGGGCGCTGATCTTGATGGAGTATTTTTCTACATGCTTCGTTGCAATTTTTATTGCATATTTAGTTCGTTATGTTTGCGTACTGTTAGTGTTGATGTAGATTCAATGTGTGCGTGTGTGATAAAATTAATTTTACATGCCAGCGGTCGGAAAGTGACATTTCCCGATCGCTGAGGCATGTAAAATCGCGTACGCACCACGGCCGGGAACAAAGAATGCTCAGATCGCAGGTAATACATATGCGATCTGAGACATTCTTTATTTTCCCGGCCTAGGTACGTAATATACTATAAACCGTGGGTCCGTGTAATAACATTTGCAGCGAAACATATAGATTTATTCAAAATCGAGAATCAAAGCCTAGTTGTATAGGAATATAGTGAGATGAACTATAAACTAGTTGAAAGGAACTACATGAATCGAAAATAAAAAATACACATGAGTTTTTGATGTAGTCAAACATGAATGTGCTAACACTTAAAATCCAAGTTAAAGCTTTGAGCCTTAAATCGTTTTACATACTTTGTACTACTTAATAGAGCGTATTATGCTGAATTATATAATCTGCAGGCATGAGTTTCTGTTTTATTTTAAAAGGGCGTGAACAATACTTTTTGGTAAAATGATCACTAATTCATTTATAGCTTATATCTTCATTTACCAAAAAGTGGATGCTTAATACATCAGAGCTATTCATAATAATTTATTTTTCTTAGATATTTCTTAGCATATTCCTTCTGTGATTTCTGGTGCAATGAGCGAAGAAATAAAACAAAAAACTATCCAACACATATTGAATATTATTTTGCAAAAAAGTTGCAAATAATCGTTAGCATCTTTCAAGCGCTCCAAAACCGTAGGCACACAGTCGAAGCAACTTTTTTGCTGTTCGTGCAATAGTGATGAAAATCATAGATATGTCGAAGAACTCATTCGCAAATAAATTGAATAATGAGAACACTGAATGTTTGTATGATTATCCAGCAATGAAACGATTGTCGAAAATTGAATGGTGAACAAAAATAATATTATGGCTTGCCCCGTCTAGAACGGCAGACTTTGATCTTATGAGGCGCGTGTTATGCAATGTGAATATGTGAACACATAACAAAATGGCGTCTGAAACACAACATATAATATCCAGGCACAAACAACCCTTTGAAATGAGAAAGATTAAGGGCATTGTGATGTATATATGTTGAAGATAATTTGATGAAAAAAACATCGAAATGGAGACACTAAAATGGAGAAGGACAGCTGGAGCCTTAAGGGTATTCTGACAAACCGGAGGCATATTTTCCTCGGCTGGTACCTCGTTGAAGCCTGACGTCTGTTCCACACACGAGAGCATCCGCGACGGAACAAGCGCAAGAAACATATATTATCCGATCAGTATAATTTGATTTCCTAGATATCTCAAATAAATGTATAACAGGGTCATCATTTACTTTTCAAATAGTTCAACACGCAGACGTGGGAAGCTCTTAAAATGCTTACAATACTAAATAAAGCAAATAGTCGATTTTACAGTAATATACAGAACTCAGATTCGATCAGCTTACGCAGAAAAGTAGCTTATCGTGTAACTATTTAAAAACAGTCAGCAAAAACCCTGTACATATTTACATATAGATTTATAATAAAAAATAGTCGAAAACAAAAACGGTACTTACGATTCCTATCGACTCCTTCTTGCTCAGTTGCATCTCCCGCAACATTTGATTTCTCTGCTCCATTATCAGTGTCCTCTCGTACGTGTAAGCGGAAATGTCCGAATTCATCTGAAACAACGCAGAAACAACGTAGAAACAACAAGATGTAGCCTCAGTAAATCGTGTAGCTTGAACATTTTACTAGGCCAAATCATAGATACCGACCATTTCGACAACCTCAACTTCGGCTTCAATCCTAAGATCGTACAGGAACTTCTTCAAGTCCTTCTTCATCTGAATGGAATTGTCCTCCATCTGGGCAACGGTAAAGATCTTCATCTTGCAGTTCTTCCAGGTGCGGTGCTGCTTGAGGAGGAAGGGCAGCAGCATTAGAAGACCGCCATCGTGGACGATCCACCAGACGTGGATGTCGCCGATGACCTTTTCCGTCGAGTCGGGGAAGAAGTTGATGCCCTTAGGCACGATGAGGGCCATCTTGGCCGCGGTCACGGAGCGCATTGTCTGCAAAAAGACGCGCCAGGTGCGGTCGCTCTCTGTCTGGCGCCAGCTATAAGGCCAGCCGAGGATCACGCAGTTAGGTTTCATTCCACCAAGACCAGTCATCTGCACCAGCGAACTCAGACCGTCGATCACATTCTGAGCTACCAACACATCCACGAAACCTTTCACCTGTGATAAAAGAATGTTATTTACATGTTATATTTTTAATTAAATATACTGAAACAGAATGAGGACTCTGGAGTAATATTATACCTTCTCTTCTTCCATAGTCCTCCTGAGCGCCTGCTTAGCCGCTGCAGCATCGCCGGAACGTCGAGTAAAGTCGCCTGTTATGCAACCGACTGCGATAGTCAAACCCTTACTGGCCTTCAGCTGGCTGACAAAGGCAAACATTTTACGATATTTGGGCACTAGGTCGTCGGTAAGCTTGGCCAGGATGAGAATCTGCGGCCGCCAGTTCTTGGTGTGAGGGGGACCTTCTTCAAGGCGCAGCAGAGAGTATCGGGCGGCTGAGAGGGCCAGACCGCGGATGCCATCACCCCATTCCTTCTCCGCTCCGCGGTATTCGATGTACTTGTAGATGAGGCCGGCCATGCCCATGGCCAGGAGAGCATAGTACCAGCTCGTCATGAACATCACTGCGATGCAGAGAGACAGACCGAGGAACGATAAGCTCCAGTGGTAATACCTGATGAAAAAACGCGTTCATTAGTCTGCTCGTCTACTGTTTCCTTTACCAAAGAACTTTTAGAATTTATGAACCAAAGTTATTATGACTCACTTGAATCGCGGTCGCCAGTTGGGGGTGCGCAGTAGCGTTTGGACAGCGCAGGCAAGATTGACGAATCCGTAGCACATAAGGAAGAACATGGAGAGCAGGGGTGCCAGGTAGTCAACGTTACCCAGCAGAATGCCGCACTGGCATATGAGGATGGTGAGGATAAGGGCTCGGGTAGGCTCTCCCCTGCTGGAGCTCTTGGCGAACGGCGCGAGGAAAGGTATGATGCTGTCCTTAGCGATGGCCTGTAGCAGCCTGGGCGCGCCGGTGAGCGACTGCAGCCCGGCTCCGAGAGTAGACAGGAACGAGCCCACCAGAATCACCCACTCATTGGGCCAAGCTATATTCGCCACGACTAAGCGACCACCTATACTCTGGCCGAACTTGTCGCGCAGTAGAAGGTTGTCGACGGTACCGGCGAACAGTAGGACACAGGATAGATAGACCGTTGAGGTGGTGAGAATCGCGCAGATCGTACCGATCGGGATGGACTTCTGGGCGTCGGCCAAGTCGCCGGATCTGTTCGAACCGGCCATGATGCCTGTATACAAGAAAATTTGTATAGTAACCTTGAACGCAGTTCACGTTTCATGATAAATGTAGTAGGCCTTCTTACCAGTCACCGACGGGAAGAAGATACCGATAAGGATGGTAAAAGTCGTCGTCAAGTCAACCTGGATCTGATTGTACGCTGGCCTGATTTTTTCGATGTCTTCTTTATTGTTACCGTAGGCGATGAACTGTCCCTCCTCCTGGAAGCTTCCCCAGATGTTTTCTGCGAGAAACAGAGCAGACATGAAATATATCGATAATATTTGTTCTATATACATAATAGCAATACGCGTAGCCAGATCTACAATCTTACCCAAAAATACGCCGCTGGACAGTCCGCGAATGCCGTTGTGGGTGGTGACGTTGTTGTCCATGTAGTACTGATCGCATTTGTAACCCTTGATGCTTTCACAGAAGGTCATGTTCAATAAACCCGAGTACTTGCGGCAGTTCTCCGTATCTACGTCCTTGAGTAGTCGCTTGCCGAGTACGCAAATCCTGCGAGCGAGCAATCATCGTTAACATTCGTATTCGTCGTCAATATTCGCGATCATTCATTCTTTTACTTTTGGCTTATTTTGCAACATTTTTTCTGAACAATAAACGCGCAGGGATTGTCCGCGTACTAACAAGCCGACCTATCGCGACACCAAAACTCCCGCATGAGCATAACAGAGGCGTTAGCGCGTTACAATGCGGCTGTTGACTTTGTATACGCCGTGTTAATTTGCCCTAATTGAAGCCGATTGATGGTGATGATGATAGCCGAGCGCGAACGATTGACCGATCGGTGCGAGGATTAGGCGTGCTATCCAAACCCATATAGCGGATGTGTATAGGTATAGCATAGATGCGCTTAACGAGGGGATGTGCGCGTTTTTGCGCTGTAAACCGTATATTTACACGACGGTTTATACGGACTTGATGCGAGCGAGAGCTATTAACGACGGGCATTTGTTCG
The DNA here is from genome assembly GCA_012977825.3 of Pteromalus puparum. Taxonomy (NCBI): domain Eukaryota; kingdom Metazoa; phylum Arthropoda; class Insecta; order Hymenoptera; family Pteromalidae; genus Pteromalus; species Pteromalus puparum. The sequence continues at coordinate 57,058,173 of CM053172.1, read as the reverse complement.
TTTTTTTTTTTTTTTTTTACATAAAAGCTACGAGGCAGCCGAGAACTTGTTGAGTAATTTTTAAACTTTGGGAAAACTTCGGCCGATCATTTATCAGAGAAATTTGCGTAGGCGAGCTGGATTTTTCCTCCCTTTTCTCGAGAGGATATCGCGTCGTGATTAATGAAGTCGATATCCCGAGAGTTATACTTATTTGCTTTCTGGACAGGCTATTAATCCTTCGAAAACAGAAAGGTATACACAATGTCGTATATAGTTGAAAAGTGTGCAGGGATAACGAGTGAGAATAACATTCTTTCATTTTAAGCTCGTGTCAGGCTCGTCAACAAAATTACTTTGAAAGAAAAGCTCGTTCTTTTTCTGCGACTCACTTGAGCTTTTCGTTGCCGTTAAAGTTGACAAACAGCCCAACGTAGACGGCGATGATGGAAAAGATGACGCAAGCCAGGGCGATAGTCGCAAATTTGTTGACAAACTTCACGCCGATGAAGACTATCGTGCCCATGACGACGAGCAGGCAGGTCCCGTAAACGCGAAAGTTATTGTACATTATACTCGGGTCCTTCGTGAAGTCGCCGAATATACTAAGACTCGGCGCCATGTACGTCTGCAAAGCACAGTTGAATAATTATAACATGTATTATATAGCATATGAAACAAAGTGCACGCATATATCAATGGACGTGTTCCTCGTTATAAAAGCGAGTAGTATACGTTAGAGAATACAGTGCGAGTTTGCACATTTTACGATTATGGGAAATCAATATTTATTTACTCGGCGCTTGTGTTGTATACCGCATTGCCATAAAAATATAACATCAAAATCGATTTATGCGCCTGTTGTGTGCTGCACTCTTTCCCATTGACGTATACACTCGCTATACGCAATAGTTTTAAAGTATATGTATTATAGATGTATATAATTACCAGAACGATCTCGACGGCTCCGATGATATACATGGCCGCAGCGAGAGTCGTACCCGTGTAGAATAACATGCCGACGGCGCCGCCGAACTCTGGGCCTAAGCTTCGGGATATCATAAAGTAGGAGCCACCTGCCGGTACCACGCCGTTCGTCGCTATTGCGCTCATACTGATCGCCGTTAACATGGTCTGTAATGAGATGATGATACTGTACATATTTTACAATGATTTCGTCAGCACGTCGAGGATCGAAAAGTGGTTCGTTTTCATCGGAGACAAGAATTTATAAAGCGACACTATGTTATTATCTCCGCGGAGCGATAAATTTTTCCCGAGTTACGATAACCCGTCTGACGATATCCCGACCCGTTCTACTTGTAGCTATATCTTCCTCGTCGTGAAGCGCCCGTGCGGCTATACTCTCTTCAATTGTCTCGAAAGAGCTTAGCGCGCGAGTATATACCTATGGTATTGAAGAAACCGTAAAAACGTCAAGAACAATTTGAAATTCCTTTTCAATTCGGTTTGCTATATCTCTGTATAAGTATATTATGGTACAGTGGGTTTTATAGCGCCATACACTCCGCCGCGGTTTATCGCCGCACGTACGCTTTGCAATATTTTCTCGAATTAAACCACGGGGAGAGCGCGTAAAGGAAAAAATGCTCGTTAAAACTTCAACTTCTCCCGCACTAAAAGATGATTTGTACTCGAAACTATAAGACGTATAAAAAAAAAGGGAAGAAGGTGCGTATTATATATTATTATTATATTGCAATACTGACGACGCAGCAGCAGCAGAACACAATGAGGAAACCCTGGACAGCGCCGGCGGTACCAACAACCCAGGTCAACCGAATGAAGAGGATGACACCGAAGATGTTCTGGATACAGGGCAGAAAGACACCAATGAGGGTACCCATGCGGGCACCACCAGGCTTGCCAGGTGCAGGCTTGGCATCCGGATCAGCGGGCGCCGGTATCGTGTTGCTGTAATCCGACAGGCTCTTGAGCAGCGTTGCCACTGTCGGCCTGTCGTCGAACTCCTCCTGCAAAGACGTTTTCGTTATAAAATACGTTTTGTGTACATTTCATTGCGAGATTATAATATTATTTTATGTATCGGGTGCGATTCGATGGACACTCGTTCGTTTGACTTGAGGCTTTTTCTCTGACGACTCTTCCTCGAAAAAGAAGGCACATAGGAAATGAGAAAAATCAAGAAAACATCCTTCTTCCACAAGCGAGTTAAAATGGAAAATTAGCTTAAAATGCTCGTAAGCATCTTACGTCAGCGCGAATGACTCTGCGATCTCGTAAATCACTCGGCGCTGCATTATCGGTGCGCAGCTCTCACGCTGGTGAACTTTCCTCGCTGCAGCGTATTTTTCATGCAAAATGCCAATCCTCTTAAAAGTTTTAAATAAGCTCTCGCTTAAATCACTTCGACGCCCGACGAGAGCGCTATAGGGAGGACAGCTTGTCGCTCTGTCAAAGATCGCTAAACACTTTTTTTTCGCTTGCCTAATTGCCCATGCAAAAGCGTCGTAGCCTCTGAAGTTTCTTCGTATAAGTATACAGTGTGAGAAAAGCTATTTAGTTTCGCGACGGAAAACAAAAGAACGTGACGATAATAACGATCATTTCTGACTTGAAATCTGCGCTTTATGCGCTGCTGGAAAGTCACGAGCAAGAAAACAATAACAGACGCGATCCTTTTCTATACAGGAGAACAATGCAGCCTTTTGTCTGTCCGCGTCGCGTAATCCGATTAGCGCTTCGTTCGAGAGAAGTTGCTGCATATCGAGAGAAAGCGAACCTCGGGAGTATATAATAGCCTGCACGACTCGATCTTGACGCTTCTTCGATCGACGGCCTTAATCCCTATAGGATGCAGTAAAGTTCACGCGCGCAGCTGCGATTTTAATCCGGAGTAAAGCCGAAACTTGTTACAAGAGAGTGCTTGTATACAGTTCGACTGGTGTATAAACTTTCTCCTAATGGTCTTTCGTTAAGTTGCATACGTTACGAAAGTGTTACAATATCCACACGCCTATAATTATGCTCTCCAGCGTTAATATAAAATAGAGAGTGAGGCCCGATAAATATCCGCGGATGACTCGCGCGAGTATTCATCAAAAGTTTGGCCGTCAAAGGCAGCACTTGTGTAGGTGCTCGCGCCACCGCCGCGTCTGTCCAATAACGGGCTTAACTACTTACGCGTAGCGTTATACGATATCATCATACTTGGTATTATTATACATGCGGAGTTTTTCATGAAAATTTTCATATCTCTCTCCGCGTAAAAGGGAGCGGCAGATGCGTTGTACGTGCGCAGCGATATGCTGTATAAGGTATACTGTTTTCAAGAAAAATACGACGTTATATCCTCAGAACTTCCGCGCTAATTAAGCCTCCGAGAAGAGAGAAACGCACAGGTTAATCTGCGTATTACGAAATCTAATGTTCAGCTCTGTAATTCCTTGGACAAACGCTGTGTGATGGATAATATAATACACTCGTACAGAAGCGAAAATTCGGCGAAACTCTCAATTAAGCCTATATAAAGTATAGCATATATACGTGAGCGACATGACAGACGGCGAAGCTTTAAAGTCTCGCTCGCAGTAGTGGTGTACAGCAACGAGTGTGCTTTATGAGATATCAGTGCGCTCTCACGAGCCGTAATAACTTTTCTCTGCTCTACTCTCGTCTGAAAGCAGCAGGGACGCGAGAGCTATATAGGTATAGGTATACGTATACATACACAGTGCGGCGTGTGTTCTCAGCCGAGACGACACGTCGCCGTGCTTATTTTCGCTTTTTGCACTGTGGAGTCGTTCTCGCTATATGCTATAGCCAGAGCTTATTACTTTCTTTTGCCGCCGAGTGTATTACGAGCGAAATTTCGGGCTCTCTCGCTGCGGGTTTTACGCGGAGGAAATTGAATTAGGCTTCGTGGCCGGTAATTGCTCGCGAGCGAGAGAGGAAACGAGGCTTCAACACCCCGGACGAGATTGATAAGGAGGTCTTTTAATTAATTGCGAAACGAGTACGTTCTTTTTTAGTTTTATAGTAAAGCGCCGTTTTATTATTGTTTTCCGGGTTATTATTATTAAATTTTTCATTAATAACTAAATTAATTATTTAAGCCACATTAATAAACTCTGAGCAAATTGCTAAAGTATAGGTATACACTTTTATTCAAGGTAATTGAATTTTAAACTTCGATACACACAACTTCCAAAAGTTCAAATCTTGCGACTCGTTATTTCATGATAAAGCGAGTTTTTTTGCACTGATCTATAATTCAACGCGTAATTCGTCATTCCTATACTTATTAGCAGAGATGAAAGTTAAAAACGAGACTTCAGCGCGCGCATCAGTACAGCACGAGGAATGGGAGAGAAAAAAAAATTCCCGGTGACACTCGGTGACACTCTTATACCTATCAAAGCTCCCTTTTGCGATTTTAATTAATATATAACCCAACGTTATAAAGCTATATGCTGCTGCTGTCGCTATGCTGCAGCGAAGTGTCGCATTAAACGCGGCCTTTGATCGTCACGCGCGACTGAAAAGTGCCGCGCGCGAAATTAAAAAAGTATCAGCGCGTATAAAAATGCAGCGCGAACGTTTTGCTTCCCTCCTCGGTTTTTTTTTTCGTCCCTCGAATTCACGAGGACGACACTGATTGCTCGTTTCTGTCTGTATGTCTGCCTCTCTCTTTCGTTCGTTTTGCGGTCTCTCTCTCTTCTTGTGGACCGCTAAGCGAGTTAAGTGTTCTTCGAGCAATTGAAAGGGAAAAACAGTGCGCTGGGAGAGAAGAATAAAGTGGTCGCGCTGCTCCGAAATGTATAGTCGTTACGCGCAGTTTTCAAACCATTATCCTGAATAGAGTCATCGCTCGTCTAAACCGCTGAAAATAAAACGAGACTATATACTATACTCGCCCCACTCATTCTTTTCTCTTTCTTTTTACAGCTTGCACAACGTGTGTCTCCGTCGCACAAAAAAAAATCAATTATCTTCGCTCGTGTGCGCGGCCAAGTTCCGCGGTACCTATTACGTGTGAGCAAGCGGCAAGGCTCCTAAAAGTTCGTCGACTGAGCGTGTGAGCCACGGCATTCTAATTTCGACGGAGCGATGCTAATTTCGCGCTGGAATTCCCGAATTAACCCTACTTCTCGCGATCGTTGGCCGGTGCCTCTGCCGCGTCGGCGCGCAATTACGACCAATTAAGCTCAGACGCGAACTTGATTTTAATCGGCTGTCTGCTACGCCAGCTTTTATTATTTGCGTCAATTAGGATTCCGCGAGTAGGTTGTGGTGATTTTTTTTTCAATTATTATACGGTCGCGCGGGTTTGTTCGTAAAAGCTAGATAGTATATAAATGCATAGTCGGAAAAAATTGAAACGACAAGCTACTACAGCGATTTGCATGCGATTAATCAAGCGAACCAAAATGCAAATCGTCGCCCGCTCTTTGCGAAAAATAAGTATATACATTCTTCCCCGACGACGACGACGACAACGACGACGACGATGCATTATGCAAGAACGCGGAGAGCCGCGCGTCTGTCAACAACAACAACGACGCTTCAGCTCTTCCGCGTCGCGCGCGTGTAAAATTAATTTTAATTCGTGCTAAATTTCTCTCCCCCCCTCTCTCTCTCTTGCATAATTAAGACGACGCCACTCGTGCTCGATGAAAGAGCGATAAAGCAGCAGACGAACTCGGGAATCGGGTCAAGAGCTGCTGCAGCTCGATTATAGATATCGGATCTACTGCCTCTCGTAAAAGCGCGCGCCGTTTTATTCTTCTTCTTCTTCTTCTCTATATTTTTCGAGAGAGGGGCTGAAAAAAATCGGCGACAGCGAGAAAATAAGATATGTGGGAGAAATAGCGAGGGCTATGAATATTTGCTCCTGCGCTTTATCTTGGGTCTGCTATATATATATATATATAACAGCAAGTTTGTAAAGTGCGCGCCGTGGCTGAACGATAGTATATCCGAAATCCGGTTGACCTACATTTTACGTGCGTGCTGCATGAATCGGTGGGGGAGGATGTATCATATATATATATATATATGTATACGCGAGAGAGCGAGGGGAATCCCGGAAGCTTTGTATATGGAAGCGACTTACACGAAACGCGATGATTTTTATTGCGCTCGCTTTGATACCGTTTTCGCTGTTTGTTGCCTGCGTGTGTATAATATACATGTCCTTATACTGCTGGCGTATATAACCGTCGAGTATATTACGCGATCTTGTTGAATCGTTTCGAAAGGAATTCGTGCCCGAACGCATATAAGCAACTTTATTCGTTTGTACGATCGTTACATCTGCGCGTATGGATTCGCTTTCGTGAAAAAGCTCCTAGTGGATTACACGTCATATTTATTTCCGTTTTTCAATCGTATAGCTGTGGGGGATACTCGATATAATGGACATGCATACTCTGTCCAATAATCGCACGTGAAATTCCGTATAGATTATCGTTTCGGTTATAATAACGAATGATCCGATAAAACGCGCATCGGATGAATTGCTTTATTGGCGGTAGAAATACGGTTTTCTCGATGTAATTTATAATAGAATCTATACGCTAATAATCCTGCGGGAGAATTTCCATATACGTATATTTATACGCCCTTATGACGTCTTTCTCCACGCACGAAATCATATTGATTTATAACCCAGAAAACACTGCGGGATCGGAGGGAGGATATAAGCCCAGCAAAAAAGAAACTTTCTCCGCTGGCACAGCTAGCACACGTTCAGCCGATTTAGCATCTAATCGAACGGCAACAACTTTTGCTGAATTTTCTCCGAGATATGTATATACAAGCGTAAAGAAGATACGTGTTTGAACGTCGAATCGAGACTGACGCTCAAGCGAGCTATAGTATAGTGTATAGGTATTTATAGCAGACGGCGAAATCCTGTTAAAAGTTCGACGGCATATTAGGAAAATGAGTTATGCCACGAGCTGCGCTTCTCTCGAGACTGCGAAAGGCTCGACCCAGAAAAAATCGGCGTAGCAGCGCAGCACAAGCCCCTCGAGGAATTCCCAGGTGTAAATTGAAGCATCGCGAAATTCACGGCTCGAAGAACGTTGTGTGCGCGCGCGCGCGGGGGTGAGAGATAAAAAAAACTGGGACAGCGGAAGCGAGCCTGAGGCTGCGAGCGAGAGAGAGAGAGAAAGAGAGAGAGAGAGAGAGAGAGAGAGAGACGAGAGGGTCCTTCATTAAAAGAGCGCGCACCGGCCGCAGACACGCCGGTTTTTTTCACCTACTACTTAATTGTCGTTTGAAAAGAAGCCGCGCGCGCTTTATGTATATAGAGAACGTGACGCGCGTCGCGAATCTTTTGTCCTGTGATGGCGCAATTGGTAAGCCGTCGTTTGCGTTAAATTCGGAGACAGAGAGAGAGAAAGCACCGACGGAGCGTTTAAAGAGGAGCCGCTTCCGTTGCCCTTCTCTCCTCTTTTATATGCATGCGCTCTCGCTCTTTTATCCAAGAAACGCATCTTCATTTATACCTATATATCTCATAATTTTACAATAAGTGAAAAAATCGAAGAAGCCATTTCAATCTTCCGCGCGAGCGGAAAGTACTGCCGATGTAAAAGTCATACACAGCCGCCCGCGCTATTATAAACCGAGTATCAAGCTATAAGCCAATCCACTTTCTGAAATTGCATCCACGCGTCCGTATAGGGCGGTCCGCGCATGTATAGTATATGACAAGGCGTTCTACTCTGTTATATATGGGTGTGCACACAAAAGTTCGCCTAAGAGTATCTATATTATATAAGTAGTATGCGGTTATATATAAAGGAGAAGAAATGATCTCCTCCGCGGGGCCGCAAAGCTTTATTGGATTATATCCGCACGGCGAGGTTGGTCAAAGGAGTTCTTTTTTTCCTTCATAATACACACTGATGCGAATATATATATACATGTTCTCGCTATTTATTCTCGTCCGCGCAGCGACTCTCTTTTCCAGCGACTTCCCGTCGTCGTCGCGATTAAAGCGCGCGCGCTTTTATGTGGGTTAATGCGTCGAGAGTATACGCCGCGCGCAGCGTTCTTTTGGCTAAAGAAAAATATTAAAGAGCCGAGAGGGTATATAACGTAAGGAGAGCTCTACTCTCCTTAAGTTTCGGGACATTTTTTTTCTTTCGAGAGGAGCCGAGGAATTTCATAAAGAGGCAGATCTCCGGCTGCATACTGCAGTGTGGTTTGCTTTCCTTCGTAGCGGTTTAGTTCTCAAAGACTACTGCAAGCAATTACATTGAAAAATTCGCCGTATAAAAGCGTTCTACTATATAATATCGTAGTTCCAATATGGGTATATTTTAATCGAAGTACGTATATTATATAGGAAGACGTATGACAAAATATGATTAGCGCTATAAATATAATTAACGGTCAAAGCGGCTCGCGAGAAAGAGAAGATGAACGGTCTCAGCGGGTCCTTGGCTTTGATCGCTTTTTGAGAACACTCTCGGGCTTTGTGCAGGGCAATAATAAACAAGTGCTCATAAAGCGCAGGCTCTGCTCCTTTGGCAAAGATCTACTATGTATGAAAATTTCTCAGTCGAGAGCTGTGTGTCCATCGAATCTTTATTGAATACGTCGACGATAACGGTATATATTATATACTTGTGTACTCACTTTGTACAGGTAGAGCTGGTCGCATCTCGTCGAGTCCTCGGCGTTGCCGCTGACGATTGGCTCGCCATCCCCAGCCGTCTCACCTCCATCGCCTGTAAAATCAAACCAAACGAGCAGGCGTTAGTATCACCTCTTTCTCTTTATCTCCCTGTGTATTTACAGCTATATAGCACGGATTACTCGTCTTGCGGATCGTTAGATAATACAAATATATACAGTCACGTCTCTCGCGCCTCGCGAAGTCCATTGTTTACACGCGGAGACGCGCGAGAGTTTCGTATATCTAAGTATATAGTTGGAACGCGCCGTCGAGGATGATGAGGAGCTTGATTGGAGATCCAGAGTATATAGGAGAGCTTTGTCGGGACGGGATTGTGCTCTCCTCTCAGGGATCGATAATTGCCGGTTGATTGCGGTTCGGTGGATATCATATAGCTGCTTGACCACGATTGTTCTTGGGGACGGATGAGACAGTGTCTTCGCTGATAAGGAGAGTCCGGTGATCCGTTGGGTCACGGATTCAGCTGAAACTTTGTCAAACGAAGCTCGTATATGGGACTAATACACCCCCAAAATACGACCTTCATTTTTTTTTGGGTAACCAAAAAATCGTTTTCCAAAGTTTCAGCGCTGTTACCGTGACCCAAAAGGTGATGTATTCTGCTTGTGAGTACAAAGAGCCTTATTACGCTGTAGGAAGTAAATTATCCGTGCGCAAATTCGTAAACGTTATTTCAACGGTTAAAAATTGTCGCGCGCTGATCATGAACGGCCCGCTTTCACGCCGCTAATTATGTAGCGTCAGAGAGATGAGTATAGCTATGCTGTCGCAAATCTCATTTTCCCAGCTGATAATGGCTCATTTGCCGGAAATCCTACTCAACCACCGCCACCGTCGAAAATTGCATCGCCATTATAATATCTATATATAGTACGCGCGCATTCGAGACGCGTTCCAAAAGAGAATTCGCGCAAAGCCGCTCCCGCTACGGCTCATTTTGTCCGAATTACCGCCGAGCCCGAATGGCTTATTTACTTTCCTCTCTCTCTCTCTCTCTCTCTCTCCCCTTCTCCCCTTCTCCATGTTCTCCATGTAGTTTGTCTAATGAGGCCCGGTATGCGCCTCCTCCTCTCGGCGACTATGCGCGCACTATACTCGGAATTAAGGGGATGAATCGCTGAAAATTTCAAACACGCGTTGATTGCGAGAACAATACGGCTTTTTTCCACGGATTAATTTGCACGAAAGCGACGAGCGCGATGAGATTAATCATCGCGCTAATGAACTAATTATTTTCGGATGAAAATTTCAACGCAGCCCTGCTATCAATTATGCATATAGTGTGAAGCGCTCGTAATACGAGCCTTGATATTTATCGAACAATTATATCGCCACATTTTATTGAGTCTCTCTCGCTCGCCTATATTTTCGTCCATCGCGAACTTTTGCAGATAATAATAAACGATAACGAGTACGAGAGCGCATATAATAGTGACGCTCACGTAAACAATTCCGCGCGCTTTTACAGCTTCAGTTCTTCGGATTGCGCAAGTGTATACGCGATATAAATCTTACACGGGTATGTGCGCGCATCGGTAGATTTCGTTGCAGCTCGAGCGTAACCGAGCCGTGCAATTTTCGCCCATTACGTAAGAGGATATCCGGGCCGAGAGCTACTACGGCGGTAGCTACTCCTTTTACATATAGTTGAGAGGATGAGGGCTAAGTGCACGTGCAGTGCGATGAATCAGCTCGCTATACGAATACGGGAGGAAGGAAAGGGCCAAGGTGATGAGAAGGTTGAATTTTTTATGAACTCGCGCTGATGAACTTGATCCCGCGCTCTCGATGGAACTATATACATACTTAGATAGTCTCTCGGATATCGAACATTTTCGTTCCATTATTTTCTCGATGCTTTTGAATATTGAGCGGGAGATCAACAGAAAGGAACGTGAATTTTATGCGAGCTGGAAATAAAAAAAATGCTGGAAACTGATGGAAATAAGAAAGTTGAACGGTACAGAGTAGGGCGCGCGCGCTTGCTTTAAAATTTAAATATGTCAAAGTGTAGACTCACGTAATATCTCACGGGCTTAAACTTTGCATTTTTCTCCCGGCATCGAATAAGCGGATCAAGTTCTTGGAAAAATTCATTTTTCAATGTTACGCTGAGAATTCTCGAGAGAAGTTGTCTGTTTTAAAGGGCTATATGCACATACGCGCGTGCTGCAGTGAATTCCAAGTAAAGATTTTTGTTTCTTTGAGGATTACACCGAATTGAAGGATTTTTATTGAAACATCATAAATGTGCTTAAAAGGGACTGTCGCGTACTTATTTGTGCGTTTACAGTGACGACTGTTGAGCTGACTTTTAACGAGGAGCATAAAAGATTATACTTTCAAGTCGCTGATTGTATTATACTGCTCTTTGATATACATCAGTGTTCGCCACTCTGCGGCTTTTCTCAAAATCAAATTGTATAAAAAGAGGACGGCGAAGCTTCTTTGAATAAACGAGCTCCCACAGGAGCAAACTATAATAACGCCCAAATAAAAGCAAGCCCGAAAACGAGATAAATCAGGAGCAACTGACGAAAAATGATGGTAAACTTGAGACGCGAATTTTCATGCAGCGAATAATTTAAAAGAAAATATTTGGAAAGTAAAGCAACGTCATGTGTTCTATCATGATACTGTATTGTCTAAACTATGCGATTTCATGATTGCATCGGTTTGTCAGCTAGCATTTATTTAATCGTTGTGTTTCCTTCATTTCTCACGAGTCAAACGCTTATGAATGTCTTTTAATTTTTTGCAAATACTGCATCCATATATATACACTTCAAATTAAATGAAACTCTAGAGCTGAATTCTGAGTAAGATTGAAAAAGCTGCCTCCGCTGCGAGTTCTCCAAAGCTCGCCGAGGCACTAAACTGCACGACGTGGAATCGAAACGCCGCTGGGTTTAATAAATTACGAACGAAATGAAAGTAACGTTTCTTCCACGCAAAGCTGTACGCAGACGTCAATTCGCAAAATGACTTTTTTCCAGATCGACGCTATATACCTCAATAATCCAAGAAGTCGCAGTCTGTCTCGCTAAAGTCGAGTTATTCGCGGACAGATTGCTTCGCTTTGTGAGCAGTGCGAGTACGGCGATTGGATTTGGCAGCACACGTCTCAAAGGACTCGCGTGTAAGTGAGAATTTTCGTCAAACTCCGCTACTGCTATGAACTACCGCAGGATATTCGATTTTCTATTTCGAGATGGAGGGAAAAGGAGAGAATTCTCGTGCAATACCGTAATGTGGGTAGCGGCGTAAAGTGAGCCGGAATTCCAGCTGGATTGCACTTTGCCGATAGCAAGTTGTACACCGACGGCAGAAAGAGAGAGAGAGAGAGAGAGAGAGAGAGAGAGAGAGAGAGAGAGAGAGAGAGCTAGAAGTTTGCTCGGACTTTGCAAGATTCGAGAATAGCGTATATTTTATATAGACGGACGTCGATCGGGATTGGTCTGACGCGACGGGTACTCGTACTACTGGCTCTCTCGGAGAACCGAATCGAGTTCCCGAAGGATTTATCGAGCCGCAAGTTTAAGTGAGATAAAATATGTACCGTTACTCCTCGTGTTCTACGCGAGGACATATAGTTATTTATTAGTATATTTGTTCAAACTGTACGATAACCGGTCATAGCGAGTGCGGTTTGTCCTTATGTCGCAGAATACATCGAGAAAAGCGAAGCAAAGAGCCACACGCGGCCAGCTGTCAGCAACCTTGAAAACCGCACTCGGCGAGCGCTGATGGACATCAAGTTTTCTTTCGCAAAAGAAGATACGGCAGCCCTTGGCAATAAGGCCCCTCCCATCTCTTAGCGGTGCAAAAAGACCGCAGTAGAGAGAGAAAGAGAGAGAGAGAGAGCGGGAATCGTAGAAACGCTGCTGGAGGCAGCTCAAACGAACTGGGTCGGGTGACTGTCTGGGGAGGAGGCAGAGTGCCGAGTCGAGGCTTTAGTTGGCTCGAACGTGTCTCTCTGGAGCTTCTCTCACTCTGCGTCGCCCTGCTGCTGTCGAGTGCATTAAAGCTCCCGAGGATGCGCATGTCGCGCGAGTTTACATCTGTGTGTAAGCGTTGTTTATACAATACCGTGTGTGTGGGTACTTTTCTCCTTGAAAGTGGTTGTTCGCAATTTTTCGCATACGTAATCTTTCATATCTCTGCATGATTATTCAATTTTCGACGATAATTCGCGACTCGACGGCTCTGCTAAAACACACATCGTCCCGCCGCCGCGAAAAGAATTTCCATCAGGCACGTTCCGTCGCAGACGGACGCAACTATAATTGAATTGCAAAAGGTCATGTTGGAAAAACGTTTGTCAGAGAGACTGCGGCTGCCATGAAGAATTAGATGTACGCGTGACGCGAATAAACGCCTTCATCAAGAGGACCGCTCATCGTAGAGAGTCCACACGCCGACGCATTAAGAATTCAACCGTCGCGGCGACGAGTGGAAAATTAGCTTTCGCTTAATTGTATAGCTCCGCTCCTCTCTCTCTCTCTCTCTCTCTCTCTCTCTCTCTCTCTCTCTCTCTCTCTCTCTGCTCTCTCGTCTCTCTCTCTTCTCTCTCTTCTCTCTCTCTCTCCTCTTCTCTCTCTCTCTCTCTCTCTCTCTCTCTCTCTCTCTCTCTCTCTCTCTCTCTCTCTCTCTCTCTCTCTCTCTCTCTAAAAGGTACATCAAGCGAAGGGAAGACAAATTCAGACGGCTTTTATTCGGGATTCAGAATACAAGAAAAAAAAACGTCACATATATTTTTATACGACCATCGCCACATCGTCGTGTCGCATGCGCGTATATAACGGAAACACAGTTTCGCACAAAGCTCGAGGGGAAAAAAAATGAGCGACTCTTGCAGTCAAAGAGACACGCGAGCACATATCCAGTCTGACGTTTCTGCGTATACAGCATCTCTTGGGTTTCTCTCTTTTGTATAGCAGCGCGAGCGACAGTTGCTCTCGCTGCTGCATCGATCGTCGAGGCTGCATATGCGCGCGCGCTCATCGAAGCAGCTCTCGGGTGATCGTTAAAGGCGACGAGACGCTTGTAATGCGAGGCAAACGAGGTTGGAGGGATGATCAAAAGCCGTCGACGTGATCCACGAAAAGTTCTCGGTTCTTGTTCTCTTCATCAAAGGTTTGCGTGGAAAATCGAATGGCCGCGGGAAATGAAGTTTCGACAGGTGAATGCTGTTTGGTTTTTATTGAGAGAAAAAAAGTTATTGCACATAGCGCTGCATATCGCGTTTGTGTCCTATTCTGAAAGAGGAAAAATTGTGAAATAAAATGCTAATCCAATCTCGATATAAGCAATGTCAAATGACAGTTCGGCGATTTCACGTACGACGACAGTTCGAGTCGAGTGGAAGAAGCGGAATTATTAAAATTCCGACAGCGCAACTTCCGACCGATAAATTTAAGCCCACGCGCATCGGGAAATCCAATTAACACGAGAAATTTCCCGACGGCGGCGGCGACGTCGGAGGTGGAATATTAAAGTATAGGCGTGTGTATAATATAGCTATATATAGCTTCGCTCGAGCGCAGATACTATTTATTCGGGTTAATCAGAGTCTTAATTACAAATCCGACATTAGCCTCGGTGTAAAATAAGCGACGCAAAATACGGGACGCTATAAATCTCATACACGGCTTGATGAACGTCTTAATTATAAGAGATGAGCTGCCACGACGTGGACAAAATCCAAGGAGATACGAGCTCTGTAGCTGCTGAATTTACGGAAGGATCCAAAGGTCAGCGATATGGCAAACGACCGGACGTTTTTATCGTTGCCAGTGTGTTGGGAGAGAGCGGTATTATATGGCGAAAGGGACGCGTTTGAAATTGAGGCTCGTTTGTCAAGGTCAATGTTACGGTCTACGTCTTACGACGCTGACGATGTTATTAAATGATTACGAGATATAGAACAAGGCGATCGAAAAGAAAATATAAATATTTCTATTTACAGGCGCGATTAGTATACCGCGTGCACCCTCTCAGCAGTTAGTTATATGTTCCATCAAATATTTATACTCAATACACCGTTTATAAATCAATCATAATAGTAGACAAATTTCTCAGAGTCCTGCAAACATCATTACAAAAGAACGATAACAGCAAAGCAACATACTCGTGCGACAGGTCTTTCGGACGTTATTGCGAGGTAAGCGAGCAATTCCCCAGAAAGCGAAAGATAAAGCGCTTTCGACCCTCTGAAAGAGTTCGACATCGTCAGAATGAGAGAAAGGGAAAAACAGTCGACTAGAGAGCGATCGGAAAACGACGGGATACCGCCACCGCCGTGAAACGATAATACGAATCACCGGCGGTAAGTCCCGGCTATATATTTTTTTAACGCACCATTTCCAGATCGAATTATAGGTATACGGAGAGAAAGAGAGTATAGTAGGCGGGACGGAAAAGTTCGAGCTTTTATTTTCATTACTCCACTTGGGTAGTTAATACCGCGCGGTATATCGCCGAGTTCTTGATTCTCGTGCGAAGTGTACCGCGCAGCATTCGTCGGATATTTCGAACCGCACATAGGAGATGCAGAGCGCGTTCTTTATAGCTGATTCTTAATCGTCAACCCGTGAGAAGGCTGCGGTTCTATTTTTATCGCTTTCAATTATTGCACTCTTCCATATCGCGAGCGATATATCCCGATGCGAAAGTGCTTTGTTACAATTCGAGGGAAACCGGTCAGCCTTTAGTCAGACACGTACGAGTGTGCAAATACCACTGCCTATAAAACCTGCATCGGTCGAGAGTATACTCAAGCGAGTAAACATTCCGGCTAGGGCATCGTACGTAACTCGAGTCGCTCTCAGAGTTCTCAGACTAAACGGACGGCATTAGCGCGTCTTATCGCTGTATACCTATATAGCGCGCGCGTGACTCGAGTGTGTGTATGTGTGTTATACGGAAAAGAGATACGGAGCGACGAGGTGTGTAGCCACGTTGAGAGTTTGATGTACTTCTGGTGTCTCGCGTAATGGAACCTGGTAATTAGTGACTCGTGAATATATATATACATAGTGAGATATAAGTACGCGCGACATGATATGCAAAGTTTCTCCGAACGAACACTTCGGTCACCGCGTAATAAACGAAGACAGTCGTCTTCTTTCCTCTTTACGAGGATGTAAAGAAAGACGAGCCGAGAGGATTATAATGGAGCGCGAATTTTACGCGGCGGCAGCTGCAACGAAATGCGAGCGATAAAGATTTTGCCGCGCACGTCTCGAAGATTACGAGGCGCCGAAGGGATTTGTCGGCTTGTTCCACACGACGTCGCGATGAATTTCTAATGCCTTCTTTCGCCTTGCGCGCGTATGTTTCTTTTCTTCATCGATCTTTTGAATTCATAACAGCTTTCAACACTGGGACTCGTCACCACGTGTCGGTCTTATATAATTATCAAATTGCCTGAATATTCATTATCCTCCGCTGGAGCGCAGTGAATCTACAATTCATATCTGCGCTGTTCCCAAAAGCGCGCAAGTCCGGCAAATTAAAAAGTCAGCATCTCTCTCTCTCCTCGACCTCCAACTTTGCCGAACTTTCTACGTGCAATATATACAGTGCGAGAGAGAAAAATGGTCTGCCGATCGTGGAATATTTCATCTCTCGCCGAATATATACCTCGCGTGTGTACTTTCCCGCAGCTGTAGGCTATAAAAATTTTTACTGCGGCGTTTGGCTTCAATTAAAATCCACGTAGTGAATCGCGAAGAGAACTGCGCGATCGATATGAACGCGTATACGCATCTTTTGCGCTGGATAATCCCGGAGACAGTTATACGCTGAAAGAGCTTTTCATTGTTGTAGCTTGAACTCATAGAATCCAGGGCCGTTGTTGGGAGAGCGATGAAAGCTCGGGGCAAGATGAGATTCGGAACGGGAAGAACTTTTCTGCCGCTGGGAATATATTCGGCGAAGAAGGATTTGAGAAGAGCCATCGGAAGACGTCCCGGAGATGAGGCATCGATTTTTCGCGTCGCTGTGAATTTTTGGATTTTTGTCGATCGCCCTGAGCGAATTGCGATTTGAATATATAATATATGCGTTTATACAAAAGAAATTCAGTTTCAAGATATTTGATTCTCCCAGTATAATTCCTTCCACAAATGGCTTTATGCTCGGGAACACACTGCGGATCACAAGCTGAAAATCCTGGCAACGTAAGCGTGCGGTGACGGAATTTATTTGCGTCAATCCGGAAGCAGCGTGAAAAAAAGACAGCGCGCGCACCACTGTAAATTTCTTTTTCGAGCCAAAATCCACCCTTCGATCGTTTCCGAAGAGAAAGAAAGAAAGAAAGAAAAAAGGGGAGGGTATATATAACAAGATTACCGGGCACGATTTAAAAGTTTGCGCTACTCTGCGGCGATGAAAATTTATGGAAGTAGTTAGGAGAAGAGAAAGTCGCAGGGTCTTTATCGCGTACCGCGTACCATTCTTCAAAGCGACCGCGGATCGAAGTTTTCCACTTTCTGTCGCGCATCGTTATGCGCGCTCGAAGTATACTTACTTTGAGAATGCAAAAATGAAAAGGAAAAAAATAGACAAGAAAATCCAGAAGTCTCGAACGTGTTCTTGGCTCTCTGAGCAGCAGAGAAGTTGTACTGTGGCGTGCAAGAAATTCCCGATGGCGAAGCGGATCTCGAGAAATAACGAGGACTTTTCCGCGCGCGCGCGCGCGCTCGGGCTTATAAATCGGAAAGTTATCGAGAGATCCGCTTTGCTATACTTTTGTTCAGTTGCGTGCGCTTGAGGGCTTTTTGCAGTTCAGTTACTTTTTGTTTTATACTCTGTAGTCTTCATACAAGTTATACAGTCTTTCTGGTACCAGCTCCGTCGGCGTTATTATTGCTCGCATGGCAGTTGTCGGTTGGAGAGAAGTATCGAACTATCGAAGCTACAGGAAAATATATAGGTTTTGTATTGACATCTATATACCGAAGAAGGAGAGACGTCACGCTGAAGAAATTCACTACTCGGTATATCTATTATTTTTTTTATTCGCGACAAAACAACCTGAGGATATACATTGTTTTGTATGTATGAACGTCGCTTTATCAGCTGCGGCTCGGGGGTAATTAATAATCGATGCTGTTGTATACCAACAGCAGTGAGCCTGATGAACCGTGAGCGTGTTTATTCTCGTTATCGAAATAATAAAGCTATGCAAACGCTGTGCTCTAGATAACGAGCTTTACGAATCTATAATTTTATCGGCGTTGAAAGCTCGTTTCGATAATGAAAAAAACAAACGTGCCACACGCTCTTGTTGCTCATGCTAAAATCCACATCGGTCTGGTTAATAATCGAGCGACGTTCACAAGAATAAACAATTCCTCTTCTTTTCGAAACGAATATGTGCAACGACAACGCTTGAAATTCTCGGGGCGACGAGGACACGCGAGCTTACATAACTCATTGCGCCAACGCCCAAGTTGTCCCGCGCGTACGTGCCTTTTTCCACTACACAACTGGACACAATGCGAGCTGTTTTTCCGTCACCTTTCGCGCACACAATGCCTGGAAAGTTTTCTCGGAGAAAAGCTCGCGAGCTTTTTATCCATAACTCATACCTGTGATGTTTCTTCGCATATGACAAGTTGATATTCAAAAGTAAAGCCTTCGGATTTATTGCAACAGGAGGAATGAGTGGTATGGAAAAATATAGTATACGTACGTATAAGCATTAAGAAAAATCCCAAGACAAATTAGTATATGCCAGTTTTAATAAACCATATAAAAGTAACGTGACTATTCTCTCTTGGACTTTTTCATCCGATACTCATCGGTCCAGATTACGTTTATCATTCGATCATAAATAAGAAATGTAATGAAAATGTAAATGTAATAAATGTAAATGTAAATGTAATAAAATGTAAATGTAATCATAAATAATTTTTTATACTGCAGTAACAAAAAAAAGACTATTATGTAACGAGAGTTATCGGAAACAGCAATAAATATAAAGCCGTGTCGAGATGTCTAATTACGCGCTTAATTACTTCGTGGAGACGTTGAATAGCGCTATGTCAATTTTTGCTCGGCGACGATTAACTTTATAGTCCGCGAATTGATACATGTATAGCCCGCCAAACGTCTACGGCCTGGAAAATTCAAGACACACTTAATTATACACGAAATTCCCGAGTTAACGCGATATTTGCACAACGCGGAAGCTGTAGTACAGGAATAACTGAATATCGCATATATGCACGTACGTCAGAGCATCAGAGGGACGAAACCATCCACGAAAGTTCTTAAATTTTTAAACGAGCTCACGATCGATACTCGACTCTATACCTCTCTCTCTCTCTCTCTCTCTCTCTCTCTCTCTCTCTCTCTCTCTCTCTCTCTCTCTCTCTCTCTCTCTCTCTCTCTCTCTCTCTCTCACTCGAGCGGCTTTATTTATTATCGGCTGACGATCTGGAGAGTAGTGCAAGTCAAGGATAGCTGGAAACTCACAAGGAGAGGGGGATGTGACTTTGTGTTTTTCTTATATGTATATCGTAATAAATGTATATATTTGAGGAATTATATTCCATCCAACTTTTCTTATTTGGCGGCGAGGTCAACTATTGCGCCTCAGAGGAAACTTCTTTATAAGGCCGGGAGAGTAGAGAGCTGGATAATTTGGAAATTTACTGTTAACGGTAATTGGGAAAAGTTTGGATACTGATGATGGCGATGCTCTAGTCTAGTTATAGTTTGAAGCTCTTCTAAGTTCGCTCTTTTTAATAAATACTTTTTTGATGAAAGAACTTTGCTTATTTGTTAATTAAAAAAAAAAAATTTAATCAACATTGATGCGATGTCTGACCAAACACTGCTTTGATCTACTGGATACGCGCAGCAAGAGCGAATACCTCTTTGACATTTGTTAATCAACACCAAAAAGCCTTGTCCAAACTGTTTAATTTGCTCCCGAATCTCCAATCGAATTCTATATACATGGCATCGAAAGCAAAAATCTCTGAAAAAAGCCTCATCAAAGGTTCGAGCCTAGCCCTAGCGAGTAGTTGCAGTAGCAGTGAATCCTCATCAAAAGCCCGAATAATCCTCTCTCGGCGCAGTTTGCTCTCTCGACACACATACACACAGCGCAGCTGGCCTACATCTATAGGTACTCTCTACGACGGCCGCAACCTATGTTTACAGGGCCTCGCATTAGCAGGTCCTGTATCAATGCTGATGGCTTTGCCACCGCCGCCGCCGCGCGTGTGCAAATAATATATCCGCTTATTGCCGTCTTGGGTGACGCGAAGGGGCTTAACGAGCGGTCGTAAACGCCTTGATCGTCTGACAGGTCGAAAACACTCGTGTGATATATATATGCACGCGCGAAGCTGAGGTCGGATTAATTATTAACTGTCCGCTCGTGAGAAGCTTCTATATGCATTTACGATAGCAGCCGCGCGCGAAATCACCCCAGCTGCGCAGCGCAGAGTGATGGGCCAGAAGGAATAATAACGTCGTTTGCGGCGCGCCTGTCGTGCTGACGTTGTACTGAACCGCTGTGGACTGGCTTTCGAGTGCTGCAGCAGCTGCAGTCTCTGTATAACCTTATATGTACTATCGTTGGAGGCGTCGAGTATATCCCGAGTTCGAAGAATGTGTACGTGATGCGATGACGACGATAATAACGTCCATCGTGCGGCATTTCCAGTCTTTTACGAGCTACTCAAATATTCAAAACAACTCCTTTGTAGGCAAATTTTTTTATAATTTTTCAGAAGACGAGTCGCAGTAGGTCAGGTGGCGGCGTCCTGAGTTTCGCAAGAGTGAGAAGTTCGACTATATCACAGCGTAGCTGCGAGAAATTCAGCGAAAAACTTTTCCCATAAAACAGCCTGAGTTGCCCCTAGCACGACGTCTTTGTATTTTCTTCGCGCGTTTTATGCATTCCGAGGTGCGCGCACGAGCGTTTGCGAGAATTTTTCACAGAACTATCAGCAGTAAAGCGACAGCTGTTTTGTACAGTTAAACGACGCGATTTCACGAGCGCGCACTTTTACTCGTCGCGCGAATTTAATTACATCGTGTTATATCGCGTCTACTATGGCAGATGGACGCCACACGTCCATAAAGTCGATACTTCCCAAAAAAAAGCCAATAATTCCAACAGAGTCGCGTATATAACCGATCGAAATTTTTCGCCGAGCAATATCACTAAATTAAAAGGGGTCGAGAGACGCGTTCGACTAATTGAGAATAGTCGAGCAGCCGCAATAATCTCGTTTATCCACGGCTATACAGCTCGCAAACTGTACTGTGCTGTGTGTGTACGTCACGATCAGAAAAAAAATGCGACCAATTTTTCGTGTTTTTTTTTTGTCCTGCACGTGTACACGCGCACACGGACGCGTTCGTTTATGGTGCTTTGTTTCGGGAACGATCGCGTGATAAATTTTTGTCGCCGCTCGCTTGCTATACGCACAGAGCACTGTGGCTCGGGGGACGACCTTTTGTTTTGCAAGCTTTTTTTTTGCGGTAGCGCCAGGGAAGATTGGAGAGATTCGGTGACGCTTTTTCCGGATGCCCCGCGCGCGATGTGTTTTCGGAGGATGAGCAATTGGCAATCGAGAGGATTGTTTTTGAATGAAGTTGTGCTTTTTCTTTGACGAGTGGAGTGCGCGCTTTCGTTTTTTTTTTTTTTTTTTGCATGTCGACTATCATTACTTATTCTGGCTGGCTAGTGAAATTTGATTTACGGACTTGATGAGATCGAAGCGCCATATTTCGGTCATTTCATTTTACGAGCCTCCAAATTTTTTAAACTGAAAAATCCCTTCAAAAATTCCAAATGCAAATATTATACAATTTTTATTTTTATCCTCCACAAAGCCCATCTCAACAAAAAAAGTCTTCTCATCTGCGATTATTTTGCTAAATGAATCAAACCGGAAAATCCCTGAAAAGTTTCCCTGTCGTTAATAAAAACCAAGGCAGCCCGGAGCTCGAGTCCTCAAACAAGAAGTAGAAGAATAAAGAGAGTCGAAATTAAAAACTCGCCCATACAAGTTGCATCAAGCGAACGAGGTATACGTGATACACGTAAAAGTTGGCGCGACGCAACCTGTAAGCGCGCGCGCGCGCTCGTCGGAGTTGGCTTTTATATGGCCAGTCGCACGGGCTTTAGAAACTTACGGATAACACGTTATACGTGCTGGACGCAAAAACGCGCGAGCACCAGACGGCGCCCGAACGTATTGCCGATGGTATATACGTGTATATATATGTATATACGACGGCATTGCTTTATAACGCGCCGGGAAAAAAAGGAGCTGATAGATAGAGGATATTGGAGCGATCAGGTTCAGGAAAAAACGACGATATTCCAGAAAGATTTTACACTGGTTGTATAAGTACGTATATACAGCAGTCATTATTTACGGTCGAATGGTCATGTATACACCGCCATCACAACGTGTATAATAAATACTTTCACGCTAAAACAGGTTTTACGTCTGAAGCGCGTGTAGCATACTTTCGTAATATCTGTTCCCGGGAAAACACGCGCGAGTCCAGCATCAAGCAATTAGAGGACAATGAAGCGTTTTCAAAATTGCACATATCCCCGCTCGTCAGAGTGTATATATATACAGCAACTGAGCTTATCACGAACGTTTGCTCGTGGCGTACGTGCGCGTTGGTTGAAATTTGCGTTTTTCGGCTGGACTTTACGCCGAATGAATTTAAGCTTTAATTTCGCGAGTTTACGCAGTAAGCTTGGCGTATACGTCCGATAAACGAGCTTTGGTATGGACACATGAATGTACGGGCAGCTGCGGCCCTGCGGTTTTAACAACTTTTAATAATTCCTGCGGTAAACCGACGCACAAGGCTCATTTTTAATAATCGTGGGCGAGAGCATTCCGCTGAGAGGATTTCAACTTAATGCGTTGAAATATAACGATCGTCGAAGCAGATGAAAAATTTCGAGAAAAGTATACAGCGATTCGTTATTTTTAATACGTCGCGCGAGAACTCTCGTTGAAAAATCGCGCGCGCGAAAATTAGCCGGAGGATATATGCAGCCGGAAGACTTGACAGTTTCGCTGTGAGTGCGTGTGAAGAGACATATTCCTTTATTGCCAATGGCGGTATAGTGTGTCAGTTTCTTTGCTCCGATTTCTACGAGAGAAAAAATGAATCGTGGAAACTACACCGAGCATCAAATCGTCAACGTCGTGCAAGACGCCTAGTACCGTGCACGCGCTGTATAAACCTTTACAACACATCAGGAAGAAAAAAAGCCCGCGTTGGACATATCAAACGATTCGCCGGGTAGCCACATTAGACGTATATACACCCGCTCGTTAAACGCTTTGAGCCGAAACGCATCTCTCTCGATATTAAACGCCGTAACCTTTCAACAATACGAGTACACACACACACACACACAGGCCATTTCTCAGTTGCTCGCGCGTATCTCGGGGGTCGCTTTATATACCCTATACTTGCCTTTACGCCCCGCTCGCTGTCCGTTATAGCCTCCTGGCGTGCTTTGTCTCTCGCGTGTGTTCGGCTGTCGCGTTTGTAAAGCTCGTCCGGAGTAGCCGCTTTCGCGAAGCGTATATAGAGAGATTCTCTGAATCTCTCTCTCTCTCTCTCTCTCTCCCTCTCACTCTCTCGGACTTTCTAAGAGTGTATAGGCGAGCTACTTTCAAGCGCCTCGAGAAATTGTAAAGGAAAACACGGGGCTGAGCTTGCTCTTCTATTTTTAACTTGCTCTTTCAGCATCGCGTATAGGGCTACTACTGCCGCGAGACTCGAGGCTCTCACGTACTGTTATTCGGCTCTTATTAGCCTCTTCTGTATATATGTGTCTGTTTTTTTATATTGCGCGGTTTCCGCGACGTTCTTTGAGAATCAGTGGGGTTTGTACGTGTACCGGTGCGTGCGGTGACTAAGTAAATAATTCATACCCGCGCGCTCGTTTTTTTCATACTATTTTTTTTTAATTCTCGCGAGATATATCACGATGCGCGTTTAATTTCTCACATTCAACGCGAATCACAGAGAGCGTATAGGTAGTAGTATAAAGGTGTCAGGAGAAAGAGGCGGTTCTTCTCATAAATATATCCTGCGTAGGCCATTAAAAATTAATCCGTACGAAAAAGAGCCCCGCGACGACGATTCATACATGTATACATGGCGGACAACACCGGAATTAAAAGCGCGCGCCTGCACTCACGCACTTGGCGTGTATTAATGATTTATGACGTATATATATGTGCAGCACTACTGCAGTCCGAGTGAAAATTCCCAAACGACCTCTTAAAATTTCACGCGATCACCGCACACAGCGTATATACCGTCTAACGACTACTACCGAGGTATAGGGCATCGGAGTTTCGGCTGCTGCTGCTGCTGCTCTTCCCTCCTAATTGGACGAGGCGAACTCGTAGCAGTTCTCGAGTAGTGTGTATGTGTGGATCGGAAAAAGTCGGGCGAAAGGATTTCGCCAAGCGGTTGCACGCGCCCGCTGTGTCTGTAGTGTCTTACGTGCGTTTTCTAACGTATATATATATATATATACACGGAGAGCGAGAGTGCAGAGAAAAGTCATACTCTCTCTCGCGACGATTCAGGCATAAAGTTTTATCGCTACGATTCTGCTTCGAACTCCTGCTTTTAGTTAAAGTACATCGTTCAATTGGGAAGACTCGCGCGGCTGGAGTTTCTTTTTTTTTTCTTCTCTATGCCGTTGCGGAACTGACTAGGTCAACTTTTGTTGTTTACTTTTGGTGGAATCACGCGCAGAAAGGAGCGAAGCTCGAATAGCGCGTAAAATAGAGAGACGTATATGTATATATACAGTGCCGGACAGTTTTGCCGAGAGCCTTGTGAAAAAATATACAGACGGCTAATGTCACGTTTATTCGTGTACACGTTTTCACAAAGGTGATGTGCGGATTGAAAAAAAGAGGTTTTTCTTTTGCTCCAAAAATATTCTCAACTCGGGCTACTGCCAGTGCGTGTCGCTTATATTCACTTGCTCGCTGCTATTCAATCTTCCACGTGCAGCGCATATATACGATGTCGCTCGCTTGCACACGGGAAAATCCCCTTTACTATTACCCCCCGCAATATACACAGCGTATATACGCAAGCAATAAACTTCATGAATAAAACGAATACGAAACCCGAGAAAAATCATCTGGCGACAATCAATTACATTGCGCGGCGAAAAAAACAAAACCAAGGGTATACGGGATAGAGGAAAAAAAAATTCTCGCTCAATTAAGCGTATATATCCGCAAATCGCGCTCTGTTATAATAGTGCCCTTGCAGTCCTTATAGTTCATCGCGCTCGGCTAGAGCCTAATAGCCGATTATTCAAATTTCATCGAGTAGAAGGCCGCTGGCCGAATTTCGAGACGAGAACTGGATAGAGGAAGAGTCTTGCGTAAAAGCGCAACCGAGCAAAATGAGCACGCGCGTCTCTTCGAATTACGCGAGCCACTTGCTGTGTGCTCGCGGCTTTTCGGTGAAGATTTCCACAGCTGCATCGCCCTCCCTCTCTTTCAAGTTGTGTGAAAGGGGTTACTCGGTTTGATGCGCGTATATATGCGTGTGATACGTATCACTGACGAACAAAGAGAGACAGAGATAGACACGCGTGCGTGCAAAGTCGGTCAAACGAGATACGCCACGCTGCGGTCTCTCTACTGCACAAGTATGCATATATAAGAAATAGACGAGTATAGTAGGTTGATTTCGGTTTTTCTTAGATGCGCTTACTGCGATATATAATTCGCGGAGAATTATTTCAACGAAGCAGCGCGCGCAGCTATCGCCTAATCCCGGCCCTTCCCGTTTCGGAGTCCGATGGCAATTCTCTTTTTATCGCGAGGCACTTGAAATATATAGCGCATACGCGAAAACGGGGATCAGAGCGAGCATCGAGAGTCGAGACTTTGTATCGGGGACTACTGCGACGAGATAAATCCCGATATGGGATTTTCCCGGGCCGGTCGTCCGGAAAGATTAATTTCGAGCGCGTATATCGAGGTCAGCGCACTAGTGCGAGAGAGAGAGAGAGCTTTTTTCTGCCTCGTAGAGAAACGGCCTATTGGCCATTAACGCTCATTGATTATTCAATGGCGAATTACGGCCTGGCGCGCGAGCACACGAGTCGTTTTAGCTGCGCGCGGTCATAAGCACTCTTCTTTTTAACTAAATGTACACCGCAGCGCACAAGGGTGTAGGGGTCGCATCCACTTTAGCGCGTTTATATAAGGGGGGAAAGAACATTTTCCTCTTAGCTTTTGCGCGGGATGGAATATTCCGAAGGCATGAGTATAGCAGGAAATCGAGAGCAGCGGCATTGATTGAATTTCGAACTTTTTCGCGCGCGAAATTTCTGCAGTATTGAATCACGGCCAGCGCTATACTAGCTGCGATGCCAAGAAAGCTGAAACTTTCTCAGACTCGACAAGACACAATGGTTTGAAATAAATCGTAGATACGGGGAACGCGAAAGTTTTTGCGGCGACGTGAGACAAGCGACAATGTCATTAAGAAACTGCAGCGGAAACGTCAACGAATGCGCGTAGTTAATGGCGCTGGCGGCGAGGAGGATGAGGTGTATACAGGGTAATCGCGCGATTATGCTACGAAGTCACGGTTCGTTATGTCCTCTGTGTGGGTGTGTGTGTGCGCGCGCGCGTGCGACAAAGGCCCGAGCCCCGTCGTTAGCGTTGCTTTGTCGCGAGTCTACGCGGTTTGCGGCTCAGTCAATAACCGACGGACTGTGACGACTCGCCGGAAATGCTAAGCGTTATACGCCTGACTTGGCTAATCCGTCTCATCATTATATCGCGCAGTTTTCTTTTGACGAGAGTTGGCGCGGATTATTGTTTAGCTGCGTGTTATTGCAGTTTCAAAGATGAGCTTTAGCATATAACGAGGAATCAAGCTTATCAAAAGGACGAGCTGAAATTCTGAGCCAGCCCGAAAGACGGTCATTCTCATCGCTAACCCTTAGTCAAAGTTCTGGAGCGTCAGCTGCCGACGTCGTATAACGCTAGTCCATCGCCCGAAAACGGCCACGCCTTGTAAAGGGAATCCACCTCTCTCTCTCTCTCTCTCTCTCTCTCTCTCTCTCTCTCTCTCTCTCTCTCTCTCTCTCTCTCTCTCTCTCTCTCTCAAAGACGACGGTAGCTTCTCTCGGGACTATAAGCTTATTTGCCTTTGAATCGCACCTGGCTACACCCCGAGTAATCTCTTTCTCGACTCCTCGGGATTTCTGTGTACGTATACCGTACACCGCGTGCGAATTTAGATATATGCAGGAGATTTGCGCGCGCGCGATCGTGTGCTTTTTTCACGAGGTCGTATTTTTTTTCGCCTCAGCTTTTTACGACTTCTGCAGCGTTGGGGGCGGCTCTTTTACGGCCGGGATGAACGTTTCAACGCGGGAGAGAAGAAAGTTTTGATTCTGCATGTATATATTGGTATAGCGTAAATTTAGCGAGTGTTCGTTATTGTCGAGGAGATCAGGCGGGGGAGGGACATACGGATCGAAATGTTTCACGAGGGGCGTGGCTGCTCGGCAAATTTGCTTCGAATTTGCCTGACAAAGCGCGCGCGATTAAATTTATAAATATTTCAGCGAACAGAGCTTGATTTTAGTCGATGACGAATTCAACTCGCGCACGAGTTTTTGATTATCGCGCTTGAATGATAAATAGCGAGAGAACGTTATTCGTGTTATATCTAGATGTATAGAGAGATCACGTGTTTTTACGAGATTATAATTTATAAAGCTGTTGTGGAGCGAGATGATCAGCTTTTTAATTTTGTTAAATTAAACAAGATCCTTACTTCGAGGCTTCTTTAAAAATGCTCAGCAATGAAATTAAATTCAGTTCGTTGAGCACAGTTTCTCATTCAATCTTCTCTGCAAGTTTGCAAGCTGTCTGTTTAATGAAGTCGAATGAAGTCTTTTTTTGCACCAATCCAGTTATATATACCGCGTCTGTCGATACTGATGCGAGGAACGAGGAGAGACTTTCGCAGCTAATAAAAGGAGCTATTAATAATTCTGCAGGATGCCAGTTGCACAACAGAGTGATAAGTCTGATGAAATGAAATCGCTGAAAAAGAGCTGGTGACATTTGAAATATTAAACTTCGCTTGTAAGCCAATCGAGCGCGTCAATTGTGGGAATAACTTTTGTTCAATAAAAGTTACGAAAATACAAATATAGTAAGACCTTTTAATAGATCTGTTCGACCAAACGCGTTTTTGCGCTCTACATCCATAAACGCGGCATATAGGTAGCATATACACGCGTAAGCTCCCTATCAACCTGTAAAATTCCACATCGAACTATCTATCTCCCGAACATCACTCGTTCGCACCTTCGGTCACACCCAGCAGCGGCGGCAATCCCTAGTCATATCTCTCGCCCAAAAAATAACCCATAAACTTTCCAGCCTCCGTATTATCCCAGCATCGATTTTCCCGACTCGAATCCAGAGGCCATCATCCACACACACACACATACAGTCAAACGCAGGGCTCTTTCTTCGAGCGTTTTTGTGCGGCTCTCGCCTCATTATTCATGTACGACGGCCACGCGCGTGCGGATATAATTAGCTCCGACGATTAATACCTTTCGTGTATATAATCCAGCGTGAAAACGAATGCGATTAATCAAGCGAGATGACACACACCTGCGCGCGATGTGTGAAAAATGCAGACGCTCTGTTTACCTTTTGTCGCTTTTGTATTCTCGGTTGTAAAAAGTCGCTACTGCTACACACAGCAAGACAGAAGCTCAAGTTGGAAACAATTTGCGCAGAGCTTTTTTTCAGACTCGCGCGTGCTGGGAACGAGTTAAGATGCTCCGAGCCGAACAATGGACGCGGGAGGAGAAGGAGTTTTACTCGGAGATGGAGATCGGGAAATAGTTACGGCGATTGATTGCGGTGCGAGGAAAGTATTTCGGTTCTCCCATTTTCCTTTGCCGACGAGAGTTTCCCGCTTTTTCAATTAGAAAGTTCCGGCGAACGTTTGTACGCCGTGGAAGAGGAGGACTGCGCGCAATTATGTTTCGCGTCGTTCTCTGCGGAACTTTCTTTGTGTAGGTATATGGCGTGATTCGTGTTTGATAAAAGCTGTTTTCGGCTGGTGTGAGCGCTTTGACATTGTTAGGTATGTAAATGGATACATAACTATAATTCTAGAGATAAAGGAGAACGAAAGACAAAGACGCGTGGGTTCGGCTTTCATTTCGACCATTCATTTGCCGTGAACGCGTATACGTCAGTTGTTGGGAAAGCATTGAAAGAGATCGCCAGAAGTCTAATTAATTATGTCGCGGGAGACGAGGACAGTTTCTGCGAGTCTAAGATTTTATACCTATATATTATGCTGAAAGTAAAGCTCTAACCCTCGCTAATTTGACTCGGTAAATTTGGGTCATATAACTTCCAACTGCTTACTTCTGAAACTTTGAAAACCATGGAGAGCTGCGCAGTGTTCGAGAGCTGGTTTATGCGCAAATTAAAACGCAGAAGTCTAAAGGGGGATTTTATCGTTATATTATTTATTCCTCGCGCGTTCTCGAGCTCTCCCACTACTTGCTGCTCGCGAAAATTCTCGATCTGGTTTATTATTCCGCAGAGATTCAGTATTTCAGTTCGCTCGCAATTTTCTGCAAAAGTTAGTTTCGCGCGAGCTTTATCCTTTTTGTAAATTTTAGTTTAATTAAAATTAAAAATTTCCAAGATATTAATTAAAAATCAAATAACGGAACGCAGCTTTCGCAAATTTTAATCTTTTGATGAAAATTTTCATAATTTTCAGCCCAAGATCGTGCAAGACAAAAACAAGCTCAAGCCCAGCGCGCCGCGCGCGGACCATTACATAAGTCACAATAAGCCATATCCGCGCGGTTTATATAAACGAGAAACTCCCAAAACGCGGGCAAATCCGCAAACAGAATCGTGCCAGCGATATAATTCAATCGTGAAATACACAAGCTATAGGCGAAAATCGGGTCAAAGTTGCGAAACATAATACGGGAGACCACACGCCGAACGCGAGCAAGTAGTGAGAGCCCGGGTAGCGTCAGACATCGGATGCACACACAGCAGCAGCAGCAGCAGCAATAGCACCAGCAGCGCTATAGATATATGTGCCATTAGCTCTTGCTCCCTCTCCCTCTCTCACCCCTCGCGGCTCTTAACTTCGATCGTATTTTTCCTGAACTCACGAGCCTCGAACTTGTTATCCATCCGCGGAGAGCGCGCTTCCGGGAGGCTTTCTGGGTCACTGTCACCAGCAGCCAGCTCGTAAATCCGGAGGAAAACAAGCGGGCGAACGAAGGCGAAAAAACAGGGCTTTCGAAGCAGAGAGAAAGAGAGAGAGAGAGAAAGAGAGCGAACAAGTATATAGTGTGAGCAAAGAGTAAAAAAGGGGGTCGTACCAGCGCCCGACTCGACAGCTCCTTCGGCGGTGGCTGCGGTGCAGGAGGCAGGTGCAGCCGTGTTACCGCTTTCGGCCTTGTCACCCATGCTGCTGCAGCTGGCTCAACGAGGAATGGGGCGAACGCGCTCGCTCTCCCACGGGCTTTTGATCGCAGTAGTAGTAGTAGTATAGCAGCGGCAGCAGCAGCGGCAGCCTCCCTACTGCTAGCCCGCGCGCGCTGCTCTCCTCTCCCTCTGGCTCCGCTGACTCGGCCGAGCTCTTCTCTCTTCTCTCTGGCGCGTAACCTAACCTAGAAGCACTCGACTGCTTTTCGGTCCATCGACGACGACGACAACAGTAGAGTAATCACGACACTCAAGCAGGGGGGGTGTAGGGTGAGGCTCAGACGCGCACGAGCCCGATGCACTCAGCACTTGAGTCTCGTTTTAGGCATGCTGCATCCCCCTCTGGATCGCGCGAGTGCCTGTCTCTGTCCTGATCACTCGCGATAAGTGTCGATGCACGTGCTGGCCGCGAAGCAGCTCAGACAGCGGCACATGCGTAGGGCAGGGTCGCCACTGCGAAACGACGCCTCGTCGTCCTCGTCTACGCGGAGAGATCGCTCGAGCAGCACTGGACTCCTATCGTCTCTCTCTCTCTCGGCGCAAGAGATGCTGCTGCTGCTGCTGCTCCCTTATGTGTGTATGTATCTGTGTGCGCGCGCGCGCCGCGCCCCCGCTTCTCTACTCCGTCGTCTGCTGCTCCCCTTTTGATCCTCTCGCAGCAGCAGTAGCAGCAGCACGAGAGGGAGATGTAGCAAGTAAAACACAGGC
The DNA here is from genome assembly GCA_012977825.3 of Pteromalus puparum. Taxonomy (NCBI): domain Eukaryota; kingdom Metazoa; phylum Arthropoda; class Insecta; order Hymenoptera; family Pteromalidae; genus Pteromalus; species Pteromalus puparum. The sequence continues at coordinate 57,027,222 of CM053172.1, read as the reverse complement.
GTCGGTCAGCGCGCGAGGGACGAAAAAAAATTCAGCTGTGCGTGTGTATGTGTATGTCACAAGCTCGTACACGCGTGCACACGGAGGAAGAGGGAGCGTCTTTAGCTCCGTCACGACCCGTAACGTCCCGGGAGTAGTGAGCTGCTCTGCTGCTCTGTAGCTTCCACCCTTGTGCAGAGTGAGATAGAGAACGAGCAGTGACGCGCCTGCGCGTGAATCTCTCTCTCTCTCTCTCGCTTGCTCCGGGCACATCATCTCTCGCGCTCTTTCGCTTCGGATGCTGTGTGCGCCGCGCAGCCGGCCTCTCTCTCTCGCTGGCTCGCGCACGGCCGAGCTTTTGTTCGATGCCGAGAGCTTTCACCTGCTCCGGATTTCTGCAAGCTCGTGTGTGTCCCTGCTCTTTCGCGCCGACGATGCATCTCATTCTTTCGTATCAGCCCGCAGTCCTGATGCGAGTCTCTTGCTCGAGATCGAGTTCGAGAGAGCTGCGCGCTGCTATTATGTGTATATGCGCGAGGATCGCGGCCGCCGCCCAGCGAAAGAATTCGAATTTGAAATTCCAATCGACTACTTGCATTTTTGCGCGTATCTGGGATTTTTGTGTATGCCGATGAGGGATCGGTACCGCTTGTCATCGAAAATTCAGCTTCGGGAATGTTACGCACATATCGCTTGGATTCTTGTCAGATGCGCCCGCAGCCAGTCGATCGCTCGCGAACGGATTTCGGCCGACATAAGTCTCGGGGGGGTCAGTGCGCGTTATCTCTCCCATCTCGAGGTAGAGAGAAAGAAAGAGATCTCCGCTGCTCTATAGCCTTTTTTTCTCGTCGAGGCCGTGCAGATGCGCCGGGGATGACTCATTTGTTACAAGCATAATGCGGGGGAGCTTTTTTGGAAAAAGAAACGAATGCTCTGTAGTTAAAGAATATAAGCATCAGATTTTTAATTACCGAAGCAGACACGAACTTCGGAATATTGCGATTTCGTGTCAACATCGTGCAGCCCTCGGAGAAGGGAGTTTTCTAAATCTGGAAACGGTTTCTTCAAAAGGTATGGAAACAAAGGGGAAGTCGTATATTGTTCGCGGCGTTATGCCACCTCGACTCTAAAGTCAACCGGTGTGCGTATACAGATACTTTGTAAGCGTTTTCGTAACGCGTGACGCAAGTCACGCAAAGTCGTATATTTATACGACGCTCATGTATTTTCGCTCACCTATAATAACATAACGCGCGATTCTCATTATTCGCACTGGGAGAATATATATACCTATATATATACATACGTATAACTTTGCGAGAAGAACAGTCAATATAAAGGGCTTCAAACAGATCGCGAAATTGGCGAACTTTATATAGACTCTTTCTCTCAACTTTTCACTTGGCCGCACATACATATAACTGTAGTCCGACGCAATAGCCCTTATGTACACATCACGCGGCTCAAGTTTCAAAAACAAACCCGGAAGTAACTTTTCATGCAGGCTTTCGCTCGAAACTTCCTGCGCGCTCCTCCTTGGGCGCGAAATCTAATAAGCCACTCTCTAGCTGTGTAGTGGCGAAACTTGCAGAGCCGGAATTTCGCGAGTCTCTCACATATGTGTATACATATATACTCTTATACACGTGATAGTCTTGCGACGACGACGACGGCGAATTTTAATTGACCTTGGCCCGCATTCGTTGCCAGCTATACATCCTACATGTGTATATAGATAGAGAAATCGCGGAAAGGAATATCCATTTCTTGCATGTAAGTGTGACCGAAAAGATGGATAATACTTGTATCGTGACGCCGAGAGCTACAGTGTATGCGTTACAAATGAAGCTTTATAAGCCTCCTCTCGTATGTGCAATGTTTCTTTCTTGAACGTGTATATACGCACGAGAGCACATAGCAGCGCGCGGGGAAACAATGATTCCAAGCTCGATGCAAAAGTTGGACGTGAGCTGCGGAATGGTTTTTCGAAATATAACGCTGCGTCGTAGTACAGTTTCAGGGAAAAAGTATTATCCTCGAGAGAAGAAGAGTTTCTGAAACTTTAGACGACTTTTATACGTACGGCCCGGGGAAAAGCGCGCGCGCGTGTAAGCCTTTCTTCTAATGATTTTTTGAATAATCGCATTAAACGAGGTCCAGGAATTTCCAGCTGAAAGGTTATTATACTGCCCGGAAAATATCAAGTTTCAAAGTATATTACAATGTATAGATAAAGCGTGTTCTCTCTGTGCCCTAGTTTCGCCATGCGGCAACCACGCGATTACTACACTAATTCTTATAACGAAAAATTTCAAAAGAATTCGCATCGCGTAGTTTGAACTCTTGGCAAAATGCGCGCAACGTCGATTATTCCGTGATAACTCGCGGAAAAAAACTTGGTGAAATGCGCTGCATATTATATGCGCGAATATTTCCTCGAACGATCGAACCTCATCCCCTTTTGTACAACATCGCTGGTGCAGAGCGAGTCAGTGCACCTGACGCACACGCATGTCGTATATGCCGTGGCGGTGTATGGTACATCAGAGTCGAGTCCATTATTATCCGTGCCAGTGGCCGCCATGAAATATGTAGTCGACGGCTTTCGATTATCATCCTGACTCGACGATTCCCTCCCGATATTCCTTTCACAAGTATATACGATGCTCCCTCGGTTCTCCTTTTTCTTGCCGGTGCGAGCGCGCGCTTGACCCGATTTCACCGCTCGACCTTCCCTCTCTTGCTCGATGAGAAATGGTCACTTTTGTATTTGTCACTTTCGCGAGGGGATTGAGAGATAGAGAGCGAGATAGCACGAGGAAAAGGGGTGATGTCGGTTATATCTGGAAGGACGAGCGAATGCGTGGGCGGCTGTGTTCGTCGTAGGTGTACAAGTTATATATAGGATGGTGTCGCAATAGCTCGATGAGAGCCGCAGAGGACTGGAGTTGAAGGTAGCGGTACCTATATGTTTTAATTCTTATGCGGTATGGTGTACTCGAAAATCCAGAGAGGTCTTCCATTAGATTGACACACTTATTAGTACAGAATTTTAGATGTTTCGATGGAACAAAAATCAATTTCAAGCGTAAGACTAGTTTCATTGTTAATATTTTAATGACCTGCTCTTCGCTTAATTGCTTACAACTCCTTCCTTCGAAAAGTAAGTATTCGCATATGCAAAATAGTGCTGACGCATGCAGAAAATTACATCTATAATCTAATCCTCACAAACAAAATCCTCGAGTTGCTTTCTCGAATAATTCAAAGCTGCAGCCATACTCCTCGGTAATAAAATCGCAAGGGTCTTAACAACGGCGAGATCGAGAAAAGGATTAATAAATATAGAAAAGTCAAGCGCAGTTCGATGTTTACGCTGCAGAGCGAGCGCGCGCGCGTGTGTGTGTGTGTCCAGAGTAAGCCTCGAAGCTCTACGGAGCTAAAGCTAAAATACTGGATTTAACAGGTATTACGGCGGAGCTGGTGCAGTATACATGTATAGCATGCCCGAGGAACGTACGTCAGACGAATTAACTCTTATTATCTTGGGGCTTGACAGCAGCGAAAAGACTATACGTCAAGATCGGTTTATATACCGAGGTGATATCAGGCGCTTTTTAATCAAGGCAAAATTCATTTTCTAATATACAAGCGCGCGATGTTTGTTTTGTTCTGATAATGCGAGCAGTATACGCTATTATTTTTCAAATAAACAGCACTTTTTTTTTAATCCGTCATGAAATTGTGTGTAATGAATTTTGTTTGCAATGGGTTTTACCGAGTTGTCTTGATGCAAACACCTGGATTGCCAATTCTAATTTGATACGTCTGGAATAGCTCACCTTTTAGAACTTTTAAAGTGTTTGCATTTATTTGAAAGTTTAATGCAATGCCAGTGTTTCTAGCTGACTCCAAAGAGGAGTTTTAAAACTTACGTTGTGATTTCAATGCGTTCCACGAAAAGACACTGTGTACTCACCTGAAACAGAAATAAAGCAGTCAAAGTTAGTTATATGCGTATGAATTTCAAATATATTAAAGAGAAATATATTTTTAACGGATAATGTGATAGAGAAGAATAATAATCAATCAAACTTTAAAATTTCAATGCACAGGTATCTCGATTGATTAAAAATTTTTCTTAGAAATTTCAATGAGTGCTGACCTGGAAAGCTTTTGGAGAAATATGTCTAAGCGTAATAAACGTACGAATAAGCAAGAGAAACGTATACCACAAAAAGAGGCTAAGGCAAAGGTCAAAAGTACACGACCGTTTTTTTCCTCAATCGTTTTATTTTCAGAAATAAGTATAATAAACGGTGTAATAAATTGCTGGCTCAGCCATTCGCGTTATCGCATTGAAAAATATGACGACATTTTGCGTTTGACATCATCAGCTTTTCCAGAGGTACATAGCAAATATTCGTCTATAAGATAATTTTCCTGCAACGTATTCACTATTTCTAAGGCTGCAAGCTAAAATCTTAAAAGTCGCTTCGTCGAGCGAGTGCTAAAAATATCGCACACACGCGCAGCCCTTGAAGATCCAGCGAAAAAAAGTTTTGAAAAATATTCAACATTTAGCGGCAGTGAGTTTCGTTAATGAGAAGCTCTGCTTGTGCCAGTAGCAGCAGTAGCAGCAGCCGCAGCATCATCCAGCAGCGGTGGTATAGTACGAGCCGCTCTGGGATCGATCTTTGCGAAAGGGGCTCACCTCCAATCGCCACCTGCCCGGAAAGTGCTTATCCGCTCTCGCCTAGCCCACTTCTGACTCTCTCTCTCTCTCTCTCTCTCTCTCTTTCTCTCTTTCTTTCCCTCTCTCTTTCTCCTCTTGTTCCAGCAGCGTACAGCTCTTCGAAAATCCGCGAACCTCGCCAAACACGAAGCTCGTGTCGTTCTATTTTTAATCACGGGTCTTCTCCAACTCTTGTGCCGCTTCTTCTTCTTCTTCTTCTTCTTCTTCTTCTTCTTCTTCTTCTTCTTCTACTTCTTCTTCTTCTTCTTCTTCTTTTTCTTCTTCTTCTTCTTCTTCTTCTTCTTCTTTTCACACGAACCTCAGGAGCTTGCGACCCTTTCGCGAACGCTGGCATTCGATTCGAAAGTGTGGGTGTGTGTGCTTTTTCTTTTGTGCTTCGACTATATTCTAGCTTTATTGATGTTAAGATTCTTTGTTTGGTAATTTTAAACGATTATAGCCAGTCATGATCGTAGTTGATGTTAAATTAAAATTAAAACAATTATTTACATTTGATTACAGGCTGCTTAATTATAAGAGAAATCCAAGGTATCTGGAACTGATCTACGAAAATTTTTCAAGCAGCTGCTTCGCAAAAGCTTCACGTAAGCAGTTAGATAGAGAGAACGTTCCATCTAATCAATACTAACGGATATTTGTACGAGCTAGCAGCAGCAGCAGCCACGAACCGGGGCTCTTTTTCAATTAGGTACAAAATCAACAGGTATTACCTATAGCGATCGCAGCACTCCTAACGATGCGTACTCGAACTTTAGTGAGTATACCTTTCCAAACCCCATCAGGGGAATTCGAAACGGCAGTATCTTTGTCGGGGCAACCGAAAGATTTTATTTTATCTTTAAAACTTTTAACAAACTCAACTTTTAACTCTTGCTTTTATATATACGAAGATTTTCCGCGAAGTCATAACACTAATAGGTTAAGGGTCGAAAGTTGACTTCGTGAAGTGCTGGGAACGCTATAATTACGCATCAGCTATTCGCTGGGTGCAGTTGGAGAGAGGGGATGGTTAGCGGAGCTTCTTATGGAAGTTGGTAGAGAAATGCCTGTGGCGGCCGCTCGTATATTATTTTTTCCCCATAAGATTTTATGAGTTTGGGCAGATTATGAAGGCGTGACCATATTTGCACCCAGCCAATAAGTTCGCGCAGCCGAGTTATTTTGCATTTAGTCGAAAGAGAAGAGCCGTGACATTCGCTGATTGTCGCTCTCAAGATCAGCGTTAGAGGTGTGCGTTTGTATGTGTGTGTTTTTTTCTCTGCATCTGGAACAAGGATTCGACTCGAAATAGTACGATGCATACATAATGCAGTTTCGATGTTCGAGCTCAATTAATCGAATGACGTTTTTATCACAAATGACGCAACTTATTGTCGCGTGTGTACGGGTAGACTGAGAGTAAGCTGTTGTTATACGCTATTTTCTAGCTTGCTTTTTTTTCAACGTTATACTTATTGAAAAAAAAAGATGCATACACAAAGCTGAAGTCAAGTGATGCTTATTCAATGCTTAAAAAGCGAGTTATGTGATTTCGACGGAAACAACTTTTTAATGAATTTCGTACACGCTGAACACAAAACAAATATCTCTGCATATCCTAAAAATACTTTCGCATTATTATAGAATGATGGTAATACCCTGTATCTTCGTCGTTGACGTTTTTCTTCCTCTCAATTATCTCGATAATTAGATGGAATATACGGCTCTGAAGTATACAAGAAACTCTTTCGCATCTCGCGAAAGCATAAGGCGAGTGAATATTCTCAAACTGATTATGCGAAGCAGCTTCCTTATGACTGCTGGCAGCTGACGCAGCCAATAAGAACAGCAAGAAACAGCTGCAGACGCTTTGTGTCTTGTTGATTTGAGAAACATTGTTATCAAACGCTCGTATTCCCCGTTTTCATATTCCGACGAGTGGAGAAGAGTCTCTGCATCGAAAGACGACAGACGGAGAGAGTAAGAGAGAGAGAGAGAGAGAGAGTCTTCAGAGCACGGCACAACGAAATTAATTAGTTCCTTCCGGGTCACTCCTAGCCTCTCGGTTATTAACACAGTCTCGATACAATGCAGCGCGGCAACGGTGCGACGGCTGCAAGCTCCTTCAAGCTCGGGTTCGAAGAACTCTAGCATTTCTAATTTTCTTCTCTGTTTTCATTAACATTTGCTCCTCATTTTCCTCGCCAGCTTGCTCATATAATCGGCTCCAAAAACTAATAATGTTATTAGATGCGCATACTAGCTGAATCTGACAAGTTCTCAGAAAAAAAAAAACATCTTAAATATATCTTCGCGCGCTTTTATTCGACAAATAGAAAAACATGCACGAACGTGTGCCCCTCGCTCTCATTTATCTCAGCCAAGCATATATAAAACACTGCTCGCGGATAAAAATCGCGAGGAGCTAAATCATTGATAACGCCCGGAGCAAGAAAATAGAAACAGCATATACACATACAGTCTCCCCTATAGCGCGGGATCGGGGCAGTCTGAAAAATTGCAGCCAAGGCGTCTCATGAATTCAAATGGTTTCATTAAGGCTTGTTTCTCGTAATCGGGCGGTTCCTCGATATACGTGCAGCATGAGCGAGCAACGTTGAATTTCAAAAACACACACGAGCTATCGGCGACTCGATCAATTTCGTATACGTATACGTATTATATAATATACGAAAGCTCGGGAATGAGACGAAGCGAAAGTTTTCGCTAGCCCCGCACGGTAAATTTTCATCCCCGTTTCGACGGTGAATTCGCAAGTTGCGCGAGTTTGAGGCAAACGATATGATATATATACCCCCGATCGCGTCTCGTCTTCGGTATTATAAATTTGTTAACTTGCTCGCGCACCGTAATTAAGTTCCAGGAGCGCAAGGTTTAAAGAGAGTTGCGCATGCCTCCGATGCACTTATATCGTAAATAAAGTTGTTGCACGTTGTACATAAATTTTCCATGCTTTTAGGGCATTTCTAAAAGTAGTATGCGGAGAAAATGTAAGCAAGTTTTCTATTAGGTGATGCTTGTAAAATATTCTGTATAAAAGCAAGAATTTCCATTAAAAGTGTTCAATCACGTCGTCATCGGAGATAATTTCTTTTGCATCGAATTAAGACGAGATCTTTCATTCCTTATACTATATTATTCCTTAGCCGATAGCGCAATTAAAGCTCGACCGGAGCAGCGCGAGATGTCGACGAGGAGAACGGGACGAGAGAAATAAAAAGGGAGCAGTTATACCGTGCCTTCGGGGATAATTTAAAGTTTAGTGCAGAGCCACCGCGATCCTTTCATGTCGTGTTTCTTCATCTCTCCCTTCTCGTTATCCTCGTCCCACTGCAGCTTTTTTCGTTGTACCATCATCTCATCCTCGTTAAATAAATTGAATTCGAGCCCGCTCCACCAGCAGCTGTATATATAACTGAGTACACAAAACGACTTTCAGTCTGGAATTAATCGTCGACCGGTCATTTCTGCTGATATCGCGTAATTATATGTACACGAGAGTCGGCAAAAACGCCGCGTTGATCGCTGCACATACACCAGCGACATTATTATTTTTGGCTCTGGTCCATGACCGGTGTACATAACGCTGATCTGTACACACGATGAGAGATATATACGTGGCGGGTTATATTCACTTATACAGGTACACAAATCTCGTGAATGAATCAACGCGCGAGCAATATTACCTGGCGCTACTCTTTCATTTTACGGACATCTCATTACATTATCCTCGTGGGGGGCGGACGGGAGACGATCGTGTATAGGGGAAAATAACAATTGCTGGGATATCGAGGTTCAATTGGTTCGCGTGAGAAGCGAAAATAAGAAGCGGCAATGCCGTGCGATTGGATTGGCTTTCTTTTGCTGCTTCTTCTGCTACTGGCGAGCTGCGCAAGCTTTATTGGTAAAACGATACCGCTGGCGAGCGGCCCTATACTCCGTCTTTCTTGTATATATATGTGTGTGTGTGTGTGTGTGTGTATAGTGTTGTCTGTGTCTGTGTGTGGTCGCTTTTTTTCTCGTACCGCTCGATCGCCGAGTCAGCATTCCAATGGTAACGATGAGACGAGCTCGCAGCGTCTCGTTCGTTACAGCTCGCTATGGGGATGTACGTATTCACTTTTATAAGGGCTATTTGGCGTTATGAGGGTGAATTTACGCCGGTCGTCGCGTGATAAAATAAAAGCTTTGGGGGTTTAGAGGGTGTACCTCTTTCACGCGGTCGTAGTATGTGAGAATTGCTGATCGCGGCGGTATACATATATACTTTCATTTGCTTTTTATGGATGATTTCATATTTTTTCGTCACTCAGTTATTGAATACTGATATATTCAGACCGGATATTTGTTTATCAACCAACCAAATCGCTTCATTAACGGCTTCAAAACATCCGGTCATCACTTTTTAAAAGAGAGACTCGATCGCAGTTGCTTTTTCAACACATCTCAAGTACATGCCTTTGGCGACCATATAGCACATCATGTAACTTTCGAAATATCGCACGAACTCGTATTACCTTTGTTCAACTCCTCCTCTTTCACCCTTCTCGATATATCGACCTTTTTAAATAACCGCATCCATATTTCCGACGCCGTTGAACAGCTCAAAAGTATAACCCTCTTATTTCCAAAGCCGCGCACGTCGCACATAGACATACATCGAAGCAACAAAGTTCCATCGCGCGGCTTCACAAACTCGCCTCGTTATCGTTGTATTATTGCACTTAATGCGATTGTGCTACACTCGATATTGCATTTCAATTTCCCGCGGTGGTTTCGAATTTCGCGGCCTTTTTTACTTTTTTCTATGGCAACTACTGCCAGCGTCCTATCTATACTATTTTACTCGCGGAGAAAAATTCTAATGGGAGAATCCACGTTGGTCAGTGGGAAAGTCGTTTGCGGCACGAATATTGAGGTTTTATGCACGTGCAATTTTATCAGACTCCGCTTATTAGCTTAATGTACGGAGTATCATCGATGCGCATGGCGTATAATAGGATCCCGTTTAATTACAGAGTAAAGAGATGATTAGGATAATCGAAGAGGCTGATGAAAAAATGCAGTTCTGTCCATTATACACGCCAATATTGAGTTAAACCGCATAAACTTGATTCTCAAACATCTCACTGAAAATAGTATTATATTTCGTCGAACACGATCTTCAAAGCTCTAGACAAGCGCGCGTGTGCCTATATCTTTGCGAACGCTATATATTGCAGCTCTCTATACTCTCGTGCAATTCTGTGATTAGACCGCGCGACGGCTAATGCAATTTCATGGCATGTACGGGCTCTCGCACCAAAGTTACCCGACTCGTGCGTGAGCGACGGGACTGAATTGAGAGCGAATCAGCCATTTCCGTCTGGTATGTGGTATATATTAAAGATACACACTGCGAAAAAGTATAAGAATTGTTATTTTTCTCGCGTGGATACAATAAAGGAAAAATATTCCCACAAAGTAGCTCCAGCCTGATTAGATTAATCCAGTATGTGTAGTATGAATAGCGCGGCGCACGAACATGCAGGGCGTGATGGCGATGAGACGCCGCAGTGCGCAGGGAACTGCGTACGATGATTAATATCGGTAGGCCGAATCGGGTCACGATTGAGAAGACGCTACGCTATATAGCTTCGCATTCTCTTCGTGCGCGTTTGCGCGCGCGCAGAGATCTTATTACTTTTTATATACGAGGCTGCGCGTGTGCTGCTGATTAATTATGCGACGGGATTACAGCTAATCTCTAGCTCGGCTTGAGGTAATAAATCGCGCTTGTGCGGTCTGTATAACAATGAGGATGTTATCCTCTCCTGAAAGGAATATCTGTTTGGGCTATACTTCGACAGCTAATGTCGAACGTGAAAGTTAAAACACTTGAGAGCAAAGAAGTGTAAAAATCTCTAACGCGCTGCATACGCTGCAAGGCAAACACGCGCGGTTTAGTTGCTTGCAGAAGTCGACGCCGCTCGTCTTTGCAGGGGTTGTTAGTGTGTGCAGACGCTTCTATAATCGAATGAATGGCGCAACGGTCCTGTCATGCAGAAATCGTAGGTACACACTACTGCGGTTTGGCCGCAAGGATTATCGCTTTTCTGATGAGCATCTCGTATGGTACCCCGGAATAATATGGAAAAATAACGGTAAATCTTCCGTTTTATGTTCTTTTCTCCGGGCTCGTTTCGCCCGAGATTCCATGCGTTATTTCGAAAAAGTTAGGGCCTTCCGGTACATCATATACGCGCCCAGAGGGTCGTGAGGGTTATTATACTCGAAGTTGATGGGGAACGCGATGATCCGCAGCTATAGTAGTTCCTTTTCAGCCCGGCAAACACGCGCTGGTCATTTGGGCTAATGAGTCGAGCGCGCTACCAGACTTGAGTAATGAATTGCCAGCAGTGATTTGATAGCTGCCGCTCTCTCTCTCTCTCTCTCTCTCTCTCTCTCTCTCTCTCTCTCTCTCTCTGAAAGCTATGCAAAACGTGCACTGGTGCTGTGGTCTCGTCGATAACGGGGTTTTAATCATAGATCGCGTACACACGATGCGACGAATGTTACCACGCGCGTACGTATATTTTATTCACACGAGCGAGTATATTGTCAGTAGTTAAAGTCGGGTATAGCCAGCCGACCGCGAATCAACGTGGAGTCGCACTATCGTGTGGCGAAGAGGCTGCGCGAAAGAGTCGTATCGGAAAAGCGAGCTGTGCGTGTTGAAACCACGCTGATGTGTATGAGCGAGAGTGAGAAACTTGTCGTCTGTTTGAGCGCGGCAGAGCGACGTTCTTTGTCGGTTTGAATACTGCGCGCTGCACGAGAGTTGAGGTAGACTCGAAGATAAGCTCGATATGGTGATAAGGTATAGAAATTTCTCTTATATAACTTTTTTCGTCAAAAATGCAAAGATTTATTATCCGATTTACGTCACCGCAAACATCATTTTCACCCGCAGAATATTCACTGGATCATTAGAGTTCGCCTCGCGCGCAGATTATACGCGTACAATTTAATACGTGAGGACAATAATAAAAAACTTATTCCAAGAGCGCAAGATTCAAATCCGATCTCCCTTGAAATTGCCTCTTCTCATTCGCAGCTTGCTCTCAACTGTACTGCCAATTATTCTCGCTAAACTCAAAGCTGCAAAAAAAAAGCGTTTCCTCGAGCGGGTCATACTCGCGGGTGCGATCAAAGACATATCCCCTCCCTTTTTTTTTGTCCGCGACAATTCGGTTAAACCCTCGCCGTACGGCGAACAATGGGCAAACTTTTCAAAAGCTCGCGCGACGCTTGTTCATACGGGGTTGGAGTAAAAATGAAATTTTAACGCCTCTACGGCGCTGAAGGAAATTTCGCCTTCTTCTGCCAAGGAAAAGAGAAAACAATGAGAAATTCTCTTTCTCGCGAATAGTCGGTTTTATCATTCAGACCACGGTAGTAATTAAAACAGATGTCAAACTCGCGGGGCAGCTCTTTGTCCTCGATACTACTAGTCACTGAAAATTTGCAAAGACTGTTCGAACAATGCTATAGACGGTCGATGAAACAATTGAATTTCATTATAAAAAGAAAGAAAAGAAAAATAATATTAGCGATGATCAATAAAAGCCTCGACTCAATTCACATCTTGTCCATATACCAACAGTAAGAATATAGGTATAAAAGGAGCGCTCAACCGCATGCCAATTCAAAGCTAAAATCGACGCTCTGCAATCGTCGTCGAATCAGCTTTGCTTCTTGAACGAAGTACGTAGGTAGAGGCATCGAGAAATAGAGAGATAAATCGAGCAGCTCTGGACTGACACGTCCGAGACATTCAATAAGTTACTGGAGTGTGCAGAGGCATGTAGTCGCTGCAGCACATTCGCGAAGCGATAAAGATTCTGAAGATGATCAAAAATTTTTGGTGCTTAACAACTGAATTGCGTATATTAATATGAAAGAGAACGAGCGGTGGAGGGTACTGTCGAGAGGAAGGAGAGAGGATCGATTGATTGAATGTTCAAGGCTTGGAAGAGAAAAAGACTGAGGCACAAAAAGATGGGGGAAGAGCTGATGCTGGAAAAAGAATAGAGCAGACGGAGAGAAGAGTAATACGAGGCTGGCCGGGCAAGTTGGGGGAGAGCTGCAACCTGACAGTTTTTGTTCCGAATAAATAATGGAAAGCATTCGTAATGCATTCTCAATGAGTTAGGAAGTTTTGTATATGGGGTTTAGTTTTGCTTTGTGATACTCTGAGTTGTATAATTTGTTTTTCTTTACTGGTCTATAGCTATTGAATTATTGGAGATCGATACAAAAAAAAAAATGGTGGAAATTCGTAGTTGAATGAATGAATTGTAACGAGAAGAGAAACAGAGAGTTCTAGGCTTTAAGGCACCGAGAGAAAATGTGAACTTGTATTGACAAGTTGCTGTCCAATAACTTGGTTCAAACATACTCAGAAGTTCGTTACTTCAATATTTCTGAAGCTTATTCGAGATAAAAAATAATTTCTTGCAACGCTTATACCCGTCTACGTTATCGTATTCGCTTGGGTACATCCCAATTAGCGGATAATTTAAGTCAACACGCGTCAAAAGAAATCAGCGATTTCGAATCAGATCATAACTAATATGTTTTTTTTTTTTCAATTTCCGTCTACCAAAGCGCAGCTATTCATCATACTCCTTGATCCAATTAAAAACTCTCTTTTCCTTATCGCCTCATCCCGCTTAACAGCGCAATCTCGAGTCAGAGCCTTTAAAATACTTCGTGCAGCTTCTTCGGACATGACTTTGAGCCGTGAGCGACAGACTGGCTCTCGAAGGCAATAAATAAAGGGACGGCCGATCGAGCGAACGGGAGAGGACAATATAAGAGAGGCGGCGGATGGATGAAAATTGAGAACGGAGGAGGAACGCTCGGAATCCGGGAATTTCGTCCGGCAAGCCGATCACGTACAAAAGCCGCTGCTCGATCCGCCGTTACAATCGGTCCTCTGAGCTCTGATGGATTATATATAGATACGTTGGTGTGTGGGTGGGATTTTGTATATACGTGTGAAGGTGGCCAGACGTGAGCCCAACGCCCCTGCGATTATATACGGTATAAATAAAACCGAGGGTCGACGATGTCGACGAGATCTTCAGTTTCCGAAATCCATAGTATATACTAGCTCTGCTGGTGCGCCCGCTTGCGGAGTGGCCAAAAGTTAATACCGTAAAGGCATGCGGTCGATCTTGAATAAAGCTGTTTCGGCCAAGGTATAGATGAATTAGATGAGAATATCTTTAAATCTCAATCGATATGAGAAAGTCCAAACTAAATCTTTAAACGATCAGTAGAAATTGTCGAGAATGGTCAGACGCGCGTATATATAGGCGTGGATGCGAATAATTTCATTCATCAGGTATAACTACGTCGATTTGAATAGTATTCGACGAATAATCGTAATAATAGTATATAGTAGCCACAATAATTCGACGTACGCTTTGAATAGAAACACAATAGTTCGGTAAAGTACTCGCGTAGCGCGACGAACAGCACGCCTGTGTGTCCATTTCGAATGCAAACGTATATCTATCAGCGGGGCTGCAGACATTTCACAAGCGAAATTCATATCAAGCAGCAAATTCGTATCAAACGCAGATAATATAATTCTCTTCGGCAATATCCCTTCTCCGCGCGCGTAAGCCTGTACATCGCCTCTGCCAAAACAGTAACTCGCTCTCGAAAAGTCATTGACATATTCTCTCCTCTTTTTCATCGCACGCTTCACATTCTGCGATACATTTTACATCACTGCACTGTCAGCTCGAAATAGTCGTAGTGTACAAACGAGTTTGAATACATGCCCAAAAGACATCGACGGGCGCATCATTTAAAGGTGAATAAAATGCTCGTAAATAAACGCGACCAAGAGCTTTTACGGACGTTAATTAGCGCAATATTGTTGACGAGCTACAGTACTGCTTTGTATCGATAAATGCATCAATGTCGTTTGCATGTGGGGCACGAATTTTCTCGTTTACCCGGTCACCTATACACGAAACGTACCAAACACACAGATATACATCTCACGGAGACGCGACATTTTTTCAATCAATACGACTCGATTGTATGCCTATATAGGCAGCAGCTACAATATCATAGTCGCTTTGTTGATATTTTTAATGAGTTGACTACAACAGACACCTGTATAGCTTTTACAATGAATATATCATGAGACGAGAGAAGCCCGCCCGGTGTCCAGCTGAGTGATTGCGCACAATTAAATATTTAGGCAGGAGTTCTGGTGTAAATATTTGATTGTGCGATGGTAATTGGGACATGTGTCACCGAGTCGTATTGGTGATTTTTCGGCATTTTACGCACGCCGCCGAGGGGATTAATATTTCACGAGGGTCTAGTCAGAAACACTCGAACACGTCGTTATACGAGATTTTTCGCGAGCGTGCGAAACTTTCGACGTTTAACCTCGATAATTCTTTAAAATTCACGCTCGATAACGGGGTTAGGCATATGCGGAATTCACCTTTATAAGTACAAAAAATGCACTCGACAAGCAATGAAACCGCCGAAGCTTTCCAGTAGATTTTAAGCCGGGGGAAAACTGGAGAAACGCATTAAAAAGTTCCTATAAAGTTGAAAGTAAACTCCCCATAGGTTTGAAGGGGACCAAAAAACGAAGAAAATACTGCTAAAGAAGTCCTGGCAGACGGCCAGCCCGATTACGCAGACTCGAAAAATCTTGAAATTGAGAAAATCATTCACAGCTTCACTCGCGATCAAGGCTCCCTGTTCTAACTAATATTTCATTTTATTCTCTTATCAATAAGTTAAAAATGATCAAACCCTAGTATTCGAAAATCACGTTTGTAAATCACAACGCTATAGGATTCGATCGATAGATCTGAAGTTATGCGTTCGAGCTTTGAGATCGCGATCGAGATTTTCGATTGAGTTATATTATGGATTATGGACACGTGCGCGAGAAGACGCTCCTTTATCTCAGCCTCGAACATATATAGATATATGCATGAAACTGCAGTGCAATAGCTATGTAAAACAGAGCCGACGGTGAAAACGAGAGTGAGCAGAAGAGCAAAGACTTTTTTGCACACGAGGGGCGGCAGCGGGTGCGACATTAGCGGACACGGCCGCTACTTAGAAAGAGGCGACTCGTTGAGGTTGGCTTCCCCTCGAGAGCCGAGCCTGAGAGCCTTTGCTCTCTGTGTGTGTGTGTGTGGGGGGGGGGGGGGGGGGGGGTACATGTGCGCGAACCTGGCAGCAGCAAAGAGGGAGAGACGGCAAAAAAAATGTCTTTAACCAAAGGGGCGCCGGAGCAAAGTAGGGCAGTGGGTGATTGGGCTGCAGCAGCCTGTCTCGCTCTTGCGTAACCTCCTCTCTCTCTCTCTCTCTCTCTTCCCAGCTTTTACGTCACGAGCTACATGACGTCACAGGCGCGAGCGACCCCCTGCGCGCGCACACGCGTATATACACCTGCTTCTGTGGGGCAAGAACCCTTGCGCACACTTGTCGCGTGAAATCTTCTCTCGCGACAGACACGGAATGAGATTCGAGATTATACGCTTTGCAGTAGGGCGAGGAGAGAGATTTTCGGGGATGGCTTCGCGCATTCGAAAAGTTTGATTGCGTGACGCGTTTGCTATATAAGGCTGATGCTTCTTTCCGCGTCCGGCTTATACTTCGTAGCGATGAAAAGTTTGCGCGGGTATTCAGCTCTCGGAATTACACGCGCAGTCGTATGTAATTTATTACTTTCGGGTAGACTTATAATCCTTTGATTAAACATCTCTTAATCCGAACGAAAGCATGGTAATCTTCTTTTTTCCTGAAAATTAGTGACACACTGTACGCTACTTTGGGAAATCCAATATTATGTTAATTCAGCATATGTCCGCGTCATTTTTATAAAGAATTCTCTCTTCGGAGTAAAATAAATTTCCATTATTGTTTGAACAATGCAGATTTCGATATCATCGATCTGACGAGCAACGCTATGTATTATTAAACAAACTTGTTCGCTTATTGGAAGAGATTAAAAACATCAGCTTTAATAAAGCACGGCAATGAATCTACCTTTTTTTTTAATGCTCTCTTTAAAAAGTGGTGATCGGATTTGCGAAGCCGTTATAATGAAGCGACTTAATTGATTGATTGATTGAGAAATAAATATCGGGTTATTTGAATGCAGGCGTCAACATATTTAAAAGATTTGGGCGTATATGATGATCCAATATTTTAAATCGAGTTATTTAAAAGGGTTCTATTCGATCAAAGCATATATTATGTTATTAAAATTGGCACCTAACGATTTGACTCTTCTGTATTTTTATATACTTATTTAAACATTGGACCGAATAATAATACGCTGTATTACGCTGTGTGTTGCGCGAATAATATAATCAAACAGATATAAATATACAGATGGATAGATATAATTGGACGAATTTCACTAGCAATAAATCCTTTCAAAAACCAAACGTAGGATGTTCCGGAAAATTAGCGCTGAAATTTTCAGGTCGCTGATCTCGCATTTATTAGGTCAGCAGCGGGTGTGCTGTACGAATCGAGAGTAGAAAGATCATCGAGCGTTTAACCGAAAACGCGGAGAGTGCAGTGTGTGTGTGTGTCGTACAAAGTAGATGGGGCTGTAGAAGAGAATCTTTATTCATGGCGTTACAGGAGCTCGTTCAGCGGCGCGAGGCTGAGAAGCCTTTACGCGCGTTGGGTCTATTATATGCAGCGGCGGTAGGAAGACGATGGATTGCCGCGCGTTTTAGCGAGCAGTGGATTTAGACTAGATCGTTCTGCTTTATTGTTGTTCGACGACGCGTACGGAATATGGAGTAGCGCGCTAGAGGAGTGATTTGAAAAAGGCGTTTTTTTTTGCTCTACTTTCGCAAAAATAATTTTCAATCAAGAAAAGCCGATGATGATAGAAGCTAGCAGTCGTATATATCTGCGGCTTTGTCGTCGAGTTTCTTTTGCCTATACAGTGTCTGCAGCAGTGCTAGCTGCTATTATAGGATTCCGCGGCTTAGAGAGGAGAAGGAGGACGATGTCATTTGATTAATGGAGAAAATATTGTGATTCGACAGGAGAGATATTCAAGTTTTTGCGTGATGTTTTATGATGGCGCGAACTGTGCAAGAGAGGAGCCGATGATTAACGAACTTTTTATGCGTGTCGCGGATGTATCAATTATCGATCGACCATCAGTAGAGGCGCACAATTTTGGTGAGAGAAATTCTTAACGAGAGCGCGGCTGCGCTTTTTTTATCTCATCCATCATCAAAACGACGCGTAAAGCGTTTTGGTAATGACGTAATATTAAATTTTATGCGATCGATCTATGCTCATATAGCGGGACCTGAACAATCTCGGTATACAAGTTCTCGCTGCAGTAGCGCGTTCAAAGAAACTGCCTCTTTCGAGCGTATATGCAGCCAAGGAAGTCTAGGGGCTCTGCTTTTGCGGGGCTTAATGGACCGCGCGAGAGAGTAGCCTGCCTGCGGGTCTTGGACGAGAAAGGGGTTGGCCTGGACGCTTGTATATAAAGACGAGTCCGCGAAGTGCTTGCTGTAAGCCGTTGCGGCTGTGCCAGCTTGTGTGTGCACAGCGGATTTGAATCGGTTGCATTTGCATGGTGATGATTTTTGCAAAGAGTAGCTTATTTTTAGAGAGGATGTGTGCGCCATGTTTTTCCGCGATGAGTGCGTGGTAGATGTAGAGGGAATTCCTAACGAGATCGCGTTGGACTCGTGTTGCTTTTATAGATGAAAGAGTTATTTTTGTAGTTCATGTGAGATTTGATGCAGCTGTAGATGTATAGCCAATGTTTAAATTCGAGGAATACGGGCTAATACTCTTTGTGCACACGCAGCGTTAAATCGTTATGAAATGCCGGTATTATAACTGGAATTTATTATATTTATTACATTCGCGGGATCAAAATTATAAGCGCTATACCAATTCCGTCGAAATTACACGCGCTTTCATGTAATTTCGACAATATAGTACCAAGCTTACCCTTTGACGCCGCGTTATAGCATTTACAGCGCGAGCTGCCAGCATTCTCGCGGTTAATTAAATTTCTCCCGTTCCGGCAATGCTTTTAATTCATAATATTATACATAAACATTGCGGGCTGCTATAACGTAATGAAACTGCGCGCGCAAAAAGTGGCCGTCTAATCAAGTATAGGGTCCGTGTTTTATATACAAACTACCGGGGAAAGAAAACTGGGTCAATCCGCGGGTGCATCACAGACTCCGATAAGATTCAGAGCGCGGCAAAAACAATATGTGCGTTGTATAGTCTCCCGCGCGTAGGGAAGGGTTACATATAACGAGACAGTGTATCCCGCGGGTAAATTTGCGGAGCAATTAGCCGTGCAAATTTGACTTGGAACGATCGTGGCGCCAGCCTCTTGAGAGCCGAGTGCGCGCGTGTTTGTTAAGTGAACTGAAGCAAAACAATGGGAAGACTTTGACGTTCTCGGTATAGCTGTTGAGAGCCTGCGATGTGTTTGTATCCTGCGAAGGAATTAAAACAGACGATTTTTCACTCTCGTGTATATGCAACACGCTATATACTATAACTGGGTTATTATGAACAAGACCTGCGCGTTGCAGCTGCGCGTTTAATCATTTATAAATCCCACCGGCCTCGTATAGTTGCGGGGATGCTGCATGTAAATTAACTTAGAATTCAAGATACTTATACATGGAATGCGTTAGCGTTGCTCAAAGTTAATGTAGCGTGGAGAGAGAGAGAGAGAGAGAGAGGTACAGTGCCGAGGCTCGCAGAGAAACGGCGAGGGTGTTCCTTAATCTTTCAGTGCGGGAATTGATGAGACGGCGTAGTTTCACTTCGCCGTGTGCGACGTTGTTGTATAGCGAACGTAACCAAGCAAGCGTAGTAATATTTCGCGCGGCGCGAGAAAACGAAAATGGAAAACCCACATAGAAGCGATAAGTATAAAAGCCAGTTCGCGGAATGAGATGTATCTAGCTACTGGCAATAAACGCTCGAATGCCCGCGAAGAGATAGATAACACTTTACGAGAGTTTGCGTCTCCTAACTGCGTGCACGTGCACAAGTTTGCCAGGCCAGACGATTGCTCAATTAAGTCGATTCGTCAGGGCGCACACGCGAGATAGCTAATCCGACACGGCAAGATTTTCAGGAATTCACACGCCGCGCGCCGGTATGGAAATTCCTCGTCGATTGAAATCGCGCGAGAGGTTCAATTCAATCGG
Source organism: Pteromalus puparum (assembly GCA_012977825.3). Lineage (NCBI taxonomy): Eukaryota > Metazoa > Arthropoda > Insecta > Hymenoptera > Pteromalidae > Pteromalus > Pteromalus puparum. The sequence goes on along the minus strand of CM053172.1, from coordinate 57,007,218 downwards.
GAGGAACGCAATATATCGTTCGGATGGATTTCATTTTTTCGTAGAGCTACGAAATACTACTTGCCTTCTTTTTGCCCTCGTTGCGAGAGCTGCAGCTGGGATTGGAATTCGAGAGCTTGCGGCGCACTCGTGCGCGTTTTTGCGGTGCGAATTAGGTGCGCAAGGATATAATCGCGTATTCTGAAAAGTTTCGGATTTCGTTCTGGGGATTTGCGTGTATGAACGCAATGTGCGATGCGGTGTTATAAACGAATAGTGGCAGTTCGTAATGGAAACCACTGGAATGGTATACTGTACGCCATATTATACTGCACAGGAGCAAGATTCTTTCTGACGTTTTGGAAGCAAATTCAGCTGGTGCAAAAAAAAAAAAAAAAAATTTGAAAATTGGGTCGACGTTTTTCAGTTTTACAATATCAGCAGACGAGAAAGTGAGATAAATGCATGTTACTTTTTGTCCTCATAGATAATTAACCTCAAACGTATGTGTACAGTGTCATATTTTCTCTTTACTCATATACACAATTCGTTCTAGCACATAATGTACATTGCAAAGTTTTTCGTTAGAAAATTAAAGCCACTAGTTAAATAGTTCTACTTCAGGTAAATCCGCATTATATACGCACACTTGAATCAGCAGCAGCAAACCGAATAAGTTATCGCCGAAGACACCTTTCTTGCGATAGAAAAAACTTTTAGAAAATCATTGAAAAGTCAATGGGATATTTGCATGGCAAAATTAGTTTGAGAGGAATTCTGGAGCCATGTACGCTGCACAGGGGTGACGACGAGGCTGCTGTCTCATTTCCTGGCTCAAGTTTATTGGCATCAGTCTAAAACTTGTTAAAACAAGGTTGTTAGACGTGGGAAGAGAGAGAGAGAGAGAAGGAGGGGGAGAGATACTAACCGAACTAAATATAATCAAGATAAAAATGAAAAGTGCGCACACCAATACATATTAGTTCCGTATTTATTAACCGTGCAAGCTACATGAGCTCCAGCAATACGAATGGAACTCAAACCGGAAACTGCGAAGAGACAAAGCGAAAGACTTCACAGTCATGCACAATTCCCTTCTCTGGCTCGTATACACACACACGCATACGCGCAATCGAATGGGATCGCTCGTCGTCGGAATTAAATCCCTACACCTTGTGCAATACACTTTGGCTTCTGCCGCACACACTGCTACCGTCGCTGCCACCTGTCTCTTTTCAGCTTTATGTTAGTTACCAGCGTGCAGTACACGAGTCTGAGCCCATTGTGCAGCTTAGCGAACTCGACCCTTTTTTTTTGCAAAAGCTCTCCCTTTGAAAGCGTCGCCGTAGCGGGTACAATGCAGCGCGTAATTTACGTAAGCGAAGGATTCAATTTTTTTTTTCGCAGTGTACACGCTCGTTACCACGAATGCGTGACAAAAAGGAGAAGAGAGAGACTTATGTTTAAACACTTATTTCAACACTGTTGTATTATTTCAGCGTTGCACCACACCCGCGACGTGTACTGGCGTGAACAAATCGGATTATGATGCTGTTTAGCGAAATCGTGCAAAAGAGAACGCTGAGTGTTTGCGGATCATTATGCGCGAGAAGCCGAGTCAAACATCGCGTGCCGCGCAAACTAATATAATACCTCTGACTATACAACATTCGGTTGAAAATTCGGGTAAACCACGTGCGGTTATACATATATTTATCCGCTCGTAGAAAACGGTGCCACTATATACACCTCGCGAAGTATATACGTGTAATGTATATTCTCGACGAAAATATGCGCGCGGCATCCGCCAAATCACTATTTCCGAGAATTTATACCATATATAGCTGCGAAGATATGAAGCAAAAAGTATGCAGCGCGTGAATGCTTCATACGAAATCTGCTTTCAGAATTCAGCTGAGCCAGCCCGGAAATTTCTCTCGGAGAGACGGACAGAAAGAGATTTCACGCGAATGGAAGATGCAGTTGGAAGAGAGATATGGAAGATTGAGTCGAGTAGAGAACTTGAGAAATGTAATGATCGAGATGCTGCAGGGGATATAACCAAGATGGATTTCCACGAGAACAGAGACGGAGTTATTCGTGTAATTGCGTTTGGCTATAATATGAGGAGGTCTATGAATATATTCATTTTATATTCGGAAAAAAGATAATAAAAGAGCTTGAAAAATGACGTGTGCTTAAAAAAAAAATTTCTTCCGCTTTTTACCGAGTTGTCTCCTCTCGCATGTATACGCGATATTTTCCAAGGCTACTGCTATGCCTGCATAAAGAGGTAAAAGGAAGAGCCTCTCTCACTGTCTCTCTTCCTCTTTTCTGAGTGTTATGGATGTAACGGGTTATATGCACTTTTCTTACAGCTTACCTCTCTCGTTTGTTTTTCCACGTTTTCTCATATTTCTGCTTTTGTACTTTCACCCCGAGTTGAACGTTTTACTCTCGAGTTCAAGCCTTTGCATAGGTATACGTGCGTTCGTACATATCGTTGCTGGCTCTGCTCTTGTTCCATTGTCAGGCTCAGATTTTTTCCCTCTGAATCTCGATAACTTTGCGATGATTCGATAGAGCATTTCCCGCTTGGATTTCGGTAAAGATGCTTTTTAAATTTTATCTAATTCGGCAGGTATCCTCGCGCGTTTATGCGTCAAATCGTATCATCCAGAATTTTTACTTTTTACTTTTTCCTGATGAAATCGGGCGGGAGGGTGCAAAATGGGTGGGGTTAGCATAAAATAGGAATACGTGGAAAGCTTGCGTAGATGAAGCGATGACCTTTCGAGTTCCAATGCCATTAAAAAAAAAACTTTTTTCTGATATTGATGAATGTTTCCCTTTCAAACTTTTTCAAAAAACGCTTTGTTTTTACAATGATTGTTCTTTGTCTTTTTCCTATTGAAACCTGTCTACTATTTCCTCTCTTTATACATTCTTTTCATATTGTATCTTTACTCATCACGAACAAATGTGTATAAAACGGTGAGCTTTGTTGATTCTGTATCGGATAACCTTTGATGGGATGATGATGAAATGTGCTATACTAAAGCTCTTTTTATGAAGTTTATGTTTTGAATTAATTAAGCCGAGCTAAGCATGATTAACGTATCAAAGATTCATTTTGTTTGCTCATCAGTGAAATGAAAAATCGCCTCAGGGATTTTTGCAGTTAATAATCCTCCTTGGTCAAAAATATCCCAACAAATCTGCAAAAAGGTTTGTTTCAAATTTTAAATTGCTTATTCCTGCTGACAGAAACCAATGACGTGGCGGTCATTGCACCGAGGCCTTTCAATGACTCAGCCCGGGCCATATGTGCTCCGTAATTTCCTTATTGAAATAATTCACTATATCGCGCGGCTTTTATTTTTTATTCGAACGCGTGACTGACGACTTTGAAGCTAAATTGAACTGGTGGAAACCGCCGACTCATTTTTGTTTATATTTTTGCTGGCTCCAACTCAATAATAAGAATGACAGCACGTTTGATTTTCTTTCAAATTTCAATACGTTCTCAAACAGTAGACAATGTACATAATTTTGAAACAACCGTAATCTGTGCCTATGCATAGAACTAAACGATTGTAATCCAAACAAATCGTTAATCCCAGTAGCATTACGCTCGAGAAACGCCAGTTTATTTTTCCACGCACCAGTATATAGGTATAGCCCGTGAAAAACGCTATATCAATACTCTAAACGTTGCCCCTCTTCCCTAAACCGTTTACCGCGCTCTCTACAATTACAACAAGCCGTTTCGTCGCGCGCTTCAGCCTGTAATCCCATAGCCCTCATAATTAAGACGTCGTCCTTAGTTTCATCCCTCCTTATACCTTTGGAGCACACGCGAATCAGTATATATATATACACCTACACTCCTCCTCTTTCTATCTCTCTTAACCTCCCGCGGATGCAGTCCCCCTCCACACGTCGCAGCCGGGCGCGTTCGCGCGCGCATTACTCGGCGCAGCTCCTCGATCGATAGAGCGGAGTCTGCGTCTCCAGCGCCCATACCTGGATTACACGGACTGGCGCAGCGCCAGGATGTGCACTTGCTGGAGGGAGAGAGAGGGAAGGGTAGGGGGGGGGGCGATAACGGGCGTGTGTTCTTCGCTGGCCGAATACGAAAATTTAGAGGCGAAAGGAATATACGAGGGCTGCTGCTCTTTTCCCGCCTACAGTCGAGCGAGGCGAACTTTTGTTTTTCACCTCCAGTCGGAATGCGCAAGACTTGACTCTCTCCCGCTCTCTCTCTCGCGCTCTGTGCTGTATGAGCTTCGAGGAGGGAGGAGGACTAGGTCACACATATTTTTCGAGAGTTATTGTTCGGAGCATTCGGGGCGTTAATGTGCGATGCATTGGATTTTGCTGTTAGGGAAATTTTTCGGCTTCTCACTCGTTAATGAAATGTATTCAGATTCTCACGTAATATTTGCACGCAGACTGCTCTTTTTATTATTGTAAACAAATAAATGCAGTTTCTAATTTCGCTTATATTCTGACATTTTATAGTTTTGTTAAGTATTGCGGGCAGATCGCACGTTAAATGATAAAGTCAAGAGTGCAAAAGTGCAGTTATCCCACACTTATCAGGATCTATTTAAGCACGATAATGATTTATGAAAAATCGCACCTAACGATCATAATTCAAATGAGACCAACTTTTTTTCAAACTTTCTCTGTCATATTCAAACTTTGTTTTTCACAGAGAGAAATGAATTCACGCAAAGTCCGCGATCGTAATTAGTTTGCTTGGAATCTTTTGGTATTTGCATAAAAGTCCGGAATATCCAGAGAGCCAATTAAAGTTTAAATATGTAATGAGATTGAATGAGAAGCTTATTTTTGTTTCAATTATACTGGATGCAGACAAAAACTTCGTATCATTGCGAAAAAGTTGTTCATTTGGAATGAAACTCGCGCAGCTGTGTATATAAAGCTTTATTTGTTTATGTAAATAAGTTTGGGTATCAAACAATGTTTCAACTAAAAGCTTGTATGAATGTAAGTTGGCAAAACACACTTCATGTAAATTTCTCGATCGATCATTGCATATTCAGCTGATTCTGCTACAACGAGTTTAGTTGGCAAACTCCAAATAAACCAGCAACTTTAGAAGTACTTCACGCATTCTTGTTATCGTGATATGTTCTCAATTTTCACTTTTTGAGGTTGGAAATTCATGCAGTAATGCGAAAACTAATAGCCACCAATCAGAGGACGAATATGATAGTTTAAAAATGGCGCCATGCTTTGTTTTAGGTAGGATGAGATATTAAGAATTCACTTTTTTTTATAATCCTCTCTTAAAAAAGTGATGTGAAGCATTTAATTGATGTCCAATTGCCTGGTACAAGAATTAAGGAACGCGAATTAGAAACGCAACATAACCTACAAACGCTTTGAACTGTTAATGCTCAGCAGGCGGTAAAATTCAAAATCATGCTGGAAAGATATAATTGATGGTATAATATGAGGTGCTCGAAGCGCACTTAGACTTCCTAGTAGAAAATATATTTGATGATCAACGAACATCACATAGGCTAGAGTTTGATTAAAAAGTTATTACGTATACTCACAAACTTTTACTTCACAAACTTTGCTTTACTGCCATGGTTATAAACTTGTTTTCATTAATAATCTTGCAAATTAATGAAGTAATCTATACAAGCGCCTTATGGCAAAGCTTAAGGTATTATACAGTAATAAAAATATTTGTTTGAATTAAAAAGATTTCTGACGAGTAAAATATGCTCTAAAAAGTTTTTGTAATAATATCGAAACTCCATCAGTAAAGCGAGGTTGGTCTGAATTTGGGTCGGGTATCGAATGTGCATCGAAAGCGTTTCATCGAAAACTGAGTTAATAAAGTTGTCAACCAATTAGACCGTTCTTTCTAAGCTATATTTAGTGGTAACTATAGCAATTTCAGATAGTTCATTACATGAAATGCTTTTTTTGGCGAATTCATTCACTTTTCAACTAATGAACTATTGCATCATTCAAAAATTAGCTAAATTATATCGATTATAAATTCGATCGTCCGAATAAGGGCAGACAACCTTATATTATAAACAAGGTATAAAGTAACTTTTCGTTGTTCACAAATTGAAATATTTATTCATCGAAAACTTCTAAATAGTTAACTCAACCTTTATTACAATAAAATACTGAAATAATGAATTCACTAAAAAATATTTCTTCTACTAAGACATCTCGCTCCCTAAAACAGAGCCTCGCCAACGAAACAATATATAATCTATCAATGCGCCGGCAAGTGCTAGAGATAATCCTAAGATCAAGTGTAGTATTTACCGCTCGGATTGAGGCTCGGCTTCAAGTTGGCCCTTCGCGAAACCTTTCCACTGATGCAGCAACTAAACTTCAGACACAGGATGTTCGCGGAGAGAATAGCAGAAAGCGGGGGAGAGAAAGGTAGGAGGGGCTTTTCACACGCGTAATCCAATTACCTTGACTCGATTGCAAGGACAAGAGAGGGAGAATCAAGCGCTTATCGCGCGGCCGCGATGAAAAGTTAATTGCAATTTTAGCGTGCACGCTTGGGTCTCGTTTTTTTTTATCATTGTCCGCAGGAATGAAATCGGGAAGTTTTTAAAGTTTTGCAGATATTGTCGCGCGAGACTATACTCTTGTAAAACATAGCAGCTCACGTAAACGCGTGTATTGATCGCCTTCTGGTATATAAGCTGCGGTGTAATGGCGCGAGTTTTTACATTTTAGTTGCTCGGGCGCGACTTGCGTCACTGATTTTCGTTGAGTGATGAAAAAAGCATGAAATTGTCACGTAAGCGTAGTTACTGTTTGTAGTACTTTTTTAACGAACGGCGTGCACTTATTATTGCTGCAATACGTTATAACGAATGATTTAATTGAGTCGTCGAGATTTCCTACATTCAAAACGTGTTCTCGGTTCTTCCCTTTGAAAGTATTTGGGTTAACTGGAGCCTGAATTTTCAGCGAAATCTGCGCTTCAAACTGTAAAGCAACGAGAATTTTTCCAGTTTACTTTTGCATTCAGCTTTTGGTATGCGATATATTTCAAAACTAGTTTTACAAGTTAAAACAATTAGGATATTTGGAATTTAAAACTCGTAAAGGCTGACTTTTTGGCTTTAAAGTGAGATTAGTCTACAAGTTAATATCAAAATTCCACATTCGCAGATTTATTATTATTATAATAGATAATATTCGGATAATTTGTTCAAACAATTTTGGCATATTAAATCGAATATTAAACGAAATGTCTAGTTAGCTAGAATGACTTTCATTTCCAGAACAATCAAAGAATATATAAATAGCTGGATCATTTATTGAAAAATATTTGATTATTTCCGCGTGTTTTTTAATTTCTGTATAACTGACTTTAATTAGTAAAACAAGCTTCGTGAAAGTATAGAGAATACGAACATCACGACAAGAGTGCAAAAGAATTTGATGTTAGGCAATTAAAACATTCGATATCTAACTTGATGCCTATATAAGCATGGAATTCAAACTCCGAACTCGCTTTTCCATTTCCTGCTTTCTAATTTTCGCCGCTCAAATTAAAATGCCCGAGAGCAAGCAGCGAAAGGTCGAGAACGTGCGAGCGATGCTACAATAATGCGCAGACTATGGAGACCGAGAGAGAGAGAGAGAGAGAGAGAGAGAGAGAGAGAGAGAGAGAGAGAGAGAGAGAGAGAGAGAGAAAGTGCAATCGTCGTTGCACCACCTCGATCGGATTTACATGCGCGAGGGCTGCGCACACATACACTGGCTTGTGTCGCACTGGTCAGCAAGAGAAATGCATCGGGCTTTCGTTGTCGTCGCGTGTGTTGCGTGTACGGGAAGCCGAGGGGCTTGATTTGTACTACTGGCTGCTCTGCTGCTCTGTGTCGGAGAATGCAGTTACGTATAGCTGGGCATGCTATGTTCACGGTAGCGCGAAATAATGGAATTACTGGGGGGAATTGTTGATTTTTAGCGTGAATTTGTAAATTGTAACTTTTTCATTGGATACAAATGAATAAAAAAAGTCCAATTTAATCGTTTTAATATAACTTTGATCATTAAAAGAGTAATTAAATAATTGGAAGCTTCGATTAACTGGAGCAAAACGATCAGCTCAGCGACGAATACTTTCTACGACTTCGCAACCCTGTTGGTAGAAACAGAATCCCATCAGTTACTACGGCTCGAGTTATTGGGTTTCCAATCTAAAAACTGTCCTGAATTATTTGCCATTTGCTGTGTGGAATATAAAACGTTTTTTAACCTAGTTACTGGATTGACTTTTGCTACCCATACTTTCAAAGTTTTCATATTGATATCTCATGAAACTACATATTTCTCGCGAATTTTCTGAGTACACATAATATGTGCCAACAGTTTTGTATTGTTATTAAGTAGCCAATTCTTAGATTTGTCGATCATCTGAAACGAACGCTTTTCAACCAGGGAATAGCTGTTTCAGTCGCAGACGATACCACATTACATAAGCTATTCGTCTAACAGTATAGGCCGTATATGAGCACGTGTGCACAAGCTGAGAATTCGTCGTTCCTTATACGTATATTCAAGCTCTCTCCTCCTTCTACTAGCCCCTGATACAACACTAGGGTGCTCCAGCTCAACTGAATTCTACTGCACCACCTATACATGTATCAGAAGCCCGCTGCAGCGCACGACTGCGCCCCACCCACGCATTTAACCCTCGAGATAATGAAGACGATGTGCGGCACAAGTCGCGCGCAGATAGGCCACTCACACACAGGATACAGCCAGCAGCAGCGAGTGCGGTGAATTAATAGCCGGTGCTGGCATAGCGTGCTCAGGATTTATATACGCATTGTGAGATGTCGCGCCGCCAGAGGATATACATGCACGCCGAGCGAACCTTGAACCTAATTTTATGGTAATGCCGAAGGATGGCCGGATGTCCCGAGGGGAAATATTGACTCGTCACTGTGGTGACACGGTTGTGACTTTACATCGCGCTTATACATAGATTTGAAAATAGGAGCTCGACTTTAATTCAATCGAGGGATATCTGAGAAACTTTTTCGAGAAGATCTCGATTGCGTTCTGTGAAAAATATACGCCGTCCTGAAATAATAAAGTTACAGCGGTTGCGAGGCAGATGTAGGTCAGTCGCAAAGGGAGTTGCGAGAATCCCTTTCAGATAAATTCTGTGGCTCTGAAGATTTTCTCAGCAAGGTTTGCGCGATCCACTTTGAAAGCTATAGCTTATATCTCGAGGTAATTATTTAATGCTATATACTTGACTTACGCATCTCGAAGGCTTCAGTCGCAAGTCACATTGATTACTCACCTGAAACAGAAAAGGGAAACAATTATTATCAAAATATTCCCAACAGTGTACACAAATTAAATCAAAGGGAACACGGCTATAGGTCAACAAAACGACGAGGTAGGGAGAGTAGAGGTGCAGCTCTTAATTTACGAATGGTTCCATCTCCCTATTGTGCGAGAGCGTATGCCTACGTATATACAGGTAGAATGGAGCAGTGGTGAGGGCAGCGCGCCTCGGTAATTACTGCGTAACCGGTTTAATGTATTTGCGGTTGGAATTTATGACACGCGCGAGCGTATCATTACTCGTTATAGGGTCGATAATGCGCTCGCCACCGGGCCATTGTTGGCCCATCAACGCGGAAACGGCCGATGCCACCGGAGGGAAAGAGAACCAGAGAGAGAGAGAGATTATACAATGTGCTATCTTCTTGTAAAAGCGAATCTTTATGCTGAGTTGCACGGATGAGAGTTTTACTACTCGAGCCGAGCTCGAGCGCATTAAATTGCGACTGGAGTGCTGCATTTTTTTTTAAACGGCTGAAGCGAGAAAAAGAGAAGGAAGTTGGTTTAGTGTAGATAAGCTTTTAACAATTTTCGTTACGAGAGCTGCTATACACCAATAAAAAATATCTTGATGCGAAGAAAGAGGACAGCCGGGTAGCTAAAGCCCCTTAACGCAACGCGAAACAGGCCAGTGTAACGGTGAAAAGGGGAGAAGCTCGAAAAAAGAGCATCAGCGCCTGCAGTATTATAAAGAAAAGTACAAAGAGCGCTGTAGGAAGAAGGGGAGGGGGGTGTATAGGGAGTACGGCATCGAGCTCAATTTGACAAAAAGCCAGGCGCGCGCGCGAGCTCGAATGCAGCGCGCATCCCTCCCACTCGCATGCCCTCTCTCTCCCTCTGTTAACAATGTCCACGGGAAATCAATTCGTGCGCGCGCGCGACCTGATGATCGACCCCTGGCTGCCGGTTCAGCTGCTTCGAGGAGGCGGGATGGGCAGATTGCGCGTGATGCAGTTCTTCTTTCTCTCTCTCTATCTCTCTTTTTTTTAGCGAATTCTAAAGCTTTTCGTGAAAGAAAATCGAGGAGTACACGCTCTGCAGCTGGGGATAAAAATAACGCGGCGGAATTCACGTTGCCCGATAGAAAAACGCCGGAGAAGAGCGTCGAGGAGGACGAAGGGGGGGGGGGAGACGTGTTTGCAGAGGTGACGGTAACAAGCTCCAAGAGCGAATCGAGCTTTGCGCAAACATTTGCGGCCAGAGCTGCGGTTAGAAATATCGAGACGCCCGTCGTCAGGGAGTGTTTTTTTTTTTTAGCAAGCGATGGGGAAGAGCCGTTTTTAATCTTCCGCGGCTATAGAGGTTTGCTTATATATGCTGTAAGCTCGCTTTTGATTGATTGTAATTTGGCGAAAAGCCCTGTCTATATCGAAGAAAAGCGACCAAAAGCCTCGTCATCTTCATTTATTATACGCGTCAGTGCGTCGATCTTAATATCGTACGGAAGCGATGGACGCATAAATCACATGATTCTTTCGCGGGGAAAAAATGTTTGTCTTCAATTTTCCCATATTCGCTATGTTTTACTTCTCGACCTACGATTTCCGCTGTGTTATTTTTCCAACAAGGTCCACAATCCCTATCTATACCAACCGTTGCGGAGGGTGGATAAAACACACAAACGTTCCGCAAAGAGCTTTTTAAAAACACACCGGCATTAACATGGAATGGTATCGTTCGTGTTGTTTTATTAAAAAATAATAATAATAATAATAATAATAATAAACTTAAAAAAATTGGCGTAACCGGAGAAATGTTTAGATTACAAGATACCGAGAGCCCCGCCCAAGTTCCCCGCGATTGTCAGTTCTATACCAGTGACCGAAAATTCTCCAGTTACACATACACGTCGTCTGTGTCCAAAACTGTTCCACGTCGGACAGCAAGTTGCCGTTGCCGCGGGCCTCTGCATAGGTATAGATATAAATCGGATCGCGCGCGAGCGCGAATTTCTCACCCGCAATTGCGAATCCCAGCTCCGAAACTTGCAACGAACTCTGCGGCGAGGAAAGGGAGCAGCAGAGAGAGGGAGAGAGAGAGAGAGAGAGAGGAAGGGAGAATCGTCGATCTGGGTCGCAGACCCGACCTGAATAGTTCATGCTCTCTCTCCCCCGCTCTCGCAAGCTCTTGAACCTTTGGCGTATATTCGCCTGCTGGAGGCGGGAGCTCTAAGCTTCCAGACCACAGCTGTGTGTATGTGTGTGCCTGTCTTTCAGTAAGGCGAAGCGAGTGCATTGGGAAAAGCTACGCGATTATGTTGATTGAATCAGGCCAGTTGCAATGCTTCGTTAGTGTCGGCTTATATGCGGGCCCGCGCTACTGTGTCAATGTTTGGCGTTCTGAGGTTGTGCGCAGCTTTGTTTCTCACCGCGCGATGCATAAAAACGTGAGAGCGCTCTTCGACTGAGTGATTTTTGCCGAACCAAATGGTGTTTGCAGCGCACTCGCCAAGACGCTAATGGATGAGCGTAGACTCGGCCTAATGGACAGACTCGAGCTAACGCACATGACCGCCAGACCTAATTGTATTAACACAAATGTAAACTCGCATCTGACAATCCAAACTGCCTTGTAGCACCTGAATTGCCAATTGGGATGCTAATTTCCTGCGCGGTGTTCTGCCGAGCTTGCATAGGCCACGCCACCGCCGCCGCGCACAGGGTGTACCATTATCACCGTTTTGTATCTCTCCTCGATCGAATCGGCACATCCGATGTGTACTTACCTTCCCGTCGTTGCGCTGATCAAATGGAAAGCTCAGCTCTGAGATTAGCGGATATTCGTCGCCTCGAGAGTGTAAAACGAGAGCTATTGTGCGTATTGGCTTTTTCGACTCTTTCAGCACAGATGACGCGATCGTCTCCGCAGCCGACAAGTAGTAACTGCCCGATGCGGTCAGACTCAACAATTCAAGTCCACCAGCTGCTTGTTGCTTTACGACGGCTACACGGCGCACCTGACATTCTCGCGCACGTGTGTGCACGCATCCAGCTGCATAATGCATAAATTCCACATAGCCTTACAGCTGCCGGTGTGTATACACACGCGGTCGAGCAAATTAATTTCGCGCGGGCGCGATCGATTCTATCGGGCCTAAGGTTACTACTGCGCGCGCTGAGGGCGGATTATGCATGTGGATAACACGAAAATCTGACAAGCGATCTGATAATACGCGCGTAATTTACCGCGGAAGGAAGTTTCACAGTATTTGAAAGATCAATGCAGGGATGTCACAATATTTTGATGTATACTTTTATTTTTTGGGAGGAGAGGGATTTGAAAGAGGTCCATCAAAGCCGAATTCGAAAATCTGAAAAATTTTGACTGTCAGAAAATCCTTCGCTGCGGCCGAACCGATAGCGGGAGCACTTTCTAAACACTCTTATTCAATTCCTTGCAAAAAGATCGAGTCGCAAAACACCAGTCCAGCTCAGTCGGCTCTAGGTCTGCGAGCTGGAAGGAGCTCCCCATTCTCCCCTCCTCTGATCACCTATCTTTGGAGGGTACATAAGGATTCCTGGTCCGGCAGTCCAGCTCAGACAAGCCTGGGCCTCCAAGTTGGGAAGAGCTCCCCACTCTTCGATCCGGATCAACCGTCATCGAGGGTATAAAAGGAGTCCTGTTCCGGCAGTCCAGCTCATTCAAGCCAGACCCTCCGAGCTGCGGGGTACTCCCCACTCTTCGATCCCGATCAACCGTTATCGAGGGTATAAAAGGAGACCTGTTCCGGCAGTCCAGCTCAGTCAAGCCAGACCCTCCGAGCTGGGAGGAGCTTCCCACTCTTCGATCCCGAGCAACCGTCATCGAGGGTATAAAAGGAGACCTAATCCGCCAGTCCAGCTCAGTCGGATCTAAGCCTGCGAGCTGGGAGGAGCCCCCATCCCCACTCTTCGATCGCGATCAACCGTCATCGAGGGTATAAAAGGAGTCCTGTTCCGGCAGTGTCCAGCTCAGTCAAACCAGACCCACCGAGCTGGGAGGAGCTCCCCACTCTTCGATCCCAATCAACCGTCATCGAGGGTATAAAAGGAGTCCTGTTCCGGCAGTCCAGCTCAGTCGGTTCTTGGACTTCGCGAAGTCTAGATGGTTTCAGCTCCCCCTTCACCGAATCTAAGTTTAATAATCCATTATATAACACCATTTTCCCCCATATCCTTATACCGGTGGTTTGATGAACCAACACATTCCAAAATGCAATTGTCAGGCTGCACTGAGGCTTTCTATGAGGTGCATACTGGGCTTTTCTTTTTGGCAATGGGGTTCAGCTACCATAGGTTGTCACGCTTCGGCGTGGATTTAAAAGCCCTATACAGGGGTCGTTCCTCGTCATTCTGATCGGCTACAGGTCACCTCGGACGATCGCCTCTCCCTTGACGTTGCTTTGCTTTGCTTTTCCAATCTTAAATTTAGAGTCATTTTTATTTGTCATGTTTATGTTGGTTTATTATTCCACTTTCTGATTCTGGCGAGTCAGATCTCCGTCACATACGTTTATCAACCAACAATTTATTACGTCATACTAACATGTATTTTTTTTAGTTCCAGATTCTGTTTCTCCACTACTCCCTGCTCTCAATCAGTCAACATCGAGGGTGTATATATAAGGATCCTCAAATCCACAGTTAAGCTTAGACGGCTGTTTTGGAAAACGAAAAAAATTATTCGGAACATGAGTCTCCTACAGAGTACGCAGTGCCGAGGCAACACATAAGTAAAAGTGGTTCATTTATTATTTTTACATATTCTTTATTGTATGTATATTAAATTTATTAAATGAATTTGGACTTATATAACCATGAATACTGACAATATTTTTATCTTTTTGTTTGTATTTCCCATTTATTATACTTCATTTAATGTTTGCATGCTTAATGAAATAATATTATTTTGTCTAAATATAACCATGAATACTATATTATATTTTATTCAATGTTTGCATGTCCAATTGAATATAATTCGTTATTATTATTATTATTGTGCAATACAATTATATTTATTACAATACATTTATTTATAATATATAATTTATTTTTCTAATATATTTTTATTATGTTCTATGTTTGCATGCCTATTTTGATACTTTTCCATTATTTATCTAACCTATACTATGTATATCATCTGTTATTCATTAGGTATTTGAAGAAGACTACCACCGTTGGAGGGCGTCCTCGGGAAGGGGGCGCCCATTAGGAAAAGTCTTGAAGAGGATGTGTTTTAAACTGTTCTCTGCTTGATTTTTTCTGATGGGCGTCCTCCGGATCAGCAATTTGTTATCACGTGCGCAAGCATCAGCGTATGCTCATTCTAGCCCCATAACCGCATTTGAATTCAGCCGTCAGTTTGTTTATTTACATTTACGATGTTTGCTAATCGCGAGTCACTCCACTCACTTGTTTCGAGATCGAGTTCGAGATTGAGATTTGAGATTCTCGAAGAGGATTTTTATATAAGGGATAAGCGAACGCCCCGCGGAGATAATGGCGTGCAAAAGTGCAACACACACAGCACGCGCAGCGAGTCCTCCCGGCGACCGATAAGGATACGCCTATATATATACTATACTACAAGCGAGTTCTCAAGGAAAGAAGCGAAAGAAAGAGAGGACAGGCCTTGCACTGCACTGGAAACGGCGGAAGAATGGGAAGAACTTTATCTCTCGAGAGCGTTCGCCGAGCGAGAAAGAGAATACTCGCATTCGATTTCTATTTTACTTCTAACGCTTAGCGCGCGCTCGGATTGAGGTTAATTAATGATTGTTGTTGGACATCGATCGTCTCCTTCTCCTTCTTCTCGGCTCTACGCGGAGAATCGGCTGATTCGCTCCTTTGTCGAGCGCCTTAATTGCGAGCATTCTTTCGCCGAGACTGTGCGTTTATATGTATTACATGTATATGTATACAGTATAACGGATCGGAGAAAAAGATAGAGCGAGAGTAGAGAGTCTATACTGTAACGCCATCATCCGGCACGGTCGGGCGCGAGAGCGCGGTCGATTGCGCCCGCGGTAACTGAAACTACCACCGCGCGCGCGCGCGCGCGACGATTAGAGCCTCGCGGCATTGATTTTGCCGGCGGTTTGAGCGATAACTCGAGAGAGGCTTGGATTTTCTCTTCGCACGCGTTGATGCTCCTGGCGATTTCGTTGTTTTTGTTTTGCATTTGTACACGATTATTTTTTGTCGGAGCTTTTAGTCGCGCTAGTTAGTTTATGCTTATTAATAAATTTGTTAAGCTCTCTCGCACGACGTTAAGCTCAACGTAATACCGTGATTTAGCGGACTTTCAGATTTACGAAACAGAGTGTGTATATGTAATCATTTACTAGTTTCGAGTGTGTATAAGCTTCGGCTGCCCCATTTACGTATACACTCACTGCGCGTGAGCTTCACTCTGGAAAGAGAAGTGTATCTATAATATGATACTTGACCCAGAAGAAAAATCACCCGTCGTTTGTTCGGATCATTAGGAAATCGAGGCAATCATCGTTCCCAGAAGAAGCATAAGAAGAAGAAAAAAAAAACGCATTTGGCCAGGCGAGCTTAAAAGTCCCTCCCGCTGCGCGGCTAATGCGCTCGAACTACGGCCCCGAAAATCCCGAAGCCTCATCCTCTGCTCTATTGTCGTTCAATGCACGAGATAAAAGCCGTAAAAGTATAGGGATACGAACCGGGGGGAGAGAGAAGACTAACGAGGGTCTCGTGTACTTTTTCCTCGCGAATCAAAGTAACACACGCTCACACAGTATATAGTGTCTCGCGTAAAGCCGACGACGGACTCAATTGTACGAACGATTACGTAGGTATATATATGTAGGACACAGTATATAGAAGACGGAGGAAATCACGCCACGGTTTCATGCAGATATCGTCGTCGCGCGGCCAAAAATTAAAAGGCAAACTCTCGGTACTCATGAATATTCAAAACGTTTTGCTGAAATTCAGATGTGTGTGGGAGAGCGTGCGCGTACGAACTCTAACGGCCGATGAAATTTCATTTCGCCGCCCGCCGCGGGAGAATATAAATCTCGCCTGCTGATCCTCCCTTGCCCGCGCATTTTTATGACCCACGCGCGCGCAACTCTCGGCTTTTTGGCCGCCACAGCAGAGAGTGTGCGTGGTATGTAAAAATTTACACGACACTCGCGGCCATTAAGCAGTCCCGTATATCAATTTCTCGCTGACCGTTTCAGCTTGGGGAGGTGTCGCGCTGTCTTTTTGTAAAAATGCGTTTTGTGGGCTTTATCGAAATTATACTTAGGTACGCTGCTGGAATGGTTTATTGTTTCGAGCTATTTTGCGTAGTGCTTTGCTTATCAAAAGCTTATAGATTCATTAATCGCGTAACTATACGTAATTCTTGGACTTGGCATGTAATGCAGTTTTACCTGAATAATTAATACAAATTTTAAAATCATTCCCAATATTCAATAGGAATAAAGAAAAATTATTATTGCGCGAGAGGAACGAAATTGCGTTTGATCGAATAAAGCATTGCAACGATCGGCCGATACTATATTTATGTCAAATTGAAACCCATATAACCAAATGACGTACGTAATTGACGTTCAAAACATACCAAAAGCGGATGTATAATAAATACGCCAACGATCGCAGAGCAGAGGAAATAAATAAATTATACGGAATTCGAAATACAGAGAAAGCCAATTAATTCATCGAATATACACGACAATATATAGGTCACCCTGTTAATTTCACTCCAGCGCGCGCGCGCACCCGCATCGATGCAGTTACCGCTGAAAAATTCCCTTGATAAAGAATTGAAAACCTGAAATCGAACCATGACGCACGTGCATGCCTGTTCCCTCCCCTTAACGAACGTCATATTATACGTTACATATACATTCCGTTCGCGAATAGAATAAAATCACGCAAAGGTGCGAAAAACACAAGGACTCGACTAATGCGCGCAAGCAAAGGAAATCCCTGTCAAGTGAGAGACAGTAGCCGCGCAAGAAAAGGTAGAGGAAATAAGCCTTCAAATCCAATTTCCTTGCAAGTATACACACGAGAGTTGGAGAGGATAGATCGATGTATGTACCTACAGCTGCGCGCGTGTGTGTGTACACGATTCGCGTTTAATCTAAACGTTTCTATACAGCTGTTTACCGTCTGCGCAGTTGTTCTCGCTCGCGATCCGTGTTGCGATTCGCGCTCGAGATTGCCAGCACAATGGAAAGAAAGAACCGAGAAGTGAACGTGACTTCTTTTTAACATAAAGGCTGCGCGTATTCAAGGGGTTGATATTCAGAAGATACGACAACAATATCGTGTACGCAGCCGTTTGGAGCTTGATTGATTTCACAAACGACTGCGCGGCATACCTGTATGTGTCGATTCGAAATATCTCCAGAATTGTTTTTCATCATTCGCCCGCATACATTATCCGAATGCAAAGTGAATTTTCGCACAACGCATTCTGGGGAAAAGAACCTTTTTGCTTCGAGAAAGAGACGAAAAAGGCGAAGCGCGTCGGGATGAACGTCGAATTTATGCAGCGAATATTTTCTTCCGCGCGACGACGAGGACGCTTTACGATCGACCCGCGCGTATAACACTATATAGTGCATTATATGCTGAAGTATGGAGAACGATTACACGAAGCACTTTCACCATAAATCGGGCGAATCTTCTTATTTCGCGGGTATAATATGCAGTTGCGAGAACGAGAAGAAGTCGAAATAATAATAATAAATGCCGACTATACAGCATCAGCTTTCGCTCTATATGATTGGAAATTAACAATCCCTGGTGATGAATCTACAATTCGTGCGCAAGTTTTCGAAGCCGGAAAGCTCGTACAAAAAAGTCTACTCCACAGCTGATGATTCCAGCGCAAGACTCTGCAGCGTATAAAAAGACATTTCTCATCAACCATTAGAACGTCGAGATTCCAGAAAAGCTCCGCATCCGACGTCGTTTATATGGGTCAGCTGTATGGATCCGCTGTCAGTTAGCCCAATTATGCGCCAAGCAGTAGCTTTTCTTTTTCACGAGGAAACGCGCGGTGCATCTCATCGATGGCAATCTTCGCTTTGAAATTAGGGAAATTTGATGGGGGGAGAACTTTCCGTGTCTCTCGAGGACGTTTGCATTAATGTCTCAGTTGTATATACACATCGAGGAGAGAGTCTTCCTTTGCGAAAGTTCATATGAATGCAGACTCCGCTCGTATTTCGCTGAATAGAGAATACGTTGCGAAAGCGAGAAATGTATAATTGAAATCTTCTTATACATACACTTTTATCGCTATAGAATCTCATAAATAACGTGATATTAACTATTAAAAAAATCGCGGGATATTTCAGCCTCGTATAAAACCAGACCCCGCTCGTCGTCCTCGTAAACAATATCCCGATAGTTCTTTATGAATCGCACCTATATAACTATATAGCAGAAGCAGCTCGAAGATATTTTTACGACTCGGCGGTCATATAAGAGAGAGGACACCAGACGCGCGAATTCCGACGGGGCACATAAAGAACTATCGTGCGCAAGGGGGGGGGGAGGGGATTATAGTCTTCTCTCGCAGTGTCGAATTTTCGGCGGTT
>CM053172.1:56805107-56987759 GCA_012977825.3 Pteromalus puparum | reverse complement strand
GGCGGGAGGGGGGGGGGGGAGGCGATTATAGTCTTCTCTCGCGTGTCGAATTTTCGCGGTTGGAATTCCGCGGGTCGATGAAAGCTCGCGCGAATATACGCGAGAATTCCGCACATCACACATTATACGAGCACGAGCTTGCGTCTAGCCCTCGTATCGCATTAACCGCGTCAAAGTGATCGCAGTTTACGTATAAGTTTGAAGGATGCTCTCTTGATGATCGATGCGCTGGTTCTATCGAGGACTACTGCAGCTTGTCATTTGAGAAAAATCTATATACAGCTTCGCATCGAATAGGCGATTTTTTTTTTTTTATTTTCAGCGCTCCAAGGTTTATCGGATATCCGTATAGGAAACGTGACTTCTCTTGCGGCCTCTAACGAGTAAACAAGACGACGACTGATGAGGAACCAGAGGATCGTTCCTCGAGGAAAGAAAGCTTTGTCCCAACCGAGATAATCGCAGGTAAGCTCCCAGCGTTGTAAGAGCTGCAGCTTTAATTCGCGAGAAGAAGAAGCGCATTATCAGCCAGTCGGCGGCGCTGGCGGCCACACCAGCCGCGCAAGGTCAAGAAAATCAATAGCACATGGACATACGCAGACAGCGCGGACACACAAGCACTGCAAGTAAGTAGGTGACGATGCTGTCGTCGCGATGTCTATGTGTATGTGTAAGCTGGATGCACACACTCACACACGCATTTATGAGGATTTTTTCTTTAAACATCTCTTCGTTATTCGCCAATGTGACGTAATCGCGTATAGCGCTGGGCTTATCGAAATTTTCGCAATTTGATCAAAGCTCGAAAAGAGCTTATCGCCGCCGAAATATATATAGGTATAGCGCATATATTGATCCCACACTGTTTTCGACCCTTTGTTGGCGGCCGGCTCTTACGAGCTCGAAATTCCCGACGGTTCGGAAAGTTCCGCTTGTTATACTACAAGAAAGAAAAACACAAAAGTACCTTAAGTGGGGGCTAGTCTCTGGGGCTTATTGTTCTATGGGACTCGGAAAACACTGTAAGAAAGGGTTTCTACGCAAAATTAGACTTGGCGCATTATGCTTTCTCGGCCATCCAAACTCTCTTCTGAGGATTTAATCGTAATAAAAAATTCCCATTGTTCAGCAGCTTACATAATTATTCTATCTTATATAGTGCAAAACTCTAGAGGCAGAAAGGAAAATTTCACACGACTAGAATCAAAGTAGAAGAAGAAGGCTTGAATTAGAAACGGATGCTCGAGTGCCTGAAGCTTTTCTGCGTTTGAAAAGAGAGAAAAAAAATCTGAACTGAAGACTCCAAATACAGTTCACTCGAAGAAGGAAGAAATTAAGATTTTCCTAAACTTTTGCATTCTCGAACGCAAGTAATTTTTTACACACCGTCGCAGAGCATCCATCTCTAACGAACCAACTGAATATTTTTTGTGAATTTCCTCATCCATCTATCTTGCTGCAGTGTAATGCAGTTGAGGGGCATAATTTCCAAGCCAAACAGCGAGCAAATATTTTCGCGATACTTTCGTTCCGCGAGTTCTCAGCTTTTGAAATATACGGCACATGCATCCAACTCCCTCCGCAACAACTCTCGAGACTTGAGGAGCTCACTTTGACGCACTGCTCTCTCGTAAATTCGTGTTTGCACAACAACCGGGGCACGTATATACTTTTTTTTCTCGAATTTAAACTTTCCACACCGAATAAATTAGAACAACGCGCATTGTACACGTGTCCCACGGAAATTGGTCTCTCGCGACATCCGCTGTACTCTCGTGAAAATTAAAAGCGGAATAAATGATTCCTCGCGCAGACAACAACAAAAAAAAAATTGTAATTTCCCATCAACATATTCACGAGCTCGCTTCGTCTTCATTTCTATTTCGCGTAACAGCGGAACTGGATGTAGCTGGGCGGAGAGAAAATTATACACGACGCGATAAGCGCGCTTGTACACGCTCTACGGGCTAATTACCTATTAAGGACGAGATTTCTGGCAGTATATACGCGCGGGCGCGAGTACAGTGGTTCCGGATTCGTTCGCGTGGCACCGCCACCGACTGCGAGCTCTTCGCGTTGATGCTGGTACGCTGCAGACTGTATATATTATGATTATAGGCGATTTTATCTAGCGTGAAATTGGAGCAAAGGTTCGTCGCTGAAAAATTTGATGTCGGATCGTTAATCCGCCGCGAGATGGTCGCCACTTTCTATTAGAAGATTCAATTATGCTTGTGTTTTCATTGAATTGAAAAATAATCTTGTTATGAAAAACGAAATTTTATTCATTATGGCTTTTTATACCTTGAAGAAATAAAAGTAAGTCGATCGCGTTGGTATATACAATTGAACTGCAAGAATTCAATATGAAAAAATCCAAGCTCCTTGCATCCTACGATCTTCCAGCAGCAATTTCACATACAAAATCATTCGTCCGCATATACGAGAAAGAAGAAAAAATCTCGCAGCAGCCCGACGAGAAGCAAACAAGATGTAGGTACTCCGAAGAGAAAACTCAATGGCAGGAGATGTCAGACCTCCTATACTCTCACAAAGGCTCAATCAAGCCTCGCTTCCGTCGACGCCCCCTCTCCTACGCAAAAGAGACGCGATTATTTTACTTTCCGCTCAAGCCTGAATAATTTAGCCGCAACGGTGGCGGCGCTGCATAAAAAAGAAGCGAGCATCAGTCGCGCGATAGCGTCAAAGAGCGAAAAAATACACGCGTGTCCTTCGCTGCAAGTCTTTTTATATATACATACGTCTTTATATTCTTCTACGCTAATTTCGCGCATACGTATAGAGACGGCAGACGCCAGTACTGCAGTATAGCACTGCACGAGACAAAGACGCGCCTCGTCGTAAAAAAAAAACGCGTTCAAGGTGGCAGACACACGTACTGATTCGATTTTTCCACGATATCCAAGCTAAAGAGAGAGAGAGAAAGAGAGTCGAGGGTAGGGCAGCCAACCTTGAACTGGATTAGTGGAATTCGAGGGAGAGAGAGAGAGTTTATACGCGTTGTTGCCGCGCGGCGGCGAGAGCTTTTATATAGCACTTCCGAAGCAGGCTTCGCGCGATCTTACCAGTCGATAAGGGCCACTGCTGTGTTGTCGTGCTAATGCTTCGTGTAAACGGCCGTTCATTAGGATGATTGGCGACCTCTCGTGCCTATTATAGCGTTGCGAGACAAGCTCGGTATAGATTATTATTGTGCAGTAATCAAAATTCTTGATTGGAATTTTGTAGAAATCGAAATTAATTCGAATCGGTAGCTTATATACAGCTGCAGATGCCAATTATACGAACACGCTCGCGCGCAAACTTCTGTACGCGACACAGTATATATATATAGCCAGCAGCTGCGCGCTTCTCAAACTTTCTACAATTCGCACTTTCCGAACACATGAAGCGTATAAACGACGCTATGCTATATATATATATACGTATACGAGTAATATATACGCGAACACGGTAACCTGCAGATCCTCATGAAAATTTCATAGAGTTATGCCGAGAGTAGCGCGCGACGCGGAGAACAACCTTGTTCCATTTACAATAGCGCTCACTATATATGCACACACTGGTGCTCACTCCACTCGGCTCCCAGGCGAGTAATGCGTTATTAGGACGAAATAAGAGATGCGTGTATTACCGCTGTGTGCAGCTACTCTCGTACGTTTCCCTGTATGTACGCACATGGATGCGGAAAATGTTCGCGCATTATGCAGACACCGAGTGCGCAAGCTGTGCGCACAACCCACTACATAACGGGACTGAGATGTCATTATTGTGCGCGAAAGAGGCTGGGTATGCGAGTACAGTAAGTTATTTTCATCTCGGGGTGTATAATGTATAAGCAGGGGACGTAGAAAAGTTTCTCTAAAAGTGAGAGCCTAGCTGAAGTGCAGGTATATAAAAATAATGAGTCTCGAGCGCGGATAGGTTAATAATAGCGATGAACAAGAAAACCTCTTTTTTCATCGAAAAGTCAACTTTCAGACCGCGCGGTAATTAATAGTCAAAACTTTGTCCAATTCAGCGCTCTCGCATCAGCAGTGACATATAACTAACTGAGGTGAAAAAAAGTAATTTCACGCCCTAATTGCGCCGAAATCGACAGTCGAACTCGCAGAGTACTATTAACCGTTTTGGCTTGCATTTAATGAGCTATACACATAGCCTCCTCAAACTCATTTACTTCGCTACAGTTGAGACCACCTCGTCGTGAAAGATATGGATCGATCACTTCGCAACGATGATTAAAAGTACGTGTCAGGCTGCGCGCGTATTTACGTATAATTGCACATTAGCACGCCACTATACATATCGACCACGTGTATTAGTCTATTAGAGCGTCGCGAAAAATTAATAAAATTACGACTCTTTCATCAACGTTCACTCCCTCCGACTTTATTCTTGATTATTAAATAGAGATGATGATGCATTTGCATGCGGAACATATTAGAATTCATATTTTATGTGAGCGTATTACTGCTACATCGATTGACGCACACGTATAATAACATATGGTCTCTCAGCACTAATGGGTATGGCCTTAGAGGATAATTAACGGCCGACGCCGAAGGAATTAAAAATACAGAATACGCACCGAGCAAAAATTGCGATCAAGATGAGGATCTGCGACTCGCCAGAATTAGCAAGTTCGCTCGAATGCCGCTTCGTTATTTTTTTTTCCTTGTTGTAACTATACTGACGCGTATATACGTAAAGTCGTAGCAATTATAAAGCTCGAATAAAGCGGCGTAGCCGCTCTCATTATAAAAATACAATACACACTCATATGTCTGTATGTGTGTGTTATTATTCACTATGATATCGGGCACCTTCGCGCTCTTGACCTCAAAAAAGCCGGAAAATAAATAAATATACGAGAAGCAGGCGCGGAGGGCCGTCTTCCGGTGCTTTCTCGCGCCCTCATTATAATAATAATATCATTGCAGCGTAGCTTTTTTTCCCGCGCGCTCTGCTCTATATTTGCGTCCCGCGCACACGGCATGTACAAGTGCTCGCGAAAAACTCGGTTCGAAGAGTTATGTTTATTTCTCGCTCTGCTGCGCGACTCCCTTGAGTTATGCGCGATTGTGGGAACAGTGTTTGTTTTTCATGTTCTTTTTAGGATCGCGATTTTCAAGCAAGTCTATATATATGCTTTTTTGCGACAAGGAAACGCAAGACTTTCTTTAAAATTTCGTGACAATCACTGTTTTCCATTTGAAATTAAAATTTTGTTATTTGTTCGTCGCAGGCGTTTTTTTTTAAGGAATTACGCTGCACACGTGCTGCATGGAAAACCGAATACTGCACCGATGAGTTTAATTCGCAATATTTTATATGCGGAGTGAATTAAAATATCCTTTTTGAAAATTCAATTTTTTCTCTCTTATACATTTTAAAATTTATATTTCCATTTCCATTTCTAAAAATCAGCATAAAAAAAAACGTGCTGGAAACTCAAATACCTTTCTGACGAATTTATTATACATATTTTATTTACATGGACTAGATAAAAAATTCTCTTTGAATGTCATATAATATTTCGTTTGCATTTGACTTCTGCTCTGTAGTACACATCATCCTTTATCCATATTTTTATACTGTCAATACCATATTCATCAAGCTCAGGCTGCTCTCCTTGTACTTTGTCTTCTTTGTGTTCGACGACACTTTAAACTTTCACTTTACAATATCGGCATCAAAATATCAGCGGGCGAATTTAAGGACAAAGCGCGCGCGCAAACAGAAAGTTCGTAATCAAAAACTCTAGCACAGATTGTAAGGCAAATACACGGCGCGTAGAGTGCAGCGTATCGTATCTCCACTTTAATCCGGAGCTAGCGTTCAAAGCCACGCCTGAAAGTTTGAACGACACAGTATTATATATCGGGCGGCTAAGACGACGTGCGCGCGCGCGCGGTTAAGCGAAATAGTATATATACACCGCAACGAGAGACTTGGCTCTGTTACGTCGACGCGCGGCTCGTATAATTAAAAATCAACAGTCTTTTCTTTGTCTTATATTAACCCGCGTTCGATTCTCAGCATCAAGAGCAAAGCGAGCTTTGAGAATAGACGAGTAGAGTACCAGATTTTTTACTCCGTTGTAGTCTGCAGCACCGCTGTGAATATTTAAATCCGAAATTCAAGATTAATAATTATCCATAGCTCATATGCATAGGTATTAATGAATATCCAAGCTGCATATGAAAAGCCCGGAAAAAAACCCTGGTAGAAATTTTGACTGTTTTGAGCAGATTTTGGCCAATGCTCGCCAGTAACTGTGTAATTTCGACAGAATTAGCCAGTAACTGGTTAACGTACGGGTCAGAATTTCTACCAGGGAAGGGGGAACGAGAAAGCGCAAAACGCGAATATTCGCGTTTCGCGCTTATATAACGCGATCCTTTGAAACAAATCAAGTATGGCGTAAAATTAAAGCCACGGAGAGCTCTTGACGAATTTACCTTTAATTACCGTTTGGCCCCCGGATTGATGATTTATTGATTCGGGATGTACTAGCTGCTACACGCGAGCTTTTGATTGGAAAAAAAGTTTTAACGTGCAGAACGGAGATTTCAAAAGGCAAAGCGCATCGTTTGACCGAATTAAAACACACGTCCATGTACAAAGCAAAAAGTGCATCGTATACCTGGAAAACAAATTAGCGTAAATCAATTTCGCGAGTCCGCTTTTCAAACGCCGCTTAGTTAGCCGCTGTCCTATATACACACACGTGCGCGTTGTACGCAGGAGCAAATTTCGGCCCCAAGAGAGTTAGCGAGCGAGCGTATAGGTGAAAATAGAGAGGGCGGATGCTGAAATCCTCTATACTGCTAGCTGCAATATAGCTCGAGCTAGCGAGCTTTATCTCCCTCGCCAAAAAGCTCTCGAGAATTGGCCAAACGGCTTTCAATTGTACCACCTTGCGTCTGTGTGTATACGCGAGAAAAAAAAACAACAAGTACGCGTATGTAGAGCGAGAGAACGTATGCACACGGAGAAAGAAATGGTGGAGAGGTTACGGAGAAGAAGTGTGCCTTGGATGCGGAAACATTCGGATACAGAGCCGTATAGAAGAAGTATAGAGGAGCTGTATAGCTTCGAGACGGGAATTTACGAGCGAGCATGAAAGAGAAAAAAGAAAAAAAAACCTACCCCGAGTGTTTATGTGTGTATAATACAGGTCAGGTGAAGAGAGGCAAGAGGGAGATGAGATTCTTTTATTCTTTCAGGAAATCGCTGGCGAATTATACTACGCTGCCGACGTCAATATACCCTATACTGCCAGCCCCGTGGATGGGATGTTTTGCAGAAGACGAGAAAATAAGAGGAGGACTTTCCCGCATCGCATCCTCTTCTTTTTGTGCTCGCTTTATGTTCGTCGGGGGGTGAAGTAGCGAGTGCTGTTTAATTGCGTCGTTGAAAATCCATCGCTCCAAAATTCGATAAGATTCCAGAAATGCTTAATCTGTTTGCTTGTGAGAAATTTGAAAATTCGGGCGTAAAAAACTCTGTTAGTCCTGTACTCTCTCGCGTTTTGTTTTGTTTTGTTTTGTTTTGTTTTTGTTTTTGTTTTTTTTTTTTTTTTTGCGGAAAGCCGATTTTCGAATTGCAGCTGTGTATGCGCGCCAAACATTCACACCCGATCTCTCATTGCACGCGTTGAACAGCCGAAAAGAAGAGCTGCGTAATTTGATTATTTGCTCTCGCTGGCCGATACATGATCCAGCCCGTGATTTACGCAGAGCTATAGCGGATAAATGACTTTTAATTAAAGCCTCTATATACATCTAGCGCGTATCGATTGTTTCCAAAACCTATACTCGGATAGTTCAACGTATAGCTTTGAAAAAAGGAGGGAGAAAAGTCTGTAAATTAAGCTTCGCGAGTTGATACAACGAAGAGAAGCTCTTCAGTCCGGACTCGCATCAGCGAAATCCATCGACGGCGCAAACTCGAGAAAAGCCATTTATCGACGCGGTGACTTTCCAATATCACGGGCCGATCGGAAAATCGAACGGCTTAATTCGCTCGATGTATCGGGCTTCCCTGCGCGCGAGCGCACTCCGCCATATAGCTATTACACCTCGTCGACGACGTCGTCGTCGTCGTGCAAGAGTGCGTTAGCCGATATACATAGTGTATAATAACCTTCGGCTTTCTCGACACAATTTCGGCAAAACGAAGGGGTACCTATATAGTGCTATCGAGTTCTCGGCTGCAATCGACGCGCGCAGTTGGCTTAAATGAAAGCTTAACCGAGTGAGTTTCTGCGGTTCTGAAAATTCGTACTCGTTATTCATCTCGGTACGTCGATTATAAGCTTCATTGTCGAACACTTATAACTACGGGAATAATTTAGAAAGCTCCTCTCAGAAGTAGTACGAATGACGGATAATGCATTAAACGCAACTATCAGGAAAAAAGTCGGTCAATCGCCATTGGATTTTGGTATACCCTGTTCGAACCTCGGACTAAGACAACCGCCAATTTGTATCGCGGACTTTGTGTGTCCCGGGCCGTCCGAAGACTGATGATCGCGAAGAGTGTGGCAAAGTTAATGGGTCGCGGGGGCGCACCTTCTTCCGAGACACACACACACACACACACACACACACACACACACACACACATATACCACGTCCACCCGCTGAGACATTAATCAACCGTTGGGGGCGTCGGTTTATTTATAGGAGCCAAGACGGAAGCATCGGATAAAAAGCGCGGGAGTCTGTGTATTTTCGCGTCGGGAGTATTCAGCTGCAATAGTCCGTTTGTCATCTCGAGTTGAGCAGAACTTGCCGAACGCGAGTTACTTCAGACAAACGGAAAGAAGCGCAGCTTTGATATGCAAACAAATAAAATCCAATCCCTCTCGAAATAGCATGATCAGCACATACACTATAACTGTAGGTGAAAACGAGCGAGCAACAAAAACAAAATATCACGCCCATGAGGAATCATGAGCGATCTGAAGAGTCTCAAAGACGAGCGACGAGTCCAAATCGTAAAACAAGCCGTAAAAGGGAAGTTTATACTTGCCTAATCCTTCGACGATCTGACCCTTCTTGACTGGCAAGAGCAGAATGGCACCGGAGTTGCTCATCTCGTCGCAGGCCACTCACAACGCGCAGTGTCTCACGTAATATTCCACTTTACTTTCTCACTAAACTTGCGTCAATATACACCGCGCCTTGTTTCTCAAGCAGCTTTGTTTCTTCTCTCTGATGTCTCTTACAATATCACAGCCGGTCGCGAACGACGACCGGCGCGAGTGCGCCGTTGCTGTTGCTGCTGCTGCTGCTGCATTTTCCGCCGTTGCTGTCGCTGATGCTGCTGTGTGTAGTATACAGAGCGAGCGTCGAAATTACCAATGTCCGATTCGTTCGCGGCCGTTAATCGACTGGCCGATTGAACGGAAGAGATAGAAATCTCCGAGGCTAGAGCGAGAGAGGGGGTAGAGCTTTCCTGCGCTGTTTGCGCGGCAGAAATCGATCGGAAGCGTTATTTTTTTTTATTATTATTTTTTTTTTATTTATTCAACCGGGATGCTGCGTGTTTGTTTATCGAGTGCTCGTTAATTCGTCGACTCAGCTTTACGCGAGTAATCAGCTGTGATTCGAGATTCGAGGCAAAAAAAAAAGTGCCGAGTTTTCGAGCCGGTATATCGTATATACACGAGTGTAATATTGTACAGAAATTGGAAAACGAGCTCGCGGGAATAAACGAACGAGGAATTTAGAGAGCGCGCAAATGTGTCGCCTATAATGAAGACACCGCGACGGCGTAATTGCAGCCGCTGATGAGCTCGAGGATGAACGACCTCCCTAATGAGAAGATAAGGCGCAGGTGCAATACTGCGTGTGGTATACATAGACTGTAAGTGTGTGTGTGTGTGTGTGTATGTGTGAGATCGTTGAAAGTGACGAAAGCTCTCTCTGACGACTTTTTCACGAGCGGCCGAGAAAAATCGATACCACTGTTGCCGAGTCGTCAGCCAGTGGTTACACACACGGGATCGGCAAATACTGTTTATATACCATATAATAAGACGCACTCGTTTCACAACCGATCACAACGACCGTACGAGCACGCGGAAGAACAAGCAAACAGCTCGACTTCGTGCATATAATATCGTGTAAGCGAGCAACAGCGCTCTGCAGGAGCACGTGAGAGATATAGCGCGCGCGGCAGCGTGTCTCGAGCACTCGGTGTATCATATTTCGCGCCACTGATGCCGGCGCGCTTATCTCGCTCTGCCCTCGAGCTCCCCCCCTCTCTCTCTCTCTCTCTGCCTCCTTCAACAAAGCGGTGCTGCTGCTTACAACACTATACTGTCCGATCGTATACGGCTGTATCTCCTAGAGCTTCCAGTCTCGCCGCGTATACACTGCGCGATAAACTCGACTCACTGCTCTGTCGCACTATATCGTACAGCGCTATGGACACATCGCTGGCGAACACAACAAGTGTCCGGCGGACGCGACACAAGTGTGGAGAAGAAGAGGAGAAGGAGGAAAAAAGTATGCACGCACACAGAGACACACGGTCAGAGAAGAGAGAATGAGAGGTACCTACGGGTAAGAGAAAGAGTGAGAGAGAGGAGGTGTATGTAGAAGGAGAGGACTGACGACTGCGCTGCGGCTGCTGGTTGACCGGCGAGAGAGAGCCAAGGCAGACAAGTGGTTTCAGCAGTAGTCGGGCTGCCGCGCGCACGCTTACACTCTCTCTCTCTCTCTCTCTCCCCTTTCTCTTAGCTCGCTCACCTGCGCGACGCCGACGACTACTACTACGTCACGGGGGCTGTGCCACCGCCAGCGGCGCAGCTCTAGGGCGCGCGCCTAACGACTCCCTGTGCTCTGCTACTCCCTCTCTCGCTCCGGCTTATGCCCTCCTGTGCGTATCGGCACGCCGCTGCTCGTACGTCTCTATACATCCACACATTAAGCTCCCCCCTCCCTCACTGGTATATATACTCTCGCACCTATGTGTACATGTACCGAGAGCCTTTGACGCCTGCCGCCTCCCCCTCGTTCTGGGGCATTTTTACTCCGATACCTATATATAATATACGTCCGTTATACGTGTTTTATACACGATCGCAGCTCTATCGTTGTCTATGTGCGGCTTCGAGGATATACATGTGAACGTGTTTTCGCGTATCGATCAAAAGCGATGCACGCACGCGTTATACACATCTGATGTATCAGCGATGCCTTGAACTGGAAGCCGGCTAATTTTAAGTGACAGCCTATTTTCGGCCGCAGGACATGTTACACACATGCAGCAATAGGTGCGCTGCTGATTCGACCACATTTTCTTCGGGGATGCAGAAAAATTAATTGGCGTGCGTGCGCTCGATTTTTTCGAACGCTCGAAAATAACGAGTTAGCTCCTCTATGATTTAATTATATATATATTTTCCCCGGAGCTAGGCCGAGAAACTTCTTAATTAAGCTCTGCTCCGCGCAGTGGCTGATAATTATATTATCGGGGTAGTTTCCCCCAGCTTAAAACACACCTGTGAAAATCGCGATTCATATAATAATATCGTGAGCTTTATACTCCAACGCGATTTTCCCGCGCACGCGACGACTATATGCACGCTTTATGCATGATCGAGCCGTAATGCGTTTTTCTGAGAAAGAGAGCTTTATCGGTATATTGATATCGCGCCGAGATCCGTTGTAGGATTTCACTCGCAGAGTCGTCGTCCGTTCGAGAAAGATTATTGCGTTGGCTTCTCTCTTCGCATAGAGAGCCAGCGAAAACGCTTTGCGTGCAGTTCTCCATGAGGATTGAATTAGCTGGATTTTCGTTTTCGCATCGCTGCAGTATAGGGGACTACTTTAATGCGCGTATGAAATATTCGCGACTTATCCCGCGATTATACAATAAATTTGAAAATCCAGGTCTAAGTTATTATACACGAAATTCAAAGACCCGACGGCGGTGTTTCAAAAGACGCTTTGTAAGCTAAATCCAATTACTTTAATAATCAGAGGTCTTTAAAAGACCTCGCAGATTTATCCACATGTAAAATTGAGTTAACCCAGCGGAAAGTTCGTCGATTACGTCAGTCTGCGTATACGTAATCCGGTTTCTTTATACGCGTAAAGCGCAGGGCGTAAAGTAGCTCTCTCCCCCTCGTCGCGTGTTTAAATTTATACAACCCTTTTGCCGGAAAGTTTTTTTTTTTTTTTTAATTAGAAAAGAGAACGCGTCGTCTCTACATCAAATTTCACGCGTCGACGCTTGCAATATTTTCCGCGTTATGATACACGAAAGAGAGAAGAGCGTCGATCTTAATCTCCATGAGCGCTGCTGTTTGTTAGATCGCGCACACAGTCAAGGACGTATATATAGATGCGCGCCTCGATGGAGTCGTAAAATAACGCAAAGCAATCGTTTGCGATCTGAAAACCCAGTGCGGTAGGAAATTAAATGGTCCCCTTAAGGACTCGATGCTTTCAGCTCTCTACTGTATATATACACACTATATATATATATATATACCGATCATTGAAAGCAATCTCTCTTTCCTCTGAAAACGGGGCTACGAGGATCCACTATGTACGTTTTACAGTGCGCAGCGACCCTCACTTTGAGTGCCAGACTGATTGAGGAAGAGCAGCTCAGAGAAAATGGAGAAAGCTATACCATACTCACCTAGCAGAGCAAAGTAGTTCTTGTTTTAGTTAAGGATTGTTTGACAAACGCGCGGACGATGTGTCAACAAATCGAAGCTACTGCTTTTTGCGCAAGACTCAAAAGAGAAAATGAATTTTCCCGGTGGCGCGCGATTAAAATTGCGAGAGCCCGCGTTTATGGCAGGAGATATATATATATATATATATATATATATATATATAGAAGCTTTTAAAATATCTGGCTTTATCTTGCGGTCTCGCGCAATTCTAAGTTTCATTTGCAACACAGCTGCGTATATATGTTTGTATTTTTAATCGGAAAATAATAAAACATAATGCTGTTGATGATATGGGGAAAAAATGTTTTCAGATAGCAGGTAACCTAGCGTGAAATTTTTCATTGACGTCAGTTGATCGACGATCAAAAAAGTAAAGAAGAAACAACGTACGTAAACGGACCATATATCCCCCTTTTTTGAATTTCATTCGAGCGGCGCGTATACAAGGGTTATATAAGGAAACCCCTATCGACTAAACACGTATACGCGACGCGCGGGCTCTAAAAATATTGCTGTGTATATACGCCAGCTTTTTTTTATAATAAACGTTATTTTTACGCTCGACATATGCTCGCTACAGCAGCAGCCTCTTTTTTATATTATAAAAACACACATCTATTCTGCTTCCCATTAACGGTCTTCTTCATTCTAGAGCCTGAAATATCCTGCGAGCGAGAAAAAAAAATGTATAGCTTATATACCAGCGAGGAAAATTGCAATCTCTTCGCTTTATTATGATTATAATCGAAGAATATCAGCCACGTCAAAAGCCAATGTACACGACATCTTGGGAAAAATCTCGCTGCGAGAAAAAGAGAGACGAGCAACGATTCCCACGAGAGCCGCCGTAAAAAGTCCTAGTCCTTTACGAGCTATACCTCCGCCGTTGTTTTGATATTCGAGCAGCAACCAGCCTACGGATGTTTATAGGTGCAAGTGTGGCACGTATATGTATATAGAGGTACGCGTCCTGCATTTTATGCACACGGTTTTCTGGTTCCGCTTTGTACACCGTTTTTTTTTTTTATGCGAAAATATATATAAGGCTATCAAGAGACACATATAGAGTATATAAAATACACATATATGTTAACATTCATTATTAGAAAAATAAAGTTATTTAAAAATGTTCAAAGTAACTCGGCTGTATAAATGTCGCATCGGAAATACGTAACAACTTTCCGTATCGATCTGACTTTCTACTGTAAACAAAGCCGTTTCCAAGAAAATATTATTCACCAACGGGATAAATCGATGCGGTGTACTATACTGTAGGATTCTGAATTATATTACAGGGCCATGATATAAATTAGATAAAGTACGCGAAATAATATTGTAAAGTAACGCAAATAGGGAATAAGCTTATCTGTCCGCTAAGACTTTTGTATGCTTGCTCTCGTTCTCGGACTGCTGTTGTATAGGTTTGCTTTTAGGGCCTTTCAACACACTTGAGATTGGTTGGGGTTTGATGAACAATACTGTTTCCCTTTATTGCTCATGCTTCCTTTCGTACACGTAAGACCCGCACCCTCGGATTCAAGTCCCTTGAAAGACACGTTAAATTTCGTTTATCAAGTATAATGCGAATTCCTACGGGTCATCGTTTACGCGAATAAACAATTAAAGTGAAAATAAACAAATAAGTCGCATATATGACTCTGTCGATGACTCACAGTGTATTTATTCCAAACATCGGTATTTCACCATAGCGACGACGGAATATTTATTCATAACGTTTATTTTAGCTTTTGCGCGAGTACACGGCTGACGATTGAAGGGGAAGGAAGCTTACGCCTTGCGGAATGATATTCCGAGCTTCTTTAGCTTCTCTCTCGCTCCTTTCTCGCTGCGGTGCGCTCGCAATTCAATTCGACGATCGACCCTGCATATACTGCGGAAATCCATTTTCATACATCCGGAAAATGATGGAAACGCAGCAGTAGCTAGTTTAAAATTTGAATTTTCAAGCGAGGCTGCATAAGAACGACTTTTAACGATCTCATCCACTTTTTCTAGCTTGAAGAGGCCAGGTGGCTAGGAAGTCGATTTATAAAAGCTGCTAACCTTTCCCTAGATACGAAAATACGATGCAGATTCTATAAAAGTCGAAAACGCGAGACGTTAATATAGCAAACTCGTATACACCTGTCGAGATGATCGTGCATATCGACTTATTTATAAAGCTCGGGCTAGCGCGACATTGATCAAAGGCACTGGGTCATCAAGACTTTATATGCAGCTCGACTTCTCTTGGGAACATCTGGCGACGACCGAATATAAGCTGGTCTCCTCTGGCATTGGCCGCACCGACATATAAGTTGAGACATGATCGATTGCTACTCAGGAGAGGTGAGAAAACGTTCGATCATTTCATCGCCGTTTATTTTTTCCCCCTCGTTTGTTCTGATTATCTGATTCACATCTTTTTTGTATTTGTCTTGCCGAACATTGACCGTTACTACTGTGTATCCTTTGTAAATATACTTTCTGTAATTATTACAGAACGTTTATTTTATCTAAAACTCTCGTCATAGTTTGCTTTTATGATCGGCTAAACGGATTACAATTCTATTTACTATATCTCTTTATCCCACTTCGCAATCTTCGACTTCAAAACTTCCATCCCGATCGATCTAAAATTCGCTAATAAAAATAAAATAAACAACCCGCGAAAATTCGAATGGAAATTCTTCGAGCAAACACGACCAAGTGTTCGCGCGCACGAACTTTTTTCCCTTCCCTCTTTCCATTGCTGCTCGCTCGCGCTTTCCGGAACTAAAAATAGCAAACAGTCCATATAGAACGAAGCAGATATATTTTTTTTACTCGCTCTCTGGTGCTGTGTGTACACGTATACGCGCAGAATATACATTTATTGATAACAATTCGTTAGGTGGAATATTCTTTTTATTCCGTCATATATACGCGAACGCGATGTAAAAGCCAGTTTATACCGTGACTTTGAGCAGCGCTGAATTGATAAAACTCTTTCTTTTCCGCTTTATGAAAAAACATTGCTTCGTTATGATGCTTTTTCTTTTACGCGGGCTCTTTTTGAAAAGCATCAGATACATTTAGTTACGTATATACCCTTTATGTTTTATACAGGCGCGCGCGACGCGTAACTCATTTAACTTGTTTTTTTTATATATGTATATATTTTTATTTTCGCTTTTGCAGCGCGAAAGCCCATTAAGAGAGCTAACTTTGTCGTGCACGATATAACGTTTTTACCGCGCGGCTGTATATACGCGCGCTCTCTCTCTCTCTCTCTCCTGTAACGAACCAATTCGCTTTTTCGCCTACAACTTCCACTGCTATAAATATACTCGCGACACACAGCATCGATCGACGCGGCATTACTTTTACGATTCAGCTCTGTATACACGTCTATATACATTGATGAAAATGCGACGAGCACACGTCGTTTCTCAAAAAACAAGCATAAGGCCAAGCTGGATATTGTATGTATATACACATATATATATATACATACCGAACGACCTCATAGGCTCAATTGGCATGCAAATCGCGCGAGCCTGTAATATTTATACGTTATTCGACGTCGTGGCGTCGTATTGTCAATCAGCCTGTAATCTAAAAATAACGTGCTAGGAAAAGGCTGTATATTATTTGTCGCATCGCGTTTGGTCGGGGAAAGGGTGTTAGAAATCACGAGAAAGAGAGGTAATGGCAGTCGGGAAAATTAATTTTGATGTAGAGGCGGTGATTGATAATCGTCAAAGTTTCAATGACACGAGGAAAACGGCTCACGTGCTCTCTTAACGCTCGGGCGAATCGAACAATTCAGATACACGTATGATTGCGAGCAGCATTACAGAAGATAGGAGTAGGCGAAACTTGCTACAGTGAAAGTGAATATTTATGCAGATCATATCGAATTATGGATATTCAATTTCAAATTACTCTGCAGCGTGCATACATATACATTAGAGGGAGAAATTCCGTGACCTACAGCTATATAATACACACACACACGCAGGAGACAGAAGGAATGTAATTGAATTATTGATTTTTAAACGAGCGCGTTTAAAATTCAAAATTTCTTCACTTCTACAAGTAGCATCCGTCAACTCACTGATTATTATTCGCGCGAGATAGTCTGAAAAAAATATAGAAGGGGGTAAAAAAAATTAAAGCCAGAGAGAAAGCTGGGAGAACAATGGCTGAAAGGTCATAAAGAGACTCTCAGGCTTTTTCGTCACATAGCGGAACGCGAGGAAATGTGCGCGCGCGAGCATGAAAGCTCTAAAGCCGGCTCTTCAACGCGTAAAACTGAAGAAAGCCGTCGTGGCCGAAAAATAATTTCCTTTTTTTCTCTCTCTCTCTTGCTCTACGACACGGGAAAAAAGCTCACATAAATAAAAACGCGCGCAGCTGTCAGGAAAAGGACAGCAGCGCCAGCAGCGACGTCAAAGAGAGAGAGAGAGAGAAAAGGCGCGATTACGATCATCGTAAATGCGAAGTGTGTCTGTGAAGGTTACGCGAGGGGCAAGGGAAAGCGGTCATCGTTCAGTCAGCCACGTCGCGCGACTGTATATAACTGTATATATACGTACCAGGCGAAGGTCTGGCTTGCATGTCGCGAGCCAGTTAACAATCGAGGCAACCTGCATTTATGAATAAACCGAAGAGGGAGAGTGAGAGAGAGTCGGTGCTAAGGTCACAGACAATGAACCTCGTTCCAGTTCAGGGCTGTGTAGCGACGACGCGCAGGCGTGTGTGCATTGCCCGGGACCGTTAGCCTCCCCCGCGGTGCGCGATGTGTATTGTGTGGTGCCTCGGAAGCTCGACGTCACACGGGGCGAACTGCAGAAATCGACAGAGCGATTTTTCACCGTTGGCTTTTTTTTTTTTTTTTTTTTGCCGAGTATACATTTCAGATGGAAAGTACGCGAGCAGTTTGTATCGTTCGCCTGCGGAATTTACCGACTAATTGACGGCCATTACATACGTGTAAGTATAAGTTGATGTTTGTACAGAGAAGTATGCGTAGTATATTGCCGACTTGCAATTAGTTGCAGTGGGTAGAAAAAAAACTTTGACAGTATTTTTATTTTATTTTCGCATGGAGAAAATAAAATAGGAAATTGCAGGTTCAGCTAGCCGGGCAAAAGTTAATCGATGGGTTAGTTTTCGAGCTGTTAACTTCGCCTTTGTTTTCGGAACTGCTCGAACGAGCCCTGCGCCGCATTCGTTTTAGATAAGCGAAACACGAGGACTACGTGAGTTTATTATTACACGCAGAGAAATACAATTCAATTTCCTAATTTCGTTATCTTCGCGATCGGTGACCGTAGCTGTACAGTGACAATTGATTAAATAAACTCATTAGAATTTACATACATTATGAGTGGAATTTTTACAAGATAGAAAGACGTACATTAAATCAAATACAGCCAGTCAGTTCCAGAGCAGCGCAGCGAAATTCCCATTTCCTTTCTCTCCTAGAACCATCGATCATTAGCCCAAAACCATTTAAAGATATACTTCCAGAGCTAAAGCAAAATCCATAAAAGAAGCACATTATTCCAAATTAAATCGCTCGGGAAACATACATTCCATCACGCGAGCTTCTTCTTCTTTATCACCGTCGACGAAATCGTAAAAAAAACGTATCAGCAGCCCATGAATAGTGACTTTCTCTCTCTCTCTCTCTCTCTCTCTCTCTCTCTCTCTCTCTCTCTCTCTCTCTCTCTCTCTCTCTCTTTCTCGTGTCTTTTAAATTATGAAGAAAATAAACGACGCGCCTCCAATTGCCTCGCGAAGCGATAAACTATATCCGCGCTAGCTCGCGACCCCTTCAAAAACGAATCGATACTCGCGGCCACGCGTGCGACTGTATTGTCGTCCTATATTATAGGTATACTGGACAGTCACGGCCAGATACAGAGAAAATGCATCGAATCGCGCTGGTCGATATAGGCTGACGTGGCAGCAGCAGCAGCAGCAGCAGCAGCAGTAAAAAGGGCGAAGTCTATAATGTCCAATGATTATCGACGACGCGGCCTTGACACCTGCCGCGGCGAGCTAGCCTCAGGTCTCTTTCTCCTCTTGCACGCGCGATACACGTACATATATGAAGAAATCCACGAAAAATTTGCAACTGGAACAATTATAGCGTTACCAGCAAAAACAGGTTTTGGTATAATTTTTACGATCTTATACTCAATTCCACTAATTAAATAGCCGAGACGAATTTTGAGGAAACACTATTTTTTGCGTTCTGCGTTTGTTGAATGCTTTGCGATTTTTTTGTAGAATCTCTCATATAAATATGTCCTGTATATATTATATCGATCTGACTCGACGCTCCACTTCTTTTTTCTCGAAATTCTTGATTCCGTTTGGCAGACAATAGTCAATTTGTGCGCGAAAAATGTTTGCTATTCATATATGGATCGCTTGTATTGTTTGTATCAAAATAAAGAGCGCGATATATGGAACGTGCGAAAAACGAGCTCAAAAGGGGCGAATTCCAGTAGAAATAGTACGGCTTTGGGCAGACTCTCGATCGACACCAAATTGCTCGACACTAGAAAGAATTGTCTCTGTATTGAATTCAATTCGCACAATCGCGGTATCCTATACAGCGAAATCAATTAATCAGCGGCTGGATTGCTCAAACAGCGCAATTAAAAAAGGACGAAATATATATAGCAATAGCCGCGCCAATAAGCGATGGCACCTTTATATGCTGCACAGGGACAATGATCGTCAGCATAAGCGAGTTTTCAAGCCCGCACTCTCGCAATAATCACAAATCACAATCCAGCAGAGCAGCAGCGGAGCACTGATGGCAACAAATCTTCAATTGCAGGTTATAACGTTTTGCCTAATGTGTCGGCATAGATAAATCGGTCACAGTGGAGTACCGGGTGAATTTGTTATTTCGCGCCCCTTTCGAGCTTCTTCTCGAACCTCCTCGAGGTATTTACGTATACGGCGAGGCGAGTCGAAACAAGCTTGGCTAACGATCAGGGCGAGGCTAATGGAATTACCAATCGGAAGCGCTACTGGCCGGAGCATGCATGGGTTATACGCGCTGGGATTTCTTTATCGCGTGAAGCGAATCAGCAGAACAACTTGCTGTATTGTAGAAAAAAAAAACTTTCCGGAGTTGATTATACTATGAATTGAAAACTATTCAGTTTCTTCATTCTGTATGGATACATAAAAATAAACGAGCATAATCTGATCCTACAATACATCTGTATCTTTCAACCAACTATTACGCTCTTCCAGCTCGACGCTTCGAGCTGCGCATCTCTTACCGTTTAATATATACACTGATGCGCTCAACTGTCCAAACGTCTTCGTTTGGAAATCCCCGTGTTGGCGAATATGCATCTGCGCAAACCGACTCGGTTACGCGCTACTGTCTGCGAAACTCCAGGAAAATTAGTCCACAACTATTACTGCGCTATATACGAAACTGCCCTAGCTATCTCGCTCTATTCGAATATACTGCGTATGTGTGTTTTGCGAATGACGTCTCGTTTACATTCAGCACATACGTGTGTACGAAAGTTTCGTTCGCTATACATACACGTATATATTATCTCTGATGCAGTAGTTCGCGCTCGCTCCGGATAGTATGTTTAGCGCACTCTGCGTTTATGTGGTTCAATAATATTGTTGAATAATTGTTCTACAAGCGCTCGCGAATGCATGATGCATCTCGCGCTTGACGATCAGCCACAATAACATGCAAAGCGACAACGCCTCGTGGTGCGGAAATTTTTTGAAAAAGCGCCTCACTTTCAAAACGGCAATACGGCTTCCGTGTCAGCCCGCGAGTGAGAGAAATATGGCTCGCCGAGGGCGAGATACTGTATGCCAGTATGGAGTGAGACGAGCGCGTATAAGCCAAGTGCCAAGCTCGCAATACGTATTGCTCGTATAATATTTTAGATTTCCGTCAGGAGCGAAATAGCTTCTTTCAGACGCCTGAATTTGTTATATGAAATTCAACAAAATAGAATCAGCTCAGCCTTACGATACTCGTAAACTACAGTCTATACGGAATTAATCCGAGGAAAATTAAAAATGAATCGTTGCTCTCTCGAGGAACGCAACGACTCGCGCGAAACTCCGATCATCCGGATGCGCGTGAGGTCGATATGCATGCAGCTGCGCTGGAACTGGGTCGGGCGCGGATCCGTGCAGCTTCCCTCTCTTTCTCACTGTTGTATGTATAATTGTATATACATATATATATCTCTCGGCCCGAGTATACTGGCCGCGGGAGCTTCGCGAATTTATTGCTCCGGGAGCTGTGTATGGGAGAGTGGGAGAGAGCTGGGCAGTAGCAAACAATCGCTGCGCAACCCGTCGTGCATGTGCTGGTGTGTATATATACACACACATTCACGCGCGAGCCAGCAACCCTGGCAAAACTGTAGGAGGCAGCTCGGTGCGCGACGGAATACTGAACTTGCGGAAGGCAAACATATCCTATACGATATGGGCTTTGTTTTATACACGCGGAAGAAATCGGGATATTTTATAGTCGAAAATGAATATCGAGCCGAGAAGCAAAATGTGTTATGGAACCTTTGGTAGTTCTAATCAGGGTGCTCACGAAATGAAATATCGACCGTTCCTGATGCGCAAGCGAGAAAGCGAGTTTTAAGAGAACCACCGGACCGCTCACTGCACCTTTTAAACTCTCGCGAAGAAAGATTCTTTCCCCAGAAGAATTGACCGTCTTATTCTGGGGACTGCACGCCGCGCGCATAGGAGAAAGAACTGCACGGCTGAAAGAGAGATGAACCGCTGATAGAGCCTCCCCTGCACACAGAGAAAAGATACGGTATCACCAGAGGATCTCGAGCCTGCAGCGGGAAAATACGCAGATCTCAAGGCTATACATACAGGAGCTGTAGGAAGAAAGCAAAGTTTCGCGATAATAGACTGCCACCGATTGCATAAACTTTATCTCCGCACGGCGCGCGCCAGTTGCTTTGGCTATAGCAGCCGCGACAAACAGAAGTGTTATACCTATACGTATACGTATATAGATACACACGATACACACACATACAGAGAGAAACTGCACAAGGCTTTTGAGGAACGAGAAGAGGAGAGATCGAGCTTTCCTGACTTGACCCGGATAAAGGTCTTTTACGCTGATCAAACGCAGTCCTCGGCGCTTAATGGCCGAGATAATTGCACACGACGACGTTCTACTGTACGGGAGAGAAATTGAGACGACGCTTTTCGCAATGTCGCTAGCAGCACCCAGCACCACTGATTTTTCCCGGGCTGCAGCATTGCGACGTTGGGAAAATTGAAACAATTATTATACGCGAGGCTTGGTATCTCAGCGTTTTTATGTGTCTAGGAAAAAAGTATCTTTAATTTGTATACGAGAAGCAGCGCGCAGTCGTATATGAGATTGATAAAAAAAAAAACAACAACGCTTTTTCTCATCCTAGCTGGATTTTCATTAGCCCATGTTTCACGCGGCGGATAATTTATCTCGCCAACTGCGACGTCCAGCGTGTCCCCATTTTAAACTCTACGCCAACTGAAAAAAAAGGAGGGTGATCTCGAGTCGAGCAGGACGAACAAAGTAGAATGAAAATTCAACTGAATTTCATTAACGCCGTGAATACAGCAGGAAGATTGAAAAAAGGAAAAAAACCGTGTGGATTATCGAGATCCAGTTGAATAGCATATATGTTTACATTTTAACAAATTCCACGAAGAAATTCATAAATCTATACCCGCCGCAATGATTGCCGAACGATACCGGACGCCTGCACCTATTGTATTCCACTTATGTGGGCAATATTGAACGAAAACGTTTGCAGCGCCCGGAATATTGGTATGAAACAACGCGAAAGTAATACGGTCAAATCAGTCGCGGCGGGATATGAATTACGCAACCGCGGTGGGAAGCTAGACGCAGAATTTTAATGAAACTGCGCGCGCGCGCGCGATTTGATTCTGACCGCAGATAAAAGATGAACTTGACGATATCTGTTTCTATAATGTACTTCCTTTGTCGGATTGGCTCGTCGTGGGTATGCGTATATAATTTCTATTGTCGTACATATTAAACGAGGCTCGAATAACGGGAGCTGGATATACTTATTGCTAATAATTTATCTCCATGAACTCGAAGGGTATTTTATTGGAACGAAATTTACATTTTTTAATCTTTTCAATATACTCCTCATAAAATGCATAAGAATATTTAATAATAAATTTCATGCCATTGTGATGTTAATAATTTCTTGATTAATTACAACTGGCTTTCTGCAATTTCTTCAATTATATAAGTGCGCGTTTATATTCCGAGCAGATCAGGTCGAAGGAGGGATTCATTACTTAGCTTCGAGGTATCGTGAATTAATTTCTCCGACATCATCAGATACTTAATATATACAGCGAGATATGAAATGTATTAGAAAAGATTAACGTCTGACTTACATGAAGTAGCTTTGATGTCGAGGAGATGCTCCAGTA
This sequence comes from Pteromalus puparum, assembly GCA_012977825.3. Classification (NCBI taxonomy): domain Eukaryota; kingdom Metazoa; phylum Arthropoda; class Insecta; order Hymenoptera; family Pteromalidae; genus Pteromalus; species Pteromalus puparum. Next base: position 56,964,532 of record CM053172.1, on the reverse strand, counting down.
GTGGTGTTCCATTCCGCTCCGACTGCTGTCCATCTGCAATAAGAATCGTGACTTTTAGTGTACGAGTATGAAAAAACGCAATTTCGATTGTATATATTATTCTATATACCTATATAATCACATGACAAGACTTCAGTTAACATAACCTCTTTACAATGTAACATCATAAGTGGACGAATTGAAATGTCATCAAAATAACAATGCTCGCGCATAAGCTCGCGCCAATTAATCGCTCCGATAGACCTTTCTCGAGTTCGCGACGACTCGGCCTTGGGCGCAAGAGGACACACACACACACACACACACACACACACACAGAGCAGCAGCAGCAGCAGCAGAAGAAGAAGAAGAAAAGGTGCTGACGCGGTCGCACACAGGTTAAGCTCCACCCCACCGGTCGATGCGAAACCCCGCCGACGGGATGCATCGCCGCTAAAGTATTTCCCTGCAGCTATACATATATATGTATGCAACACACACATACATCGAACCGGGTCTGCCTGGGAGAGCGTATTATGCAACGTGTGAGTGAGCGAGCCTCTTAGCCCGCGGCCGTTTCCGAATCCAAGGCCACCACGCAGTGATTACCGGCTCGATTGTTCGTCGATGAGGATCGGAATTTCTGCATTTCTGGCTCAGCGGTCATTCGAATTTTCGAGCTTGTCAGTTTTTACGATTGCATAATGGAAAGTTGTATTTTTATTATGGATTTGCAAAGTCATAGCAGAATCCGTATACAGCACATGGTGTGAGGGTGAACATTTTTTCAAATGTCACTTCGATTTAATTTTTTCGCTTTGCACCGAGGGCTATATATATATATAACTCTCATAGACTTCACGCGACGTATCACTCGGCAGGAGATTAATTCATTGGCTATAGAGCGAGGGGAATTCGCGACCTCCGGTTTATGTCATTAAAGTTGGCGCGCTTGCCTACAAATTTAATTAAATTTCTTAATTTTATTAGCGCAGCCTTACTGCATCGGAGAATCTTCGATACATCGAACCTACATAATACTATACAGCGACGAGCTCTCGCGCTTTCTCTCAGCTATTATGTGCAAAAAAATTCCCCGGAAAAATATTGTTTTTTCTTCTTTTTTTACAACAGAAACACTCCGTGGAGATCCGGTATAAAATAAAATTTCGTTGAAAAATCCCATAACTTTGAATCTAGCGAACAAAAGCTCGCACCACCATCTCTCGTTGTCACGCACAAACGCGAGTCACTCTGTAATCTCTGCTCTAATAAAGAGCGAGAAATGAGAATGTATACAAGACGCCAGTCGCAAATAAGAAGAGGAGCGAAATGAGCCAGTTGAATTTCGAGAAAAGAGACTGCTCGCAGTATACGACCCTCGCAGCCTCTGTAATCTCAGGTTATACGGTCTCTCGCAATGCGTTATATACTCGAGAGTATAGATACAAGCTATGCAGTGTATATACAGTAAGTGATGAGGCGATGGTACGTCGTGCGATATTACGCCAGAGCAGGTTATTTTCAGAACTGCTCGCCTGACGCAAGAGAGAATGCATCATTTGCATCTCTCCCTGCCCGAGTAGTGCTGCTTGCTGCGCGAAATGTATAATCGAGTGGACTGCGCCGGAGTCGGCGTGTATACCCGAGTAACCTTCAATCCCAAAGTGAACCTCGTTACGTAGGCACACTAATACTGGACTGACGGACCATCGGAGAAATGCCAAATTGGTCTCGAATTTTCGATCGATCGCTACTTGGGGTAGAAGATCTAAAGCAGCTGCTGATGAGAGAAATATTTTTTTGGCCAAATATTATACACAAAATGATGAGCGGCTAATATAGCTAACAGCTCTTGGATCAATGGCGCGTGAATGTCGTCAGAAAGTATAGCTATTTTCACAAAGAGGGATATTATCTGAAAATGATCTTGAAAGCTCGAGGTGGAAGCGGAGAAATATCGGGTATCGGAGACTCTTGAACGTAAGACGTAGGACTTCCGATATAGATTACGCGACTTTACCGGTAATTCCACGTACTTAAGAAGATTTCGCAAAAATTATGGGCATATATTGATCCTGTGCATTATATAACTTAAAGATTTTAATTTTCTTAAAAATAATGAAATTATTTCTCAAAAGGGATGATAAATGCAGTATTTTGACAATGTCAGCGAGTTAAAAGGCGCAATAACAATGAGTTCGCTCTTCGAGTTAAGATCTACAACAACCCTGTACAAACTTGTCATGCGGAAAGTTGAACAAAATTAAGACGAATTTACACGCTCTTGTCGAAATGCTGGTACCTTAGTTAGAGTTTCTATTGAGGCTAATAGCAACCCCATTTGTATTTACATGAATGAATATCGACGATATTAGAAACATAAAATTTGATTTATCTAATTAAATTTGTCGGAATTCTGCACGAAATTACAAGAAAAGACATCCCAAGATAGCTTATTATTTTTGTTATTTCTTAGTATTCCCCCTACAGTATAATTTCTTCCAACTCCTGCTGTGCTTCGTTGTAAAAGTGCGGAGAAATGGTGCTTGCAAACTTTCATCCAACGGCAGACATGCCTCGAGCGTAGATCTTATTTTAATTTTAAATTACCTGGGTTTTACGCATGCGAAGTGAGAATGAAAAGATAAAAGGCATCATCAACGAATGACTCACAATTGTCGAGAATGGAGTAGGCAATTCCGGGAGAAACTGATAAAGAAAATATGGTGAAAAGTACGATATCGAAAATTAAAAATTGGAACTGGAAATTAGTCAAGCTATAACGGTAAGTAATAGTTAATTTAATTTTATGGTTACTCGTTATGTTTCCCTTTAGCACTGCACTGTTAATTTATTTATTTATTATTCGTCATTCGCTCTCATCTTAACGGACTTGATGGGGTGCTGTTAAGTAGGTCACATAATGGCAATCAAAAACCCTCACTTTCTGCGAATTAATTAATCCGTCAACCTCTTTTAGAAATAAATAACCTTATGATTGGGTTATTTTTGTGATGATATCGCTGAACGTATTCATCAATTCGCATAACTAATTTTCATCTAAGTAATTCAATTAAATTCCGTCACATGTTTCAATTGGCGTTTGCAAACACGGGAAATATTTGTCTTAAAAGCGAGCAGCCAGCACGAGAGAGTTAATAATTATGTATATCATACTGATGAGCCTCAGTCATTTATCGGGCAAAAAAAAATAACAGCTTCATAATTTGCATAAGCATAAATTTATAGCAACATACATTCTAACAAATTTATTCCGAAAGCCCGAATAATCAATGAACGAGATAAAGTTATTATTTGAATCAGATAAGTCGTTCCAAATTCTTTCTGATCAACAATCAATCATCCTTATAGTATACACTTAATCAGAACACGTACAAGCAAGCTGCGTCAATCAGTATAAGGGTGCCGATTGAAAAATATTTCCATCACCGCTCGCATATAATAAAACTCTCGTCGAACTCTTCGCCGAGATGTACATTCGCTTTATGATCGAGCTGATTGGAGGAATTTAAACAGCGTTCTCGCAACGCGCAGATGAATCCTCAACGACAAAATTAATGCGATATTGCAGCTGCCACGCGCATATTGGCTTTGGTGTATATATATATATATATGTGTGTGTGTGTGTGTGTGTGTGTGTGTGTTGGAATAAATGCGTCCGTGTGTGTGTGTGTGTGTGTGTGCGTACGCACCAGCGAACATCAATGAGTGGCAATTGGCACAAAGCGCGACACTATACTGGCATAACGACATATCAGAGAGCGAGCATCGAAAAAAAGACAGGCTAAAAAATGTGAACGCGCGCTATTCCAGATCAAAAGGATTGAATGAAAGTTATGTAAACTTCGAACAGATCTGGTTATTTTTATTACTTCGTTACTGCAGAGAGATAAAATCAAGGCCATTTCCACAATTTGCGAGCTCTGATAGTTTGATCTCTCAAACGGTTTCAGTCTCAAAGGAACGCTACGTGCGAGCGTGCCGAAATATATATGTGTTTGCCATACCAATGCAGCGTTTTCGCCTAGACAAGGGCCCTCGAACTATTCTCCTAAATCCACTGCTTATCCGCGCTTGAACAATACCGACAAACACACAATGGATCACGTAGCCGAGTGGTAAACGCGCGTACCTGATACCACTTACGTTAGAAGACCCTCGCCTATAAGCTGCTTTACCGCCGCTCCTCCGAATGCATTAGTTCTAGAACGTCGGCTATTAATATTAATTGAATTAATACTCCTTTGACAGCATTAAAAAGGACGCTGCAGTTAAGACGTACTTTTTTTTCATATTCGCTGCATAGAAGTCTAGATGATGTTATATTCGAGACAGTTCGTTGTCGCTGATGCTTTTAACGCATAGTGCGTGGGAAATGCGTGGATTGAAAACAGAATCACGATGGTGACGCGTGTCGCTTATGGAGGGCGACAATTAAAGCGAAGTATTTTATGTGCATACACCAGTCAATTGATGATCATTTCGAATGATATACCATTCCAGACATAACGTATACACACAAGTGAGCTAACGAGACAATGTACCCGCTGTTTAATAATACAAATGAAACCTATAGTGGACGTAGAAACGTGAACAGATACATTTCGACGGTTATAATATAAATTATTTACCATGTAAAAAGTAACTGAATAAATAGTCAGTGGAAGTATTGTCGTTGCAGTACGCATGAATAAGTCATCAAACTCTCAACGCGATCTTATTTATTTCGAGTCGCCACTGCTTTGGTAATGATTTATTCAAGCGGGAGGCTTCGATAAACGCTGCAAACTCAGAGCATCTTTGGAAAGTGCCGGCCCCTTTGAACGGCAAAGGCGATATACCCTGATTTTGGTTTGCATGTATAACAAGATCGATCGAAGCGAATATTGGATGCGAGAAAGTCCTAATTGGAATTGGCAAGCAATCTCGCTGCAAACTAAAGTGATCTGAACATGTATATTGCAAATAAAAAAATACGCAAACACATTTTCAATTGTTGTTTTGTAGTGTAGTAAAGTATTTAAGAATATGTGTAGGAAATTTTCGGGTATACAAAATCTCTGTATACATATCTCTATGTATAATTTCTCCTTTAAAAAAAAACCGTCATCTGTCTTAATGTTCTATTTGCTAAAAAGAATAAAGAAAACCTGTCTTCCAGACATACACATACACGTGTGTACCGAGTTTACCACTGCAGATAAGCAAGACAGTACAGGGCTTAGAGTAAAATCCTCGGCACGAGGAAGACGACGGCCATAAATTTGAAATCTCTCAAACCAGCAGCACTGGCAACCGAGACGTGGCACGACCAGAATGGAAAGTCGAGAAAACGACGATACCTAAAAGACGAGTAGACGATCAAGCAAAGCTTATAAGCACCAAAAAAAAAAAAAAAAAAAAGATTACACGCGCTCGTACATAAACGTGATTCCCTAGAAAATTCGCATGTAAAATAATAAAAAAAGTTATGACGGGTATAGGTATAAAAATGAAAAATGCGACGAGGCCCGTCTTACCAGGTCGCGCGTATCGACCTATCGATTGTCACGTATTTTGGCAACCTTGATTTGCTACTTGCTTCGGAAACTCGAGTCTCTCCCTCTCTCTCTCTCTCTCACTCCCTCGGTTTTGCTCACTCGATCTTTCGCTGGCTCGACTCTTGACACGAATCGTTCGCGCATACTTACATCAGTCGGTAGGAGACGTCCTGATGCGGTTATCACGCCGGCTGCATGTGCACGTTGTACGGCGTATATAGTAAATAAGAGTCAGAAATTTGTAAAAAGTATAGTGTGATAGCACCCTCGTATCCGTTAAGTGACATACAAGAAATTAAAGCCATTTACACTTATTGATTATACCTAATGTCCAATTGTTTTAGTCCGTCTAAGAGCAGTGGTCAAATTTTGTCTATTCAGCAATGAAGCTCTTCTTCTGATTAAAATAATAATTAAGCACAATGCAATCATACTGATGACCTAGTTAGTCAAGAATGTTAAAGATTACAAGTACACGGAATAACCGAGGTCTTAATTCTTAAAATAAATAAAGATTGAGGAGTAAGCTTGCAGAAAGAATAAAGCGTGAAATGTATATAGTGAAGTGCGTGGGACGCTCGCATGATAAAATGTAAACGTCAATGAACGCCTATCTCACCATTTAATATCAAAAGAACGTTGTACTCGCCGTTATCTTTATATTGTTGTATAATTTCTTCAGATTTTCAAATAAACATTTGTTCAAATCACATGATTCTTAATGCAAACTTTTTTTTTATCGCGGCTCGTCTGGTAAGTTCAAGTAAAAAACATATATTTTTCGAATTTTCACGTATGGAAGATTCCAAAAACGAAGACTCATGTTCGTATTTTCTTAATCCCTTCAAACACACGCGTGCAGGTTTTCCCACCTCAATAATTTTCCTGCTAAACATCCATGGAAAATCAATATCAATTCAGGACAAGATAAACAGGAAGAGTCCACTTCTTCTTGGAAGCATGAAACTGGCATGTTATATCGAGGAATACATTGCAAGATCGAACAAATAATACGCTTGCGTCGATAACAAATATTTGAACGGGGTATATGCGCGTGCTTCTACAGAGAATGATGCTTTCATATTTTCTTTTCTCCGGTCATTGCGCGCTATTGAAAATCTTCCTGCTTATCAAGCTGCAAGTTGCGAAGGATTTCATTGATCTATCTGGATAGACATAAGCAACATGATAGGTAGCCGATATTACTAGTTGTTTATTTTTTTTCCAAGTTGCTTTTTTATATTGCAAACGAAACACGAACTGAAGCGTTAATGTAGCATATGCGCAAAAAATGTTGACATTTTAGCTTATATTCAAGGTTTATGACAAAACTAAATAACATACATTTATAAAGCTTTTACTCGTTTCGAGCTTAAACTATTTACCCGTAATGACGTAATTGCAGTTAATCACGTGGTTTCAAGTAAAATTGCAGGTGCAGCAGAAGTTTTCGTGACGGATTCAAACAAAGGCTCTCTCGCGCTTGCCTTTCCTCGGCTGCAATAGTCAAGCCGAATCAATATAGAGTCATAGAACCAAAATTCGACAAGCGACTGGCAAACATAATTAACAGTCTTGACAACTACATTTGCGTTTGCCGTCGCAAATATATTGTCTCAGCCTTGCAGTGAGAAGAGCGAAAAGTCTCCTGCGAAATTCAAGGTAACGAGATTCGCCCATTCAGAAAGCAATTTGTATGCAAATTTCCCTCCTCCTCCTCTCTCTCTCTCTCTCTCTGCCTCAAAAACAAGCGCTCCTCCCCCGAAATGAGCAGAAAAAAAAAGAAAGGAAGGAAGATACCTTGACTAGAGGAAGATGGAAAAAAAAAGAAATCAATCGACGCCGACCACTTATATAAGCTATACATATGCATCGCAAAAAGGAGGAAACCAGCAGATACATGCGCTACTCGCCGGAGAAAATTTATTCGTATTCCCGGCGAAAGTGTGGCGCGCGCTCGTTTCTTGGCACGACGCAGTTGTTAATTTGCCGGAGGATCCTCCGACGGCATCGCGCTGAGTAGTAAAGTTCACCCGGAGGAACGTCGGGTCCCGAGCGACGGCTCTTCAGCCACTGCAACGAGGGAAACTCTGCTCTCTCTCTCTCTCTCTCTCTCTTTCTCCCGTCCTCTCTAACTTTCCGATGATAAATAACGCGCGCACGATTCCCCGCAGTTCGCGATCTCTCGGTATCTCCCCTCCTCCTCCTTCGTCGTGCGCCACATTTTGCCCTTTTTCGACACTTGGCAAAGCGCCACACGCGTGTCTGCCACCCCGTGACTATAATGTGTGTGTGTGTGCGCGAATGTAACTATTTTATAGATTCATTCGAATTAGTGTAGCTGTGCGCAAGTTTGCAAATTTGCATGTGCCAGTGCATGTGACGACAACGGATTTCGTGTCGTTCGATTGGACGGTAAACAAGTGTGCGTCGTATGATATTAACTCTATTCTAGCGCAAAAGGCATCGTTTTGACTGTGTGCAGGAGCTCGTCGTTCGGTTTTAACGATTCAAGTTCAAGGATACCGCGCACGCCCTGGAATGTCCGCTATTAACTTGATCTATTTACCCGGTAAACACGGGAGAGAGAAATGAAAGCGGGATCCGAGAGGCTTCTGAAACAATGGACCGACTGCTCTTTGGTTTGTTTTCTCTCGCGGCGATGATGTATGTTTGCGCGATTATTTTTCGGCTTTGTTCAGTGCAATGAGTTGTATGATGGCTCGCGCTGTGACACGCGCGAGCGCGCTTTGATATGTGTTGACACTGAATTGGATGCAGAGTGTGCTTTGATTAATCAGACAAACAAACTTCCTTTTCTGTGAGAATTGAATTTCATTGACGCTGTTTGCCTTGCATTTTTGCATGTTTAATGATCGTGTATGCAAAGCATCGACTTTGAAATCCATAAAGATAGCGTATTACCTTAATCAATTTCAGTATTAATGATTTTTCGGGCGCCGCCACTCCTTGTGCATTGCAAATTATAGAGACTCGATCGCGCATCGAGCAGCGCAGCTGCGAATTTGGAATTCTGATCTAGGCTTTATTCCTGCGTGCTTCAAGTTTTCCTTTTTAATTATAGATGCTAGCTCTTCAATATTATTATTCCGGTAACGAGCTGAAGCGTGCTTACTCTTTAAATTTAAATTATTCAAGTTTTATAGAGCGCAATTATGTACGCTTCGATGGTCTTTTTAAGTCATAAATGTTGACTCGAGCTAGCATTAACTAGAGAGTAAAAAACTGAATTTGGATTGAGAACTAAAATTAACGATCTTGCCGAAAGCTTAAAAGCTCGATGAGAGAGGCAAAGCTCACCGTCATTCTCTAATGTCTTCATAATCAATAAGTCACACGATATTGGTATAATAGCAATAAAACTTCTCATTCGTAATTTTCAGTTCAATTTTTATTCGTAATAACCGTAACGATAATCCGTTTCCAACATTTTCAGGGTTAACCAAATTTCGCAATCTATCAGAGGGTACTTGCAGTGCACAAGGCAACGCCTACGCTCATCTCGCCTCACTCGTGACACGTGCCAATTTCGAACCCTTTAGCTAGTTGAGTATACTACACGAACGCAGTCGTCTCGAAAACATCGACGCAGAGCAACAATAAAAGAGACTACCGCGCGTGCCGTGCCTTGTAGCAGTTTGCGGGGGCGCCACGTGTTAGCACATTGACGCGACTTGCGTGTGTGTATATATATATATACACACAGTGTAGGTATATACTTGCTTGGATTACTACCCGAGCGAGAGCAGTCGTCAACATCCACGTGTGAGTGTGGGTGGGTGGATGTAGATACAGCTGCATCGAAGCGTAGGTCAACGATGACAATTGGCGAGCACGTCAATCGCTTATTTCGACTGTATCCAAATTCAGAGCCAACGGACAAAGCTGGACGCGCGTGTTCGTTAACTCGTGATCGAGAGACGTTGCGTATATAGGTATTGATTATACCGTGGGCTGGGGCTGACCCGATTTGTTATTTTTTTTTTTGTTTTTTTTTTTGATACACTTGAAATTTCCAGCGTCGCATTGCAAACTCAGCTATGGATGTATAAACGATTTCAAAGTCTCAAAAAGCTAATTGTTAGTTCACTCTAAACATAAACAAGCCCGAGTACAAGCAATAAACCGGACAGAGTACACCGTTGCAAGGTCAGTTTATATCATGCATCTCATTGCTATGTAGAAAACCAATGATAAATTATCCTAAAAAAAGGGAATTACCGCGAAATTCAAAATAATAGGATGGTAATTTATAACTGCTCAATAAATCATCGCGGGAAGCGAGCGACATGGTAAACTAACGGGGATATAACTCAGTCGATATTTTGAATCTACTTTATTGACCTCCGGTAAACGCGACGCATTGGTATTAGTATGCGGGTACAGCGTTCACACTGACCATCTCACTCCGTAATGCTTCGAAATCGTTTTCCCATCCCTTACATTACAGCGAGAGCGAGATTTTCAAGAATCTCCTCAAAGTTGGTGAAGAGTAACGCACGACCTTAATAGAGACGAAGCGTCCACATCAAAGTTGAAAACTCGCTGCTAACTGCTCATAATGATAAACGTTGAATTTCGAAAGAATCAAGTCGCACACTCGCCATGGCTAACTCTCCGCTGTACCTAATCGCAATTGCTCATCAGATAAAATACTACTCGACAATTTTCATCATTCTATTCATAATTCTCATCTCTCGAAGCTCTCTCCCACGCCATCTTTGATCCCTTTCAAATTTCCAACCGAATTTCAAAGTAGCCTTCCATTACGCGCTCGAGCGAGCTTCGGCAACTCCGACAAAGACGAAGTCCCTCGCTCAAAATGCCTATATAAGCTCGAGCAAACAGTGCGAAACCACGCGCGAGTGAAGCATCGTTCACGCGGTAATTGGTCATCTCTTTCCCCATACCTTGCGCGTCGCACAGCCCGCGTGCATCGTCGTAATAACAGCGTGTGTATCCACCTCTCGCAAAGGGGCAGTGCGCGCGCGAGGGGGGCTACCACTACTAGCTTTATCGACCCCGAAGGTTCAGCTGCTTCTCTGCGCTCCCCCCTTGGGCGTAACTAGTATTATATATATATACCAGCGCCTCGTTCTCCGCACTGGTGCGTTATATATAATATAGCTGCACTCGAAAAGTTGAGCGAGCTTTCCTCCAAAAGTTCGCGCTACTTTTCCCCGCGTGCGCAAGCTCGTCGCGCGCGGTAGAACCCTGTATATCGCGCATCTGGAACATGAATTCTACGGGTCGTCCTAAAGGCTATAATATAACCCGAATTTCCTCGGGGCCGTGCAAGGCATTGTTCGCTTTGATAGTAGCACGCGTGCGAAACTTTGACTTCGCTCTCGCCCTTACTCTGATGGATTATTATGTCACCCGAGCTTTTAAGCGGCGTCGCGCAAGAGCGGATATGCTATTAAGCTCGAGGTAGGTAAGCTAGGACGAGTCGATTGCGAAACGGGAAGACGTATTCTTAAGCTATCCGCTGCAGCGGTAGCTGTCGCTTTGTTTGTCGATCGGAATCGTCTTATCGATCCCGCCGCATTATAACGCTGCGAATGCGATAAGAGGTAAAGCACAGGGGCTTTCGTTGTCTATATCTATACGAGATGGAATTTCCAGCGAGCCGTTTCATTGGCAGCTTGGAGAGTGCAGAAATTTTGTCCGAAAGCTTTAAATTAACGAAGAATCACTAGCGGTGTCCGTTGTTTTCGCGGCTTTCTCGCGCTGTTCCTCTTTTCACTGGGAGCAAGGGGGGAGAAAGAGAGGACAACGCGCGATGACGCACAAAGCCTGCGAATATTCCAGAACAAAGAGAATTTCCGCTGCGACTGTTTTTCGCGTACGCCGCCGCCGGGGGATATTATTGCACGTGTCAAGAGGAACTTTTCGGCGATCGCGAAAAAATTGTCCTACCTCTCGATACGGAATAGTATATTGTGTGCCAAGGGCGTAAAGTAGGCTTTTTTAGGCCGAGTGTGGAGTTTGCAGTACGAGTCAAGGCGAGGGCGTTTACGAGCCGCAGACGAGTACTGCAACGTTGCTTGTGTTACAAAAAACTTATTTATTCGATTTCCATCCGAAGAATACCAATTCGCATGCCTTTTTATTCTGCCCAATGTATAAATGATCGAAATCACAATATCGTCTGTCAGGCCGCCAGGAGTCAATCAGCCATTTTGATTATTCAGCGCGATGTGCCCATGTGAAACTTCTCGCGCTAGCTACTGTATAGCGAGTAATCGTCCATCAGGCAATAAAGCATCGCTGCTGCAATTTCCCGTATTGTATATAAATTGAATTTCAAATACGGCGCGCACCCAAGCCAACGAACTTTTGGCAACTTCGAAGAAGCGATATCCATGCCTTTGGATAAAACTCATGCTTGCGCGTTGGAACGGCCAAATATACTTAGCACCGAAGATCGTTTACCCGTGGAGTATATAGACCCCGCGAAATTTCATTTGCGTGCGTGTGCTGCAATATAGTGTGCTGTATTTTCATTTCCGCGAGAGTCCCGGCCAAATATTGATTTCCTCCGCCTACTGCAGTCGCGCGCGCCCGCGAGCCATAAACGCTGTCGCTTTTACGCCGAAAATTTAACTTTGAGACTCCAAACCGGATATGTATATATTATGATTTGTACGAGCGCGCGACGCTTTTGGACGTGGGTCGTATGTGAGAGAGTGAAAGATTAATCGCAGACTGATATATATATATATATATAGATTTAACTGTAATTGCTTGAAAATATTGAACGAGCGATTCGAAGCAGAGATCGACGTTCTGTATAAAGACGGGCTGAGACTCTATCAGAATCGTTTGCTCGAATTACACGAGATATCGAGATGAGTTAAAGGAAACTCTCAAGTCGTTCCTGTACTTTCCAGCAAAGTCCTTTATCCGACTGCACCGCAAGTAATCAATATATACTTCGTAAAAGTAGGTCGAAGAAAAAACCAGCATTTTGGAAGAACAAGAATGTTTGCATTTCGTGGATACTATGTGCTAGTGAAAATTTCGTAGTTCAATATGGCTGAATTCACAAAAAAGCTGCTTATAATAGTACGTACATCATAAAAATAAAATCGCGCCTGAAAAGAGCCAAGGATTTTATGTAATTTACAAATAGAATTAATTAATCTCATCCTAACAGCTTTGATGCACCGCCGTATAAGCTTTATGACTCTGGCGAATCTTTCCGCATTAAAAACTTTTAAATTCGCTAATCCTGACACGCTTAATCCGATCACCCAACTTTAAAAAAAATTAAAAGACTCCTCCCTTTTCCGAAGAGCGGGCGTAAATAAGATTATAAAAAATTCAGGGGATTTGAATTATTCACGCAAGCCTTGAGTGCAGCTTTCTTTGTCGTTGACAATTCATCCGGCTAAAAATATACATAGGTGCCGGAAAAGGCATCTCGATCGACACGTGTTTGGCCCGAAAGAAAGCGAAACTGTCTTAATTTCGCCAAATTATATCCACATCAAGAGCGTCGATGTTACCTCGACTTCTCTCTCTGTCTTTCTATCAATAGATTAACACTGACCTTCAGATGTTTGGGCGGATTCGTGCTCGGAAATATCACTTATATTTTTACCCAGTACAGTCGTACCTGCATATTTAACGAGGCCTGATTCCGCGACTGATGTACGAATATGTATAAGACAATGGCACGAAAGGAGCGAATATGAACGTTTTATCATATATGCGAGGCAGCAAAATATTCCTCGCAATTCGCATTGGTTATACTTTATGAGTTTCGTGTAAACGAAAATTAGCAGAATGAACAATACAATCATATCTAGGTCCTAATAAACTTGGGTATCACACACGGCTTTAGAACCACAATTTCATAGGGACCCGCATCAATGAAAAATACAGATTCAAAACTGTGCTGGTTTTCGTGTATATATAGGAAACGAGACGACGATAATAAAGACGATTATAGCGGAAAGAAAATGCGCGCACCGTTGCGGCGTGTATATGCAAAAATCGATATACACTCCCGAGAACAAAGTATACCCAAGCCCTACCCACAAGTTGGAGCTTCGCAACCGCGCGCGCGTAAGTAGATGCAATTGCATTTTATCGAGTCGCGCGGGCGAGCGCGATATTGCGTAACGCGCTCGACATCGGCTGCATAGCACAGCGTCTTCAAGAAGCTAATGCAATGCACGCACCCATAGTAAACGCCCCAGTATACATGTAACTCGCGCGTAGTAGTCGTATAAAGAGACTTTGCAATACCGTTAACCTATGCCAAGATCAAGTCTACATCAGGGTTAGAATGAAAGAAAGGAGCTGCGCGTTTTACGGCTCGCCATGAATCGAAAATGCGCGCAAGTTATACGGGCTCGCATCAGTGACGCAAGAACCCAAGAAAACAAAGTGGATCGAAAATTCAATTGGCAGCAATTATGAAAACCGATGAATCACTTTCGATCTCACGACAGCTGCAATGGCTCTTCTCTCCTCTTCTTATTTTTCATTTCGCTTGATTGTGTGCTTTCCATCTCGTCGGAGAGGTCGATGCCCTGTATGCATGTGCGCGCGTTTAAGTTTAATGATTCGCTGCGACAACGGTGAAATAGTCCAAGCGCGCATGTATATAGTTATATATGTGTGTCGCGTATAATTGCCGTCGCCTATAAAACTACTGTAAAAAGCTCATACTGCAGACAAACGCGTTACGTCGAATGCAAACGTTCTCGCGCGGATCACGATGTTGTCTGTAGACACGTGCAAAACCCAGGGCTGGGTTGCAATTACGATGATGAATCGTCGTTTTTTTTTGCCGCGCGCGCGGTGCTGTTTGCAGTGTGTACCAAGAGAGAGAGAGGGACTTGCCTTGGCTCGTAAACGCTTCGGGAAGATTAATGCATCGGCGTTAATTCGTCAGGATCATAATAAACAGAATCTTACAGCGTGTAATGATCGAAACGATGTTTAATGTTTAATAAGAAAAAATATTAAAAACAACTTGGAAAGAATATTACGACTTTCCTCGGTATTTCCTTCCACCCTCAATTCGACGAATCACACACGTGTTAATGTATAATATGACTCTGTATCTTTTTTTGTATATATATACAGTGATGCTCACCTCGCAACTCCGGAAAATCCGCCGGGAGTATGATGAAATAAGCCACACGGCAATGTGCAATTTGCTTTGAAAAAAAGATTACACGCTAGTGCACGCCAAGCTCTCTCATATAACCCAATCCTCGCTTCCACATCAGCGCCATATCAGACCTGCCGTCTCGTATAATACTTTCTTGCCGCGTGTGGAATGAATCGAATAGTTTGGAAATTCAAATTAACCGCATAGCAAGATGTGTTCGGAGCCTTCGAGAAGATTACATCGCGTATATATACGCCTTATGAAGACAAATCGAGGATTTATTGGCGTTGATTGAAACGTCTCTTGGCGTCGTTTATTCACGCGTGTGCGGGCTCTTTTGTATCAAGTTTTACAGCGATCACAGAGCCGATATTGAAGTTGATGGGACGGGTAAAACCTCGAGCACATATTTTACACAATACGTATACGTATTTTGAGATAGTAGGCTTTTTATAAATGCAGAAACCCGAGAACCCAGTACCAACTGATCGTTCGGAGTACATAATACTATTATGTACAATGTTCGATCAGAGCTCATCTAGTGCAGCGTAATAGTCAAACATCGAACGCAACTCGGAGGAACAGCATCAAAACGTGTATAAAGTTTTATCGTTCGCGGAACCGATATATCGCGCGCGTGAAAAATTTTCTCAAAAATGCGATCATCTATACATATACAAGAAGAATGTAAAGTACATATCGGCAATATATTTTCCGATAAAAATTCAGCGACGCTGATTTTTCTCCTTCGGCGCTCGCACAGCGAGTTGCGTTGTAAACTCGGTCGATTGGAGCTCGTTTAGCGACGTGCGAGCTTATTTATTCCATTCGATCGCGCGTCTATAGAGAATTGACGCAGCTGCGCATTTGTAGGACGATAATTTTTTTTTTTTCTTTTTCTTTCAAATATTTCAAAACTCACCCGAATTCGTCGACAGCAGCGGATACAGTGGTAGATACTGCTCGGCGATTATAGCATCGGCTTTGGTCACAGTGAACCTCTCGGGCATGATACTTATTGGTGGAGCAGAAGCGGCAGCAGCAGCCTCGTCCCTTGAAACTTCCCTCGACAGACTAACGCCTCCTTCGGTCCCGATCAACGCGTGAGTCTCCATGATGATGCGTCAAGCAGCCTCCCCCGCACTCTTGCTCTTCTCGTTCTCCATACACGCACGCACGCGGGACGCCAGAGCGCGCGATCGCGAGCTACTAATTCGTCGTGGCAACGGCTCTGCTCCTCTCTCTCTCTCTCTCTCTCTTTCTTGATTGTGTGTATAGAGCCCCTACTCCCGCGAGAGCGTACTATATACGCGTTATATACGTATATAGAACGGCAGTGGTGCCGGTCTATTCTCCGATCTTGAACTTCGCGTGCTTCCCCTTGTGTCTGCTGCTTTTTTTTTCCCTGACTGATGATGCGGCTCGTGATGCGCCACCTGAGCACGCGGACACGGCCGCGCGACTGCTGTTTGTTTACACTGACGAGAAACTAGAGGATGATAGAAATAGCTCGCGTGCATGCGGTGTATACGTAGATATGGGTGTACACAGACGATGCATCGGTCGATTATTCTCACGCGCTCGCTCGAATTTTCGATGGATGTGGATTAGATTGTGTTCTTCGTATATAGTCGTGGTCGTGCGTCGTCTGTTTATCGTATATACGAAGGAGTGTCCGCGGCAAACAAAAGCTTCAGAGTATAGGTGACACGCGAGACGACGACGCTTTATCGCGCGACGGACAGGAAAGAGCCTTGGTATTATGTGTATACACTGTACAGTATATATATAGCTGCGATGACGACTTTTTCGAGTAATATTATTACAAATATAATTACCACCGAATTATCCGTGAACGCGGGCACAACAGACGCAGCACTATTTGCACTATCTCTATAATAGCTACGCACTATCGAGGTTCTAAAAATACAAGGCGATTTTCACCGGCGTATATATATATACACACACGCGTTGTTACATGTTACAGACACATCGCTACGCGAGTATATAGACACACCAACATTCCCGGCAAATCAATTGGTCCGGCGCTTTGTTCTGCGCGCGCCGCAATCCTTTCCCATATCACACAGCTGCACGACACTGTGCACAGTCAACAACAACCCTTCTATACACTATCACTAGTGTGTCTCGCTTCAAAACATCGCACACTCCGATGTGCTCTGACAAATCAGCTGTTCACGCGACAGGCGGCGCTTCCCTGGTCGATCGCCGGCTAATAAGCATATACACGCGCTTCGCGAGTATAAGTTATTTGGCGTCGTTTTTCTTTCCTTCCTTCGCACGGAGCGGCTATAAGGATCGTGGCTCTCGTGACTGATGCCGAGCGCGTTCGCGTGGGACTGATATAACGTCGCCGGCGGAGCTGCACACAAGGGAGGCCTACTGCTGCGTGTGTTTGACGTAGTCTGCGGAGCGGGAGAACGATTCTGTCTACGACACGGGGAGGTGTGTGTGCGTTTCTGTGTGTGTCTGTCTGTGTACTATATACAGGGCTTTTCTTCAGCTATATGGATATATTACGCCGAGGGAGAGACGCGCCGGTGTCGAGTATATACAGCACGTCGGCGAGTCTTTTTGGGAGAATCTAATTCCGTCATGTTGCGAATTTCCGAGAAACTCTTTTTCGAGTAAAATTCCATATCCGAGAGAGGATGTCATAACGAACGAGTTTTATCGCGAAATGAATTATTTTGCGCGCTTTTATTGCCTCGAATCCAAGCAAACCTAATAAAAAGCCTGAAACGAAGATTTTGTGTACTATTTACGATAGAGAGAACGAGATATTATCGTTGCTGTATCCAACTCTTATCTAGTCGGCTTATCAAAAATTTCACGTGAAACCTTGAAAAAAAAACAACTTTCCAGAGTATACATAAGTAAAATGACTCGGGCTCGTCCGAGCGTTGAATCCTCTCGCCCCACCCGTATGGATTCAAAAGGAGCAAAAGAACACCGGAGCTCGAGAAAAAAGACGCATACGTCTATAGTCTCGTAAAAGAAGACACGCGACGATAAAAACTCTCGTTCGCTCGCTTCGCACAAAGAGCAGCGCGCGCGAGAGCCGAAAAGGAGTATTATATACGTAGAATAAACGAACGGACAGCATATACTATACATATACATATCGGTCGAGGGGTGTGCAGTGTAGCAGCTGATCCGCGTCTTTCCAGCGCTACTGCGTGACTTTCTTGTACTCATCACTATACTATACACTATAAGCAGCGATTGTTGCCATCGGTCGGCATGGAGGGCAGCACTGCGCGCGAGAGCTTTTTGCAAGCTCGGCCGAGAATGTAGGGCAAAACAAGGCTGTGCAGCATTATTGATTCACGCAAACCGCCGGGTCGAGCATCATAAAGTTATTCGCAAGGATTCGGAGCTGGAATAAGGCGTGGGGGCGTGTGTTACTCTCTTCTTTTTATGTCTGGCTCTGCGGATGACGCTTAGGTATATGTGTGCTTTACGAGCGGGGAGCCTGGCTTTTTCGAGATTTTACCAATCGCTATATAAATTCACAGCTTTTGATAAGCTGACGCTCGATATTTTTTAAAGTGACATTCACGAGACAAGTAAAATATTCTTTTCTTTTAAATTATAGGTGTATTTCGCGATTTCGTAGCTCTTTTATTCCTCGCATTAAAAGGCCGTTCGTAACAGATATAGAATTTCAGGAAAAAGTTCGTTTGGCGTGTATTAATAAGTGATGACTAATATAGCTAGCGCACCATGGCAACTATGGTCAGCCATACATATAGCTTATACATGGACGAAAAAAAAAACAGATGTCGATAAACCCACTTCCAATACATCTACATCAAAAGATCCTAGCCCTTCGTCCCGAAAAAATCGAACAAAACCGTAAAGAGCACATAAAAAATCCGAGTTCCCGATACGTCTCTCAAACTCGTATTGCTCGACACACAAGGCTTTTCTTTGTACCAAATGCGCCTCCTTCCTTTGCGTCACCGCTATACGTCGTAACGCGAACTATATTGCCTGCGAGCGCGCACGGCCGAGAATAATCAGACAGAAAATTATTAACGTTTCTCTCTCTCTCTCTTGTTCGCGTACATTAAAGGCACTATATTCGTCTCTCTCTCCCTCTTTCTCTTTGCACGAAACGACTTGCAGCCGAAACGAATTTTTATTTTCCCTTTCCGTCCATCGGAACGCGCGCAGCAGCGCCGAGCGCCGCTACAAGTATATGTATAGCTTATACCTATACCTATAGGTCCGTTTGGACTCTCCGTGCGCAGTGCCGGCAGTCGCGACGCGACTCGCGTTTACTGCACTCCTGCACGCATGCTATACTTGTAATATAGATATAGTGTATAGGGTATATAATTTTGGGTGTAAACCGCGTGCGCGCGGCTTCGCATACATTTGCGGTTTTTGCGGACAGTTTTTCAAACGCGATTTATGCACACAAGGCTGATGGTTGCTGTGGTTTCGTGCACTGCTTTTTATTGGTACGTATGTGTTATTTATTATAATAATTCAGTGTGTAGAGAGTTTTCTTTGTGCATTGACTTTGGGAATCGCTTCGCACGAAACAAGTATTATTGTGCTATTGGAATGGAAGTATGTATAATACACACCGCACGTGCGGTTTCTGCATTGTTGTTCCGCGATAATTAAGTCTTATCTATATTCTTTTACATAAGAAAAAGAAAACTTATATTTTTCAAACAATCGCAGACCTGCAATACGCGATTACTCCGTTTAAGAGAGAAAAATAAATGTATACACGCAGTTCGGTCGAAAATCAAAGCAACACCGCATTTTTCCCACAGGAATTCCCGCACCCCGTGTCTAACACACCATGAGCAGCGGCAATATCATCGTCTCCCCACTTCTGAGAGTACGTCAACTGCCATTTTTTAGTATAGCCGCGAAAGTGTGTGCTCGTGTGTGTGTGTGTGTATGTGCGCGTATACTGTATACAAGGGTCCGTCTCTCTCTCTCTCTCTCTCTTTCTTTCCTCTTCTCTCCCCACAAGTGGCGCTTCGCCCTATCGGAGCAGCGCTGCGGACATTCCGAGCGATCGGCTACACTGACCAGCTGATCGGGTGCGCGCTACACCCCTTTCTCGTGCCGGCACGTTACACTATACTATACTCCCTACTCTCCGCACGATTCCACACGAAGCAGAGTCCGGCTGTATATATGTATATATGTATATGTATATGTAGCTCCCTCTCCACGCGCGTCTACACCTTCGATCGCAACGGCGGCAAGGCCCTTCGCTCCTGTGGCTATGCTCCTCTCCATCATAAAGCCGCATACAGTCGCCGCACTCGTCCTTCGCTTTTCCGAGGGTCCTCCCATAGCTCCCTGAGTCCCTGCTGCTCGCGCCTCGCATAGGCTTTAGTCTCTCGTAGTTGTCACTATTGGATGGACGCTGTTTGCTGAGGATCGACGGGAACAGCTGCCTGCAGCGGGAGGACGAAACCGGAGGGAGAGGGAGAGAGAGAAAGAGAGGTAGGTTAGTCGCGTCTATATTTGTGCGTCTGGTGTGCAGTCATCGCCATCCTTATATTGGTCTGCTCTCTTGTTTTTTCATTTTTTTATCGCGATCGTGTATAGTAATTTTTTTAAAAAGCGCTGTAGGAGTAAGTACTCGATTAATCCGACAAAGTCCGAAATCGGAACAAGAGCCAAAAAGGAGTCACAGTGTCATCTCTTGCATCCATTCGGCGTTCCTTATGAATCTCGCGCATCTCGATTCCCATTTCGAAAAATCGCGAATCACCGGCGTGCATAAAGCTATAACACACTGCGGCTATATTATTGCACAAAGGGAACTCTCGCTTGCACCTGACGGCGGTGCGTTCGCACACATCTGCCGCGCGCGTTCCTATATACTCTCGCACAAACACACACACATATAGATACGGGAGTTGCGACGCTGCTGGCATGCAATAAAAGAGCTCGAGCTCGTGAAAGAGAGGGAGAGAGAAAGAAAAAGACAACCTCGGCGAGACAAAGGAAACCCTATCAAAGCGCGCCTGCAGTGCACGTAGGTATATATAGGTGTGCAGCTACACACAAGGTGCGACCCGGCGATTGCACACCTATATATACATGATATTCCGTACGCACACGAAGAGCAAAAGCGAGCCGGCGACGGTCGATTTTTCTCTGCGGCCGCGGACTATGCGCGTGGACATCCGCGCGTTAGGACGTAGTATACTACTGCCGTACATACGTATATACACGCCAGAGTAGTCCTCCGCTACCGAGAGAGGGAACGGGTGTATAATAGCAAATCCGATTTGTGAGGAGAGAGAGAGAGAGAGAGAGAGAGAGAGAGAGGCGACGACGAAGAGGAACCAGAGAGTCTGCGCAGTGTGTGTGGTATGGCCTCGGCGACGACGCCGGGATGCAGAGGTCTCTTCTTCGCCGACGAGAGGATCGCGATGCGATTGTGGCTATTTTTTCCGAGTCCGGTGCATATTATGCACTGAGAACAGCAGTGCACTTATAAGTAGCAAGAGAAGGAGAGAGAACGGCCAGTCGTATTATACCGGCGAAGGACGCTGCCTTTTAAAGGCACGTACAAAGTGCAGTGGATCATTCGCCCCGGCGAGGAGTGTCTCGCAGTGAGTAGCTTCAGATGATTTCGATTGAAAGAAAAATTTTTTTTTCTTTTATCACAATACGCGCAAGCGGCTGGTTAATTTCGGTTTGCGGCGTGTGTTATCGGTGGACTTTTCCGGCTTATCGATTGATAGCGCTTTTTACGAGCTCGCTGTGCAAAGTTATATACATTATACACTTGGAAAGGTCGATTTTGTGCTGAAAATTGTAGTACACTCGGCGCAGTGGATTGCGAATTCTATTTAAAACGTGTAATTTATGCCTCCTTTATTATTGGCTCGGAATTGTGTGTGTGTATGTGTGTCGCTTGATTAAACTCAACTTGGTTGCGGGATGTTAATATAGTCGCGATGCTTGCAGCTAATTTTATCACTTTGAAGGCGAATACGTGAGTTTTTGAATGGAATCGATCGTTTCTCTGGGCAGTGTGATGGATTCCGGTTTGTTTGTAGTAAAAAATTTAAATATTCGCGCTAGTCGTGAAAGGACGTGGCTCCATGTTGAAAAAATCGAAGCAGTGGCGCGATAAGTTCGTATAATGACGCGAATGATGGTCAATTACAGTAAATTTGGTCATTTTTTTCTCTTATTACACATTTACATCTGATTCAGAGCTCGTTTTTTTTTTTTTTTTTATATCGGTCGATTCAGCTTATTTGCCATTTAACGTTGTAACTCGAAGCAACGATCTTATTTCTCTCTTACAATAATTCTAATCGTAAAACGATACTTTGACCCAATTAGAACAGAGCGATGAGCAAAAAATAAAAGCCATTCGAATCGTCATGATTATCGAGGATCATAAAATTTCGCGCCCTTGTCCCGGCGGCAGTACCTATATATTAAGTATAGTCATTTGCGTTCCGGAAAAGAAAACAAGCACGCCAAGCAATGCGAAAAAATTAGAGCACAGTGAAATATATAACCTCGAAACTAAATGATAAACAAAAATCGTCAATAATCCTTGGCGCCTCCACATCGGCCACTCGCAATCGGATCATCTCCATCCTAAGTATCTGGACAAGGTAAACATACCTCGCATCATGCGGTATTTACACTGTCTCCGTGACCGTCATCGGCGGCGCCACTCGCATTCATACATTTCATACACTCATACACAACACCATTCTGCATATATTTCCATACTTACTACATTTACTACTTATTGTACGCCAGCTGTGTGTGTGTGTATATATGTATATACGTTCGCTTCCGTGTATATACAGGTATAGACGAGAGCCAGTAGCAGACGGAGTCTAAAAATCCCGAAAAGAGAGGGGGGGGGGGGGGGGGAGCGCTCCGTTGCACACGGCATGCTGTGTGTAGGTTCGCGGCGTTTCTGACGTCGCCAATGGCGGATAGCATCGCCGCGCTAATTCGGCTTTCTCTCTCCCTTCGCCGAAAAGCATCGTAGCCACGAACGCATCCGAGTAGATAAGCCGCGCCGCGTGAGAGTGAACGAGACAGAGAGAGAGAGAGAGAGAGAGGGAAAAGAGTAGTCCTGTGTACAAGTGTACAGTTCAGGGGTCCCCGTTGCGAGGGCGAGGAAAACAGTAGTGCGCGCCGCTGCTGCAGCTGCCGTAACAAGCTGGACATCAGGCCGCGCGCAGGGGGTCGACGTACCGCCCCAGGCCTTCGCGCGGACTGTGTGTTCACTGGATCCTCAAAGAGGCGACCGCTTCCTCCTTGCGCGTGCTAGAATGGGCTCCAAGAAGCACAAGAAACACAAGCGGGAGAGGCTAGAAGGTATATGAGTGCGAGAGTGAGAGAGATAAGAGTCAGCTGCGTGCCTCCTTTTTTTTTCTCGTTCAGCCCTGCGCAACGGTTTCCTCTTAGCGCGCGCATTGCTCTCGGTTTCCCTCGGCTTTTCACTATAGTCTCTCAAGATCATCTTCGGCTACTTCCTGTCTGTGCACTTTTTTCCCCGAGACGCTATACCTGCACTGTGTGCACTGTATGTATGCGTTATACTATGTCGGCGGACTTTCTCCTATATACCTACCGCGTTCGTTCGCATTCACGAACTTTGCGGATGCTGCTGAGGTATAAGAGATAGATCTGCTAATTTTTCGTGAAAGAACGTTTGTTTGGCTGTCCGAAATAGTTTGTGTGAGTTTAGGCTTTGGGATTGTGCGTACTTTGAAGTGAAGGAATCACTGATGGGAGATGCTTGTCGGATGTAATACTTCATTGCATTTGTTTTGAATGTTGAAATGAATGAATATAATGATTACTCGATGCCCATAGTTTATATGCAGTCTTGTAAAGTACCGTATTATTCAAGAGTATCGTTTGTTACCTTAAAGACACAGATGCTGTCAATACCTCCCATGACAATTGCATCAAAGAGACTTTTCCAAAAAGCGAGTGTATTAAGATTTTTTCCTTTTTCTGTTGCAGCGGAAGGTTTTTATGCAACACCTGAGAAGCCACCAGCTTTAAAGTTAATCCTAAAGGTTGGCGGGAACTGTGGTACCCCAGAGCACGTAGGTGGTGACTCTCCGAGTCGAGGAGCAATGCTATCTCAACACTACCAGCAACAGCTGGGTTTTAACTATTCAGTAACTGCAGGAGAAGGAGAATACGATAGGTATCTTGGGCACAAAAAACTGAAGAAGAAGAAAAAGAAGAAAGATAAACGCCACAAACACCATCACAAGGACAAAAAAAGGAAGAGGGAAGAGTCGAGTCAAGAGTCAGTTGGTGATGGGGATGAAAGTATACTAGAGGTGCCCAAGAAAATTGCTCCCAATCATCACTCATTACCTGCTAGGCCTATCATTCCTCCCAGCAATGAACCAAGACCAGCAAATCCTATTGCTGCTAGCGGCTTATCCCCTCACAGAGAACCTAGGACTTGTGTTCTTAGAAAAATTGCAGAAAGGACGCCACTGCAACGATTATTGGAGCACTTACTTAGGTATGGTTTACGCTACTTCAATTCAAATAAATATGTCTATCACACAAAAATTGTACTAATTTCAATTTAATATCTTTTTCAGGTCAATGGAGAAACGAGATCCTCAGCAATTTTTTGCATGGCCTGTCACAGACAACATTGCCCCAGGGTACTCACAAATAATTACGAATCCCATGGATTTCAGCACAATTAAACAAAAAATAGATGATAACAATTATCAAAACATTAGCGAGTTTGTAAGCGATTTTAAATTAATGTGCGATAACGCGACGACGTATAATCATCCGGATACTATTTATTATAAAGCAGCTAAAAAATTATTGCACGTTGGATTGAAAATGGTGACTCCTGACAAATTGAAACAACTGCGCGCGGTTTTAGTTTACATGCAGGATTTGACTAAAGATGAGCTTGGATTTGAACTAGGCACTGAAGATCTGGCCAGTCCCGATATTCACATAACAGAAGAACAAATAGAAAAAGAACGCGAGCAAGAAGAACAGATGGAGGAGGCTGAAGAGTTGAGGAAAGAGACTCAGAGAAAGATAAGATTGGCAAATCTGGGCAAATTCGAGGCTATTCCAGACGATCTTACTCCAGAAGAAATTTTAAAACAAGCACGTGGAGCAGCCAAGGCTGCCGCGGAAAAACTGAGTCTCAAGCGGGTCGGTTCGAAAATGGGATTCCTTAGACAAAAGAAAGACGGCACGACGAGTCTACAGATTATTGTACCCGGCGATGGAGTCATTCCTGGAACTAATCAGAGGCCTGTGTCCCTAGGACAGTTGATAGGAAAGTTAAGCCATGGTACAGGTGCCTTAGCTGGGTTTAGGGAAGATAGAAGGAATATGTCAAAACCAGTGAAACCTTTATATTATGGGGCCTTTGGATCATATGCTCCTAGTTATGATTCAACGTTTGCCAATCTGACAAAGGAGGAGTCTGATTTAGTTTATCAAACTTACGGTGATGAGACTGCTGTACAATATGCAGAATCCATTCTTGACTTTACCAAAGACTGCGACTATACTCTGACTATGGTAGATGATTTATTAGATATTTTAACAAATGGAGATCACAGGAAAACAAAGAAATTCCTAGACGAAAAGAGAAGATTAAAGGAAGAAGAAGAAAAGATCAAACACTTGTTAGAAAAACCTATCCAAGATGTGAATCGTAACATTCCTTCAGTTGAGAAAGTTAAAGTAGATATAGATCAACTGAAAACTTTGTCAGACATTGGCATTGATGTTAACTTTTTAGAAGGCTTAGGTAAATGTTGCTTTTTTCATCAATAATATTATTCCTTTTTTCATATTAATGATAACTAATACATATTTTTTTTATTTTTACAGGTGATGATTTGAAGGTAGCTGAAGAGCGAGAAGTTTTGCAAAATCGTTTAGATGACACATCAAGCATGCTCAACAACCTTAGGCAAACCCAGCATGATCGTCTTTCAGCTCCTCCGCCTCCGCATTTAGCGAATATTCCAAAAGCATCCGAAACAGAGGCCAGTCTTGCTGAGAAAATAACGGAAAATTTGACCAGTATTGCGAAAAAACTGCCACCATCTGCAATCGCACCTGTTGATGGCTTAAGAAAAGCCATGGGAATAGCCCCACTTGGTGGTCCTGAGCCAATGGAAGTGGAACCAATAACACACAATCCTTCTATAGTCACAGAAAATGCAATAATTCAAGAAAATGGTACAAACCAAGAAGCGAATAACATGCTGCCAATGTCCATGTCATTGGATATGAATAGTGTGAGGCAAGCACAACTACCCATTCAAATGGTTCTAGGGCAAAATCAAACTGCATCCATACTAAGTGCAACAGAAACATCTGGAGTTAACGATCTAGAATCTGAACTTCGAGAGTTCCTGGAGAGTGACCCAACGTTAGGGCACTCGCCCCTTCATGATGATAAAACATTGGAAGACATTCTGTCAGAGTCTTAGCACGTAATATAGTTATTAACAAATAGTCAAATGGATTCTTAAATTTGAAAAAAAAAAGAAACTGTAAATTTGTTTAATACGTAAGTTTAAACTATAAGACTAACCTAAATTTTAAAGAAATATACAGATGCCTTTGATAATTAAAAACTGTTTTTACTATCACTAATAAACTTTCCTTTTCTCTTATTCATTGTGTCCAAAATTTAAAAGCAAAAGTTCAAAATGCTCTGATATTCATATCGCTATAATTAACCTCAATCGCGAGCAAAGATTAATATTTATAAATGTCAATAATATATATATTCATCGTTAAATAAACAATATCAAACTCTTACCTTGTACGTTATGTTCAGAGTGTTCAGATGAGCCGTTCAAGCAAACTCAGCAATTTTCACTAATAAGTATTAACGATTTGTTTGGCAGCCCACACGCATTACCGAATGACCGATGCTGCACACTACTCGCGAAATAAAATGCAACTGTTCCTAAAAACTGCGTTTGTTATGAAAACACTTCAGGTCCTGACTGATTTCCGAGAAATGCCGAAAGGATGCATATAGATATAGCGCTACACATAGCAGAGTTCAAAAATATACGTTGAGAGTTCTTAAAGTACTACGCAAGTCTATTAGTTGCCCCGTTTAATAAGCTCTCATTAGTCAATAATTACTGAACAGATTAAGTACAACTCTTTCGTTCAACTTTCATTGTTTGCAAGAATAACAAATAAACAAGTGTGAATATTTCCAACAATCAATCGAAAATCAGTTGAGTTCGCAGTATCCAGATGGCGTTGAAGTCGCACGCACACTAGGCTTCGGCTGTTTATATTCTGAATTGACGCAGAGTCGTCGGCACTCGGCAGTGTCGGCACACGATACCTTAGTCCACCCCAAGTACGAAAAATTGTTGACAAACAATCGTGAAATTTCGTATTAAATCATTATTTTTTTTAACCTAATTTAATAGCCGTATAGTGCTTTAACAATTTCAAGTTTTGAGTGTTCAATTAGCTGTAACTTTTAAGACTGTAAATATATTTACTTAATATCGACAAATAAGACTGCACACGATGTCTGGACCAATGGTTTTGTGTCAATTATGGATGGGAGGGGTGAGTAGTCGAATTTTTGCAATCTTTTTATTATGATAACCATGACAATGCAAAATCACAAGTTGAAAAAAATCTCTAAATGGTCGTGTGTATGTGATTAAATGAAAATCCAACAGTCTAACCTAAAAATCTATGTTTGTTAACACAGTTTATAGGCGTAGTTTAAAATAATATTTTTAAATAAAATGTTTCCCGACGACAATAGAAAGTAATCATTATCTGTTGAACGTGTGTCGAGCTGTAATGTTTATATTTTCAGCTTGAGCCGTACATGACAGAAAGTTTTGTTATGAATGCATTTCATAAAATGGGCGAACAGCCACAAACAGTTAAAGTTATGAGAAATCGGTATACGGGAGAACCAGCTGGTTACTGTTTCGTACATTTTCCAACCGATGAAATGGCACTCGATGCCATGCATAAATTAAATGGAAAAATCATTCCAGGATCAAATCCAGTAAGTTTTGTAAAAATAATAGAGAGAAAATTGATACATTTGCTTTTTATTGCTTTCTTCTCATACTGTACCTTCCTGCTTGATAGTTGCTTTTATTTAGGTCAATAAATTGATTCCATATTTACAAATATTTATTAAGAATTTATTATTTATATTATTAAAAATCCCATTATATCCTTAAATAATTAATTACTTATAACTTATAGACATATATCTTTATTTCACTTTATAAATTATTATGCTTAGTGATGTTATAACAGTCAATAGTATTATGTTGCATAACACTAGTGATATTTGTCTTATAAAGAATAACAGTGAATAGATTAAGATATCTGAATTCTTCTGTCATTTTCTTTGTCTACAGCAAGTAAGGTTTCGATTGAATCACGCCAGCACAACAGGAAAACCTGCAGCAGAGAGGGAATATAGCATTTGGGTTGGAGATCTTTCAACAGACGTTGATGATTATTCATTGTACAGAACATTTGCTGCAAAGTACAATTCTATCAGGACAGCCAAGGTAATATTGGATAGTTCAGGCTTCAGCAAAGGTTATGGTTTTGTTAGATTTGCCAATGAAGATGAACAGAAGGACAGTTTGATCACCATGAACGGGTATAGAGGTCTTGGAACAAGATCTTTGAAAATTTGTAATGCTGTGCCACGTCCTTGGAACAAAGTGTCAGAGTAAGACAATTTTCATTTTTACATGCTGCTGGTCACTTGAGAAAATACTTATTTCAGAATATTGAAAATTAGAAATTTTCAATTAGTTGAACTTATATAATTTCTTTTTTTTATAAAAAGCCATTACAAAAGAATTAATTTCATTGTCTGAACAAGATTAGAAATCAATAATTTATATACACTGCTTTTCAGATATGTTATTTCATTCAAGATATAATTTACTAGCTTCTTTTCTATGAAATTTGCTAATAATATTTTAAAAAGCTTTTGAAGTTAATTCAATTTGTTTGAAGATAAAGTAATAAAGTTTTTGAAAATTTTCAGTCAACCTTTCAGCTTATTATTTAACTTTAGCACTTCCAAATATAAAATATTCTGAAATTGATACAATCCCAATTAAGGTTTTTTTTTACAATTATTATAATTTTACAGTTCAAATTCTGCTCCATCATCCTCTGACTATGCATCAGGCATGTCTTCTGAGTCTTATAACTACTATGACACATCTTCATACTGGAACAGTTATAGTGCCTGGCAACAAGGTTATTATGAAAGCGAACCAACTTCAGATGGATATAGCAATTATACATCTGATCGTAAGCCTGAAGAAGATGAACTAGAACTTATCGGTATGCACAGAGCATTTATTATTAAACTGTACAGCTTTTTTGCGACAATGATATTTCAGATATTAGTCTGATTTTCAAATACAATACATTTCATTAAATTCTAGATAAAAATAATGCGAATCATAAAATGGCGCTGTTATATTCTATAATCCATTTAAAAATCATCACTATCCCTGGTGGAAATCTCGTTTTGCTTTGAAAACCTTTCATTATCAATTTTAATAATTAATTTTTATTTTAAATCCGTGTAATGTACAAATTATTAATTGTGAATAAAACTGTTTCAGAGCATTCAATTCCTGTAGACGTCGACAAGTTAAATAGAGAAATAATTGAACAAGATTACAACCTGTGGGATGCTTTGGAGAGTTCAAAGTGGATTCCCTGTGATACTCTAGAATTATGCTATTGATATTGGGACGCCACATACACGTAAAAGTATGTACTTATTTGTATGTACTATCCTAAAAGTAAATGGAAGGGAGAAATACTTAACATCGGAAAAACCAAAGACGAAAAATAACCAGTTCGAAGCGCAATGCTAATGCATATTTTTCGTCTTCATTAAAAGCATAATTAATTGCTGCTGTACAAAAAAATTTATTTTGAACTTTTCTACTTATTTCATTATTGTTATCGTCAGTCTCTACGTGTTATTATATACAATTCCCTGATGATCAATATTTACTTCCAGCTTTAACTTCTCCACTACATCATATGGTACTTTTCATCAATTTAAATATAATGTATATTTATTCTATACATAGCAAGTTTGTACAATAAAAATACAAAATAATACTGAAAAACCGATGATTTCAAGAATTATGAATCATTGTAGATTTAATTATTTAAGTATTTATCTATAATAAGTAATCTGAAGACATTGCTGAGGATAAACATGGTACCAATAAAATCTTGTTTAAATGGTAAACAATTTATTTTTCTTTTGAATAGTACTTCCTTCGAAGTAAAATTATAAATAATGCATAATATTATAGTCTATATGTAGCTTTAGTGGAATGCAAATTTGCAAAATGTACACCCTGGAAGTTTAAAAAAATTGATAGAGTCTTTGGCTAAGATTACACGAAGCCCATCAGGTTATTGTAAGAACACAGCTTCTTTGTACATATATTGATAATTTTTTTTTTTTTTTTTTCAAATAAACCTACAAATTAAGGCTTCTACCTAGTTAACAGCAAAATTGTAGCAATGAAAAATTTTCCTAACAAAATTAATCGTTACTACCAATATTTATCTAATGAAAAAGTTTATATTTAAAAAGAAATCCTATGACATAATATTAATTTAAATTAATTAATTAGTAGAATAAAAGTCATAAATATAATTACCGTTAAAAGTTAATTTTACATATATAAGTAGTTTACGTTACGTAAAAACGATTTCTTTATATCAAAAAATATTATTGTAACGACACATTTGTTAAAAAAATTTCTTGTTTGCCGTGATAATTCAATTCGAGTTTAATATTATTCATTAGTAATTCTTCAGCTTGAACCAAGCGAGATTTTAGCTGGTAAATTTTCTTTATGGCGGGTGTAACTTGACAGTAGCCTTAGTAAAAAATAATTGCATATGCCAGTTAAAAAAACTAAGCGCTTTAATAATCTGTGGCACTACTCAACGGTAAAATTCGAATTTTTTTTCTTTCAATAACTTACGTATGATAAGGCTCTATTATTACCTGGACTAAAAAAAAGCTTAGTCAAGGTAAAAAATAATGACTTCTGTACAGAGCTTTTCACAAGCTCACGGCACGTATAAACCTTTAATCTACGTGATCTTGGAATATCAGCTTTACATATCCTGGTGTTCCTTCCAGTGGCACTGCACAAAAAGGACAAATTGCAATATATCCATTCGTACCGTGTGGTATTGCAACTTTTTCCCAATATCTGAAAGATAAATGTGCATCTTATTTTTTCTGAAAATTTTTAATAAGATCTCAACCATGTTTAATATCAAAGATTTACGTACTTTACAGTTTTTTCAGTAGCCATATGCCCGCACGGACTAAATGCATATGTCGGCGGACCACTGTCGACATAAAATGCGGGTTCAATTCCCATGCAAAGTTTGACGATAGGTCCGGCGACTAAGCACATCGGACATCTTCTCGTAGCCTTGTCTTTTTCTTGGCCCCAGTCGTGGTGGCCTTGGACATGGCCGCACTTGAGATAGACATAGGGCTGCTGCTGAGCCGACTCTGACGCAGCTTTTCGAGGTATAACCAGCGTGTTCAAGCCAACAGGACATTGCGGTCTACCAGCGTTTATGGCATCTACTAGCTCTTCTAAATCGTGCTTTGTCTGAACATATATCACAGTTTTAATGCACGTTATAAAATATACGAGTGAAAATAGTTTAGAAATTATAAAAATTTTCAACTCTTTCTTAATAGTTGGGTTGCCGAAATATTAATGTATAATTTATTACATTAATAGTGGATTCCGCGATATGTGAGTGCAATGAATCACTCAACCATGATGACTATTACCAAGATAAAATAGGAATTTATTTCGTGGTCGTGTAATACTCACAGGTGATTTCGCAAGCCCTTCAGCTGATCTCCATAACAGAGTAGCTCCGCATAAGTCTATAAGAGTACCATCCTGTAAAATGTTGTTTTCGTCCTCGACAACGTTGCCCTTTTGCTGAGCACTTCGACTCTCCCGGAGTGAAAATACGCCGCCACCTACACTGACCTCTCGCCAGTAACCACATTGCGCTTCGCCACCACAGAACTGCCCTCGCGGATGCATAATCAAAACGCCGTTGGTTGTCAGTCCATCTATCTCTCTGTTTTCTTGCCATTTAGTGGCTTTTTCCTGTCAAACGAATATTCTTATTAAAATCGATGTTATACTCTTTAGATTTTCAATTATCTGATGAACGTTGATACATGATGTATCTATACGCTTATATTAATGATCTCACCCCTAGGAAAATATTTCTGGAGCTATCAAAACCAGCTGCGTAGATCCTAGCTATTTTTGGGTCAGAACGATCAGCGAGAATTCGACACGCAAACCTACTGATGGTACTCTGAGCTACTCGTCCTTCGCTTGCGGCAACTACTTCGCTACCACCGGGATAAGTGTCCATTACGACGAAATCAATGGGAGATTCCGATGATCTTCCAATCTATTTTCAACAACCGTTAAAATTAGTATCTGGCGTTTTATGTGGAATCGTTAATTTTGACGTGAAAGAAAAGTGCCTTGCCTGGAACATATCTGTATCCTCATCTTCGGTGTACTCTACAATCACAGCTTGCGTTCTGGATAATGTATAAGAGATCGAGTGTTGCTTTGTATTTAAAATGGCTTGAGAGCAGTGAGGGGTTTTGACAACATAATGCTTGCTACGTTTAACACCATTAGGCATTGGTCTCTTATACAAAACAAATTTACTTCTTCTTCTTCCGCGATCACCAGGTGGAAGATATCCATTGTATCTGGACAAGAAATAAATGATTTAAAAACGTTTGTTTTTTCCCAAAGTTACAGTTAAGACGCCATGCAACCTGCAATTTTCTTTTACAAATGTTCATAATGAATTTAAACCTTCTTAACAGTTGATTGCTTAAAGCACTTGATTTTGTCATTAATCCATTAGGAAGTTAAAAGAGCAATCGTATGTTAAAATATGAAGAAATGAACAGTCTGGCTTCTTACTATACATATTTTACATATTTCACACCATTCTAGGTAATCGTTTTACAGTACTACAAATTGGATTTCTGATCCAATTACTGACTAGTCAGCCATTTAATCCTTTCTTGGTGAATGTTTCTCAAGAAGCCGTTGACCACGAGCAAAGAAAAAAGTGGGTGCTGATTTATGTAATTGAGTGCAGGTATGAAAAGGTAAGTATGAATGAAATATAAAATTATTAGACTGAACATTTTTTTACAATTCAATATTACTTGCTGAGAAAATAATTTTTTCAATGACATACTTTAGATAAAGACAATGTGGCCTCGACGTTTTTTCTTTATGTACTTAATATGGAAAATGTCAGTACCCTTAAGAGGTGACAAAAGTTAGCATAGCTATGTGTTTACTACAGATATAACAGGGTTGCTGCTGATAACAGACTCATGATTATCTACATTTCTTTGAGATAAGATTCCAATGACCTTTCGACTTTGAGTGACAATAGAAAGGTAAAGCGATTCATTTTGGAGAGCAAACATGAAACTTTTACCAAAGTTTGCTTTCTTGGCCTCTAGATCTTACCCAAGAATGACTAGTTCTCCATATTTTACAGCCTGTTTGGGCTTATCATGGTGATGACTCTGTGCTCCATGGGGATGGACATGACTGTGACTATGACTGTGTTTATTGTGTGGACTGTGTGGTTGGCCAACAGCCTCGCCCTCTTCTACAAGAAGTGGGCTTTCGCTGCTGCCGTCTGACCTGAAATTTCGAGAGGAAAAGCATTAATTATTATGTCCTTGAACTTTTTAAATAAATTTTGAAATATTTTGTTACTTATAAGTAAGCTTAAAACGATTTATAACGAAAATGTACTTTACATGTGATTAAATTTAATTTATTTCCGCGTTTTAGATAGAAGATAAAATTCACAGATAATCAACAAATAAAGTCAAATAGAAATCTACAAGAGTGTTACATAAAGCAGTTATTGAGAAGTGTATTGTTTAGAACATTGTAAATTAATAGCGATTCACTGAAACCTTACAATAAACATGCTTTGATAGTTTTTGTTTTTTTATTGCAAAGACAAGAACAGTATGATGATGACACTTGGTGTAAAGCTTTGATTCTCTCAATTTATCTATAACTAACTATTTATCACTCATTAAAAAACATGAGTGCTATTAAGTTTGCTAGAAGCCTTAAAATATGTTAATACTGTATATTTGCAGTGGCACAAAATCAATTTGGTATAGCTAGATTACATAAGTGCATTCTCATTTCTAATAAATCACTTGTCTGCATCAATAAATTAGAGAAACACCCACAAAGAGAAACAAGCAATATATTTTAGGCCTGCGACACCGCTGCTACATATATATAGTCTTATCAAACCAACCAATCGTCCATAAATTTCCAAATATATACATATAGCTTGAGTGCATATGTAGCATAGTTTCCATTATCATACATTAAGATTCTCCCAAGACTACCACTATCCTAGCATTATCCTTTGGTTTGGAAATAGCCTGACAATGACAGTTAGACAGTCGACAAAACAGCCTTGACAAAACGAATGAAGCTTTCGTCATTGTGGACAGAGAGGTACACGGTCATGCACCACTTGGGCTACCATGAATAACATTATTACTTTCATCATAAAAAGTTTACAGTTAAAGTGGAAATGAAACTCTGTTTCACAAAGTCATAAACCAAAGAATTCAAATGTTCAATTTCAATTGCAGTTTAATAGCAGTGGCAGGAGCAAAACAATGATTTTAAAAACCTATGACAGTGTAAAAAGTCTTTGCAAATGACTTGTAGAATGAAAATAAATGCTATTATTAACAATAATCCTATTGCGGAGTATTTGATTGTATTGCTACACACGTATATTTCATACATATATACTTGCATTGTATTTCAACATGCACTGACTAGCTTATTTGCCAACACAAGTTTTTTATTTATCAGTCACTTATTAAAATTATTAGTATCAATTAAATGCAATGGCCAGCAATGACTGACGACGTCACAGAAGCCACGAACCGCATTGTTAGATATACAGCTGCTGCACTTGTACAGGATCTCAGGCTTCCTATTGCATCCCATGGAAAAAAACGTGCTTTCGCAATGACCAACAAAAAAGGCTACAGAAAAAAAGCATTATCTTCATCGCGGAGAGAAGCACCGCACAATAGAGAGCGGTGTTTCCACGGGAGAGAGAGAGAGAGAGAGAGAGAGAGAGAGAAGTCGTTCGCGCCGATCGGCCGTGCATTTTCGTGATCGCCTAGTAACAAATCCAGACCGTCGGGAAAAGCCAACGAGCAGCCAACTATATATAATGAAAAACGAGACGGGCCTCGTTATGGTCTCTCGAAATACTGGAGCAGTGGCGAGAAGACAATATATGATACGTTGAGATTTCAGAGCAGTCGTCGCTCCGAAATGAAAAGAAGGCGAGGAGGAAAAAAACAAGCCGTGCGGGGAAAAGGTATACCTATAACGAAAGAATAAGCGAGAGCAGCAGCTTGAACGAGAGAGAGCGAGAGATAGGTAGGTAGACAGACAGAGAAAGAGGGAGAGAGAGAGAGAGAGAAAGAGAGATGCATCGGCGGCGAGAGTGCAAGCATAGCAGCAGCAAGTGAGCAAGGCGGAAGGGCCGAAAATAGAAGCGAACAAGAGCAAAACAGAGAGCGAGAACGTTGGAGGACGTTATTTATTCCCTTCGTACCGTATGACCATTGCGGGATCCGTGTTAGAGCCAATTTTGCCGCGACGATCGACGCACTCCGCGGGAGCCACTTTGATCGACGTCGTCGTCGTCGTCGACGGCGCCAGGCGCGATCCTCGGCACTCGGCGATGGTGATGCTCCTTGCTCCTCGCTAATGCTGGACAACACTGCACTCGTCGTGCTCGCTCTGCAGACAACGCAGATCCTCGCGTGTGTCCGTCCACGTTCTGTGCGTGAGCTCTGCTTACGCACTTTGCGATCTCTATTCGGTTGCTTTGCTGTATTTCAGTGCTGGAGCAGCAGCTGATGATGACGAACCCTCGACATTAACGCGGAGGAGCAACTTCTCAGCTCATAAGGACGGCCGGTAGGGAAGTACTGACCGACGAGCATGTTCCATGACAGCAGTCGATTCTCTCCTACTCTCCTCGAGCAAAGGGGTAGCTTCTATACTCCGCACTGCGCTGCTCTTTCTCCCTCGGGGGGGCTGCTACTGCTTCTTGTTCTTCTTCCTTCTCTTCTTCTTCTTCGGAGTTCGGCGCGCGCGCGTCCTCCTTTTTCTCCTCTTCTCCGAACGCGCGTCGTTTCGCTTTGCGCCGCACCGCCACGAGAGAGAGAGAGAGAGAGAGAGAGAGAGAGAGAGAGAGAGAGAGAGAGAGAAGAGCGAGACTCCAAGTGCGTCTGTACACACACGCGAGAGCACAGCGGGGGAGGAGGGAAGCTCGCTCGCGGTGCAGCCGCAGAGAGGAGAGATGCCAACAACTCCCGCGACGATGTTGCTGGGCTATAAGCGAACGATGTATAATAGCTGGACTCTCTCTCGCGCGAGTAGATATAGTACGTGTATACCTAGCTCGAGACCTAGCTACGACGACGACGACGGCGGCCAGAGAACGCGAAAACCAATTGTTTTCACGACGCAACCAGCATCGCGCACGCACAAACACGCGTTTACTTCAATTCGCGTTCATACAGCACACACAGTAAAACAATATTATATAGACGAGACGACGAGTGGTGGCGGCACTATAGCACTGGCGACGGTGCGTAAGAAGAGAGCCAGTAGAGAGTAATACGCGGCGCAGCCGGGGCGAAAAACACAATGGGCAAGAAGTATATAGGTATACGTGCGGGACTGACGAGGATGGATGATGTATTATGTGGCGCAAAGCGCGACGACTGCCGCGCGAGCGACGGCCGAGCGGCGAGCTACCTTGAAACACTTCGAGATAGAGGATATAGTGAATATAGTGTAGCTATGAGCGCGAATAGAAACCTTGACATCGCGTGGGAATAAACGCCAGGCGTCGTTCGCGTCGTCGTCGGCCACGCGCGAGAGGCGGGACTTTACAAATCCACCTTATACACACAATAGCGATTTTTTTTTTTTAGTAATGTATTTACAAAATCGTTACATTGTGGAAAATTACAGTTTCACTTTTCTCTTCCCTTTCCTTTGTTTTTTTCTTTCGTTATAAAATATAATTTCTTACACGCTATAAACAATATGAATTCGATCGTTCGACGCCCGCTTGCATACGTGTGTATGAGCGGCCATATACATCGTTTCAATTTTTATTTTCGTTTGTGCCTTGTACCATTGTTTGCCTTTGAAAAAATTATTTTCTATTTACACGTGCCTATGAGATTTATTAGTTTGCCCTCTTGGTCTGCCACGCCGACAAGAGGTTGTAGGAGAAGTATAAAGTAAAACCGTGTACTTGAGACGCTGCCAAGATGAATCCGTACCACAGAACCCCATATGGAAGATCCTGCAAAGAGCGGTGAAGGTAAAAAAATCAGAATCATGCCATCAAACCTTTATTTCGAGCAAGGTTTCGCTCGTCTCACCTGCCACATGTGAATATTTTCCGTTTTGCCAGTCGAGAGGTACTCGTAAACATCCTTAAAGTAGTATATGAAAGCGTACAAAATTGATCCGAAACCCAATACGGTGATGCCAATCATGTACTGCTGCAGGGTCTTGATTTTGTTTTTTCTAACCGCTGATAGGCCAAGGAATGATAGCAACAAGCTTGTGCACCATATGTACTCCCACCACAGGGGCTGCAAAAAAACAAATTAAAATTAGAATGCCAGTAGCAGCAAGAGCCGCTTGAAAAGCAATCTATTGTGCATTAAACAATGTTCTACCTGTGGTACTTGGAGCTCTTCTATTTCTAAAATAAATATATTCAAACGGTCTAAAATATCAGCTGACAATTTGGCCAGCATAACGAAGAAGAGTATGTAGTGAAAAAATATACAGTATTTCAGTCTTGACTTGTTCATGGCACTGAAAACAAATAAATCATAATGATCAGGGGGGTGAATTGACATTGTTTGACGTTGCTGTGAGAAAAAATATGTTGTCTAAAGAGGCACATAAGAGTGAGAGTGTGGCCAGAGCTCAAGGCAACAGGCATTTGTCTCGCGCAACTATTACAATGCAGAAAATCATTGAATAATCGCGTCGGAGCGGGCATGTGCTCCGTTCTCTTATTGCTCTCCGATATTTTGTCGATAGCCCACCTATTCTGATAATGTGGGGCGACTCTCTGTCTGTGCTGGAAATCGCTGCCGTCGGTGCCGAGGGCCTGCTGCATGGTCACTCTCGATGCCATCGCTGCTGCTGCTGCTGCTGCTGCTGCTGCTGTTGTTTTATCAGCTCGGCTGTCTGCAGATCCTCGAGGGCGTACCGATGCACTTGTCAGATGAAAATATTCTCCCTAAAGACCGGACAGCTTTCGAAAGAATACCGAAATCCAAGGTAACGCATCCCACTGACTGGCTGTCCGTATACTTGTGCAGTACTCAACTATTTTTAAACGTGTAACGAGCAGAGCAGCGGTCTGCTGCTGTGCAGCTTGTCGTGTCGTTCGTGTGGCGGCAGGCGGACCTTCTCTTTGCCACGGACTAGGCTAAAGACGATAGATGCCACGTAATATAGGTATATCATGTGTATTATTTCTATACTGTACCTATACCCAGCTGCCAGCTAGCACCATCGCAGTCGCCGTCGCCGCCGCCAACGCCGCCGTTAACGCCGCGTCATCGGTCGTGAGCACATTTTTTTCCAACAGCTGTTTTCGTAACGGCGAATGTAAAAATTGCCGTTGACGCAAATTTATGGTTTTCGGGACAGGGCTTTTTTTAGATACCCATCAGCTCAGTAATGACTGAGCATTCTTTCGAGTCATTCATGAAACTTGCGCACACCCGAAATGCTGGCGCTGATGACTGAATGAATGTTGATATATTTATAACTTCTTATTATTGTTGACATTGTTGCATCCGCATTCTAATAATCTGATATCAGCTGTTTTTCTTTAAATAAATGTACATATGTCTACAAATTTTGCGTTCGACACTTTTATGGTATTGTTTATAGATCTATTAATTTTATGGTTGAAATTATCGAAAATTCGCAGTACTATTTCACATAACATTTCAATATTAGAAATGTCATATTATATAACCAAATTTTCATCGAAAAATTCGGCATATTTATATATGGAAAACAAGTTTAGCTCTTGAAAATTAAAGCGAAATATGTATTTTCAAACGAGTTACCTGCTGCTTACTTTTTCCCCCAGCAGACGTCTCTGCCAAGTGGACATAAACTCGCCGAACGATTGCGCTCTACGTGCTTTTCGAGTTACAGGCCTTATAGATTACCGTGTGCTAAAGAAGTTTTCTGCGACTTTGAGGACTCGCTGTGGCAGTAGAGATTTCTTGAGCTTTGATCAAGCACTAATTAATTCCGAAAATGCTGAACCAGATCCTGCGACCCATCGCACGCCGTGCCATCCAAAAAGGTAACGCTTTCTAAGCAACCCATTTCGAGTTATATAATTGATTCTGGCCCTGCTACACCCCTGCTCTCATGCTTGTCTCTTCTACCACGCAAATAATTTGTCAAGTATGTTAATGAAAATGTTGATGTCGGTATTTTCTGCTTGATTTCACAGTTTGGGATCAAGTCATTTTTCAGTACCAAATATTGTCGTAACGTTCGAGTTTATATACACATTTAAATATTTGTTATTTACTGGAGATTAAATTTCATATCATTAGCTACAAACGATTGTATTGCTTGATCACATAACAATCTATGAGTGGTATTATATATATTTAGTCTGCCTAAGTTATTAAAGTAACATTTTTGATACTTGTTGCATACACTTTTGTAATATCTAATAGCAAAACATTTGATTTAGGTGCTCAACAAACTCGTCTTGCTCACCACGAGAGCAACTTCAAGTATGTAACTCTTGACGAAGCATGCCATCCACAGGGCCCATGGAAGGAGAACTTTGAGAAACAACAGAGGAAGTACAACATGCACCTTATCGTTGGTGTAGCTATGTTTGTTGGAACCTGTGTAGCTGTAAGTGTGTTTTCTATCAATACAGTCAGGGATTGCTTCTTATCATAAATTATTAATTCATGTAACTGTTATAAATGTTTCAGATCAACAGGTTTGAACTGTTGTTTTTCAACTATGCTCCTCCTACACCAAAGCAGTAAATAACAACACACAGTATCAATAGCCAAAATTTCATAGATATGTAACAAGATGTTGTCACAAAGCAGGGCAGATACAATTAATGTTGCATCTTGAAAATAAGCTGGAAATTCTGGCTTTATAATGTACATCTTATAATTAATAAAAGTTATTTGTAAAATAAATAATTGTTATTGAAATTTTGCGTTTGTTTCATAATGCTATATGTTATTACTATTTTCTAAACATGTTTAAATCTTCTAGAATTTTGTTCACATTTGTTCTTGGATCTATTAAATCTTTGATTTGCAAGTTTCAAAACTTTTCAGTGCCTATTATGCGTTAAGAAATTAATTAATAAAAGTACACATAATTTATACAGATAAGTAGGTACTTACTGTTGTCGCGCCGCTGCGGAAGGCGCGCAGCGATAAAAAGAACAGGATCTGCGCTAGTTTATATAGTCGGAGTGCAACATACTATATGCAGTATACATATATGTGAGCGCGAGCTTGGTATATAGACGGTATAGCGAGTAGGTATAGTGCAGACTGTAGATGTAATGTAGAAGTGGTTGAGAAAACATGTATGTATCGATTGTGTGAGTGCGTGGGGCGGTTCGCCGCGGCCGGCAATGGTAAGGTGCGACAGCGACGACGACGAGCAGCAGCGCAGTGGCCGTCTCTTGACAAATGCCACAATGTAACGGACTAAGCGAGGATCCGACCTCGAGGAAGCGCACCGGAGTCGACGCTGCTAGATCGGAAGATAAAATAGCAGCAGCTTCATGAGTGGGAAATGATGCCGACTAGCTCG
Organism: Pteromalus puparum; assembly: GCA_012977825.3. NCBI lineage: Eukaryota > Metazoa > Arthropoda > Insecta > Hymenoptera > Pteromalidae > Pteromalus > Pteromalus puparum. The sequence continues at coordinate 56,923,706 of CM053172.1, read as the reverse complement.
CGGCAATCGGGAACTTGCAGCGATGGTACGAGACTTTATACCTATGCACTTTTCTATAACCTAGAGCGCTCTATGTGTCTGTCTGCAGCGTCTATACGCGCGCTACTTCCCGTTCGCGGATTCCTGATATTAATCCTGATCCTTCTACTTTGCTCTACAAGATAACCCAAGTGCTTTGTCTTTTCTCTTGTACGCATTATAGTATCGTACCTAGAACTCTATAGTTATAGAGCGTCGTTCGTTTATAATCGCACGATTTGCGTATACTTACTTAACTAGTTCTGACTTTGCTCTATATTACTCTGGTGCCTCATCTGCATTATGCCTGATGCATTTTAATAATGCATTTTAATTTTAGAATACGCTAAAAACTTGCTCTATGCGTTGTACGTTTAGTCGTTTGCATTTTCTTGAAATGTGATTATTATCCATAAATATAAGTTGCTCATTTTTGTTTTTATTTTCTATAGGCTTTGAATGGGATACGTTAATGGAAGTTGTTCACGAACCTATTGAGAAGAATTACACATTACTCGAAGAAATTGGCAAGTAAGTTTCACCCACTATCTTTCTCTGATTTTGCAAATTTGACAGTTCTCACTACAACAACTTTTCTTATTCTATTGCAGAGGTCAATTTGCTGTTGTTAGAAAATGTGTCGAACAAAAAACCGGAGCAGAATATGCTGCAAAAATTATGAGAAAGAGAAGGGTTGCTCGGGGAGTTGCTGCAGCTGACATTGGTGTGTATATCAATAATTCAATGCTGTTAGGCAGAAACTTGATTCTGTCTCCAATTTATCTTTAAAATTTTTTTCTTTTGTAGCTCGAGAAGCTGGATTACTAGCACAATTGAGGCATCCTAACATTGTATCCTTATACAGAGTAATCGACACTGGAACCACTGTAGTATTGCTTTTGGAGTTAATTACTGGTGGAGAACTATTCCATTGGATGCCATCTAATGAAGCCGAAGCTGCTCATGTGGTAAGCTATAAACAAGTCATTCATTCGCACTTGATAATAGACTGACTATTGCTAATTATTGTTGCCTTTTTTTTCAAGGTTGGACAAGTTTTAAAAGCACTTAGTCATTTGCATTCGCATCAAGTTGCACATTTGGATATTAAGCCTGAAAATATTCTTCTATCTTCTTCACCACCTATGCCCAATATTAAACTAATTGGTAACACTGTTAATAAAATAGATGAATCTTTTAGATTATGATACTACAGGTAGATATATTTAATAACTTTTGAATACTCTATAGATCTTGGATTGTCTCACCGATTGATACCTGGCTCTGAACACAGAGCTCTTTTTGGAACTCCAGAATTCGTTGCACCAGAAATAGTGAATTATGAACCACTCAGTTTAGGAACTGACTTATGGGCTGTTGGTGTTCTGACATACATATTGCTAAGCGGTGCATCACCATTTTTAGGCGAAGACAAACAAGAAACCTATGCAAATGTTGCAGCATGTCAATATCAGTTCGACGATAAATATTTTTCCACTGTTTCTGAATTTGCCAAGGATTTTATATCATCTTTATTAGTCAAGGATCCCAAGTCAGTACAAGTCTTACTTGAGTATTGAATTAACCATTGACAAAGAGAGTATTTTCAAGCATTTAATTTTGTAATTTGTTTTATGCAGGAAAAGGGGAACTGCAGAATCCTGTCTTACACATCCCTGGATAATAACGGTGTGTTCTCTTCTCCATTCAAGAAATTGATTCACACTTTAATTTCGAGTGCTTTTTATGACTTGTGTTTCTATTGGTGTACTAATCACTTTTGTGCATTAATTTTCTATTCACATTACTTTTTATTTGTGTTATGCCTACACACATGCACTCAACAGTATGCTGTCTCTGAGATAAATATCAGTACCAGTTGTGTGTACAGTGGATTCATATATTGTGAGAATGCAAATTATTCTCATGTGACCTACATTCCTGAGTAATTGTAGTACTAGTTAAATAATTCATTTAGGATAGGAAAATTTAGTTTTAGGATTGAAATAACGTATGAATAAATATTAGCACAATGCAAATGTGGTGCTGAAAAAAAAATGTTTTACTACTTTTCTTTACAAATTATCTGTCCAAAAAATGAATTATTGTTCTGGAATTCGCATTGCGTACACTAAATGAAACCACTGGAACCGCGAGCTGGACAGTTACTCAACCTTTCCTTTTAGTTTTTTCGATACACTAGTTGTACGCCGTCGAGTCAGTGAGTGACATTTTTTACGCTACTATGCAGGAAACTCAGGCTTGTCAAGGACTCGGAGAAGCTCTTATCAGCGCCGTGAAGGGGCGATGTATTCAGACTGTATCGCGCTTGTTACAACAGGGCGCGCCATTGGACGTAGAAGACTTTGTAAGCCTTAAATGTTTGCAAATAACAAAGAACTCTATACAAATTAATTAAAATATATCTGTCTGTTCAATGTTTAGAATCAAGATACTTTATTACATATTGCGTGTAAAAGTGGAGATGAAGGAATAGTAGCACTCTTAATAGATCATGGAATAGATTTGGATGCCACAAATAAAGATGGCTTAACTCCACTGCATATTGCTGCAAAATTTGGCCATATTGATATTGCAAGGCTTTTATGTACAGCAGGCTGTGATGTTGATAAAACGAATCGTGGTATCCGAGCGGACGTTACTGCAATTAAATATGGTCATACGGATATAGCAAGTTTATTAGATAAACTGAGAAATGTAAGTTATCAACGATCGTTTAAATTTAACATTTCCAAATGAAGTTTTTAAAGCAAATTTTACCTATTTTTCAGCCAACTCAAAGAGAAGTGTTCATTAAACAGTTACAACCTACACGACGACCGATAGATTGTCTGCATGTTCGTCTTTTGGGGCATTGTGCATCAGGAAAAACTTCACTCGTCAATTCATTAAGATCTGGCATTTTCAATTTTGGATTTTTCAAAAGGTCAAGAAGTCAGAGCCATGCTACAAAAGTACGTTTTGAGTTTTCGAAAAATTCTTCATAATATTGATTATGTTTCAATTAATTGTAAACATGTTACTTTTTACAGCGCGATCCAAGTATTGAATTGGATGTTACTATAAGCAAGCACGATTCACTTAGTTTTGAACATAGCGACAATGAATACGAAAGTACCATTGGCGTGGAAATTAGCCGAAGTAATATAGGTAAGCTGTTTATTTTCTTATTCGCTGCTATGATTTGAAATTTGAATTACGGGAAGCTCATATGGACAACTTTATGTTAATAATACAGGAGGAGAATGTGTATTTTGGGAACTATGCGGTCGAGAAGATTATTTAGTTTCTTATCATCGAGCACTAATGGTTCATCAACCAATGCAAGTGCACTTGATAACAATTAGTTTGCGCCAACCAATAACTGTTCAAGTGCAACAAGCACGATTTTGGTTACAATTCATCATGGATAGAATACCTCCAGAAAACATAGGTGGATTATTTATTTATTATTATTATTTTTTAATAATTAATTAAAATTTTTTCTACAGGCTTTTCAGGAAAATGCGCTGAAATACAAGTTATCTTGGTAGGAACATATGCTCCTGAACCTCCTATTCACAATGCAAATGGAGTGAATCTTCTTGCACCTTTATTAGCTTCTTTAAAAGAGTTCACACCACTGTTGGGAGAAGAACCACAGGTGGTAGCTTTAGACGCTACCAATCCATCTTGTCCTGGTTTGAAGCTTCTCAGAACGTACTTGAGCAATTCCAGAACAAAATTCCTCGAGGTAAAATGATAATCATTAATTTTACACACTATATGCAATGGAATTTTTATTTAAAACATTTGACACTTTTAGAATACACATGATTATACATGGAATGGACTCTTGGAAGCTTGGAGAATTCATATGCAATCGATGGAAGAGCCTCCAATGTTACTAGATTTAAAAGGATTCGTTAATCAGGTTAGGCAAGTTAATCCATTAGTATCTATAGAGCATTGTAAACAACTTGGAGAACAGTTACAAGTATGTGTTTATTGATAAATCGTTTCTCTCAATACATAAGTAAAATACTAATTTTAAAATCACTCGACAAATTAGGCTCTTGGAGAATGCTTACTATTGCCTGGTGATCTGTACGTTTTGAGTTTAGAATGGCTCTGGAGAGATGTCATAGGTTGGCAATTAAATCCAGATCAAAAAAGTCGCTTAGGCGTCCGTACAACCGGAGTTTATACAGCAGAAGATTTTCAAGCGCGTTGTTGTTGTCCAGCTAATCAAGCTTTACAAATTCTGCAAGCATTCCACCTTTGTGTTTCTGTAAGTACAGAACAACAATATCAAGTATCGCAAAAAAAAAAAATGATTAAGCAAAAATAAACTCTTTATGGAATAAACATTTTTTCTTTATCACAGTGTGAGGTCGATGACGACGATTTAGAGTATGAAATACCATGCTTGAACCTGGTTGAACGCCTACCAGGATTATGGGAACCGTGGTCTTCAACCACGTTGATGTTATCGCCGCATGCAGGGTTTAGATTATGTCCAGTAGAAGCTCGATTGTACAACCTCTTGCCGATTTTCCCGCATTTACAAGTACGTATCTCGACGAAAACGATGTATATTCTTATCAAAATTTTGTTTTTGCCACTATTTCTTACCAATGTTTGTACTGTTTAGGTTCATCTAAGGAAGATTACTCAGGCATGGAATTGCCATGAATCAGATTTATACCAGTGGTGGCGAGGTTCAAAATTATGCTTAGGTCCTTGCGAATGTATAGTAACTCTAGAGGAAGAGGACCAAGGATGCATTCAGGTCTGGGTACGTGGTCCTCGTGGAACGGGTTCGCAGTGTTTTTCTCTATTGGGGATTATTGTAGACGCTGTTGAAGCTACTCTTGAAATTGTTGCACCCGGAATGTTATTAGAAAGGCACTGGCAGAGTCCAAGCCAGCTACGTGATTATGACGAAATTATACATTCTTGGGAACCTACGCTAATTAACGCAGCTCTATTGGAGAGGAACTTTTTAGAAGCATGCTTTAAGAATCCTTTCAATGGACAGCGCGAAAGCGTATGGGATATGATAGGATGTGGATTACCTTGGATGGAGAATTGCGTTCCTGGGACGAAACAACCCGTTAAAAATATAAAGCCAGCGATTCAAAGACGTTTGGCACAATTACTGGATCCACCTGATTCATACGGTAGAGACTGGTGTTTGTTGACTGTGCGACTTGGCTTAGGAGATAAGGTTGCACAATTTGATAGCACAATCAACAGCCCAACATTGAGGTAAGATGAAAGAAAAGCATTTGATTAAATGGTTGGCTTAACAATTACAATGTTTCAGAATTCTCAGTTGCGCTGGATCCGATTGTACGGTTGGCTCTCTAATACGACAACTTCGAGCTCTAGGAAGAGAAGATGCCGTGAAGGTTTTGCTGTCATTCACACCTACTTATGTAATGTCAAATACTATAGAGTCTGATACTGGATCGAATCTTTCGAGATGACGATCCTACTTTTCTTAAAGATCTTGAAGCTTTTTTATGAAATATTTACTGCACGTAAAATAAGATAAAATTTTCAACTTGAAATAATCTTAAATATAAAGTACGGTCCATATATTAATTGCTTTTGCATAAATTAATCTCAATGAAGCTTGCCGAAAGATGCAGATCTAGGTCGATCATTCAGTGATGCACGCAACATTCTAAATTTTTACACTGTAATCGATAAAATTTAGTTTGTACTTGATTATATTATCATATTTTTTTTTTAATTTTTCTCCAATTAATTTGTGATAGAATTTTGTACAATGTTCATATAGACGAGCGATTGTTTTCTACGTTTATTATATTGTATAACGTACTTATTGGAAAGCGCCAAGTATTAAGAATAATGGCTTTTTAAAATTCTGTCAATTTTTCAATTTTTTACACATACGCCATAGAGTACAAGTTCCAAGTGATGTTATATAAGCGAAATATTTCTTACAATATTTATTGACTTATCGCGGGTGCTTACAGTGCGGTGCACGTTTACGTGCACTGTGCGCAAAAAAAAAAAAAAAACAAGTGTCTTTTGTACTTGAAAACTGTTATTATTATGATAGTAGTCGTTGAGCTGCGATTCTCTCGATAGGCGAAGTAGTTACGTTTTTTATTGTATAACGAACATGTTTTACCTTGATCGATGTTATTCTGAGAGCACGTATTGCAAAATAATTCCGAATTTTTTCTTTCACGTATACGTACAAGAACGCGACATTCGCGCGTTAACACCGTGTCCGCAATCGCAGCACAATTCAATTTACAAATAAGTTGGCACAATCACACGCACACACAGATACTTGTACACTCATTCGTACAAGCGCGCGCTCGCGCGCCGTACAGTATTTAAAAGGAAAAAGTGTCAATCATTCATCCATTTACTTATACACTGCAGGAAGTTAACAAGAATGCTTGCATGTGTTCGCTCGGCGCTGTTTTCATATACTTGGCGATTGCGAATTTGCGTATATTATGAGCTATACCTAATCCACCATCTGCCAGCTAAAACGAAAGCTGCACCTGGAGCGTATGCATATATGCAGATAAGCTAATACTGTCCGTCTGATCTCTTTTGTACTTGCTATATGTATAGCGAAGCTTACGAAAAGTTTATACATAATGAAATTCAATTAAGTAAAACGAGCAAATAAACAATAAACGATTAAAGAAACAAGCGCTGTGTTGAGTATGTTTGAGAATTTTGCGCAAGCCGCGCGTGCGTCCAATTCTGATTTCAGATAGAGAGCCCTGCGTGTTTGCGCGGAGACGAGCCGAAGGAGCGTGTCAGATTCGAGGGTGCGGCGCCGCGCAAGCTCCCTCGTGTGGCGGGAAATTCAAAAGCTCGCAAGCCATTGCAAAGAGCAAGTAGACGGTGTACCTAATAGCTTCTCTCAGAGTTGGTCTCTCTCGCTCGCTCACTCGCTCAGTCTCGCGCGCGCAAAACAGGAACGCCGCGAGACTTTTTGCCGAAAATAGCACTCGGGGAGCCGGAGATCGCATTTCGGGCGCTGCTCAGCGCACGCTGCAGTAGTGCAGCGACGTCGTTTGTCCGGTGCGCAGGCAGCAGCGTTTAGTATAGTCAGTAGCATCAGAAGAGGCGGCAAGATCGAGCCAAGAGAAGCGTGTGAGACGCGAAATCGGGACGCAAGCCAAAGCCGCTTGAAAGCAATTATAGATTTGGTTTCGATCGGACGGAGAGAAGGAAGGAAAAGAAGCGAAAGAAAGAGGCTCGTCCACTCGTTTTATTTTAGCTCAGCTTCCCAAGGCATCCAGTTGCACATTCTCCTTTGGGGAGCTGTCGCAGCGCGCAGTGAGTCTTTTCTTGCGGATTTCCGGCCTTTTCCTTATTCCTTTGCCTAACGGACCTTCTCCATGCGATTAGCAGCGAATCGCTTTGATACGCAATAATAAAACGCTCGATCGTGATTGCTTGCTTGCTTGCTCGCTTGCGCTTATACTCTTCGCTCCATCTAGGCTCGCCCGGCTTGTGTGCTTTTGGAATTCGCGATTCAGGCAGTAGCAGCAGCCAGTGAGTATCTCCAGCATTAACAGTAGCAACAGCAGAAGCAGGACTTCAGGATGGAGGCGATCAAGAAGAAAATCGCGGCGCTGAAGATGGAGATGGACGCGGCCAACGAGAAGGTCGAGGCCAACGAGGTGAAGGCCAAGCAGGAGAACACGCGAGCTGACATGATCTACGACGAGGTACGCGACCTCGAGAAAAAGCTCGTCCAGATGGAGAAGGACTACGAGATCTGCAAGAGTAACCTCGAAACCCAGACCGCTGAGCTTGAGCGCTGCGAGAAGGCTTACACCAAGGTGAGAGCCGATCGAAATTCAAGTATATCACTATAATAGAGACGGAGCAACTAATGAGAAAGGGTGTGTGTTGACAGGCAGAGCAGGACCGCACCTCGATGACCAAGCGCGTCCAGGACATCGAGACCCAGCTGTCGAAAAAGGAAGAGCTGCGACTCTCGGCGACCATCAAGTTAGCCCGCGCGACCGAGCTCAATGACGACGCTAGGCGAATGTGCAAGGTGCTCGAAGAGCGAAGCCGACTCGACGAGGAGCGCATGGAAAAGCTCACCTCTGAGCTGAAGGATGCGAGGCTCCTGGCTGAGGATGCCGACACCAAGTCCGACGATATCGCCAGGAAACTCCAATTCGTTGAGGAGGAACTCGAGGCTGCCGAGGAGAGGGTCAAGACGAGCGAAGCGTAAGTTGTGCCCATAAATTGTTCTCTCATATTGTGCGACGTGCTCTCTGAACCCTTGGCGACCTTCTCTCTCGTAGGAAAATCATCGAGCGAGAGGACGAGCTCTTCATCGTCCAGAACATTGTCAAGTCGCTGGTTGTCTCGGAGGAAAAGGTCAGTGCGATTCTTCCGTTACTTTACAGCTTGCCTTTTTGCCTGAAATAACGATCCTCATTTATAACATATTTGGCCAACACAGGCAAATGCACGAGTGGCGGACATGAAGGATCAGCTGAAGGAGCTGAAGAAGCGGCTGAAGGAAGCAGAGAAGCGAGCCATCATCGCCGAGAGAACGGTGAAGAAGCTGCTGAAGGAAGTCGATTTCAAAGAAGGTACGGTATAAAACACAACTCTCGCGTTACTCCATACTATATACATCAACACCAAGCCCTGTCGTTATTATTTTCAGACGAATTGCGAGAAGAGAAGGAGAAATACAAAGCCCTCTGCGACGACCTGGACTCGACGTTTGCTGAGCTCACGGGCTTCTAGCTGATAAGTTGCACACGCACACACACACAACTCGCTCTTTCTATTCCGCGCTATATTACTTACGTCAGACTGCAGTCGTGCTTTGTGTATTTACTCATCCCTTAGCTGCTTCGCTGCTATCTATCTCTCTCTCTCTCTCTCGCTTTTATTTTTGCTTTACCGCCATCTGATTAGGTGCACACGCTCACGCTCGCTTGGCTCGCTTGGCTTGGCTGCCAATGCGCGTGTAACACGACTCGAAGCTAAAAAGCCCTCGTCGGGTCTCTCTGCTTTTCAGGTGTGCCGCGCGATGCGTTTTATTTGTCTTCGATCGCTACTGATTGTCGCTCCCTTTATTTTCTATTTATATTGTGCACGATCATCATCGCATTATTTAATCGGGTAGCACGATACTGCAGTTACATTATATACATTTCAGGAAGAATCATCGCAACGGCATCCGTCATATGTACCATCACTCGATGTAATTGAACTGGACAATACAATTTCTTTATTCGTAATAATTTGAGTCTTGCCTGTCTATTTATACAACCCCTCCGTCCCGATGATTACATGGCGCGCAGAGCTTTAATTATTCGGCCGTAGTCGAAAGTTCAAACGAGCAGCCCGAGTGGTAGGGGCTCAGAGAAAGAAAATAAATTAAAAGATGCTATACTCGAACAGCGACGCATGCCCACGGCTGTACTGTACTTATAAGCCGAAGAGGAATCCGAGGGGGAAAAAAAGCTCGCGGCCGTGTTGTTTTGCATTGCAGCTCCGAGTCTATAAAGCAATGTTCTGGCTGGCCGATGAGTACAGTAGGCAAGCAACTTTTGCGCGCTTGTTACGAGCAGTTCCGTCTGGATGCTCTATCAATCCGCGCGCTAATTAATGCTGTCCGCTTAAAGTCCGATTGTAGTGTGCGTAAGGTAAGTCGCGGTTCCGCGCAAGTACAGCCAGCGGTTTGAATTTTCCCTCTGCGAAATAAAAGCGGCTATACGTTATTGGTGTACAATTCCATATACTTACCTCGGGCGCCGAGTATGAACGCGATAAAGAAGAAGCTGCAGACGTTGAAGGTTGAGAAGGAGCTTGCGATGGACCGAGCTGAAGCTTGCGAGCAACAGGCGAAGGAAGCCGTCGGACGAGAAGAAAAACTCCGTGATAAGGTCGACGAACTGGAGAAAAAACTTGCGCAGATGAAGAGCGAACTCGAGGTGAGCCGGCTGCAACTCGGCAAGTCCACAGCCAACCTCGAGAACAAGGAGAAGGCCTATCTGATGGTCAGTGAAGCTTATACACCATCTCGTTATGATATATCATAAGCACGAGGTACAACAACTTTGTTTCGTAACTTGACTCTCTGTTTTTTTTTTGTGTGTAATTAGGTGCAGTCAGAGCTGGCGATGCTCAACCGGCAGATGCAGCAGTGCATGGGCAATCTGGAAAAGTCGGAAGAGCGGCGCAGCGTCGCTCAGGCGAAACTCGCTCAGGCTATTCACAGCGTCGAGGATGCAAAGAGGTTCAACTTTCTCTCTCTCTCTCTCTCTTTTTGTGTGCAAACTTTTCGAGAGTCTCTCAGGGTATATAACTGTGCAAGGTGTAACAAAAAATAATACAGGATCTGCAGGGTACTGGAGAATCGCAGTAAGCTCGACGAGGAGCGGATGGATATGCTAACGAAGCAGCTGAAGGAGGCGAGACTTGAGGCAGAGGATGCGGACTCGAAATCGGAGCAGATTTCCAGACAACTGGCACTAGTCGAGGACGAGCTTGAGGCCGTCGAGGAGAGGGTCAAATGCACCGACGCGTACGTACATGAACTCATATAGTGTTATACCGATGAAACTTGATTTCTTCAATCGTCAATGATGATTTTAGCAAAATCGCCGAGAAAGAGGACAAGCTCTTCATAGTCGGTAATATTCTCAAATCTCTCGAGGTCTCCGAAGAAAAGGTATGACACGAGTGTTGTTTGTGTATATAATACACTGAACAACAAAAGGAGTGACAAATTTTCATAATGATTTGTTCGAGACAGGCCAATCAACGAGTGGAGGAGTTTAAAGCCCAGCTGAAGAGTCTGAAATCGCGACTGTCTGAAGCGGAAAAACGAGCGGTTTTCGCGGAAAAGTCGGTGAAATCCTACTTGGCGGAGCTGGATCTGAGGGAAGGTAAGATCGCGCATACGCGTATACTTAAACAATAGGCGATTCACGAATACATGCATGTTATATTCTACTATTTTCAGAGCGACTGCGCAAGGAAAAGGAAAAGTTCAAGTATATGTGCGATGATTTGGATTCGACGTTCGCCGAGTTGACCAGCTACTAAAAGTGTTTGCCCTTTTCTTTCTCTCTCGCATTCTTTTTCTCTCTCTCTCTCTCTCTCTCTCTCTTTTATCCACTACTGCGCGCTATTTCTGGTTGCATACTCTCGTCGGGCATCATGTGTGCCCCGGCGTGACTTGAACGAGTTCACATGTTTGTATTTTTGGCAAATAAATGAATAAATCGATGGTATAATCTGTAACGTTCAATAAAGAATATGAAAAAAAGAGAAGAAAAATCGAGGAACTGGAGATCAGAGGTAGGTAAATGAGAATTCAATCTAGTAGTCGTTTAAACGATGTCAATTTTTATTTAAAATCGACCGTGAGACCGACATACAATACTTGGAAACGCCGTATCGTCGTAATACATTCACATTTGAAGAGTACTTGCGTTCTGTGTGTGTTTTTTGTTTTATATTTGTTTTTGTTTTCTCTATTTGCGTCTCGATCCTAATTTCAAAGTCGAGCATTAGGTACAGTCATTCTACTGGTCGTCTAAAAATCGTAAAGCGACCGTTGATCATACGTGTCTGAAATATATATATAAGCCATTGTCGATCGACTTTCGAATTGTCTATGTCTCTCTTCTCTCTCTCTCTCTCTCTCTCTCTCTCTCTCTCTCTCTCTCTCTCTCTCTCTCTCTCTCTCTCTCTCTCTCTCTTTCTCGCATATGTAACATGTAAACGGACAAGGTTGATGCTTATACACGGTCGTACGTATTTCAGCCTTCGAAAAGTCATATCCAAGAGGTTAATCACTCGAAAAAACGGGGACATCATACACGACGAACATTTACAAGGTACAAAACATGATGTCGATCAATGCGCAGACATATAAGCTTTACGCGCGCAGTTTGCATTCTCTCGGATATTGTGACGCGCATCTTATGCAGCTTAAAACTTGCGCATCATATCTTATACAAATACACGGGGGGGATAAAAAACTTACATAATTATAACATTCAAATTCCTTCTGCTGATTATCAAAGTTCTCTTATTTTGGCAATCGTAAATTCATGATAAAAATTTGGTAGACATATTTGCGTTTTAGTAATTATTACACGCACACTGTAGGCGCGTCGTCGTTTGAACATATGTAGTTATTAGTTTTATTTTTCCAGTCTTTCGTACTTTGGTAAAATTTTAAAAAAGAAAGTCAGGATATGTTCAGGGTACAGAGACATTGTAGTTTCTTTTCGGCAGTTGTAATAGGCGGAATATACGTCCGCGTTGACACCACAGATATATATCAAGTACTCAAAGTGCTGAGATAGACAGTTATGGCGAATCGCGCCTCTATCAGAGACACGGATCGATATAATCGTTTATATGGTATCACATCTCTGCGGATAGGGCTAAAACTTACGATAATATCAAAAGGATATCGAGTGGGAGAGTTGCGTGATATATATAACAGGTAAGATTTTAAGAGTGATTAGTCCTTGGCTCAAATCTTTGGCACTTGAATAGTCTTATATAGAAACAACATTGTCTATAACGCGACATTCTTTTTCTCGCTTATTTTTTCTGCTTCATACCTATATAATTATTTAATATTTGTTTGTTTACTTATTCGTTCGTTTTTGTTTTTTTCTTTTTCGTTATTTTTTTTTTTATAAAAAGAAAAGAAAAAAAATTTAAATTACCGCGAATATAGGTACGATCTCGAGAAGAGACGATCTCTAAATAATAGCTGTACTTATATTCGAGAAGTATTAGACGCGAGCGCTCGTTAAAAGTTTCATCGCATCCTCCTATGACTTTGCGCGCAAGGTTTATTTCTGTAATTATGCGTGGCTCGCTCGATGTAGAATTACCGCGCGGCTACAAGTCTATACGAGAATCGAAAAAAGGAAACAGTATACAGGCGCAAAGCCATAGCGAGCGTATTTTCTTGTACATCAGTTGTACATTAGTCGCGCCTGGAGTACATATACATATATCCGCTCGCGGGATAGACGATATATCTCGCATTTTGTACAGACTTTTTGTGTTTTGTTTCATTTCATTTTTTTTATTATAAAATACTAATAATGTAATAATGTTAATCATGGTGGTCGCATTATATTATATATAATAATAGTAATAATAGTAGTATCAACAGCCATATTATTTATATATTTATATGTATATGACAATAGAAATCAACTAATTAAACGTTTGATTTAATCTCTCTTTCTCTCGTGTGACACGTGCGTTCACCATTTATATCTCTCTCGCACGCGTAATATCTCTTTCTCTCGATCATCAGCCGCTGCATTATATAATATATTGTAATATCGCACGTTGCGAATAATTCGTTTAATACTTATTAGACTTTGTTTTCACTTCAATCCGATCAAAACATCATAAATCCTCGTCTATTAGTCGTCCCATGGCTTTGCGTCAGACACTTTAATAGAGATATACGCATGCCGAATGCCCATATAGCACGGGGGGTCAAATCGCAGGGTGTAGGGGTAATGTCAAGAATTCGCCAGGGCTTATTGGCCTTTATCATTATACATATGCATATAAAAGGATACAATGTACAAACGTCAGTAAATGCGTGTCAAGTGTATGTGTGGGTGATGAATGATCGCAGTAGTAAGTAGTAGTACATCGTATAGTCGGCCCTAGTTCGTTCTTTGATAATTATTCATTTAATTATTGTTTTTTTTGTAATTTTCCCCAATATAACCCGCAAGTAGTCTCCTGCTCTATTTACAATCATCGAGTGTGCGCGTGTTTATATATATATATATATATATATAGTATCATATAATAGCTGCGCGTGGAGCCGTTTCTCTCTCTCTCTCTCTCTCTCTCTCTCTCTCTCTCTCTCTCGTTAGAATCAATACGCGTGCGCAAAGTGGCGGCAGCTGCCGCTCTGATTAGATTAATCGACGGCAAATGCGACTTTGGTGCCGTGGCGTGAAAGCGGATCTGCTGGTGATATCCTATGCATCGCTCAGTTAGGTCTGCGCATCGAATTAGTTGGCGCGCAGCAAGTATTTTTATCTCGCTGATCCACTTGTGAGTGCACGCCCGAGAGAGCCGGGAGAATTTTCCGACAGCACGCAGTAAGAATAGAGAAGAGAATAATTATGTACACAGGTGTGTGTGTGTGTGTGTGTGTGTGTGTGTGTGTGTGTGTGTGTGTGTGTGTGTGTGTGTGGGCGCGTGTGGGCATAGTAGTACATTAGAATTAGATGGGGTTGGCTGGTTTGGGGTGAATTATGTTAGCCGACGAGCCGGAGCTAAGGCAGCGGTGGCTGAGCCGAGGAAGCTAGACGGCGATGGAGTAGTCGGAGGATGGGTTGCCCTGTTGACCGGCCGGTCTCGACCATAGCGAGCTCCTCAATCCGAGCTTGAGCTTCTTCAGGGAGTCGATGTCGCACTCGGGCTCGTTCATCTCCCGCAGATGATGCTGCTGTTGCTGCTGCTGCTGCTGGTGATGGTCGGCCTGCTGAGATCGGTCGCCGCCGAAGGCCGTCTCCGCCACCGAGACCGGAGGCAGTATCGTGCGAAGGGAGCTCCTGCTCGGTACGTGCCATCTTCTCGGGGGAGCGCATAAATCGGACAAACGCGCCACAAGCAACATTAGTCATCATCAAGCTCGAGCTTTGGATGTTTAGAGCGCGCTAAACCTGGGAATGACCGACCCACCTTTAACTTTTTAATTCTGCGCCGTTCGTTCGTTCGTTCGTTCGTTCTCTTGAAAATCTGTATTCGTTATCTCTGTATAGGCCCACCTCGCGCCGCGTCTCTCTCTAGTATTTGCCGTTATAATAATCCTCCATTATTCTAAACCAAACCAACAAAATACAAATGCATGCCTTAGGAAGTGTCGATACAGTTTTTCATGAGAATTATTGGATCATTATTATATCGAGTACTTCATATACCTTATTTGTGATTATTATGATTATTATTATAATTATTAAAATTATTATTTGGATTAATATAATAATATATGAGTATATTAAAATTGAGAGTTGAGCAAAAAAAGAAATTGTGAAGAATGTATATACGTGAGCTGTCACTTAACTTGCGTATTATATAATTATATACAGAATAATGCAATGAGACATATGCGCAACGTGAGAAAAACTTAAAAAATTCAAGGTGGTCCGGTGGTTCCATGACTCTTTGGCATGCTTGCAGTGAGTATATGTATAACGCGCATCGAATAACAGAAACAGGATAAACAACGCATGAGTTACGATTGAAAAGAGAGGGGTGGAGGGTCGATTTTACTTGATATCAATATAATAAATATAAAATAGAAGGCGCACGTGCCAAATGTGAAGCTTACCTCGAGCGACCCCTTCGCGGCAGCGATTTTTGCTCGGACATTGGTGAGATGTCCGAGGAAGTGCTCGACGTGCCGTGGTACATGAAGTCCGAAACGGCTCGAACTGCAATGGTATGTCTCATGTGATATAGCGTACCTCGACATATAGCAGTAAAAATTGGCTTGTTATACACATGGTGTGGGTGTGTTTGTTATATAGGTGCGGGTGTGTTTGTTATATAGGGACTGTACTGACTGTGCTTGAGCTTGCCCGCATCCAGCTGGTTCGACGACTCGGTCCGGGAGCTCGTCAGTTGGTCCGCGTCAGACTCGCTCTCGTCGCTCTCTACGTCCCCCTGGGTCTGGTGCTTCCGCTGCTGACGTCGACGCGACGATACACTCTTCAGCGTCTGAGTTCAAGACGTTGAAATCCAGAGATGATAAATTATAACAGAAAAAAAAAACAACTGACGCATGCTCGAAATATTGTAATTACCGTGGTGGCGGGGGGAGGACTCGCGCAGCCCTCCGTCATCGCGTGCTCGTGGTACATGAAGCTGTGTAGGAGAGTGTTGTTGGTGTGCAGAGCTCCCGCGGAGACTTCCGCGCCAGCCAGGCCGCCCAATCCAGCCAGGCCTCCCAGGCCTCCCCCTGCGCCCTCCGACAGCTGGAACGTAGCGTACGGAGAGATATCCTCCGCCGTCTCTGTAAGCCATCGGAGGCATTGCCTACCTTTTAAATCGGCCTCGACCACTCGATTCATTTATATGACATTATATAATCAGACATCCATCTTCAAATTGACGCAGCCTGTTATATTAACAGTATTCGTTATTAGATTTTGATTCATAAGCAAACAGTCGCGCACCTGGAATCTTGTCCGGAGCTCCAGCATTGCCCTGCAGGGCAACCTTGTGTATCGTCGCATAGTATCTCTCGCGTTGGGTCTCGGCATTCTGCTGGTTCTCCTGGGACTCCTTCATGGGCCGTTGGACCCGGTCTTGCGCGTACCCTGCAACAGCGCGAGTAGCCTGCAGTGAGCCTGCGGTATGAGAGCTTGGACGCGGGATGCGGGGATGGAGGACGGGAATGTGGACAAGAGGTCGATCGTACGATAATCGCGTGACACTCACTGTTGCGCCAGCGGGCGCCTATCGTCGCCGCGGCCAATAGCAAGGCGGCCACCGCCACCATAAGCGGTAGCATAATTTTCAGGTCCGCGTAGAACGCTACTGCACCGCCGATGCCTCGCTCCGACAGTTCCGCTGGTGGGGCTTGAAAAGGACATTCGCGACGTGTTATATACTGTTGACTGTACTATCGTACAAAAATTAAATGTTTCAAACTTACCACCCTCCTTGGTCAGCGTGACAAAGGTGAACTCGGCCTGGTTGTTCCCGGCAACGTTGTACGCCTCGACCTTGAGCTGGTAGACCGAGCTCGAGGCCAGACCGGTGATGACGAATCGCCTCTGCATCTTGACGTTGTTGGACACGAGAGTCCAGTGAAACTCGTTGATAGGCCTGTACTGAATGACGAAGTAGAGTATCGGACAGCCGTTGTCTGGCCAGGCGGTCAACCTAAGCACGAGCGAGGTCGAATTCGGTGAGAGGAATGCCGCGGCCGGTGGTATGCCCGGTGGCTGACCCTGCGTGCGCACCGACAACGAGGGCGATGCCGCACTACTGCCTATCTTGTTGTGCGCGCTCAGGTACAAGTGGTAGGTGTTGCCGCACAGCAGGCCCTGCGTTATATTATGGATTGCGTGTATACGTGAGTTACGATGGACGAGCTGCGTCTACTATAATATGTACGCCGCGCTTGCAGAAAGATGAAAATTTGCAAAATTCATAGGGGAGCTGAAAAATGCATGCGTATACGCACCTTGAGCTCGTGACTGGTAGCGCGGCGGGAAAGCTGTAACTCCTCGAGAGTGCCGTGAGTCGGGCGATAGTGCAGCGTGTACTTGGTGAGCGGTGCGCCACCGTTGTAGCCAGGCATCCAATGCAACAGGATGCTCGTCGAGGTCGAGCTCGACACAAAGAGCACAGGTGCGCTCGGCGGCACTGCAATTTGCACGAGTGCGTTAAATTTGATCGTAAAAGCCAGTCTACATTATACAAGTCCATTACCTTGAACGATGAGCGAGTAGTGTAGCCGGTCGCTGCCCTGCGAGTTCTCGACCTGGCAAGTGTAGTTCCCGGCGTCCTGGGGCTGAAGACTCGAGAAGACGACTTCGCCGCTCTGCAGTATCTGAATGTTCCTGCTGGAGTCGGTTCGCACCTGCTCGAGGTTGGACTTGTACCATTCGCGGCTTGTCGGCTCGCCGACGGCGTTACAGCTGAGGGTGACCGAACCGCGCCAGGGCCTGACGATTTGACCGCCGAAGGAGGTGATCCTCGCGGGCACTCGGTTAGTCGGCACCTGGGCGGCCACCTTCGAGTTCTGGCCTTCGCCAACCCTCGTGCTCGCCGTCACCCAAAACTGATACTCCACGTGCTGTTGTAAGCCGGTCGCCTCAAAGTAGGTGTCGCCGGCCGGCAACGTGCGCTTTCCGTGGTTCAGCTCCTCGCGGCCGTCTACCAGTCTGGTGTACAGATTGTACTTGGTTATCAGGCCGTTGGGCTCGAGAGGCGGCAGCCACGAGATGAACAGAGCCGTCGGCGCGCTCACGACGACCTTGATGTCCGCGGGGCTTCCCGGCACTGAAGTAAACGCGAATACACTGCAGTATTGTACTGCATATATAAAGAAATAAACGAGTATAAGCATACCGTCTTCTTCCGTGTGGCAGTAGGATACCCGCGTGGGTACGCCGTCACCGACCCTCGTGTAAGCCAGCACTTGTATGCTGTAATTAGTGTACTTGCGTAAGCCCGTTATCACCGTCGTCAGGGCACTGGTCTTGCGCACCTTGAAAATAAGTAAGCCACAGTTGAGCCACGGGATAATCCGACCGCTGAGAGCTATAGCGGCAACAGCAAGCAAAGTTTTCGAGTACTCACCTCCATCTCGTCTATGTTGGGCCAAGACTCCCCGAGGACCGGCTCGTAATTAAGCTTGTAACCCTGTATGACGCCGTTGGTGTGTGTACTGGGCGGTGGCTGCCACGAGACCTGCAGCGACTTGGACGTCAGCGCGGCGCACCTCACGTCCTCCGGCGGCGAACTCGGAACTGTGTGCGATTCACCGTGATGATTTATTATTATTTATTTTTCGACTCGTGTATTTTATCTTTTATCAGACCCTTTGGGATTTGAAAAAAATTCCAATTTACGAAAATGGAATAATCACAAAAATTCCCTAGACTATAGAGAAAATGTTCGTTACCCGTTACATCGACGTTCGCATGTTTGAATTTCCCAGAACTGTGCGTAATTTTTGTTTCTACTTTCAGTACCAAAAGTTATATGCTATACAGTAGGATACCCCTTTATTCAGATTTTAACAATATTTGTACCCCCACCCCATATGCACTCACCGTCTTCGAGGGTCTGCGTGCTCAGCATTTCCGAGAGTGGCCCCGAGCCGACTTGATTGTAAGCCTGCACGATGAGAGTGTAGCGCGTGTGCGGCCTGAGACCCGTCAGTCTCAGTTCGGCACCGCCCTCTTCGCCGTCGCCCGGCACCGACGTGAAATTGAACGACGGGTTCGATGAGCTGTAACGGAAATTATATCAACGAGATTGTTTAAAAGCGATATATTCACATCGAGGTGCGATACTAACGTGGACTCTCTGTATCCGACGTTGAATCCCTCGATGTCACCGTGCCTGAGCTCCGGCAATGGCGGCAGCCACGTGACCAGTATCTCCGTAGAAGACAGCGCCCTGGCAGCGACGTTCAACGGAGGACCCGCGGGTCTCTGGGGCTCCGTCCTCACCACTAAGTCAGCGGAAGGCGTAGACCTCCCAGCCGGGCCCTCGGCTATCACTCTAATGGTGTACCTAGTCGCGGGCTTGAGCTCGTCGATCAACGCCGCGTACGGCAGCGGCGGACCGCTGAGCTCCTGTTGCTGCCACATACCTTCGCCCTCTTTGTATTGTAGAATGTACTTGCTGACCTCGCTCGTGTCCTGCGACTTGTGCGACCACTTGACGTTAATGCTGCGGCTGCTCACCATGGCTGTCTCCAGGTTGCTCGGTGGCATCGGCGGCTCTGCGTGCATCAGCGTGTATACGTGTGCGGTTTGTATATGTACATATATACATATGTGTACACAACAGTGCAACAGCGTTATCGCGGGAAAAGTTTCGCGCTGGTAAAGTTTGCCGATATTTTTCAATTCCGCAGTGCGATAAAGTTGCCTCTTGCGTATAATACGAAGGGCATACTATATACTAGCTCTCTTTTTGCGCGCGGGAAAAAGTGTTATAAAAGTTGGTTATCCCGGGGGAGAACGCCAGGGGATATAAGGTTATATAAGAACAGTGTAAGAATAAAAATCGCGTGCTCTCGCGGGACGCACACTAACCTTGCACGAGAAGTTGGACGAGCTGCTGGTCGCGGCCGTAAAGATTGCTCGCCTGGCAGAAATAAGCTCCGCTGTCGGAGGCCTCGGCCGAGGAGATCTGCAGCTGAGCCACGACCCCGTCGGGTGTCGACTCCTGCTTCACCGTCACCCTGTGGAACATTAATCGCGTTTACATAGCGGCGGTCAACGAGCTGACGTGTGTCTAGTGTGGCGCTAGTGTGTGTGTGTGTGTGTGTGTGTGTGTTTGCAGTATACCGGTAGTTTGTCGAGGGATTCATCTCGTCCTTGCCGCCCTTGAACCAGCTGACGCTGACTGGCTTGTCACCGTGAACCTCGCAGTGCAGCGTTGCCGTGTCACCCTTCTTGACGGTGACCAGTCGCGAGGGCGCAGCGAAGAACGGCGAGGCTGCGAGTATGCACACAAGAACAGAATTTCGTGTAATACCTAACTATATAACTCTGCAAGCTTCACCTTACATCTATATAGACATCTATCAGGTACGTACAATTGACTTTGAGCTGAACTACTTTGCCGATTCCTGAGCCAATACCGTTGCTCGCCTGACACAGGTAGAAACCCTCGCGATCTTCCTTCACGTGTTGAAGCAGCAGAGTCCCGTTGCTCAGAATCTTGGTGTAGGGTCGCTCGCGTAACTCCTCGTACTCGCCGGACTTGCCGCCTTGTGTGTGTGTGTGCAGACGAGTTATTCTCTCGCTCTTTCCGATCGATCGATCGAGTATATGTATAGCGCAAAAAGAAAAACAATAGGACCACACGCGAGCATGCTATACGTATATACTCGCGTGCTATGGCTATATACTTTACCGGTTGCTTTTTTCCAAACGATATTGGGCGTGGGCACACCCTGAGCTTGACAGTGGAGTGCCACGTGTCTGTTCCGTTCGACGCTCGTATCGCTCGGCTCGACGATCCAGCGTGGCGGCACTGAAATTACCAACCATTCGCTTTATCCCCCGTTCGCTTCGCCTAAGCAACTTCAAAGTGCAGTGGGTGTTCTTTTTTTTTTATTTTATTTTATTTTATTTTTGTTTTACTTTTCCTTTCTGTACACTGTAGAGAGCTCTTTTGTGTTCAAGTAAATTTACTTTATTATATATAAGTATAGATAGAATTAACACTGCTGAGATGTACGTAACAGAGAGAAAAAGATCGAAAGAGTTATAGAGTGCGAGAAAGATAGAATAGGAGAGAGAGTAAAGATAAAATTAAAGTAGCACTTTTTACACTTTACACTTGAAAGTTTTTTTTTTTTTATCGTTATTACGTAGTTAATTTGACACTTTAGTATAATCTATAGTAATATAAAAATATCTAGAGGTTTTTATATTAATTGAAAAAAGTAGTTTATGTACAAAAACTATTTTAAAAGTTGTCGAATCACAAAGATAATTATTATTCGTAAAAAAAAGTTTTCAAAAAGTATAGATTTATGTATATGTAAAACGCAAGCTCGCTAGTTGAGCTTCGTAAAAATTTTTATGACACAATATATACAATATAGATATTCGTCAAAAAGAGATTTATATATAGAGTATACGTGAAAAAAATGTTCAATCTTAAAACACAATTATTATAATTTTATATATATATAATAATATATAAAGAAAGTTTTTAAATTTGTATGAATGTATAATAACTGTATACGAGTAATGAAATGAAAAAAAAATTAAAAGCAATGAAAGACAGTATAAACATCTTATATCATATAACGAACGAGTATATAAGGTCGATATTGTATTGATTTATGAGTAAATGTCAGCGATGAAAGAAATTAAAGTGAGAATATTCAGGTCGCTCTGGATATGGAGGAGAGTTTTATTTTGGGTTCTGTGGAGCTGCATTTCCACTTTGCACAAGACACTTTGGCTCAGGTCATCGCTGAATGATCGCCTCGTAAAAAAAATGCTCAATTATAGCCGCGTATTTTATGATACAGTACAAGCGATAACTCGCGTAACGAGCAATAATTGTAATAGTCAAAAGGAGCAACAAAAGCATCAACATTGTTGTAACATTTGGTCATAAATGTCGCTCTCTGCACGAATTTTATCACGTTTTGCTTATGCGTGCCCAGCTCTGGTATATATACATTTATGCGCGGTTTCGTATAATAGAGGCATAAAACGTGAATCTCCCGATAATGCAAAAAAAAAAAAAAAAAAAAAAACTGTTGATACAGTTTAATCTTTTTTTACAATTTCAGACTTTACTTATCGTTATACGTGACTCGCTGTCGTGCAGAGAAAGAGAAAAGAGCTCGCGCGCGCGACGTACACCTGATAAAATGGCTTGTGTGCGCGGAAATACAATACAAAAGACTCGAGGTTCCAGGCTGTACAGATTGACGGGTTCTACTTTTACGGTTGTGAATAAAAACGCTGCATAAGCGAAAAATACTGGTGAATTGGAAATTCAATATAATATATATACGTTTCACACGACGATATAATAAAATATAATATATATATAGAGAGAGAGGCATATAAATTGAAAGAGCAGTATAGAGAAAGCTTAGAAAAAAGTAGATATAGCAGATATATATATTCAAAATGTATAGAGTGAAAAAGTACGAAGCAAACGTATATACACGTCGCTTGTATATATTTGCAGACTGTATACAATATAAAGTGCTGGAAATGGAAGATGCGTATCAATATATACGTGTTTTTTTTCTGAGTGCGAGAAGAAAACGCGTACATATTATTCTGGTGTATGTTTATACGTTTTGCTATGGAGTTAGGAGAGTGGACGTGATGGAAATTCAGGATAGGCGACAGATTTGTTTTTTAAACTGTATAAAAGCTACAGATAGTTTGATTTAATGTCTGGGTTTTAATATGTCTGATGTCACTTATTAGATACAATATAAAAATAGTGAAAAAACAGTGCTTCTACGTATTATTCTACGGTAATAATTAATAATAATATGAGTGAAAAAAACTACTGCACTACTGAAATTTAATAAATACATATATACAGGTATAAAAAAAAGGTGGATAGTACTAGCGATAGCGACGCGCGCTGGCAATGTAATGGACAAACAGCGGGTTCTCAAAACGCGTCACTAATCGCGCGTACACCACTCGGTCGACTCGTAAAAGTCAAGAGGTGCTTTCAAATATTGTATATATACAGACACACTCAGAAGTTTGAAAAAACGCACACTAGATTACGAATACATATATGTAAAATATGAAAGTTATTGAAAAACATCGATAAAAAAAGTGAATCGTGTCGCACAGGCATATAAAAAAGTCGATAGAAAATTATTATGTATCGGCAGATAGAGAAAGAGAGAGAGAGAGAGAAAACGTTAGCAAAAATCGTGAAAACGATAGAGATAGATAGTGAGAAAAGTGAATGTAGTAGGCATGCGAAACAAAGAAAAAAGAAGGTCAATCGCCTTTCCAGCGTGTGTCCAGCAGAGCCAGCGTCAGCCAAGGGTCGGTGAGCTTATGAGAGACGACTTAGTATAGACGTATATATAAATAACGAGAAGAAGAAGAAAAATATAGTAAATATAGAGAGATGCATGCTCTTCGGTTACTCGTCGCATTTAGCGTCGACTTTCGCCTGCGCTGAAGTAGGTACGTGAAGTTGAAAAGAGAGAAAAGATAATAAATATAATAAAAAGAGCGCCAACAGTTGATGGATTGGAAAAATCGAGGGGAGAGGGTGGGCCGAGCCTCGTATATCCGTCATGCACAAATATCATATTTATGTATACGTATATGTATATATAAAAAAAAGAGAGGGTGGTCAATCAAAAGGAAGGTGCAACTCTGCTTTACCTTATATATGTTTTTGGTCAAGTCAAGCAAACCTCGGGGGGTCCACGAGAGATACCGACACATTCCCAGAGAGCCAAAGCAACGTAAACGTGTAATAATATACTGTGTGACACTGGTGTGTATTATGATATAGATTGTGGAGCAATGCTTTCAGGGGGATTTGGATCGTTGGTCTCGGGAAGTAACACTTGATGAACTAAAAACGCAATTAGGTTGGCTTTTATTCGCGCGAACGTGACACACGCGTCGAGAGAAAAAACATAAGTATACTGAGAATGATGAGAGAAACAAGGAGAACGACGCGATACGTGATTATGTGTATATATTCTCGTCTGCCAACCGCCAGCTCCCGTTTCTAATACCATCATTTTGTTATTATTGTAGTAAACTCGATACGCGGGAGGTGACAGCCGCAGTGGCTGTATATAACGCGATCGTATAGATGTGGTTGGCGTTTAGTGAGACAGTATACAGAGAGATAGAGTGAGAGTGAGAGAGATAGAGCTAGTTACCTTTTACCTGAAGCTTGGCCGTGTACCTGACCTCGGCGGCGGGGTTCGCGGCGACGCAGGTGTAGTCGCCCGAGTGCTCGGCGGCTAGATTGGATATGCTAAGGAGGCTCGAGTAAGGATCAAGCTGCGATACGTTGACGACCGAGGCAAGCTTCGAGGGCAGAGGAAAAGGACTTTGGCCATCTTTTAGCCAGGATATGGTCAAGGGTGGATCGCCAGCCGCGACCCCGCACACCGTCCTTGTCCGCATCCCCTCGGATAGTCCCTCTTGGAAGTTAAATGGCTCAATTATAGGGGGTACTGGAAAAAGGTCAAGAGAGAAGAGAGAACCATACGTGAGAGCGAGAAAAAAAGATGGCGCCAGAAAAGTATATAACAAATTCTCATCAACGTAATGTGATAATAGTAAAGGAATATAAAAAACGCAACAAGAAAGAGAGAGATAGAGATTGTATAATATGAGGAAAAAAAAAAGTATTTTATATATAAGTAACCAAGTGTACACCAGTCGATGTATATCTTAGCGCTTAAATGTTAATCGCCTGATACGGCCATACGTAAACGTCATCCGGCCCTCGTCCTGCTCCATGCGTTTGCCCAGCTTTCCGAAGTTGTGTGTGCATATTATTCAAGTGTCGCGCATCCGCCGCCGCCGACGCCGCGCATAATATAGTCGGCGAACGCATGGCAGAACCGGAGGACCGTATACGGCAATTCGCACACACACGCACGCAGTCACTCGTCATTTTATATATGATATATATATACAGTATGCATATGGTAAATATTCAATATATATAGTAATATATGTATAAATATGTATTCGTAATGTATACCAAATGAGACAGTTCATAGTAACAGTATATATAGTACAATTATACGTAGATAATAAAGAGAATATATGTACAGTAGAGGCAGAATATATAGATTAACGTAGCAATGCGTAGAGGAGAGATTGTTGGCCCCGCCTTGAACGGACTACTGCCGCCCCCCCAGCTTTTGAATTTTTCGACGTCGGCGTAACGAATATTATATAGCAGAGGGATCGGGTTTATTTTACAGTGACACACGCATACGCACTGCCGACGCTCGCGCACACATCACACCTATATACACACACACACACACACAATGTGTCGGCATATATCGCATGTCACACACAGAACGCTGCACAGACTATCATAGTACGATGCATTATATAATATATATATATAGTGAATATCAGCTCGCTCGCGCGTAAGGGACTCACCTGGTGCTGCTTCGCCTCGTGAGGTCCGTCAGCTCTGCTACTACCGCCGCCTCTCTCGTCGACGCGGACATGCAGAGCGTCTTTCTTTTTCGCTAATCTCGCGGATAAGTCCCAAGCCAAGATGCACCACTCGCCCCCACACGCATACATTATGTACGTATATAGACAGACAGATAGATAGATAGAGAGAGAGAGAGAGAGAGAGAGAAGAAGTAGTATAAAGAGAGATTTAAAAGTTTATATATATAAGAGAGATAGTCAACGAGAAAAGTTGAAAAAAAGTTGAGCTAAAAGAGTTGTTAGATATGTATATATACAGGGGGGCGGTCAGGCCGTGTGGGCGCGTGTTGGGGCCTAGAGGAGGATTACCATGAACCACGAGCCGCTGCGTTTGGGATACCTCGGCGGCGAGGTTACGAGCGACGCACGAGTAATTGCCATTGTGATCGGGAGATAGACTCTCGATCATGAGTATGCTGTTGAACTGGTCGACGCTGGTGACGGTGATACGTTCAGATGGGCCCATAGTCCTGCCATCCTTTAGCCAGAAGATCGTCAGTGGTAGATCACCCCGCGAGACCGAGCAGGTCAGTGTTGTACGCTCGCCAAGATGCAGGTCGTGATCTGCCGTGAACGGGCTAATTTTGGGAGGAACTGGAACGTCAGAAAGCAAAAAAAACCAAAACATTGCACTCTCTCATTTTTTTACGCGTACTGCACACAGCGGCTATCCAACGATCCGATTGCGTTTCGTTTGCAGCCCATCCTAGACTGGTCTCTACGTAGTCTTGTTGGAGAAAACACATAGAGAGAGAGAGAGAGAGGGAGAGAGAGAGAAAGAAACTTATACTGGACAAAGAGGGAGAGAAAGAGACGAGGGGCTGGCTCACCGATCACGGCGACGTCGCCGCTACGCCTGGCGCTATGGCCCTGCTTGTTCTTAGCCCAGCAGGTATAGACGCCGCTGTCAACCTGCTTCTGCACGCTCGAGACGATGAGGGTGCCGTCACTCAGGACCTTCTGACGTAGATCGTCCGGAAGCTCTCGGCCAGCTCGTTCCCAGCGAATCTCCTCGATCGGGTAACCTGCCACCGGACACTTCAGCCTCAGCGTTTCCCCAGCCACGGCAGTCACCTTTGGGATCAGCCGGATGTACGGCAGACCTGCGGGTCAGTGGTAATCGTCCGCGTACGGTCAGACGCGCTCACTCTATTCACGTCGAACGGATGAGTTGATTTGGAAGATGTCGCTTACCGTACACGTTGAGCCTGGCGGCGTGCGTCACTTTACCGGCTCGGTTTTCCGCCGTGCACGAATACTCTCCGCCGTCCTCGACCACCACGTGGCTAATGTTCACGTGCGATATCACGTCTCCGTGGACCGTCACGTACTGGCCTATCACGAACCTTCAACAGACAAGACGGCATTGCACACGAGGGGAATACGTGCGCGTCTACTGCCGGCGTTGCATCTTTTTTTCTACTTCAACGTTGTTGTTGTTGCGAGACGAGATTCTCCCTGAATATATTCCCGGGATTTTCAGGACTCTCTCGACGTTTCGTTCTCGCGTTTTTTTCATTCGGCATGCGCGCAGCTCGCTCGCCCGAAAAAAATTCAATTTCCCCGCGGGCTTCTCTCTACACGTATATACGTAATGGCGCTTTTTCTACGAAACCTTTGTTCGGCTCCATTTAATTTTCCTCCTCTTTTCCGTCGGGTCACTATTAACAAGCTCCCGCGGAGAAGTTGTCGCGGACAATGATATAAAAAGTTGCGGGAACGATATAGAAACTGTATCGCGTATATATAACTTTCGTGGAGAGTCCATTATGTTATAGCTTTTTTCCGTCGGGGACAGATAGCCGCCCACGCGTTTTAGCGGAGAGCGAGAGCGAGAGCCAATGCGCCAAAGTTCGCGGAAAACGAGGAGGCGTGTGTTTCGCACTCGACGAAAGTTTTCCTATAACTTTGAGCTCTCGGCGCGATACAAGCGGGGTGGCAGCAGCCATACGTACCTTCCGTTGGTGGGCAACGGGAAGCCGTCCAGTGCCCAGGAGACCTGCGGCGTGGGATTTCCCGCGGCTGAGCACTTGAGCGACACAGCCGGCCCGGGCTGCAGGGTCTGCTCGATGAAGGAGTAGAGTAGCACCGGTGGCGCGTCTGCAAGCAAAAACAAAGCCCGCCAGTGCAGCAGCAGCAGCAGCAGCGGCGGCGGCGGTATTGATCCGCGAGCGCGCGCGCGCTCCATTTTTGTCAAAATTGTATACGTACCTCCAAGCTGGAGCTCGGCCGAGGCCTGGGCCGTGTCGCCCTCGGAGCGGCGTACAATGCACTGGTACATGCCTCGGTCCTCGCGGCCGATGCTGTTGATGCGCAGCTGCTCGGCTTGGCGGCCGGTGCCCGGTAGCTGTCGGCCATCCTTGTACCAGGTGACGAAGTGCGGACCCGCCTGCGGGTGCGAGCCGATCTCGCAGCGGAACTCGGCGCTACCGCCCAGGTGGACCGAGAGCAGCGCCGGCGTCACCTCCACGTGTAGCGGCGCCGTAACCACGAGCCTCAGCTCGGCGCTGGCCTCACCGCCGGTGTTGGCCGCGGCGCACCGGTAGACCCCGCTGTCCTCCAGGGTGACCGCCTCGATGGCCAGCACCGGGCCGAGTAGTCGCGTCCGTGGACCCGGTAGCACCAGCATCGGCTCGGCACCCGTCTGGGCGTACCAGCGGTACTCGGCCGTCGGGCAGGCCTGGGCCACGCAGACGAGCGAGGTCGACTCGTCCTGGGCAACGTGTACGTTCTCCGAGTGGTCGAGGATCACGGGTGGCATGACGCCCCGGTGGTCGGCTATCCTGACGTTCGCCACCGAACTCACGACGACCTGTCTGGTAAGCCGGTGCATGGTCCGGCATCGGTAGCCTGGAACCTGGTCGCTGAACTCTAGCCCGTGTACCAGCAGCTCGCCCGTCGGGAGCAGGTGGAACTTGCCATCTGCGGCGGAGCGCGAAACAGAAAAAAATTGATGAGAAAAAGCTCTCGGAGCGAAGTATATATAGCTACGCGCGAAGCTTCGCCCGGCGGCGGCGATCGATAGCATAACCTGCGTGCAACGCTAGCTGCTATTAGAAGCCGAATCGGACTAACGAGCCTTTCTACATCGCGCTCGCGCTCTTTATTGCTTTTTCCTCTCTTTTCCTCGATATCCGAGCCCGTTAACGTCGAGAGCCTCTCTCTCTCTCTCTCTCTCGATACTTTTATTTTTCGCTCGCTGGCTCTCGAGTGCTGCGCGAGCTTCCTTCTTCTCCGCTACTTGGCGCGGCCGCGGGTTCAATGCACCTCTGGAGCGCGCGCGAGAGAGAGCCCCCGCCGGCTGCTTTATTAACGCCGAAGAGAGAGAAAGAGAGAGAGAAACTATTACCGGGAGAGAGGGTTACGCGAGAAGAAAGAAAAGGGGAGAATCATCGCTGGAAACTTACCTCCCTGCAGCGAGGGATAGATATAGAAAGCTGGTTCCTGCAGCCAGGAGACCACTCGGACGAGGTCCCGGACGAAGCTCGGCACTACGCAGCGCAGTACTGCCGTGCAGCCCCGGCTTGCACCTCCGATCACCTCCACTTCCACCTTGTACGCTTGGGCGACGACTGATGTGGTGCAAATTTATACGTATATCGTCTTACACTTATTCTGTATTTGGATATCGTTTTTCGATCGATGCGAGCGAGAAATTAAACGAGCAAAAGTTATGCAGCCAACTACAGTCACATTTATGCGGTAAAAGAGCGGCCGTTCAAACTTGCGATTCATTAATAATTCAGCTCTCGTGGCCGTTTTTTTTTTTTCCCGAGCTTACTTCCTCTTGCGCGGGCAATTTGAATTTTAACGCGCGCGCTGCATTCGCTGCTATACACACATAATATATATAGGTATATAGAAGCGCGCATATAACTGAAATTTTGCAATCAAAGTTTCGAATTCTCTCTCGCCACATCGTTCCACACATGAATAGCCAAATGTAGTGACTAACCTGCGCGAACCTGGACGTCACGGCTGAGCACCCTGCCGACAGAATTGCTGGCGACACACCTATACGTCGCGCTGTGTACATCCTGCCGATATGCTGCAGCGGGAAATGGCAGCAATACGAGTGTCCCATTCTTGAGCAGTCTCCTGACCCCAGGAACATCACCAGCGGGTAAACCATCGGCCGTTGACCAGTCAATATTGGGCGGCGGACTACCGGTCGCCGCACAATCCAACCAAGCGCCCGACGAGTTTGAAAACTCGACCCTCGAGGCCGGCTCGATGAGGAAGCTCGGGCCGCGTAGGTGCGCGTCGAAGCCGTGTCCGCTACCTCGCCGCGCCGCCACACCCAGCAGCAGCAGGCATACGCCTGTAATCGTCACAATGTTAATATAAATATACTTATTCGTAAAGATTCCAAGCGCGCAACAAGTATATAATACGCGAGTTATAGCTCTGCCTGCGGGGCTGTTCGTCATTACGTGTTATAGGTATATATATACGTTCGCGCGCAACAAGTTTAACAAAATAATGCGCGAGCGCGCAGAGAAACGTATATATAAAGTATACAAGTCAAGAAGCAAATGGCCAATTCGTAGGGAGTCGCCAAGTCGTTTCTGTGTATGGATGCAAGGAAAGAGAGAGAGAGAGAGGGAGGCAACAAGTCGGAAGATGAAAGTTTGCCGGGGAGCACGCCACCACCGCCTCGGGATGTTTGAAAAACTCGGCGGCCCAACTTGTACGGAGAGAATTTGCTGTTCCCGGCTTACACGCGCTCCGCGAGCTCTCTTATTTTTCCGAGCCAGCAGCAGCAGCAGCAGCAGCTTTTCTTATATACCCCTCTTGCTCTCTCTCTCTATTATCGAACTTGGAATTGACAACTTTTCCCATTACCCGAGTGTATACACACACACACACACTGCATCCTCGATTTATTCCTTTGCTAATTGATCGAGCGCTTTTTGGCAATTAATTTTCGCCTACGATTCGCGTGTTTATATTATACAATATAGATATACAAGTGAAGTAATTTTGCGGTCGGTGAGCACGAGCAAACAGTATAGAGTGTGTATGGCCTGTTTGCTCGGTTTGATTCGCTGGTTCGTGTTTTGTGCAAGTAAATACGCGAGGCGCCGACGCATCGCCGCGCATTTTATTAAACTGCCTTGTATAATATATATATACATATAATACTGCAGTTATAGGGGCACTGGCAGGTATAATCGAGCGGGTGTTGAATGGATCACCTCGCGATTATATAGCAACTACGGAATCGTATAAGCCAGTTCTCTCTTCTATTTAAACGGTGTGTCGATGTGAATATGGACCATAAGATGATCATTATCATCCCGGCAACAGCATATATCAGCACAGGAACAACAATGGCATTTCACAGCTGCAGTGGGAGAGAGAGAGAGAGAGAGAGCTGGGAAGAGGTATTGATCGATTCACGCCGAGGTGATGCACTTTCTGCGCGGCGACAGGAGCAGCAATCTAAGTATTGATCGATTTTACTCGCTCTCGCGGTGAATGTTTCATTGTGTGCCCGTCCCGCGTGTATTTTTGGCCCTGCCGGAAATATTCATCGATACACTGCCGCGACACGTATATATAGGCAAACGTCGAGCTATAGGATTCGCCGAGCATCTGCATGCTTGCAAGTTTCACTGAAAAGCACACCCATAGCAGCTAGCGGTTGCATAAGCTCGTCGAAATAAAAGAAAATCCTGCGCAAGAGTACAGCGCGGATATATAATTCATCGGCGGCTGAGAAGAAGCACAACGGAGAGAGCTATGCAAATCCCGACTTCCATCTCTCGACGAGAGAAGACGCCGAGGAAAAAAGGCTCTCTCTCTCTTTCGTATTTCCGAGGCTTTCATCGCTTTGAGCATTAGAGAGGGTGTATATGCAGCAGCAGCGGCTGCGTCGTTTTCTTGCAGCAGGCAGTGAATTGCCGCGGGAGGTGGGAGGAGGAGGAGGAGGAGGCTCGGTCGAGGCTACGCTGGCCACTGTACAACCGCCGCTCGAACAATGCGCACAATCAGCAGAGAGCAGTGAGAGAGCAGTACCGCCAGCTGCAGGCGTCAATCAAACAGCCGTCGTATAGCTCGCGAATTGGCCCCGATGACCGGTCCTTGTGTATGCGCGTCTGCTGCTGCTGCACTACATATATATATATATGTCTATAGGTATACGGCAAATTGTACAGCGCAGCCTGCATCAGTTGTGTATATACGTCGCGCTGCGCGCTGTTCGCGAATAAAAAAAAAAAAAATAGGAGAGAAGGAGTACAGCGTCGCGCTGCTGATTTCCCGGGGGAGTATATCTGTCGGTTCGACTTTCTCGCGCTCTCTGTCTCTCCGGTCACTGTCTTATCTCAAGGCCCCAGGCGACCCCGACTCGAGCAATCCTCCTCCTCGTCGTCGTTCGACTTCAATTAGCTCGCTCGCTCTCTTCGAGAGTTCCAATACATATATAGCTGTGTATATATGCATCATGTACATGACTCGAGGAAATTATTCGCGCTGCAGAAACGCAGAGAGCGCACAGTCGAGAAGAAAAAGAAATAGGAGGAAAGAGAGAGAGAGAGAGAGAGAGGCTCGAAAGAAGCTGGCTTTACTTTTCAATCCCTCTCTCGCGCGCAGCGCTATAGCTGGCGCGTACTCGAGCTGCCTCGGGGGGTCATTGTACTCTCTCTCTCTCTCTCTCTCTCTTGCCGCGCGCACAGAGAGAGAGAACTGCACGCCGCGGAGAAACGGCGAAAAATTTAGCAGTAATCTCTGGAGGGTTGGTTGGCGCTGTAGCACTAGCTA
Source organism: Pteromalus puparum (assembly GCA_012977825.3). NCBI lineage: Eukaryota > Metazoa > Arthropoda > Insecta > Hymenoptera > Pteromalidae > Pteromalus > Pteromalus puparum. The sequence continues at coordinate 56,891,448 of CM053172.1, read as the reverse complement.
TGCTGGACGCGGTAGAGAGGCGGGGCAATTCTGCAGCGCGCACGGCCAGACGATGCTCGCTCTTTTTATGTGTGCGGTGGCGCTTCTTTGACTGGCTTTCTCTCTCTCTCTCTCTTACTCAACAACCTTTCGCCGGACTGCTCGTCGTCCTTTCATCTGTCTCTCCCGGCCACAATCGCGCGCGCTCACCACGGCGAACTTTTCATCGTCGAAATTCAGCAGAATCTCAAGATTTTTTTCCCCCCCTCGGCGTACTGCAATCGCCCTCCTCGTATATAAACGTACGTCCAGTGTCTGCTTGTGTCGTCTACTGCGATATCAACTCTCTGGAAGAGCTCCCGTGAGAGCCACACAGCGTGCGCTCTCTCTCTCTCTCTCTCTCTCTCTTTCATTACTTCTTTCCCAGCTTTCATCTCCGCGCAGGATATTGTATACTCTCTGAATAATAAGGACTTGAGCGCGAGCGTCTTCATTATAGGTCTTCTCTCGCTTATGCACTTGTCCGCCGTCGTCAGGCTCGAGTCGGCATCAGTAGTAGAGATCAACGTTCGCCGCGTCTAAAAAGCGCGCGCCGCTATGGTATATATACACACAGCATACTATCAGTGGCGTGTATAATACATAGAGCAACACACGTGCGCGGCGGTGGATCAGCTGCGAGGCTTTATCGGTGGAATGCACGCGCGCATGGCCACGGGCAGATAGGTACAGTGTACGCGAGCAAGCATGTGTGCGCGGTAGTAGGTCTATATAGACAATGGGATGAGCTAGTGTGCGAGCTCTCTCTCTCTCTCTCTCTCTCTCTCTCTCGTATATCGATGATGCAGCGCGTTGTAGGAATTAATCGCCGAGCCTCGACGTACGTGTCGTGCGGTCGCGAACGCGCGCCTCGTCCGATCAGTTCGTATAGCTGCTTCCCTTTAATAATCGCTACCTGTGCGCTGTCATATAATACGTGCATATCACCGCGAGTTTCTAAAATTTTCTCAACTTTTTTAATACACCATATATACCTCCGCGGCTTGCTTGCTTCGCTGATGCACGCAGAAGAGAATGAAAAGAAAAGCTCCACTGTTTTTTGCCCTTCCCTCTCCTTTTTTTCTCTCGTTTCCACTCTCGGTGCTGGTGCGAGAGCACGCAGAGGTCGTTAACGCCCGTCTCGAGGAAAACGAGGCAGGATGCAAAAGCGCGCTCCCGCGCTCTACGTGCATTCGAGCGAACGAGATTCCTCTCCGCGGGCGCTATATATATGCAACGCTTGAGTTTTCATCGACGCATCTGTACGCAGCGCCGGCGGAATATATTACAAACCTCCGCGCCTTTTTTCCGCCTCCCTTAGCAGCAGCAGCTTCTTTCTTCCTTCCTTCCTTCCTTCCTTACTTGCGAAGTCCTTCATCTTGCCGTCGATGCGCGCCGTGTATATAGCTATATGTGCACTCGCTCTCTCTCTCTCTCTCCTTTTTTCTCCATCGACTGCTTCCGTTCAATCCTCTTTTGGCGCCTTCCGGCCTGTCGACTCTCGAGATTCCAGATACGAAGTTAACGAGAGCAGACGCCAAGCAGACGACGACGACGACGACGACGACGCTTATTCATTCATTTTGCATTAGTCCTTTCATTCGACCGGCCGCCGCTCTTCCCTCTTGTTCTTCCTCGCGTCGTCGTCGTCATCATCCTTTATGAGTACGTCCTCTTAACGAGCGAAATTGTCAAAGTCGCTAACGGCGACAGAGAGACAGAAGGAGAGTCGCGAGCTTTTTAATTCCGGAGCATAGCAGCAGCTATTTCCACTGCGATTCTAGCCGGGCGCACTCCATTCTCTTGCTGCGCCCTCGCTTTGTCTTTCGTTATATATATATACACCCGCACTCTCCGGGTGTATCTAAAAACAGTATAGCGAGAGCCACTCGTCTTATGTTTTTCGAGCGATCAACTGAAAGAAATTAATTGCTCTACAAGTATACGTAGTGTGTGTCTTTGCTGAACAATTCGACGGAATAGTATAAAAATATAAAATGGCTATGCGAGCGAAAAGTGTGTCAGTCACGGTTTCGCAAGCTTGAAAAATTGGCCAGAGCGAGAGAGATTTTCCTCTCGCGCCGCTGGTCACGCGCATGACGTCACGCACACGAAGAGAGAGAGTCTCCCTCTCTGCACTCGGCCGCCGTGTTGTTTTCGATTAACTCGCTATTCATTCGGGTCACTGGATGCGAGAGAGAGAGAGAGAGAGAGAGAGAAGCAGGGGATGAGTATACGCGGCATACACACACAAACACACACGGTTGCAAGTCGCAGCGCGCGCGGGAAAAGCTTTCGCGCGAGACTAGCAGCGACGAGAAAAAAAAAGAAATTCTAGATAAATTGAATCCAGTACCGCGTTAAATTGGAAAAAGTACGCGCGTAAAATTCCGCGAATGCCTGCAGCGACGTATTCTTGTATGCCACCCACCCACCCACCCCCGCGCGCGCGCATACAAGCTTACTCGCTACACACGCGCTTGATCATTCAAGCGTGAACGTAATTTTTTTTTTTCGGCCCGGGCTCGAATTTTTCCCCTAGCTTTTTCCAGCAGCGGGATAAAAAGGCGAGCGCGCGCGCGCGCGGCTGGCAAAAGCGGGAGATTCCTTTTTTTATTCGCAGCTCCGTATAGCGGGGGATTTTTCAGCTCGCGAGACGATAAAAAGCAGCAGCAGCAGCCCGCAGAGCGTCGTCTCTGAAAATGCAAGCTCGAGCGGATTTGCAGCTGCACCCGCTGAATAGACGGCTCTTGGTAATCGAGGAGAGATGTACATATATATGTATATATGCACTGCACACAGAGACACACAGACACACAGACACACACACACACACACACACACACACACACACACAGCAATGCTATACCTACTCCCCTATATATATATATCTCTCTCTCTCTCGGGAGTTCATCCGCATCGTATGCATATACGAGCAGAGCGAAAGCTTCTTTTTCAAAGCTATCGCTGCCGCCGCTGTTTAATTAATCGTCGGACGACTTTTACTACGTGTCGTATCGTTTCGTTTCCTAACTCCCTTGCGTTCGTTGCTTTCTTCTCTCGCATTCTTTCGCGTCCGTTTTTTCGCGGTGGAATGCCCGTCTCCTGCACCGGAGAAAGCAATCGCATACCAAAGCACCACCGGAAAAATATCGAGCGCCAAATCGCAGCCAATCGGTGACGCCCGGCATCCAGCCAACGATACACATATACATGCAACACAAATCCGCGCAGAGATTCCTTCGCGTATGTATATGTATAATACAGATCTGCATATTGTTACAATGCGAGTTATATATATATATACGAGAAGAGAAAAATTCTCAAGCCGAGTGTTATACAGACGGATTGAATAGCTAACTCGTGTAGTAGTGTTAGCTGCGATTTTCTCTCTCTCTCTTGTGGGGCCACTTAGAAAGCCGGCTCGCGAAATTCCCGACGTTCCCGGCGCGCCTTGGCGCGCGGCGCTCTTGGGCGCGCCATGATTATCGATCGATCGACGACTCTGTATATATATATACCTGCTATATAGACTCTACGGCTTTATCCTCCGCACAGAAGCAGCAACGGCAGAGCCGACGACGTGTCGAGCGATCTCGATAATCGGAGTAGAAAGAGCTCGCGCACGAAAGAAGCGTCGCTCGTGCCCCGTGCAGCTGCACAGGAGTGAAGGGAAAGAGAGAGGAAAGGCGCAAACATCCTAAAGGATATTGCTGCCACCGACCGGATAAAAAGATTAGCCGAGCAAATAGACGCGAGCGGACTTGCAACTTGTTGTACGTAGAAGCTCTCTCTCTCTCTCTCTCTCTCTCTCTCTTTTCTGCGCGTATATATTCAGTTCCATCCGCACGTCTCTTTGAGATTTCGCTTCAAAAAATCTGCGAGCAAACGCATATATATATAGCTGTCACATCACATCGGGTGCATATCTCTGAGACCTGCATTGTGTGGAGCACTATCGAATTCGCGTCGGAAACCGAAGAGGGAGCAGTGACATCGCTACTCCAAAGTGCGTCCCCGTGAAATATCTATATGCTTCTGCATATAACGCCACGACGAAAGAGCGTCGCCCGATAATTGGCACAGCGTCGCCTCATCGATCTTCCTCTCAATGCTCTCTCTCCTCCCTCTCTTCGCGTTGCATCTCAAGAGAGGGAGAATTAGCGGTGCGATTACGTTCTATACTGTACATATAAGACACACCAAAATTCGCGAAATTGTCGAGTTCCTCTCTATGTAGCGCTGCACTGGGTGTGTACGAGTATATCTATATATACGGCGGTAGAGTATAACGCAGTCTCGAGTGTACGTAGGTACGTGTATAGGGCTGACTTCCGGTAAGCAAGATTCACCAGGCTGTAACTCCTCTCAGCGAACCGAGGCGAATCAGTTAGCTCGAGTTTATATTCATAACGAATAAATTATCCAGGCAAAAGCTTCCCTCGAGCTACTTGAGGGATGAAGCGCGCCGCCGCCGACGCTCTCGCGGCTGATCCGTAACCTCGTCACGTCTGGGCTTCTCCTATATATATATATATATATATATACGTTAGTGTGCGCGTATTATGCCCGTAATCGGTGCTCCGATTAAACATTCGGTATGCATACTTATATACAACTTGTGGATAGAAAAAACTCTCTCACGTCGAAAATCCGATAAGGTCGTCTCGTGCAAGCTGTCGGCGTATTATGGAGTTTGCGCGATACCTCGATCGAGATAAATATTTACTCGCGAGCGCGTCTCCTCTCTCTCTCTCTCTTTTTCTCGGAGTTTACACACGTCGCCGAAACGTTTTCGCCGCGCGCGGCAGAGATGCTCTCTCTCTCTCTCTCTCTCTCTCTCTCTGGCGTCTATATACGTGACCGAGTCGCTCTCTATTTGAGATGGATGTACATATATAGGTATATACATATACTCTCGATTTATAATACGCGTATGTACACACAGTTTTCTATACAGACGCTCTGTACGCGCAAGATTCAATTAGGGCCGACGTTGGATATAACGGTATATCTGTTTTCAGCGCTCTTGCGATAATTACGTGCACACAGCGGCATCAAAATTTAATCAGGCGAATCGGGGGGGGGGGGGGGGCTATCGGCGATATCTAGCCTTGATTTTCCGAAGCGTCCTTTCATTATGACCTCTTCCCCCCCACTTCACCTGAGCGACCGAGAACCGAAAAATCCAATTTGAAACTTCCAATTAGCGCGCGCTTTTTAAAATTTACGACTCTACACTCAGCTCCGAATGTGAAATCGGGAAGGGCTATATACACTGGTGTCCAGAGAGGCGATCGATGAGCGCAGTTTCGGCTTTAAAATAGTCGAGAGAGTGCGATACACTTTGGAAAGTGCATATAGAGCAGGCGGGAGGGTGAAAGGCTGATGTCCCGGTTGAGCGAGGACGAAAACGCCGGATCCCATTAACTTATACCGGCGCGCGCGCCTCTCTCGGGAGCGCGCGCCCGACGTAAGAACTTTTGACGAAGTCTTAGTTGCCACCCTATAGCGAGGAAGGGAAGCGAGAGAGAGTGAGAGAGAGAGGAAGCAATATCCCATTAAAGTGCCTCGTGTAGAGGGTTACATAGTACCCGAGCGGTCGAGAGGCTGCGCCGGGCGAGAGAGAGAGAGAGAGAGAGAGAGAGAGCGAGCGAGATAGCGAGAAGCGCGCTCGGGCACGTTTTATACGGTCGATGTAGCGACACGAGCAAATAGAGAGAGAGCGAGAGGGACGAGGGATGCTGGGACAGGGGGTCCAAGGCGTAAAGCGAGAGCTTTAATCATCGCGCGCGCGCTCCGCTCAAAGTGTCCTTTCGCGAATAAGCTTGCTCAAAGACAAAGACGTTCGCGCGGCTTTCTCCCTCGAGATATCGTGCGCTATTCACCAGGCCTTACGCGCGTAATTCGAAAAGGAAAGAGATTAGAAAAAAATAGATATTTACCCGTGAAGAGCGTCGAACTGGTCCAACTCCCGGTCAGCATACTCTCGTCCTCCTCCTCGGCTATTCCCCTGGTGTCCTTCCAAACTGTCTCTGCCGCCGCTTGGAGCTGTCGCTTCCCACCGGCTCATGCGTACGAACTGTTATCCAGTTGTCCCCTCTCTCTCTCTCTCTTTCTCTATCTCTTTCTCTCTTTCTGGTATGCGACCACGAGCTGTACTCTTTTCACCGAGGGGTGTTATCGCGATAATCGCAAGGAAAAAATAAGCGCGCTCGCGAGGAGCTGCTGCCGCTGCGGCTCGATCGCGGCGCCGGCTGCGACTGAGCTGAGAGACTCTCCCGCGGACCTGCCGCGCGCAGGCGCGTATATCCTAACTCGCGCCGACGACGACGACCCCACCGAACTCTCTTGCCCCCGGCCAGGTACCGCCGCCGCTACCCCCCCACTACACCAGCCCTCATCCCTCGTAGTCTTTCGAGCGACCAGCAACAGGGAAAAACGGAAGCTGACAGCAGCCGCAGCCCTGCCTGATGCCACCTCCTCCTCCTCCTCATCAACCCTCCTCGACCCTCCGTCGTCTTCGTCGTCGTCGTCGTCGTGGACGCGAGGAAATTTCCGAGACGTCGATGCGCTTGGACGAGATTCACAGCATTCTACGCTTCGAGTATATATAGTCGAAGCCATTATCGGAAAGCTTTTCTCGGCTGTACAAAACTCGCTGCCGTATATATAAGTCTTGACCGTTGCGAAACCTGGTACGAAGCCGAGAAGTGGTCCTCCATCAGTAATCGTTTGTCGTGTAAACACACGCACGTGGACCCCCCGAATAGTCAGCGCTAAGCGATCGTTCGCATAATAGCCAAGGGCTACTCGGACCTATCGCAAGATACACACAATAGCCATGTAAGCACTGCAATCAATTAGAATTCTTTAATAATTCACTCTGGTATATACGAGAGGACTCTCATTCTCAGCGCACTTGCGGTTGTTAATTATTGAATACACTTTTTCTCTGATTGCTATACGGTCTTCATCATCTCATCGCGTGATGCCCTGCACTATATACTCATATTATAACCGAATGTAAGTGCTGTTGCTCGCTCAGTTTTATGTTTGCGCTACACGGCCATCAGAGTTTATTCTCTTTATTTCGCGGGCAGTGGCAGCCAATCGACGTAATTAAAAGCAAATATATCGCGTGTAAAGCTCCGGTACGGTTTGTTCGAGTTTTGAAAAATTCGAAAGCAATGACGTTCTCCTCGCCCGTATATCCATTCATAAAACAGCACACCCGCCACTGGATTTTCACGGAGAGTCGTTCATTTTTCCACGATTTGATGTATACCTACGAAGCATGACAGTCTCCCGAGAGATATACGCCTGGCTGCTGCTACTGGCACGTTCGAATTTGTCAAATTGATGAAAAGGAAACTGGCTGTGTGAAGTGTACATCATCCGCGTGCGCAGATCATATATAGCAGCAAGAGAGACAGTTTCGCGCGCGCAGAAAGATGAGAAAAGTTCTTATCGATTGGCTTTCGCGAGTAATTAGGAAAGGCGAGAGGAGCCTTAATAAAGTTGCTCAAGACTATACACATAGCCAGAGGGATGTGGCGTTGAGGAGCGGGGGGATGACTGGGAAGAAAGCTGCACGCGGGGCCTTTTACTTTGGCCTTTGAGGCGCTAGCTACTGGCTGCTGCTGCGCTAGAGAGAGAGAGAGAGAGAGAGAGAGAGAGAGAGAGAGAGAGAGAGAGAGAGAAGTAGCTCTGCGCAGGTGTGTACATCAGAGCGAGAGAGCGAGAGAGAAATTTAGAAAAGTGCAGGGGCTGCCGACTCACCCCTTAAATGCCGCTCCCTCTGTGTGTTGCACGTCGAGCACCGGAGGAGAATGCCAGCTAATGGGAGGCGGTGGGGTTTCTCTTCTCGTCTCTCTCTTCGCTGTACAGCAGCCGTGTCCGAGCACGTCGTTAAAACCCTACCCGAGGCTACGGAATCGAGGCTAGTGCAACTCGCATCACTCGTTGCTTGCGCTATTGTTTCCTCTCGAGGGCGAGAGCGCGCGACGTTAAACAAAAAATAATAACAAGAACCCCCAGGACGTTGCTGCCATACCAGTGTACAGCATACTTTATGGGCTACAGCACACGATATCGTGATCGATATGCAACTGCTGTGCTATATGCTCTGTGGTCACTCTTTCGTCCTTCCATTTTTTTATTCGCGTACTTTTCCGAGAGATAAGTCACGAAGGAGCTACGTGAAAACCCATAATTGCGTACATATTCTTATATTGAAATTTCAATCGCAGCCTTGAGAGGCCAATTTTTTTCCTGCATTTTCTTCTCATTCAAATCCTCCGCACACTTTGATTTCAGAATAGCTGCTTATTCGCCTATATATATATATATATATATATTCCTATATAATATATATATATATATATATATTCCGATCCCATCCGCGCACTTCACCTTCGCTGCTGCAGCAGACGACAGAGAGGTAATTGACTGTTTGCTCGAGCTTTCGCAAGAAACTCTCTCTTATACTTATGGATCTGTAAGAGGCGACGCTCCTGCAGAATTATAATAAGCGTAATCGAATAGACGCTCAGCTGAGCGTGCCATCTTTTATGTATTGAGAAAATATATGTATATTAATGCAGAGCTGATGCGCAAAAAAAAAAGGAGTGCGATATTATTTTTATTGCAAAATTCGTAGCCCGTGATTTATGACTTTGGTGAGGAAACGTGATGACTCCCATAACTCGCGAGTAATGGCTTCCAGGCGTACGTCTCCGTGAGTATAAACGCCGATAAATCATATTGCAAAATAGATGCGCGCACGCGCGTCGTGTAAAATCACGCGTATAATATGCGTAAGCCTTTCAATTTTCAATGGTTATTGTTACACTTAAAATCTCAGAGTTAGCTAGTATGCGTGTGCACCTTTTTACAATTAATTTATATATAGTACAGTGCACATAAGATGGTATTCTCAAAATTTACGCTGTGATTGGTCCTTTGTGCATCAGCTTCTTTTTCGGACCGGAGTTTGTTTTTGTGTGTGTTTGTATATTTCTACAAATTAATAATTTATAATACAGTGCGCAGAGAAGATAGAAGTATTCTCGAAGCGTGTATAAGTCTTTTGTGTAACGTAGAAAAGATAAAGGGAATAAACGAAGCTTTTGCTTTAGATTTCATGAGGGTCACCCTTCCGGAAGTACTGATCTCCCAAAGACAAGCAATTATGGCTTGGATTGTTGGAACTATTTAGAGTGTCTATTACGAATATATTATATTAATTGCGTAAATTGCATGTTATATTTAAATTATCAATCAATGTCAATTTGTTTGGAATATAATAATAGAATCTAATTTATGCAAGTGCCACTATATAAAATTTTGCAATCCTTCGTAAGCATGCATGCAACAGATGAAATAATGGACAAGTCGCAAGTCAATAATTTTTGATTTTATTAAATCGACGCTTTATTGACCAAAAATGACTAAATTTGATTGAAGTCTAAATTGGAATACGTCAAAAACACATAGGAACTGTAATTGTATTTTAATAATGAGTTATGGATTTGGACACGCGCACGCACACACACAAATTCGTTGAAAATGACGTTCGTATATCAAAGGCGCGAATCTCGCGAAAAGTGGTCCTGATTCAAGCCGAAGAGCTTGAAGATTGAGCGAAAATTTAAAATTAACGGTGCTCTAAAAGTTCAAGAGAGTATACATTGACGTATACGATTCTCGATTTCATTCAATAATAATTACGCTCTCATATTCCAAAGACCGTTTTTCCACTCTGGAAAAATGCAGATTATTCTGGACTCGCTCCAACGTCAATATATTCGCGAAAGACCGGCGCATATATCTATATATGTATGCACGCGTTTCGTCGAAAAAAAAAAAAATAATAACTGGAAACTGCTCGGAAAAATTAATCTTCATATGGATGATTCGCAGTTGGTGTATAGTATATAGGTATATACACCGTGTATTATGTCGCGAATTTTAAAGCGCATCGATCCGCGCGCGCAGCGCGGTATATTTCACGTCGCCGCGCGCGCGGGTGCTAGAGAGAGAGAGCCGGCTTGGTAATGAGAGGATAAATCAGCAGCGCGCACGCGCGCTCGCGACACCGAACAAGAGGAGGCGGAGCGTCCCATACATACATACATACTATACATACACGTATACATCATCGCGAAACTTTTCAGAATATAATCCTGGCCGAAAAATGTTTGACTCCGCGAAAAAAAAAGGCGAGAGAAACGTAGTCGGCGACGACGAAGGTATAATTAAAAGTGCACTGGCCGCTGGAGTGTGCACAGTCGTAGCGGCTGCGAAACTAGTCGACGTCGTCGTCTTTGCTCTTGGACACGTTTCCTCTCCTCCGGCTTGTGTATCTGCTTATGTACACACATCAGCGAGAAATTCGCAGGAATCCTGCGTATATATGATACCGCGCGACAGTATAGTACAGCTCACGAAGGAGACGACTAAATACGCGAGCTAGACGCTCTAATCCGCAATTCCAATCTGGCTTTCTTTCAGCTGTACAGTCTATATGCGTATACGACCTGTGCTGCAGAATACAGCTTGAAAGAAAAGGGGCTCTCGCAAAGTGAAACGAGAGAGAAAGAGAGAAACAAAGCCCGGCTTTGCAGCTCCCTTCGTACGGTACATGCACCTATACACACGCTCGCGGACGCGACAATGGAGTCGCGCTGCGCAGATTTTTCTCTCTCTCTCTCTCTCTCTACACGCTCGCGTATATACCGGAGAATTGATCGAACAATTTTTTTTTTCTTAAACGTGGCACAAGCTAAAATATCCCGGTAGTTTATAGAAATGGGCCGGTATGTTCGCGCGTCGAAATAATACAAGCAAGGTATATAGCAAAGCTTCGCCCGGGGCTGTACATCTTTGCGCGAGCGCGTCGGCGGTCGGTTATATAAAAAGCGCTGGAGAGAGCCTCATTCCGCGCTCTATCTCTTCCATTCTCTGCGAAGCGTGTACGGATTGATGCTATCAGCTCCAAATGGAAATGCCTGTAATTTTTATAACGCCTCGACGCGACTTTTTCTCATTTCTCCACCGCAATGCCTATCCTCGCGAATTCTCTTTCTTCTCCTCGTATAGCTGCTGCTGCGGCGCACTGCACTGAGTGTATGTGTATATATGTAGGTCTATCTGTGAGAGCCATCTCTCTCTCTCTCTCTCTCTCTCGCGCGCGCCCTCGCTTCACCGATGCAGCCGAGTGCGAGAGACGGCAAGGCAAAGAGGAGGAAGAAAAAATGAGAGATGGAATCTCAAGAGTGGGAGAGAACAGATGTAGATTTTTCGCTACCCTACAATGCGTATAAGGGAGTGTGCGGAATTGAAAATATTACTCCGTCCTCTTTATTTTCGTTTTCTAGCTCGGACGACTTTTCTCCGCTAGCTCACGTAAGATTCAGTATACTGTTCAGTGCACGGAGTCAGTGAGAGAGAGAGAGAGAGAGGGGAAAGAGTTGGAAGGACTCTGGCCGCTATATAGGCCAACGTGGAATAGGCTGCGGTCGAGCATAGCGCATCACGTCCGAATTTTCCGTGTTCAAGTGCACCACTCGTAACAGCGTTGCGCCTGCTCGACGTGTCCCTCTCTTTCTCTCTCTCTCTCTCTCTCTCTCTCTCTCTCTGCTGTCCAAGCACGTATATATAGTTTGTCTCTTTTTCTCTACGCCTGCGGCTACGACCCAGTCGCGCCCGTTTCATCCCATCACTTTTTGGAAATTCACATCGAGACCATACCCACGTCCCGTACGATTCTCGCTCCCGATTCGTATAGGCATAGCTGTATATGCATATCGCGAAAAAGAAGTCACGGCGCGCGTGCGGTGAATGAGAAAATGTCTTATTGATCATTCGCGTGCGTGATTCGTGATTTTCAAACGATCCGTAATCATCCGTCCTGGTATACACTGCATTTCATTATTCCGACGCAGCTGTATATTATGGCGGCGTTGTGCGCTCGCTCTCCGAAAAACTGCCTAAAAGTATAGGTATAGGCTCGCCGAAAAAGAAAGCCACCGGGAAAAGAGCTATATATATGCAGCAGCGGCGGAGCAGCGTAATAAAAGTAAATGAGCTCGAGTGAATTGGAAAACCAGCGGCGGCTGTGTGGCTACTCCACTGCTGCTGCAGCTTTTCGTCCGAGCGCCGCAAAAGAGCTATATATAGAAGAGAGGGAGATTTAAATTAACGTAATTGAAAGAGCGCGCGCTCTAAAAGGCTCAATTAACGGCGAGTCTAGAGCTTTCGAGTTTTCGAGACGACTTTTTGCCGCACAGCTCTAAATTGGCCGAAGCCTTATACATATAGACATACTACCGCGCGCTGGGATGAAAAAGCTGGGCGAAAAAATTCATAAGGAGAGCGAGAGAGAGAGAGAGAGAGAGAGATATAGAGCGGCAATTACGTAATCCGCCACGATATTTCCGCGCAACTCGAAGCTAAGCTCGGACTCCGATGCAACGAACGCGCTCGAATACGATGAAGGCCGGGGAATGCGAATCGGAAAATCCCGGGAATTAATCTCCGTATAATAGCTATGCCAGCTTTTTCGCGCGCCTCGACTCGCTGTACATCAACTGCAGTTGCACGAGCTATGGCAATTATATCGGGAAAATTGCTCGATGCTAATTAGCCCGGTGGCCGCTGGTGTGCGCGGCGAGAATTCGCGAAAGAACGCCCAACGGATGACTATATACCTATGGACTTTTCCTCCTCCCTCTCAAATCTCTATATGTATATAGTATATGGCTTGACTCGCAGCGATATCGAAAGTCTTGGACCGGAAGTCGTCGTCGTCGTCGTCGTTGTCGCGTCATTCCTCGAGGCTCTGAATCGCCCGGAACTTCCGGCAGATCCGACGCCGACGAGGAACTCGGGATACTCCGAGTGCCGCGCGTTCAACTTTCAACTCTCTCTCTCTCTCTCTCTGTATATAAGGCGAACGCGCGCGCCACACCGCGAGCTGCATGCAGACACGGGACTATTGACATTCTGGCTCCATAGAAAAGCTCGTTTTTTTTCTTTTTTCCTCCCTCTTTTTTTTTTAACTCCCTTTCTCTCGTCTCCATCTCACTCTTTCGGTGTACTTTTTCTGCTCTTTTTATTCAAGCAAGTGAAATTTTTATACAGAGTTTTACGGTGTGGAAAGAAACGTCGCCCACGGCGGGATGCGATGTGCCAGCAGCTCTCCCGTCGTCGTCGTCGTCGTAGTAGTAGTAGTCGGTAGCAGGCTACTTCTTTTTCTCATTCCGCTCGTCGCGTTTTCCTTTGCCTCTCTTCTCCTCCTCCTCCTCGTCGTCCTTAGTCCCACCAACCTGGAATGCAAGAGTCAGCGTTTATACTACAAGTGTCGTCTCGTGCCCGTATACTATACATCGCTCTGTACAGCTATACTGCAGCCAACTTATGTATACCCTCAAACTCTCGAGCAGTGAAAATTAACTCCATTAGAGACTACGCCGAAGGGGATATTTTTACTTCTTTCAAAAGCTACCTACTCCCGTTCTCTTCTCTCTCGCATAGATAAACGACCCTTCAGTCCCGGCGCTTAAGCGAAAATCGATTTCAGCGCACGAAAAAAAAGAAAAAAACCCGTCGGCCCATGAATGAAGCCGTTCCTATACATACGTGCGCCAACTTCGACTTGCATCACTTCCTATACTGAGATGCATAGGTATACCTGTTCTAAGCGAGCGCGAGCGCGTTCTCCCTCTCTACTACATCTCCCGCTTCTTCTTCCTTCCTCGCGATTCTAAAGGATTCAACGTTCCTTATATAATTAATCTTCATTATTTGCGCTTCTGGAATCTCTCCCTTCTATATGACCCGTCGTTTCAATGACGCGCCACTCGAAAACTTGCGCAACGGTAAAGAACGTTTGACGTTATATTCATTATTATTATGAGAATGAAGCGGATTTCGAAATTGCGAAATAACTGCGCAGTTGACAGAGTTTCCTTTTTTTTTCGAGAGCAATCTCGTGTGCCGGGCCATATTTTTTTCGGAGCCTTTGAGAACATCGGATAGGGGCTGGCAATTAAAAGTTTTTAAAACTATGTTTTATCTGCGCATGAAAAAAGGGTTTTACTGCAGCGAATCTCATATTCAAAGGCTCTTTTTATTTGAAATTTTGAAAAAAGGACGGTGCTCTTCATTTTCAACGAACTGAACATTAACTGCGCCGTATATACAGCTTTTTATACTGGAGAACGCGTATAGTTAACAGTAACTGCCTGGTGAAAGAAGTTTAATAAACGTTAACGCTGGGACGCGAATTTTCCCGTGAAAAAATTGGCATACGTCAAGTCTACAGCTACAAAAAAAATCTTTTGAAATCTCAGTTATATTCCTATTTTGTATTTTAAAATAAAAAATAAGTGCAAAATCCATCCATCAATTAAGTAATTTATACTCGAGTGCACAAAAATCGACGCATCAAATCGCGTATATTTCTTTGTCGAAAACTCACGCGCATGTTCAATCCCGTTTTGATCGATGCGTAACAATTTCAAATTTTTTCCCTTTGTTCGCTCTCCATGACGAGTGCCCCCCGGAACAGCACAAAGTTCTACCGTTGTCGAAAGAATTGTTTTTGTAAAAACATCAACAACGTATCCGCAAAGTTTCCACGAGAGTAAATGCTTGTTTATCACTCCGTGCACCAATAAATGCCTTCAGCTTCGACGTGAAGCGAAATTTACCTGACGATCCGGAGCTCCATCCGCTGCTCGGCCAGCCGCCTCCACCTCCGCCACTTGACCATCCGGATGAGCCTCCGCCCGACTTCCATCCACCGCTGGGCCATCCACCACCACCACCACCTCCACCTCCGGAACTGATCCAAACCGATGGTTTCCATCCAGAGCCTCCACCTCCACCGCTGCTCCATCCGGAGGGCTTCCAACCTCTACCTCCTCCTCCACCACCGCTACTCCAGCCGGAGGACTTCCAACCTCCTCCTCCTCCGCCTCCACCGCTGCTCCATCCGGAAGACGGCCAACCACCACCACCACCTCCGCTGACAGTTATCACCTTGATAATCTTTCCACCACCGCCGCCGGAGGACTTCCAAGGAGCGTAGCCACCTGCAGGCCCAATCGAGCACGTGTTATAATTCCCCGTAATACTTCGCGTTAACTTTTCGTAATACAGCTGCCTGTTGCCGAGTTAGCCGGAGGCTATACATTCAGTCGATAATACTCATTTCGCCACACCGACCGATCCGATAGATCGCCCAAGGCGATGCAATTTATATATTCGAGATATATAGACTTTTTTTTTATCTGCGCGAAAAGCGCGCGTTTTATGAATCCTTTCGCGCGCCGCGCGTAGACTACGCGTATCGATCCGCCGACGAGCTGCACGATATATACGCACAGCGTGCATAAAAGAACCGCAACGACGGGATGAATTATCAACGCGTCCTCCGCCCTTCCGCAAAAACTGTCTAGAAGTGTGCTTTTCAGTAAAGAAGCTTATTTTAAATCTTGAAGCTTATCAAGCTTTTATTTTACTCCTGCACTGGACGTGTGCACCGAAAACGGCAAATCAAAGTAGGCCAATTCATCCGCAGCAGCGCGGAGAATTCAACGCGCACAGATTGACCCGCTTGAACAATACGACACACGCGAGAACCGTAAATTTCACATGCTTGATCGATTCTCTCTCTCTCTCAGCTTCTCCGCAGTGAGAGATTGACGCGGTATTGGTCAACTACAATATATACCGCTCCTAGAGCACACGTCGTCGGATAGCGCACACACCGTGACGTCGCCGGAGATGAAAGAAGAAGAAGAAGAAGAAGAAGAAGTTTCGCGGTAAGGAGCTAGAAAAAGTGCATCGCACACACAGCTTCTTCTGAATGAAAGATTTCGCGAGACGAAAAGAAGAAAAACGCGACGGATGTATGATGAAGAAAGTTGAAAGCGCGCGGACTTTTTGAGAACGAGCGCGGGATGAAACGGAATGAGTATAATAACTGTATATCAGGCTAAATATACGCACCGTGAACAACGCTGCAGGCCAAAAGCAGTACCACCAGCAGTAGGGCGCAGTAGCCGGATCCGTAGACTGGGAACTGCAACGAAGAGAATAATGTATATAGATATACGTATGCGAGAGAGCACATACAGCGCGAGCTCCGTACTCACCTTCATCTTTGATGCGTTTCTAGCTGGGGCCTCAGGTCCGTCGCTCTTTTATATCCTAGCGCCAAAGAGCGAGTTGAAACCATAACGCAATCCGTTGCCACCGCCACTACGGCTGTATAGAAGGTCGTGGCGGTGCGGCTCTGTGTCTGCGTGGAAAACACAAGGGGCTTATCGCTCGGAGAAAATCGGTAGCCACCTACTCCTTATTCGCCCGTTTACGTGCTTGTGGCAAAGAGAATATACGTCTATGTGTGACCCATTCTCTCGAGACTCTTGTATTTGTGTGTATGTCCGACGTTGACCTCTTATTGGATCGAGTAGAGATAGTGCGAAGTTGCAAGCGACACTGCAGGCGATCGATCTGGATCGATATGCGTTTTATGAATCTCGATCGATCGTAATTTTCAATATAATATAGCCGTGAGTTTTCTCGCTCTTTGCTCTGGGCGCCGATGTACATATATACGCGGCATACGTTCTCTCATACTCTGTGTGCGCAATCGCTTATTAAATAATTTTACGTCCTTTTTTTTATGCTACAGGCTTTCACGATGTATACGCATCGCAGAACGGCGATAATCATCACCGAGTTCTCGTTGGGAGAAAAATTAATTAAATATTTCCAACTCGTTCCACCCCGCATGTGTAAAGTACAATATATGAGTATATATCAACGCACGTGAATTTTTAAAATTCTACTGACAAGCTTATCCATTATCCGATATACGCGCGTAATACGAACATTTATTTATATTAATTGAATAAAACCGCACGAGCGTTGTACGACGTATATTATAGAATCGTCGATACGTTCTTCATTATATCCTCTTGTAAAAGCGTCTGCAATATGTATATGTAACTCTCTTTCGTCCATATATACTACTGGGCTTTTACAGTATATACATAACGTTTTCGAGTAAGGTACTTAACGAAGCAGTGGCCGACAACACACATTTTAATAACGCCTAGCGCAATCTGGCTAGCCGCGCGCGTTCGTAATGAGAAATGCTAATTAACTCGAAAAGAAAAAGAGCGTACGCTCAGCTCGTATATACACCGCAGTAGTATATGTATATATAGCTTCTCGTGGCAGTAATCCACATTTACGTGAAAAGCCAAACAAACGCGCGGCTCCCCAGCTTTTTCTTCTTCTTCTAACCGCGCCTTTTTCGCGCAATATAAGTGCGCGTATATATATATAGCTTCTGTACATCATGCGCGCAATAATATAAATGGTAACGAAAAAGCATCAGTTAAGGTATAAAACTAACGTAATAGTGACGTATAGGGAGAGAAAAAAAACGCATCACTCGTCTGAAGAGCAACGACATAGCGCGGCGCATTTCAGAAAAAAACGTTGTGCAATTTTTTCCAACGCGCGAAAGAGACGTGACATATTGTAAGAGCGAACGTGTTCGCTCGCGTCGGTTTCAGCAGCAGCTCCCCTGCGGGTTGCGAGCGCCTGCGACAACGCGGAGATATATTTCATCTTGGCTGCTACATATATATATCCCGGGCGAGTGAATTGCGTGATTTATATATCGTGCGTATATGCGTGCGCATATACGTGTCAGGATCGAAAAATCGGGCGAAAAAGGAGAGAAAGAAACGCGTGCAGCATAGCGGGGAAGGCTATAATAACTCGGCCATTGTGTTTGAAGCGCCCGCGTCGTCGTCGTCGTCGTCGCGCGCGCGGGGAAGAGATTTTCATTCAAGAGAGACGACGACGACGCACACGACGCGAGAGCATAGGTACAATCGTCGCGCATCGCCGGCCGCGCACTCTTATTCTCTCTCGCAGCTCTCGTACGTCGTACGTATATATATATATATATACAGAGCAGCTGCCGCAGCCAGCGAGGGAAACGGAATTTCGACCTTTTGTGCAGCCCTTTTGTTTCTCTCTACTACTCGTCGCCCGCTGACTCGCTCATCTCTGCGAGAAAAATTTCGCGGTGTGCGCCCCCGCTGTACAATAGCTCTCGTTATGTTATATATGCATTATACTTTTNAATTTTAAAAAAAAAAAAAAAAAAAACGGGCGAGGACGAATCGTCTCTCTGCGTTATGTGTATAATACGTGCAATGTTTATACTGCACTTTCAACCTCTGAGCGCGTTGTTTTGCAACTACGCGAAGCGCCTCTGCAGCTATGTCCTTTCGCTCTCTGTACCATAGCTTATATATATATACACACGGCAGAGCGTATAATTACGAGCCAAGCTTACGTCTCTCCTATGTCTGAAGAGTATGAGAGAATGAGAGAAGCCGTTACGAAAGCAGCGTGCGCGCGATCTAAACTACACGCGCCCGGCACTATACAGACAACAATCCGCCGTGACTATCGCCCGGCTATCTTTCTCTCTCCTGTTGTGTCTATTAAGTGCTCGATCTATTACCTTAATTTTCCGCCTCGGTCTTATACAACTTTACTCTCGATCGCTATATACGTACTTATTATTGTCGAAATCTCTCATCGCCGATATGCAATATATTATATACATGCGGTATATACACACACAGCGCATAAGCTCGTCGCGCCGTACACGTTAACGAGCTATACTACTGCGTCGAAGCTCGAGAAACTTGCAGAGCCGTGCGGCTCTCTAAAGTAGTTATACGGCGAGCTCTCTCCATCTCTCTCTCTCTCGAGTTGCAGCGAGCGAGGATCGGGAAAATTTCATTGCAATTAGCCGGCATTCAGTTAACTCTCCGTGCGCGCAAACTCGACGCTACTGCGATATACATATACGCAAAGCTATATATATATATATATATATATATATATTTACGTGCGGAGAAAAGCTCCGAACTGCACTTGGCCGGAACTTGTCGGATGAAATATCGCGTCATCGGTGATACAACGAGTGCATGCAAAGAAGAGCTATTTTTCTCTTTCCCCGCTGAGATCGAGCTGAAAACTCGGCGGAGGGATTGTTTTCGCGCGGATTTGTGGGATCCGCATCTATACGTATATACTGCTCATTGAATGAGCGCAGCCAGTATATAGAGCTGGCAGTTATATTTCCCGGAAAGCTTTTAATGGCCCAGAGCGCGGAAGGATTGTAATGCACACGGCGAGCTTTTTATCTATCCATGCGCGTGTATGTGTATATATGTATGCTACTGTACATGTATATGCAGAGAGGACCAACAGGAATATCTTATATACCGGAGGAGAGGCTATACGCTCCTGCAGCAGCAGCAGCAGCAGCAGTCTCGGTGCGCAGCCCGAGGGATCGATCGCACGCGGACGCACGAATCCTTGGCTGCGCGCCTGCGCTGCGCTTTTGGCGCTTCTCTCTCTCTTTCGCTTCCAGCTCTCTCTACTCTTGCGATTTTTTTTCCATTTTCCGAAAGCTCGACGGGCGGCGCGCGCAGCTCTCTTGCCTGACAATGGGTCGTTACTTTTTTCTTCTTACTCCCTCTTTCACTCCCGTAGCTATATATAGCTATATATAGCTCTCTCCCGGTTCTCCTCGCTCTCTCGGACTTTTTCATTCTGGCTTTTTCTCGTTAAACGCAGATGTATAGGTATATAACCATACGATGCTATGAGACGCTCTTTCTGCCGCGTGAGTTTCCACTCGATTTATGGCGCGCGTTTGTAATTGTGAGCCCTTATAGTCCTATATATGCGTATAATATACAGAGACGGCTCTAATTTTCCAGCCTCCTCTCTCGTGTGTTATATACCGCGTGGTATATAATGTGCAACAGCAATTACAGGTGTAACTGTCCGGGCGCGCGCTTGTTTACCTCTCACGCAGCTCGAGAAAATTGCAGCAGCAGCAGCAGCAGCAGCAGCAGCAGCAGCAGCAGCAACGGCGGCGCCTTTCCCCGAGTTCGCCGACGCGTAATCGGCGCGATTGGCCAATTTCCCGCCGCACATCAAGAGCTCGCGCGCGCGCGAGAGAGAGAGAGAGTGCACTCTAGACTCCTCTTTGCGCAGTGCTATAGATGCCCCCGACACGCTATATGTACAAGCAGTATAGTGTTCACAGAGTGGGAAAGGTCAACCGCGGACGGGAGGAAAAGAAGCGCCAAGGCAAACTCCTATATACACACATGTATACACATGCAGGTTATATATATATATATACGCGTATAGAGCGACTGCTATCGGCCGCGAGACTCGATAAGCTCTTCGCGCTCAATTTGCCGATTTCCCGATCGATCAGCCGACTTGGCTCTATACGCCGCCTTTCTCCTGTACTTCTATTACAGGTGTATATGTATATATATATACACACACGACGTAGACCACAGCCTCGGGCAAGCTCGCGCTGCAAGATATTGCGAAAAATAAAAGTACACCGCCGCCGAGCATCGGCCCTTGTCGCTTTTCCAGAGAGACACACACAGACTTCCCGCCCGGTTGCAGCGGCACTTTTACCGGCGCTGAGCTCTTTCACTGCATCAGAACGAGAGAGAGAGAGAGAGAGAGAGAGAGAGAGAGAGAGAGAGAGAGAGAGAGAGATACTATATACATAGCGGTAGCTCGTTAACGCATAAAAAGGAGGGATGCGCGCATCGCGGCTCTAATGGAAAAAACGCCGAGGAATTACGCTCTGCTCCCTGCTGCTGCTGCTGCTGCTGCAACTGCAGCTATCCTACTCTCGCATTGTGCGCGTGCACGGTACCCCGAACATTTTTAAATCTACTTGTGCATTAACGAGCTTTGCTCGTCGGCTCTCTCTCCTGTCTGCCTAGTATATACAAAGTATAGAATGAGATACTCGCGCTAATTGACGAGAAGGAGAAATAGAAATGCGAATTTATAATTAGAAGCGCGAGCTCGGATTTTCCAGGCGAAAATTTTTACGCTCTGCCTTTGACGATCATCCAAGCTGCCTTCGCAATGAGCGAGGGAGCGAGAATGTGGGAGAGAGAGATGTGCTTTCGGAGAGCAACTAATTAGCGGATGTAGCGCGCGGTGGCAAGCTCGTTATCGCTTTACTCTCTCTCTCTCTCTCTCTCTCTCTCTCTCTCTATCTCACAACCCGCGGTGTCTCTCTCTCGCTCTCTATATATCTCCTGTTCCACACCCCTTCACGCGCAATGTATATATATATATATATATATAAACATACGTATATATATACTCAGCCAGGTGCGGCTCTACGCTCGAACTTTCCGAGGGCGACGCTTTCGATCGGCGGGGCAACAAGTTCGCGCGCGAGAAATCGAATTACCCGTCGCACCTACGTATGTGTGTGTGTGTGTGTGTGTGTGTGACCTGTACACTATATAGACGGCCAACGTCGAAATTGCACTGGCGACGCCCGCGTGCGAATCTCCCGCTAGACTTTTTCCCCCTTTTTTTTCCATTCGAGCGCCGCCGACGTCGCGCACTTGACAATATCGATATGCGGCATCGCGCGCTCCACAGCTTATATAGACGCCTGCATCAAAAGCCCCCCGCCGCCACCGCCGCCGTTGCACCAAGTTTATAATTAGAGCTTCGGGGCCCAGAGGATATTGCCTCGTCAAAGGCTACTCGTCCGAAAAGGGGGATATAGAGAGGCTTCCTCCCCTCCTTCAATCCGATATGCTGCGCTCTACAGCTATACGATGGCCGCTGCCCGCGCGCGCGAAGAGCGTTCATTATACGACCTGTTCCTCTCTCTCTCTCTCTCTCTCTCTCTCTCTCTCTCTCTCTCTCTCTCTCTCTCTGCGCTCGACTCTTCCACTCGCGAGATCTATTATTGCCTGTGGATGAAAAATCGCCCGCATCTTGTTTATATATATATATACGAGATCTCCGCGAGTAATTAACCCGCCGGAGTTAGTAGAGAGCTTTCCTTTTCCGGTTATCGCGCTATCCTGCGCTTGACAAGCAGCCAATTAATGCGCGTGGCTGCTTTTCTCCACGACGCCCACTCTTGGTATGGTTATCTATATATGAGGAATATAGAGCGCGTGAAAAAAAGGGGGGGGGAGAGAAAAAGCATGTCCCGCGCAAAGTGCTGGCCGTATGAAGCGCGCCTACTTCCATTTCGAGCGACGAGCATAAACCGCGACAGAAAGCCCGAAGAGTCAAAGTACACTAGTTTTCTCGCTCGAGTGAGTGAGAGTAGCCAAAAGCGGCGAAAAGAACGGAAAAGATACAAAAGCTGCCTATATACCTATATACTCTTGCTCCCGTTTTTCGCGATGCGCAACCACCTCGTGATCCCCTCTCGCGCGTTGGAAGCACGATTTCTCTCTTCCCTTTTTCAATGGAATGAATAGGCATGATTATATAGAAAATACAAACACTTTAATTGCACCATCACTTACAACGATATACATAACTGGAAAAAAAAGGATAAGTAACAAGTGTACACGAGGAGATAAGGATATATAATAAACTTGTAAAAGCTGTATAATAAAATGAAATTCGAGTCGAGAGCGCACGTTGTCGATGGCCTAGCTCAAAGGTTGGCCGACTTGCCGGACACATTGATCTGCAAACCAGCCTTGCGAAGACCCTCGGTGAGACGCTTGCCAAGCTCGACGTCGACATTCGAGAAGTTCCTGACAGCTCGCTCGACGATGAAATTCGAGGCGTTCTTCAGGTGGGCGACGATATTCTCGACGAGCCTGCTCTTCTCTTCGGCGTTAAGGACGTCGCGCCAGAACATGGTCGCCTGACCATAGTCGTCCTCGTTGACGGGATCGTGACGCTCGACGTCACCGCTCACGTGGTAACTTGGTGCTTTGGCTGCTGGACACTCCTCCGGTCCGCTGAAGCTGTTCGGGAAGTAATTCGGTGCGCCGGCCTGATTGTTCAAACACATGAAGCCGTCGCGCTGGTAATTTATCGTCGGCATCATCTGTGGACAGACAACGGCACAATGGCCGCTAATTACTTCTCGGGCTCGATGCATAAGAGAGAGAGGGAAAGAGGGAAAACCAGGCCAAGCCAACTTTTCTCCACCGAGCAAAGACGCAGAGCTTGCGGGGGTGGACGGCCGCTGTCGCGAGTGTCAGTCGCGCGCGAAAGTAATTAGGCCAAACGTCGAAATTTTAAAAGACTCGCGCGGGTATGAATTTTCAGCGGACAGCGCAATTTGAGGAAAAGCTCAATGCCGAAGACGATCCGCTTTTGGAGTTCAGTGTGTTGTGTTTGCCTAATTTCCCGAGCTCGTATAATGAAAGACGACGCGAGCGCGCGCATCACAAACGTATTAGCGACTAATCCGTTGACTTGCCCCGAGTGAGAGAGAGGCAAACACGCAAGTTAGTTGCCATGAATCCAGCAGAGACAGAGAGATGTTGCAAATGTGAAAAAACTAATCGACTTTCCCTTTACACATACGTATACCTGCGACACACGGGCTGGATATAATGAGCGGAAGGCATTAACTCGACTGCCTGAGAGGATTATTCTCATACCGATGAATGAATAGGCAATGCGTACAATAGCCCCGTGTATATATAAGCGATGATCGCTTAAGGTACTTGCCACGGCGCGCTGCTATGCGTACACGCGATACATACCTTGTAGGGGCAATTGACGGGTAATTGGAGGTGGTTAGGTCCCAGCCGATGCCTGTGGGTGTCGCCGTACGCGAAGAGCCGACCCTGCAACATTTTGTCGGGACTCGGCTCGATACCGGGAACCATGTGAGCCGGATCGAAGGCTGCCTGCTCGACGTCGGTAAAGTAATTTTCTGGATTCTTGTCGAGCACTAACTTGCCGACCGGTATCAAGGGGAATTCCTTGTGCGGCCAGACCTATACGATTGTTGGTAAAAAATTTGTATATTGCAGTGTTATTATTACGTAATGTCGGATTTCTTTTTGTTATATATTATCGCGATATAACACTATACCTTTGTCAAGTCGAAGGGATTCCATCTGAACGTCTCGGCCTCTCGGGCCGTCATCACTTGGATGTAGAAGCTCCAAGACGGGTAATTGCCTTGAGCTATCGCGTTGTATAGGTCGCGAATACCGTAGTCGGGGTCCGTAGCGCTCAGCTCGGCCGCCTTGTCGGACATTATATTCTTGATCTTCTGATCAGTCTGCGTACGCGAAACACCGAAATCGAGGGTTAATAAACTGACGAGATCCGATAACATATAGCGATAATACGGCTCATACCTTGAAGTGGAACTTGCAGTAAACCCACTCATTTTTGTCGTTAACGAGCTTGAAAGTGTGGGAACCGTAGCCGTTCATGTGACGATGGCCATCGGGAATACCGCGGTCGCTGAACAGAATCATCACTTGATGCGTCGACTCTGGTCGCAGAGTGATAAAGTCCCAGAACATATCCGCATCCTAAATAGAAACAATTTTTTTTTTTTGTTTTTCATGAGAGAATTGCATACGATTTCCAATTGCGATTGCGCATAGTTGCATGCTCAATTTACCTTCAGATGCGTCGCGGGATTCCTCTTCTGTGTGTGAATAAAGCTCGAGAAAAACATAGGATCTTTGATGAAGAAGATCGGCGTGTTGTTGCCAACGAGATCCCAAATTCCCTCCTCCGTATAAAACTTCATAGAGAATCCGCGCACATCTCTGCAATGATTCAAACGAGAGAGAAAAAAAAGAGTAATTATCATTCAAATTAGCGCAGAGTCATGTGAGTGATTCTCAAGAATAGATGAACACATTGGCGCAACAATGCGAAATCGCACCTTACGGTATCGGCGGAACCGCTCTCGCCAGCGACAGTGGAAAATCGCACGGCCACAGGAGTCTTCTTCCCGATGGCCGAGAAAACCTTGGCTTTCGAGTACTTTGTGATGTCGTGCGTGATCTCCAAGTAACCAAAGGCTCCTGCGGACAAAAACTCAGCGGCCAATATAGTCATATTGCTCATCAGTTTAAAAATTAGCTATTGTCATGCATATGACAATTACCGGCTCCTTTGGCGTGAACTACTCTTTCGGGAATCCTCTCCCTGTCGAAATGCGACATCTCGTCGAGGTACACAAAGTCTTGCATAAGCAGCGGTCCCCGCGGACCCACGGTAAGGGCAGCTTTTTTGTTAGCGATCGGCGCTCCATTTCCAGTCAGAAGTGTCGGGGGATCTCCCTGAAATTTGACGCGTATACTTCTTTAATTATCTCTGCATTCGGATATATTGGCATTACATAATATAATGATAATGATAGATACATATATATATATTTCAATTGCTTTTACGATTCTTCTGTCTTGCACTGCTGGAGCTGAACAGAGATGTTTTTAGGTTTTCCTCATTTTTTAATTAGACTGTGTGAATATGACGACGTAACAGATTGCATGATTATACCAACGCGTTAAAAAGATATGTATTATAGTGGTTCGAGTATATTGTTTCATTATTACAGGCTTGTGATTTATTGCATCCTGCTTGTATCTATATGGATGGTACGATCGAGAAGCAGAACTTTCGATAAAGTTCAAGCTCACAGTTTATCCATTCATTTTTACGTTAATAATTACTTTTGTAAATATTTTCGAAATAATTATGAGCATTCATTGGTAACTCGTTCACGCAAAAGAACGACGTGAAATTTTCTTGTCTTGATAAGATAGACCATGAATAATTATATATACTTCTCTATAACCCTAATGTATTTAGAACTAAACAAATACCCGAGCACCGATGCGTTTATTGAAAAGCGCATATATCTAATCAAAACGTGCACTTTTGCATAAACTTACCCGCATTATGCATATATGAAGGTACTTACGACATTGCGATAAAGCTTTTCTTCAAAACAAACAATTTATACTACACGTATATACGTACGACAGAACAATATAGATATTGGCGAAGAGTTTTTCCGTAAGATTATATTATATAATAATATAGATGTAGTGGCGTTACGCAACTTTACAAAACGGCCAAAAATCGATGTTTGTTTGCAAAGTCAATTGTCCCAGTTATTTTTAGTTTACATGACATTCATTGACATTTTAGTATCAGAGATTATCAACTGATAAATAAAACAAGAGCGCAACTTTTAATTCCATACTTTACCGATGCAAGTGTATTTTTGTGCACGATTTAGCAATGCAAATATTACTCGACCTCTCGTATGCACATTATTATTTATCATCATATACATAAAAAAAAACTAATCAAATTTTAACACAATTTTGAGACCTCAGTTTGAAATCGTTCTATCTCGGAAAAAATAATTTATCAGTCACGATTTTTTTCCTTTGAGTAGTTTATCGATTGCATCTTTTATATACTATAAATTACACATACATCAGTCATATAGAAATGGATCAGTTTTAGATGATGACATTCTTACCCATTTGGTTTGTATACCATTTATAATAACTGAATGATTTATTCTCAAGCTCTGTATTTTTGCGTTGCGCATTGATCAAGGTAATCTATAGCTAAAGCAATGACTTTGCTAAAACGCATTTCATAACAAAATTATAAGCACATAATTTTGAAATAAATTTTAAAAATACATATAATAACGAGAAATATTATTGTTATAGTTTATTGTCAAGTTACATTTTTTTTCGCGAGTATTTTTTATTCCTTATATGATTTATGCTTTTAATGTATTGCATTATATTTTCAATATTGCACTATATTATTATCATGAATGATAATCAGAAATCAACAATGTATGTCCTATCATCTGATGATGTTAGTTATCCATCAGTGTCATAAAAAATAAAAAAAAGACTGCTTGCTATAGGTTTATTCACCGCTTGGTTATAAATAATTTTCATATATTTATGTAATTATATTCCTATTCAAGCAGTGCAATAAATAAAAGAAAAGTAATTTATAATTTCTTGAAGTAAAGAGTTTTCAATGTTTACAATGTTAAGGATGAATAATCGATAAATTTTGCATACCGGCGAAGAACGTATATACATAAAATAAACAAAAGCTGCGTTCGTAATTTTTAATCGATTATAAACCGCGAAATTGCTTTAATTATACCACGGTTGGTTGCTTCGCTTTTTGTTTGTCGTTTTCATGCATATGTAAGGATCGGAAATGATTCTCGAAATAAAGCGCAGGTTATTATGCAAATGTATGGAAGAGCCTGATCCTTTAATGATTATCGTTATTATTACCTATATATTTTCTTATTTTATAAAATGAAAAAATAATTTTTAAATAAGCTGAAAGAAATTGGATAAATTTAAACGTTGTTATCATGAATTAATTCAAAACTACTCTAAAACAGTCAATTGCAAGGATCTCATCAGCAGCAAACTCATAAAATACTTAAACGAGAGTATACGTTTTGAAGAGTGAAACATTGATAAGAAATTCTTGAGATAATACGTATTCAAATATGTGCAAAATAATGCTCCCATTGATCTTGAGAGTTCAGACAAAAATGTCTCTGTATCTGGGTAAAAATACCCGCCGAGGATACGTCGCGGTAAACAGGTTGGTCATATATTTATATGCAGCGTATAACCGCAATGGTTCCTTTCCAACAGACGGTATATGAAAATGGGTTTGTCAACGGCAGACGCGCCTATTGAAGAAACGCGCAGTTCAGTCTTATAAGAGATAGATATAATAGACAAACGACTTCTAATAGCCACAACAGCCTGCCTGTTTTCCACTCGGGCTCGTTTAAATAACGACGTGAGAATAACTGGTAATGACTCCATACGACGGCCAATGACTTATTACGGCGAGAAATGCATTCTTATACGACGTCGCAATAGACGTAGAACGTGGGTATGTCTTAATATGATGATAACTAACCTTGACAGATTTCTTGTAAGAGTTGAGCTGATCGGCCGCAGGATCTCTAGGCATTGTTGCGGATTCGTGTGTAAAATCTCTACTGCTTATATTAGTTGCGGAGATACGGTGCAAGAGAAGGCGACCGGCGAAGTATTCAACGGGTTTGTTGTTTGTCACTGTGGAGGCGCAAACCGGTACGTAGCTCGAGTTCGAGTGCCACTGCAGGCGATGGAGGCAGCTCTGATAGTACGACCTTTTATTGGGTTTCGAGACTCGCCACGGACAGTAGTGGGGGCACTCGGCAGCGGCTGTGGCTACTTGTCGCTCGACTGCATGGAGTAAATAGCGCTGGAAGCGCCTGATGCAGACAAACATACTGTCGCTCAGCAGTCCGATATGCGTATACACACACTGATTATCCTCGTTTTTCTTTTACTTTGAAAGCTTCACACGCGTTTTTCATACTGGATCGAATATTCCATACTTCGAAGGAAACTTCGTTATTTGAAACAAATTAGAAAATTTTGTATATTGCTGTTGTATCAGTTGATACACATTTACTTATCAAAATGCATCTTGATCGAAAGAGGCTTACTTTGATTCATTACAAACGAGTCAAAATTAAATAATTACCTATCGGTGATATCGTGAATGAAATGTTTCATCACTGTTGACAACTGGAAGTTATTATTTATTGTAACCTGATTTTCCTTCTTCAAATATAGAGCAGTCGTTTGTTCATATACCTATAGAAGAACAAAAATAAATGATAACTGAATGCCCTGAAATAATGGTAAACTGTTAGTAGTGATTCAGTAATTTTTTTATTTTTCACGGTCACCATTTGTTCGAGCCAAGTACACAGAAATCCTTGCCCGACACATAGAAATCAAATTAATTTGATGTGCACGCATCGGTTTGAATAGCAGCCAAAATGCTTACATGTTTATTGTACAATCTTATTTCGTCACATGAATATTTTTATATTAGACCTGCATCTTTGGTAGGAGATTCAAAACAGCCTTTTTTGAAAGAAAGAAAGGAGCAGACATGCACCCTCTTTTTTCTCTTAATAAAGACTGCATAACACAACAAATATCTTTTTCTAGTATCAACATTATATTATTTACAAAATCCAAGTAATATTTTCCTACAAGTGTGTTTGCTGATTCAATACCCAAGTTATTTGTTGATAGAAATAATTATTGATTTTGTTAAATAAATAAAAAAAAAATATATCTATGACATACATTTTTTCAATGACCTAATCTAATCATAGCTTGATGCGCGTATTGTATATCCATTGATAAGGAGCCTTACACATGTACACATAATATTGGTAAGATATAAATAAATTACTGCCAAAATTCGTTCACGCAGTATGCGGCTATTAAGCAATGCGCAAACTTACTTAATATAATATGTCAATATGAAATATAACATTTCATAAAAATCATTTCTAAAATTTGTACCCTCCAGAAAAGTTTATCGCATGAACGTGCAAACTTTTTTTAAACATACTTGATTAATTAATACGCATCAACATATGTAAGTGTAGGGGGTACAGAACAAATACAATGATAATAATAATAATAATAATAATAATAATAATAATAATAATGATTGCATATGTTAACGGACTGCAAGTTAATTAAATTTTCTACAATTGTCGAGTTATCAAATTGCCAACAACGTTATCGTCGCTGTAAATACGCTAATAGTATTAAAATCCCCCTGAAGCACAAGCCTTCTTAAATTTGGCAATTTGGTTGGTCACCAAATGGTGGTGCTGTTCTTTTCAGTCGAACTTGAATGTTTCAATGCCGACGGGTCGTTGCTAAATAGACGAAGCATAGGCCAGGCACCCTATTGACCCCCTGAAGGAACTATTCGTTCGTTCAACAAGACTAGGCATTTGTCACTGGCATCGGACATTGTACTTGCCACACTATTAAATGACTCTGTTCACCTTGTTCTTCTGTGTTTGACACTGCCTGTACAGTAGCTCTGTCAATTCCTTCCTCGGCATCCTCACCGTCACCTGAAAAAGCGAAAATCAGCATTGAATATTAAAAATGTTTGTACATTCTTATTTCCATATTAAATTTTTTTAATTAGTAGTTTAACAAACATGTATTCTAAATACTTAAGGCAGTCTCTGAAAATTTTCCTTCAATATTTTGCTAAATACAATAGCATTTCCTAGCACAATCCAACCCCCAGAGAGCATAGAAAATGAAAAAATAATCTTCATTTTCTGATAAGAAATGAGAGTAGAAAATATTTTACAGAGAGCTGGTATGATACAAGATAATTTTAGTAATTGTTAGTATATTGCACGATGAACAAAAGTTATTATTGTAAATTTGTGAATTCAAGCATGTTTTAGTCAATTATACCATTCCCATTTGCGTTTCCACCAAATATATTATTATGTCATTATCGCCAGATCTATCAACAAGAATAATTAATCAATTTTTTCACAAACATAGTTATAGTTGTAGATTTGTATTTAAAGTTTGAGAATGAGTTGAAAAAATTGATTTCTGCTATATATACGCTTATGCATTCATGGTTAATCAACAAATGCTTAGTGATAATTGTAGAGCAGGCTCATGTGCATCCCGGTACTCTCTGGGGGCATACCTGACTAATTGCCATACAATTAGATGTGTAGCCACGTCACTTTCATCCTCAGCTTCATCTGCTGAAATTATAAGCATGTCGAGCGAAATTTAAAACTTCTGTTTTAGTAACGGCTTTTACGTCGAATGAGGCCAATTAATGCGGATTTTTGCATCCCAATTGTTAATTTCATTATTGTTATTTACCATCAACCGTATACTCACCAACTCGGAAGTCAATGTATCCCTCTCCTCCAGATAAAACAAGCATAGCTGGCTGGGAATTGTCTGAAGCTGCACTTTGACCACCGTGACCTAGAATTTATCATCATGTACATACACTGTTGTCATCCGATTCGATTTTCTTATTAGCGGCATTCGTTAACTTACCTGGCACAGCAACAAACATTTTTACTGCATCTCTGTGACCATGGAAACTAAGTTGCGCATGAGCCATACTGCAGTATGGAACAAAACTGCCTGGAGTGACACCGTGATCGGAAGCGAAGACTCGAACACCAACTCCGGGAGCATCACCTTTACCGCTGCCCGTTTGAATACGTGACACAGCCATAGAACCTCCTGCACCTGAGATCATCGATTTTAAATGAGTCTTGCTTATTATCTAAAGAAGTGATAGGTCTAAGAAAAAGATGTCTTACTTTCAGATAGAGGAACGGAGATAATGACACCATTACCCGTACCGATCCATAGCCTGTTAGAAGATATGAGCAGTGCTGTAATCCGTACGAAGGAGAAACCCAATTTTCCAGTGCCGAGCATTTTACTAACGTAAGGCTCTATATCAACATCTTGCAAATGTTGGTATGTATGAGCGTGGTACAGTCTTAATGTCGAGTCCAGTCGAATGCTGACCCAGACGCCCTCGCCAAGCCAGGCCAGCTGTCGTACTTGTGACTCTCGGCGTGGATGTGCATCAACGGTGCACTGCAATGGAAAATCTTATGGTTTCACATATTCCTTGTGTTTTTATAAAGAAATAAACACGTTATGAGAATACATGAAGTTCAAAGAATCGTAAATTACCTCGAGTGACAGCGTAATAGGATCAATGACGTGAATTTTATTACGGTAACCGCACCACACAGTTTTCCCTAGTACAACACTCATGCATCTAATAGAATGTTGTGGGCTTCCTAATGTGATGACGTGGTACTGGGATAGATCCCACTGGCCATCAACTCCTCTTCTAAATATCGCAACCGTGCCATCCGCTAACGCGACTAACACACGACCTTGAATGTGCCTGCAATGTAAGAAAAAAAGCAATTAACACTTATATCCATTAATGACTGTGACTTTAGGTAGCGTTTTGCACTGTACTTACACAATCGCAAGAGCAGCATCTTGTAGCTGAACAGTGTGTAAACACACCGACCACTTGGCCACAGCAGAGTGAACGAACACAGCTCCGTTTTGAGCTCCGAGCCACATGGTCGGTTGAATAGAAGACATTTTTTCAATTGGAGCATCACCTTCATCAGTTTTTTCAACATCGTCTTTTGTATTTTCTGGCAAAGAAGTAAACTCAGGAGGAGTTTTCACGAAACGAACTTTTCCGAGATTAACGGTTTCAGCGTCAACTTCCAAGCTTGGTGGTTCTGTCGCCGAACTGGGATCCGAACCAACTTCGCGCGGTTGCTCTGTTTTCTCTTCTGGAGACGTATTACCTGATTTGGTTATTTCTACAATTTTTGGTTCCTCATTTTCCGCTTGGTTTTCGTCCGAAAGGGCGATCTCCGCTTGATTATCAATTTCTTTATCCATCTGTACGCCGTCGTTGATGTCTCCGTAATCACTCTCCTTAGCACCAGGCACACTAGCGATGCACAGTAAATGGCTCTCACAAACGTTAAAAACTTCAAGAATCTCGGCTGGATTATTGGCATCTATCACAGTAACTTTCGACATCTTCTGCGTGGATGTGCAGATCCACACGTGTGAAGTCAATTGCTGCTCCTGCCTTTCGGCTTCAAGCCTTCTCTGTTCACTTTCTTGCAGTTCCTTATCTAAGTGTTCAACGGCATCTTCAGGATCAGCTTTAGAGTCGTTGTTTATTTCTCGCGCCTCTGCTGCGTAAAAGACACTACCTCCTACCATAGAACCTCCGTCACGAGTTTTTCCACCACTCATGTTGACTCCAGCTCCGCACCAAATCTGCATTAGATTTAAATTTATTTTTAATTTTTATTACAACAACAATGAACATAAATAAATCCTTAACGAGGAATAACAAGCAAACTGACTTTCATTCCGGGCTCGGTTTCTTGTAGAGGTCTGCAATATACAGGTACTGGTACTGGTTGGCGGGTTGGAGCACTTGGTTTACCAGGCAAACTCCATCCATAAGCTTGCAACCGTCCGTCTTCTTTCCGGACGTGGGCTCTAACCTGGCGGTACTGTTCTCTTCTTTCATTTGCACGTCTTGCCACAAGTTTCTCGGATGACCTGGAATTAAACATTTCAAAATAATATTTTGAAAACTAACTTGAGTAATTAAAAAAAAAAAAGTATTACGGTGTTAAAAATATCTACTTTTTTTTAGTCTATGTTAATTATAAATTATAATTAGCAATGTTAAATCTAGTGATACTGTAAAACAAGTCGACGTAAAACAGACGTAACAAAACATTAATTTAATTTGATTGATAATTGTCAATAAGCACTTTGGATGCTAATCTTAAATACTTAGAAATGAGGTATGAAGCAGTAGAGAAAGATGAAACTATATTACCTGTTACTTAAATAATCTAAGGTGAAAAGCTGGGATTTCTTGAGTGCATCATAGGGAAGAAATTAGGTGCTGACCCAGAGTAAAATACCAAAAGCAATATTCCTCAATAATTAAATAAAAGTCAGAGTGTAAAACATAAACAGAATTCCATTTATTCTACGATGGATCGATTTTTTTCTCAAAATATATACACCTATATACAATTTACAACCTGATTATACATTTAGGCAACAGCGTTTTTTTTTGGCATAAATAAATTAAATATTATAAAACTTCTCAGTTGCATTCGTTCAAATTAAAAAAAATAATTAATATAACGCAGCCTAAAATGGTCGTGAAACGCTCTCTTTTTGTATATTCAAAAAAAAAATTAAATACTCTGATTAATGTTCACTATACACATAATCTAGAATTATTAAATTCGTAACCAAAGCATGCAACATTGTCGAAAATAATAAATAAGATGAACCATAGGAAAAAACATCACTTTGACAGTAGTAAGCATTGACTAAAAAAATATAACAGTGTATAAAATTAATAAAAATAGAAGAGCCTCGCCACAAAGTCGATAACTGAAAAAGTATATAAAGAATTTAAACTATATCATTTCTCACATGGTGTCTCCTTGGTCAAGAAAATCATGTCGATTTTTAAGCGTTCTCCTGCGCATCATATCCATAGGAGCAGCTGGAACTACTTGATTGGCTGGAGCGCTGTATCGAATGTGTGGTCCGCGTACCAGAGGTCCCCGATCGGCTGGACCAGTGAAGAGGTTGCTAAAACTGATGACAAACAAAAATTTTAACAATTTAAATATGTTTAAAAGACAAAGCTTGAAATAATTCATAAGAGTATTACAATTTCCAAAATGTTTGCTTTCCACCAGATATGCTAGATGGATCTGTCTTGCTTGCACGTATCATTTCTGTCCATCGGACGGCTTCTTGTAATTCCATAAATCTTTCTTTATATTGGTTTCTCTCCATTAGTACCCTCGCCATTTCAGCTCTCGTAAACCTTTTTCTTTGTGCTAATGGGACTTCCTCTTCATCGTCGCTCTTGGTTGCTTTAGCTGCAGTTTCAGCTTCTTCTTTTACTTTCTTCAGTTCCTCTTCTAAAGCTAAAACTCGCTGTCGAAGACGA
The DNA here is from genome assembly GCA_012977825.3 of Pteromalus puparum. Taxonomy (NCBI): domain Eukaryota; kingdom Metazoa; phylum Arthropoda; class Insecta; order Hymenoptera; family Pteromalidae; genus Pteromalus; species Pteromalus puparum. Next base: position 56,857,071 of record CM053172.1, on the reverse strand, counting down.
TCTCTTGCTTGGTGCAAACCGCGAATTTCTTCTCTAAGTACCTCTTGTTCCCTATATTTTGATAAACATAATTATTAATTATGCATCTACAATAAATAGTCTTTTTATATTATCTCTGTGACTTAATTACCCAGTCAATTCATCTACTTTTACAATCAAATCATCCTTTACGATATTCAAGGCATTCCTGTAATACATCAAGCATATTAGTCATGGTTCAGAAACATTCTATAACAATTTTATAATGATAATTTGTTTACTTTGTTGCTAAAAGTTCATTATTTTCCATGATCAAGTTTTCAACCTCCTTGCCCATGCCTGAAAAATAAAATAGTTAATTTAAAAATCAATATAATTTACAATATGGGTAAATGTATATTTAACATCCACATATATATGTACAATAGATGTTTATATAATTATTGAATAAGCCATGCTCGATTTGCAGAATAGCATTAATTTTTCATTGAGCATTTTAATCTCTTACCAAAGAAGTTGTCGTTAACTGCATGTATGTAGGTTATATTCGTTGCATGCATCATTAAACGAAGATTTCATGGAAACAGGAGGACAGCATTGACACAAACATGAAAATGATTAGTTAGCAGACTGTTAAATCATTTAGAAACTTTTGTTACAGTTGGCATGCTTTGTCAATAAGATCAAACTTCTTTAAATTAATAAGTCATTTTAACAACATGTAACTATATGTAAATTGCCAATTCAAAAAAGTACGAAAAATATTAGAGTTTTTTGTTGTTACTATAGACATGTCACTGTTACAATACGAAAATATTTAAAACTCGAGCAAATTTTCGCTTAGTATGTACCTGACGAAGCGTATTCCCCTGGATGAACCCAGCTTCCTGTTAATATATGATGTGTTATTGGAATGTATTTAATAATTTAGAATAAAGTCATAATTGCCGTGATATGCACCTGTAATATCAGCTCCCTCATCCATTTCTCCTAGAGCGTCGGCATCTTGAAAACTGATTTCTTGATACAACGTGTTTGCACTTCGGCGTTCTTCTCTATCCGTTCGACTTCTTCCCCCAGGAGTTGTAGCTGATTTTTCTACTCGTGGTGATGTCGGTGTAGTTATAGGCGGTGCTGTTTCCGTTTCTGGACTCACATCTTTAAAGTAATCAATATTTTCATATTGCTACTGATATTTATAATATATACTGCTGTGGAAAAAAAAAAGAAAAATGAATTATACTTACGTCTGGAAATATCTGTAGTTTTGTTTTCTTGAACTGGTTGATCTGTTAGCTGACTCTTATCGGACGTTTCTACAGTCGCTTCACTGCTGCTATCTAACATTTCTGTTTTCAAACTTGCTGCATCAGGTGGACTTTCCTCCTGAATATCTCCCTCATTCATGCTAGCTTCTAAACTTTGGAATCCGTAACTAAGAGGGCCGGAACTTCGTGACATATGTGCCATTCCGAGTGGTGGTAAACGACTGGGACCTCGGTTATTAGCCGTTGAATTTTCTAATCTTTCTGTGCTACCGACGAGCATCTTCGTTCTTTCCATATAATCAACATGAGTTTTAAATAATTCCGTATACCGATCATGTAACCGGGAATATTCACGTTTCAACTCAGATTCTTTTTCCTCCAAACGAACAACTAAAATCAAAAATATTATTGTACAAAATGAATAAGTTTAGCGAAAATCCTCATATTTTAGGCAATGGGTCCAATAACGGTATTTTTTGAAAATATAAATGGCAATGAGTATGCAAGCCAATGGTAATTTAAAGGAAATAATCAAAAGAAACAAAGTTGAAAATGAAATGATAACAAAAAAAGAACAAGCTTGACACAAAACATACAAGCAGAATGAGGTTCAATGCATTATCTCTAAGTTCCCTTATAATTTGTGAAAAAAAGCACAAAGAAAAAATCATAAACTGAACATAAAATAAACTCAAAATAAACTACTCTACTGTGAGGGGTTTTTCTTTGACTGGAGTTGACATTGACATTTGTACCATGGTCGTGAGAATTCTTGGTTTTGAGTTCCAACATCCTAACAATAGATTCCAGGCTATCAATTTTTGAAACTAATTCTTTGCGTTCATCTTCTGCAGCATCTTCTAGTTCTAGCAATTTCTGTTAAAAATAAATAATAGAAATGTATGTTTTAGTGATTAGATGAATAATTTAGGAGTTACTATAGTAATTTGTAATAAATTTTACTTGATCTGATGTTTTCCGAAGTTGTTTCTCTCTTTCATATTGAGTGACAAGCTGCTCATTATCCTCCCTAAGTAGCTCCAACTCTACTTCGTGCTCTTGATTTTGCGTATAAGCAATATCTAGGCACTCTAATACATTGACTAGTAATGGCATAAGTTCCTTAACCACATCTTCATCGTATCTGGCAATCATCCTTTCAAATTCTTGATAAATACTACCAGCCAAAGATTGTACTTTCTCCGACATGACAACATGACTGTCCTCATGTGTGCCATACACGGTCTCTTGATCCATTTTGATTTCCGCCATTTCTGCTAAAACTAGAAAGTTAACAATGATTTGTTAGTATGATGGCTTAAAGTTGAGTTAGTGTCAGTTTAGTATTTTTGCATATATAATACATAGGAACAAATGTTTTAAAAATAGTATTTTACAAAATAAATGTCTCTATAGCGATTGGCTTTGTGCCAAACACAAGAGGAAAAGCCTTCAGTAGAGTAAAACGTACAAAAATTCAAGTTCCTACGTGTCTTCTTTGGAAGTTTGAAATATTTGTTATTTATATACCTTTTCACACATCTATCTTTAATTAACCATAGAATTGGAATTGTAGTGAAACATAGCAGAATGAATCTTTCAACAGACCATTTTTGTCTGAATGAATCAATGAATTAAGAAGGAAATTCGAGTAAGGAAAAAGTAGGTAAAAATTGTTGCGTACCTTGAAAGATTATTTATTCTATTTCAACGTGTCCAGAGCAGAGCAGGAACAGAAGAAAGAGATTCGTGTATTCCTCACACTGTAGGCTGGCTCAGGCGTTTCTTCATTCTCAACAGGAAACTTGTCTCTGATGAATTTACATAAAAGGACTGCTCGCAACTAGTCAAGGCATACATTTGAACGAAGCGTTTTTTTCTGCTGGACGTGTCAGTTGTTACAGTGTGACTGCATTATTTACGCATTATGTACACACCTATGTACAATATATCACTTGCTGACTACTTATAATATGGTATCGACGAAGGCCCGCAAAATACCGCCCAGAATTCGAGGCCCCAAGCTCTTATGCACGTAATAATTATCGGGACAATCGCCTTACAAAAGGCAGTGACTCCACCTCCTACTCGTCGTCGTCCTCGTAAACATCGCAACAATGAGCGAACGCCCTGTACCTATACGAATTACAACTGTATCGTCAGCAGCAGCAGCAGCAGCACCTTCTGCATTGTCCACTCGTCTATCAGTGTCCTGCGCCTTGGCTTTTTCACTATTTGGCTCTTGATAAACATGGGTGTCCGAGCTGGTTCACTTCGATCATTCGGAGCGGAGAGCACACGAAATATCAGCAAACCTATCTCCTGTCGCGCAATCTCATTGCGCCAAGTCGAAAACAGCCGTCGTCAGCAGTAATACACTCACACTGCTCGCACTTTGATTTCTTTTTTACTCGCGTTCGCGTATACCTCGCCTGCAGTCTCTTTCTCTCTCTTACTCCCTCTCCGTGGTGTGATCCGTAGCGTATAGCAATATAAGTAAAGTATAGTGTAACGTGAAAGTATAATATTTAGCTTCGACGCCTATATATCCAGGCTATCCTGAAGTATCAACGGTTGGTAAATACCATTATAATACTAAACAAAGCCGTACTATCAAGTAATATCACAATATTAATTTGAATTTGAATTTATTTTTTAACAAAAATCTAAACAAGAAAGTGTTTTCGTATATGTTAATTTTTTTGCATTGATCGTATCTGATGCGTAGAAGATACCCCGCCGCGCAGCAAGCATATGCTTATATGATAAAGAAGGTTAGCTGCGCGGATGAACAGAGAACGCGCACAAATGCCAAAATGCCTGCATGCTGGTAGGCGGAGCGTAAGTTACATCTGCCTATAGTTATAGGTATATATGTGCAGATTTATTCATAGGATGTGGATATGTACGGGTGGGGGTGTGAACATATAGGAATAGGAAGGATATCGGTTAATTGTGTTGGTGTATACAGTCGTGGTCAATACATCCGCCAACGGTTAACCTCGGCGTCCTCGGCGGTATAATATATGCGCTAACTCTTTGCACAGCATCCGCGCGAGCAGGCGGCTAAAAAACTGACAGACTGACAGCGGCAACATAGAAGACGGAGCGGAAAGAGCAGCCATTCAACAGATTGCGTCTGCTGCTGTTTGTTCGAGAGACACACGACATCACGACAGCCGCGAAACGGAACCCATAGATATCGCGCTCTCCTCACCTTCTCGATTACTCACTCAGGGTTGTGCTAAATGTTAGAGATTAAGAGGAACTGTCGCGCATACATTGCTCGCGAGAACTTTCTGCAGCCGACCAAGTAACTTCCAGCTACGAAAATGCCGCTGGCTACGTTAACAGTCCCTTGGAATCATGAGCAAGTGAATGAAAAGGTAAGTATTTATAGGAAAAGAAGCCTGATATTTCTATTAATTTCTTGCTTTTGTCTGCGTTTTTTTCTTTGCTGCTCATTCCTCTTATCTTTTAAAGCTGATATAAGCATTGCAGCGTTGATTCATACTGGAAAATCATTAAAAATGTACGCTTTATCATGTATTTACAGCAGACTTCAGAAATTTTATCTGCTGAAAGTCAAGAGGAGAATATGATTCCAAGAAGTTCTGTAGAAGCTCACTCAAATGGCTGTTCAGAGTCTCATGAAATTGAAGTTCGAGATCTTGTTCGGGATGGCCATGAAAAAGCAGAACCCAGGCATTTTGAGCTTCTCAAAGTTCTTGGGCAAGGCTCATTTGGCAAGGTAACATACAATTGATTACATTTATATCCTGATCCTGGAATCTTTGTATCATAGCAATATAATGATGATTTTAAAAAATTTAGGTGTTTTTGGTGAGAAAAACTGTTGGAAAGGATAGTGGGACTCTTTATGCCATGAAGGTCTTGAGGAAAGCCACACTCAAAGGTGATATTTAAAAAAGTTACATTGCTTAGCTTATTACTTGTCAAAACTTATAATTACAATATGTCTGCTCTTGTATTTTTTTTCAGTTCGAGATAGAGTAAGAACTAAAATGGAAAGAAACATTTTAGTTGATGTGGAACACCCATTTATAGTGCGTTTACATTATGCGTTCCAAACTGAAGGAAAGCTTTATTTGATTCTTGATTTCTTACGAGGAGGTGACTTGTTTTCTAGATTATCAAAACAGGTTTGTTTATAGATACATGTGTTTAGCCTTAGCTCAAAAGCAGTCACAATAACACGCATATTCCTAATTTTATTTCAGCTTATGTTTACAGAAGAAGATGTCAAGTTTTATTTAGCAGAATTAGCATTAGCTTTGGATCATGTACACAGCCTTGGTATTATCTACAGGGATTTGAAACCAGAGAAGTGCGTTACTACTAATCATCTTCTTGTTTCATTAATCTAATGAAAAAGTTTAATCAACTTAATACTTTCAGCATTTTACTTGATACGGAAGGTCATATAGCTTTGACAGATTTTGGCTTGAGTAAACAGCCACTTGATGATACGCAAACTTATTCATTCTGTGGCACTGTTGAATATATGGCACCTGAAATTGTTAATCGAAAAGGACATTCTTTTGCAGCTGACTGGTGGAGTTTTGGTGTTTTAATGGTTTCTAAGATTTACTTTGATACTTGAATTTAAAACTTTTGCCTGAAAGTTTTAATCAAAACTTCTAATTACATTTTAGTTTGAAATGCTAACTGGTGCATTGCCATTTCAAGGAGCCAATCGTAAAGAAACTATGACTCAAATCCTGAAGGCCAAATTAGGTATGCCACAAGAAATATCGCCAGAAGCGCAGGCGCTTCTGCGAGTTTTATTCAAAAGAAATCCCGCAAATAGACTAGGTTCCAGTAAGTAAAGTATAAACAATAAATTTATTAAGAAAGACAACAGTTATTCAATGTCACAATTTATTTTGCAGATGGTATAGATGAGATAAAAAATCACATATTTTTCGAAACAATTGATTGGAACAAGTTATACAAAAAAGAAATAAAGCCACCGTTTAAGCCAGCCGTTAGTCAAGAGGATGACGCATTTTATTTTGATAATGAATTTACCTGCAAAACACCCAGAGGTAACGCATCGAATCCTTTTTTTCTTTTACCGAAAGTGTCGTTCAAACGAGGTAATTATGATCTTTGAATTTATGTAGATTCGCCAGGAGTGCCACCAAGTGCCACTGCTCATGAATTGTTTCGCGGATTTAGTTTTGTAGCTCCGTGCTTACTCGACGATCGCGAGGTATATGCTGAGCATAAACCGTCTGAAAACGTAACTACTAAGTATGTTAATCCTACCTGTGTAACAGATGAATATGATTTCAAACAAGAGATTGGAAAAGGAAGTTATAGTACTGTATATTTAGCTGTTCATAAAGCAACGAAAGCAGAGTATGCTATTAAAGTAAGTAACAAAAGAAAAAAAAGATCAATTAATGAATCTATTAAAATTAATTAATATTACAGGTAATTGATAGAAAAAAGCGTGATCCAACAGAAGAAATAGAAATATTGTTACGTTATGGAAGACATCCACATATTGTTACTCTGCGAGCTCTTCACGAGGATGAAAGGCACGTCTATCTTGTTTTAGAATTGTTACGTGGTGGAGAACTTTTAGACAGAATGCTACAACGTCGTAATTTTACCGAAGCTGAAGCTGCGGAAGTTACGTATACTATTACTAGTGTAGTGCACTACCTTCACGAAAACGGGGTAATGTTTATTTACATAATATATTTTATTTAAATAATTGATGACAATATTTGGCAACAACTTGATCGTGATTAAAAAATTTGTATACAGGTTGTTCACCGTGATATAAAGCCATCAAATATTTTATATGCCAAGACGGGTTTCAATCCTTCAACTTTATGTATTTGCGATCTTGGTTTTGCAAAGCAACTGAGAGCCGAAAATGGCCTATTGATGACGCCTTGTTATACGGCAAATTTTGTAGCCCCAGAAGTATTAAAACGTCAAGGATACGATGCTGCCTGTGACATCTGGTCGCTTGGAATTTTACTATACATAATGTTATCCGGGTATGTTTTTTGTTGAATGACGCGCGATCAATGACATATTCTACAGGTAAATTAACTATTGCCTTTTACAGTCGTATACCATTTCCAAATACACCTGGAGATACAGCAAACGATATTTTGGATAGAATCGGACGCGGGTATATTGATATCGAAACGGGCGTATGGTGTCAAATTTCGACTGAAGCTAAAGAATTAGTTAAACGTATGCTGCATGTAGACCCAGCGCGAAGGCCTACTGCAGCGAATATATTGAAGCATCCTTGGATTGTTAACAGACATCGTCTACCTCTTAATCTCTTGCCTGACATTACTAAGGATCCTGTAACCGTGAAGGTATTAAAAATAAGAAAACGTGTTTTTCTAAAAGTTTGTCAATCATTAAATCGGAGCTCATGAAATAATTTAAAACTAAAATTTTAGAATGCTGTAGCTGCGACTTACCAAGCCATGTCTAACAGCCCAAGATTGCCGAACATCGGTCCAGTTGTTATGTCGGAACTTGCTCGACGTAGGAACCAAGCAAAACTATCAGCTAATATTCACGTTTGAAACAAATTCTTGCCATTATGCACAAAGTATCGCTAGAAAAAGAGTTTTGGGAGTTGCGGCGATGACTGCTGCTTCATCGTCGTGCACAATCAAGTGCGTGAGCCTCAACTTTTGAAGTTAAACAGTGAGAATGTGTAGTTGCGTATTAATCATTTTTAATTCTATTATTACAAAACTTCACTAGATTTCCATGCAAGTTAAGATTATCGAGAATTATGTGATATTTATTTATTGTTTATTTGTGCTTTCCTTGCATGCATGTGCAAAGATATATACATGGTATATTACATTGTTAAGAAACAAATTATGCGAATTGCGTACATCATAACACATTTCTTCCATCTAAAGAGTTCTGACAAACTAATAATGCGATTATGCGACGTCGATTATATTTACAGATATGTTGGAATATTGTGACATCTTGTTTGTCTATGGTCAAATGTAAATTTATCAAAATTTTATCTCCGGAGAACTCTTTTATCTGCACTTATTAGGTATATATAAGAATTAATTTTATCAATCAACCAATGTTATATAGATAGACTTTACAAATTTATCAGTATGTTATTATAGTAGCGAGTTGAATGTTGTGCAAGTTTTATTGAATTTGTAGCCATATTATGTTAAGAGTGCGTTACTGGTTTAAACAGAATCATTGAATAGAATTACAAAGTTTAAAGACTAAACAAAGAGTCAATAACACCGATACTTATTATTGGCTGATGATTAGATTTCTTAAAGAAGTTGATAGAGTTCGCCATTGCTCTCCAACAATGTTGATCAATCCTGAAATATTCAAAAAAATATATATATTGCCATAAATATTCCTAACAAGCTCGTGGTCATATACGTGTATATTTTTATACAAAGTTAAAGGGAGAATAAAGGTATAAAGGGGGAGCTAACTAAACAAGGATGAGATAGAGATCAAGTAGTAAGGATAGATCTACAAGTCAAGCTAGTGTGAAACGACAAAACTGTTTCTTTTATACTTTCATCCTTTAATATTATGCATAAGATCAGAGCTGTCCGCAGTTGCGTTCTGCAGGGCAGCATTTATCTCAGGAAACTATTTTATGTGTCATTAAAACTTAAAGACACCCACTACTCACTGCTGCACATGTACAATCTCGCATGCGTGAGGGTGTCCCTAATCAAATTATGAGTATATAAACATAAAACTTCTGTACTTTTAAATTGTTTTAAATATATAATAATACATGTGACCGATTATTGAAATTCAAAGCTCGTCGCCTTTTCATTTACCGCGTTCCCCCGAAAAGTCTGCGAAAAGTTTAAATCATCCACATCAGCGTCATCTGTCGGAGATCCGCACAGTGTATGGCAACGAAGAACGAAACGAACTTGTATCTTGTATGATGTATCAGTTGTATCATCATATACAATATACATGTATATACATATATAGGTATGTACGTGATATAGCGAGAGTAGAGAAGTTTTAATACGCAGGTCTGCGCGACGGCAGCGTGAATGCGCGAACGCGTCCCACACTGTGCTGTAAAAACGTGGCGGACGTTTCGCGGTTTCTAAAAGCGCTTTTCCGCAGCTGACGAGCAGTGCTCCGAAGAAGAGGTTCGTCGACGACGTCTGCTTAACTCTCATCAACGCTTACCAAGGTAAGGACCAGCACATGTTTCAGCTACCCACGAATCCTTGCAAATACAAAAATCCGACCCGAAACTCAATATTTGTGCACGCGCATCATCATCATGAGAAGGCTTCTCGAGTTTCGCATGAATATATATTGTGCACGTATAAACTTTCCGCGCGCGCGTTCGCTCATGAGGCATGCCGTCATTAATTTGCTAGGTATATCCTGAGAGCCACATCAAATTCTTCTACTGCGTTGTGTCCCTTTTTATCTGCTTTTTCGTCTCACGCAACAGTCGAGAATTGAGGCGGCTGCATGCTGGGACGTGCAGAATAATTAGTCAGTGCGAGAAAAAGCATGTGCTCGGATGTCAATAATTTTGCCGCCGTCGCTCTGATAATAAACTTGGTAAAGGCGCACGCGACACTTCCTATCATTTACGGCACACGACGTTCGTTCGCGCGTCTCTGCGACGAATTTTACGTCACTGAATCAATACTTCCAAGACCTTGAACAGCACTTTAATACCCGATAAGTACTCCCATGCGCTTTTAATGAAAAATCTCAATCGGTCTCATCATTCTCAATACATATAGGTACACTTCTGCTACATATCCCTTGTAGACTTCTCATAAATGGGTTTTCAATTAAGCTGCCCCTATCTCTCGAGTACACCTGAATCCCTTACTCTGATTTTTTGTCAGGTGTTACGGATATCCACGTTGGAAGACCGTTATGCGAATAGTACAAAATTACTTTCCTTTCTTGACTGATGTGCTATTTATTTGACGGAGATGAGCGCAAGATTATAGATGCACATCTTAACGTATTCACAAATACCATTGAGCTTTAAAGTGCTCAGACTAGGTATGATTAAATATGCAGGCCAAATTTTCTTCACCCCCATATTGTATTACAATTAAATGAAATTCAACAGTCCACATGTTGTGATCCTAAAGTATATGTTTTTTTATACTTTTATTTTTAGTTTTCTTTAGTTTTTTTTTATAAATTTCACATCGCTGCACTGTTTATGTTCACTACCATTAATTATTATCAGCAAAGATGATCTACCTGTTGTCCTTTACTCTTGTTCAAAGGGTATTCAGCAATAAATTTTTATTATAGGACTTTCCATCATGCTTCAGAAAGGTCCCCGCCCGATAGTGTTCTGTGGTCCCTCAGGCAGTGGCAAAAGTACACTGATAAAATTGTTGTTTAACGAATTCCCAGACAAGTTTGGGTTTTCCGTGTCTCATACTACTAGAAACCCAAGACCTGGTGAAGAAGATGGAAAACATTATTACTTTACAACCAAGGAAGATATGCAGAAGCAGATTGAACAAGGCGAATTCATAGAAACTGCTACATTTAGTGGAAATATGTATGGCACAAGGTATTTATAAGCAAATGTTATGCTCCAGATTCAAGCTTCCAAATATCACGTTTTTTCCAATCTCCAATGCAGCTTCCTGTTTCTTATCATTCTTATCATTACAGCAAACGGGCCATAGAAGATGTACAGCGAGCTGGCAAGATTTGTGTTTTAGACATTGAGACTGAAGGGGTCAAGCAAATCAAGACTAGTTCGCTCAACCCCGTATATATTTTTATTAAGCCACCCTCCATCCCAGAATTGGAAAGACGTTTGATTGGACGTAAAACTGAAACAAATGACTCGCTGCAACGTAGACTATCTAGTGCAAGATCTGAAATCGAATTTGGTATTTTTTTTCTCTCACTTTAGTCATTCATACTTCCCGTGCTGATTCCAAATCTAATTATTCAAATGAATATTTGCAGGTGAAGCCCCAGGCAACTTTGACTTGGTAATTGAGAATGATAATATAGACAAGGCTTACCAGAAATTGAAAGACTTTATTTTATCAGAGATCAATCAGCAAAATCAGAAAAGTAAGCATTCCTTAATAATTGATTTGCATTAAATAATTTTTTGAATCCGCTGCTTAATATTGTAAACTCCTTTTTTTTAGTAAATTGACGCGAATCGACGTAAAACTGTGTCAAGTGCCAATTCACAATCGGAAATTGATCTCCAAGCAATTTTGCGCTCGCAACAGCGTCTGGAAATATCATACAGTCTGGAACTGCATTACGCGAATGGAATAAAAATTCCTAGTATTAGAATACAAATGTGATTAGAAGATAATGTATTTATGCAATGCATCAAACAATCATGGCAAAGAAATCTTAAAATTTAATTGAAAAGCGACTTGCATTTATGGCGTGAAGCGACGGTAAGAATGCGTATCTTATATTGACCTAACTTTGGACATTTTATATGACATTTATTTTCGTTGCATAGTGCCTAGCATATAATATATTATACATACATATTTTTTAAACACTGATTGTTTTTGAGATCGCAGTAGCATTTGTTGCATTGCAAAATATATTTATATTTTTCGTACTGTTGCACTGACAACTATTGAGCGGGAATGATTATGGAATTACATACATTTGTCAGCTGTGTAAGATATTTAATTTATATAACAATGCTATAAAGTATTCCTAAAAGCGTCAATTTAAAAGACAACAGATCGGTGAAACATTTTGCAAATTTTGTTTTTAAATTTTATTTATTTATTTATTTAATGTATAATCAATGAAATTCGTATTTAAAAAAGGATCCAATCATAACTTGACATACAGGCTTACTGAATTTTGACATGGGTTTGTAATTGATCATTTTGATTGCAAACTCGCGTATTTTGAGAAAATACATACATTTAATTTAATCAGAATCTGCTATACACAATTTTAATTAGTTTTGATATGATTATATATTTACACACATAACACTGTATGTATTTTCTCTGTTGCTAGTATTAACTAACTGCATAATAAATAATAGCAAAAATAGCTGATTACGATTAAAATAAACTTAATGAAATGAACTAGCGCGAATTTTTCTGCGTGTCTATAAAACTTGTTATTGTACGTAGGTAGATTACAGGTCTAACATTAATAATTTTAGTCTAATATATATGTAATAAATAACTGAGACTACCCACCACTAAAAAAGTTGTGTTTCGCTAGAGTAGGAAGTATTAAATGTGCAAAAGTCCATCCGGGATAATTTATGTCCATCTTTGAATGTTTTTGTTAGAAAGAGATCGGTTAAATCCAGCTGTATCTGACAAACGTTCATGATCAAGACGTGCAGTCTGTTCATCGCGTTATCGCCCCGATGTTACGGAGAAATTAATGTTTTTTGTGCAACGATCGATCGATTGGGGTTACTGGAAAGAACTGATATGGAAATTCTCGATACACGATAAAAGAAAGCCATGGAAAAAAATAGTGGGAAACACGTTGGAAAAGATCAGCAGTTCGTAACCCCTTTGGTTATCACGATGCTTCCGTAGTTGCTGTGCAGAGTAGCGCTATATAGCTGAAGAAAGAAAAAAAGCGCGCGCACTCGTCAGCTACAATTTATCAATGATTTTCCTGTAACAACTGTACGTCTTGATTAATTGTCGAACGATAAGTACTGCAAATGAAAAATTGCGCGTCAACTTCTTTTTCAACAACAACAAACTATAAATGTGTACACTGACAAAGAGAATGTATAGTAGCGGCGTGTAAGAAACGTTTAATCTTATGTGTAAATACTACTACGAAAAGAAATGCAAAAGTAGCCTTGAGTTTTATTGCTTTGGTTACTCTCGGTTATAATCATTGTAATTTTGATACCGTATACATTATTAATGTTAAAACTATATGTTATTCTCGTTATTTCTATAATTACAAGCCTTGATGAAAGTATTATAAACTTCGGTACAATGGTTTAGGGAAATAAATTATGCAAATCATTACTTAGATAATAATTTATTGGATAATATACAAATTTTATTTTGAATGGAAATCATGTAAACTTGGAGATGGGTCAAGACAAGGCGACACTTGTGTATGTGAAAAAAAAAAAATAAATAAATAAACGTTGGTTATTATAAAAGATAGGCTATTGATTTTTCACTTTATCTGTACGCACCCGACCAACCAAATGCGCTCAATTTGAGCTATACAATTTTGGCCTCGAATCACGACGAGTTATCTATAATGGTAATCTGCGTGTGAATTGAGACTATCGAACTTTTTTGTGTACACATACGCAAATCGAATGGAAAAGCTACGGGATCAGTAGACGATAAGAGATTTTTTTCAGCAGCGCGCAAGCATCAATTCCGACTGATTTTTTCCGTCACTGATACATACTACATCAGCTGGCTCATTAATAGATGGATAATTGCAGACTTTTATCTTGCGCGCGCGTGCGTCCAATCGACATTGACATAAGTATACGCAGAGATAGGCGATAAACTTTCCCGCCAGATTAGACTTTTTTTTTCCCAATTTTTACGTAATTATTCTAATCAAGCGCGTGACTATAATACACATTTCTTGTATCACTCAAGAAATTAGCGATTAATGCGCGCGGCACTTTGTCAGAGTACATCAAAGCGTCTAAAATTTATTCGTAGTAGGAGTAGAGAATTAATTAAATTGAAAGCTTATTATAGAACTGGCGTACGAGTTTTATAATACAGCTCAAAATGACAGGGGCACAAAGGACATAAAGCCGTTTCATTGAATCCGAACTTGTGTATACAGAAGTTTCTCTCTCTCACACACGCGCGCGCACATATAGCTCGTCGCTGTAAAACCTAAAAGCAATTTCTGCTCGAGCCCGAATAACATACATAAGTTTTCAAAAGTTTGCTCTTCTATAATAAGATATCGAGTCGATCGTCGTCGTCCACAAATCAGATTTTGGCGCCAAAAACAGAGAGCCAGTGGAGCATCGTAACTCAGTAGTAAATCGAAGGCATTAAAACCGCTATGTATGTTTCCTCCCTCTCTCTCTCTCTCTCTCTTTTTATTCTAGAAAAGCACATTGGTAAAAATTTGCCACGTAGAGATGTGATTTCACGGATGTTCTACTTTTTGCGTCAAAGCCTCAATATTTGGCGTTGTGAGAGAGAAGAGAGGATGGATGCGCGCACTTTATCTGCGAATTTTTATTTTAAAAATATTTCTCATACGAGGATTAACACCCAATAATCTATGAAAGTAAATGTAAAAAAACGTTAATTCCTCGTATATCTGCTTGTACATAAAATATTTCATTCGCTGATGAAGCAGTTTTTTTACATCAAGTGATCGATAATAAGTAGTTGCGTTGTTTTTACTGCACATGAAAAAATATTACTGTAAACTATTATTACTATCCAAGTACTGCAAAGCTCCAAAGTTTGATTTTAAAAGAAATCACATGCCCGCGCTTGTAATTTGCCATCAGTTGTAGCCGCAGTCGATGGAACTTTTACCCTCAACGAAACAAAACGAGTTCGTCCGCGCAGCTTACACAAGGGGAAATTTTCCAGACTATCCCAGATCACGTGCCATCGGGTATAATAATAACAACAAAGAGCTCGAAAAAAAAAAGACTAAAATAAAACGATATTAGGCGCGAGCGCGAGCGAGCGATAAAGCCCTGTATTATATCATATATAGCTTATGTCAAATTGTAATTACTAAATTTTATCTCGCGCGCGCGGGCGTGCGTTATTTTCCACTGCAACAAATAAAATACAAGACATAAAAGCAAGAGTAAAAGAAGCGTATCGGCGAAAACAAAGAGAAAAGAGATTAGCGCCGCGTCGGAGCAGCGGTATCGGGATTCTGCGAAGTATTGGCAAGTCTGCGCAGTAGCCAGTTGGCCTGTCCGTGATGGTGTCGGATTTTGTGTCCGTCGCCTGGTGCGCTCTCGCTGACGGTTAGCGAGCTAACCTGCACCTCGTCATTGTTGTTGTTGTTGTTGTTGTTACTTTCTGCGAGAAGAAGTGGAGCTGGAGCCGGTGCCGCGACTACCGCCGCAGCTGGACGTGAGAAGACATACTCGAGGATCTGACTGCGAGGCTCGTAGACGTTCTCGAGACCAGCGTTTGCTATCTGGCTACTTAGTTGCTCCTCCTCGCGTACCAGCTGACTCGTCAATTCGCGGAGCTTCTGCAGACTAGCCTCTGGATTCTATAAAATCATAAATTCGGCATTTGCGTATTATAGTGTGCGGTTTTGCGTAATCTCTGCAGTGTGTATATAACAATATTATTATACTCACCCACTCGCGTGGTTCCGGGTAGTAAGCTTCATAGAGTACCGGGACCCTCTTTCCCGCGTACCTGTATCCCACGAATAAGCGCACTTGATTATTATTATTATTATTATATATTAATATGTATGGGCGTATGCCTGCATGATTATGTTTTTTCAACGCAGAAGAGCTTTTGCGTATAATTATGTATTTTAGCGCGAGACTTACTCGTTCAGAGGGCCGCCCTGCGGAGCAGCAACTGCCGTTCCTGTAATTTTGTGGATTAACAAAGCATATAATGACCAAGGGTTCTTATTATATATACGCATAGGAAAATATAGTCAAGTTATATATCGCTGCAACTATATAAGTATACGTGAGCGAATCAACTCACCAAAGATGATAAACAATAAAGTCACGATTGAATACATATCGTTGCAGTGATATGTACTCCGGAAGAAGAGCAACGAACTGACTACGAGTCCAAGCCTGATGCTGTACTCCGACGCGGAGAAAGAGAAAAGTCTATTTTCGGCGAGCCCGAAATAAATCCAATGAGTCGCGAAACAGACTTACTCCACTTTTTATTCTCTCTTTGCCTAAATACGCACGTCACATGTATATACAGACGCGTTGATGTTTCGTTGTATACGCATGTTTTTGGCCAGTATATCTATATAATGCATCGACCGAGCTTTTGTCCAAATATCCCGCGGCGTTTTCTGTGATAGTTATTGTATTTAGTTTGTATGTATAAGCTTTAGAGTTTTCAGTACGTGTTCTAGGTATACCTTTCTCCCTTTAAAAAAGTGATGACCGGATGTTTTGAAGCCGTTAATAAAGCGATTTTTGATTGGTTAAGAAACATAAATATCCGGTCTGAATATATAATTATGATTTTAAACTTCTAACCTTAGAAAATTGACCTTAGAAAAAGCGAAGCGCGCGTTGGATTTAGCTAGTATATATAAAAAAAAAGCACGGTATCTTATTCGTGAAATAAATAATCGAATACCGGCGCATAAATGCAGCTATAATCTATTATTGAATTTTAAATAGTTTTTTATTATTTTGCATATTGCGCTAATTATGCATTGTATACGCATTGCGTATATCAAAAATAAGTACGTATTATACGCACAGTAATTAAATTACAAAGCGTGTATATAATCATATGGTATACTCTAATTAACAAACTAATGACTATATATGGATTCGCAACTATGAATATATTTATATATTATTGCAGTATTCTGCGAATTTTAGCTTTTGATCGGTGGCATAATTTCGACATGGATGATGCTTGTTCTGACGCAGATATCATACTATACCGTGAATCGCAGCTCTATACTTTTTAAGAGAAAACCTTATTGGTTTCCCACACGCCTTTTTTATTTCGACGATCGCGCGTCGGATGCAGCGTGCAGCCGTTTGTGATATGATTTTCCCATACTTATTTGTAGAAGTCACATGTATATCGCTGTGACAGGGGATAATTATCCCACGCCCACGCTATTGTGCGTTATGTTATCTCGCGCAATCACCGCATCGGACAATGTAATTAAATCGAGAGAGAGAGAGAGAGAGAGAGAGAGAGAGAGAGAGAGAGAGAGAAAGACTCAGTCGCTCGACACGGTTGATTAGAAAGCAGAATTGATATTCCCGGAATTGCTATATAGTCATCAAGAGAGAGAGAGAGAGAGAGAGAGAGAGAGAGAGAGAGGAGGGGGGGTAGAGGGTGACGATGATTAGTAGGGTAAATATACTTGTGTGTATATAGCTACACACTTATAATACGACGACACGTGAGAGCGACAAGTTTTTTTGATCAAGTGTAATATCATGCCAAAACTTGGACGGTTACTCTGATGACACACACGTATAAAATCGACCTAAATTCGTTGCTATGAGCTTAACTATGTAAAAAAAGCTTTCTGAAAAATTTTCACTGGAACATTTTTATTCATCCGCAATTGCAGCTCGCGAGCTGGTACGAGAATTTTCGTTTTGTGAAAGTCATTTTAGTCTGTTATAATACTGCTTCTATATATGTGGCTTTCCGGCAAAATGACTCAAGTCACAATGTATATTTATTTTAACAACCAAATTTTTGCCGAAACTCAATACGTTAAAACATTATCATAATTTTTGGATATGTACACTAAATTTGATGACCAAAGTGTTCTAACAAGAAGATGTTTGAGCTAGAGTACGGAAAATGTGTTCTCGGCATAACTCGACTCAACTCAAGGTCATTTCTGCGCCATAAATAAAGACAACCGCCTATATCTGTTTCACAATGCATTGATATCGCAATTTCTCAAAAACATGAAAATTTGACTTAACTCGTTTTACCGAGAAGCCACAGATATATATACTCGCGTTCAATTAGCTTATACACTTCGTCGGCGCTTCGTCTCTCGTTCATCCCAAAATCCCAAAAGCTGCTTTAGCTTTAAAATTTTCATCAAATTTGTCCTTCAGCGCGAGATTAAATGATTATACCGAGAACGAAAATGAAAAATGACACGACACGCACAACTCACGAACGTTCAGAATAAGAAAATCATGATGCTTTTATTAAGAGCGCATAAACAACAGCAACAACAAGAACAATGAGAAAAAACAATGCAATTTACAGAAAAGGAAAAAAAGATAAAAACGATTCAAGGCTTGAGCAGGGCACATCTGCAGGAACCATCAACGCAGTACTTTCCCTCCTTGCCACCGGGAATGCTTCCGACGTGCTTGCAAGCTTCTCTGCACTCGTCCTCGGTACATTCTGCAAAGAAAATAGACGAGGCATCAGCCAGCTGTACAGCTGTATATTATGTGTATACGCGGATAGCCGCTACTGCGACAGCTAGCGAATGGATATTAAAGTGCGAAATATATTGTAGGTATATATATATATATATAGTATAATTATATACTCACTGGCTTGGGCACCGGCGACGAGGAGCAGAGCCACGACGAGGAGCCAGAGGTAGCGAAGGAATCTCATTATTGCCGAGCGTTGGATATATATTATACTTGCAGGAGTAAGACGAGAGTTATTGTACAAAGTACGGACTGCGAATCGGGCGTTTGCGAGCAAGCTCTTTTATACCCGGGACAATGATGCCGCCGGCTTAATACCGCCTGCACGACTTATCCAAATGACCTATGCACTTGTCGGCGCTTAATCTCGTGGCAACATCGGGCTATTCTCGTTGTGGCGCATTATAAGAAAAATTCAAAATACGCTCACTTATATTACATGCGCTCTCCGCGTAAACATCACGCGCTACTCGCTCCAGTTTATATGGCTCAAGGCTGATGCGAAAAGCGCGCAATCTTCGCTTTTCTACGCGAGCTACGTTTGTTTTTACGCGGATTTGCATGTTATACGCGTGCGATGTATACATCCCGACGAAGGGAAGGAGTTGGAGAAGGAATGTATAAATAAGGATTTTAGTAAAGCAAAGTAAGCTTGATAAAAATTACGTCTTCACATATACATATATAACTTAGCTTCGGCGTGTTGTATTAATGTTACTCAACGTTCCGACATTGTTTAATGTGCTAAATTTAATTTTATATACTTCGATTTTTAAAAGCTTTGCCGAAATTCGCTTCAAACAGCATGCAAATATAGGAATCGCTATAATATAGAGAGCATAAGTTACATAATGACATTGTAGATGTCAAACACTTATCGCGTGTATAAATATGCGCGTCTATATATATAACACACTACTGCGCATCTATTACCGAGCGTTTTTTTCCATTATACAAAATCAAATCGCGGGGATTAGCGCGGACGAGGCTATATCTGCGGCGGCAATTTTGATTTTTTTTTCTTTCTCGTCTCTCAACCTTTTTGTCGAATCAGCTCGTGTGCGCGATCAAATACAGAATTAGCGATGAATTCTAATTAAAAACCAATAAACGCCAGCGGTCTACTGTCGTGTAAAAAAAAAAATCAAGTATAGCTATACGCGGGAATTAATATTGGCCGTTTCATAAGTTCGCGGCTAAGTGAAAAATCGTATGTAGATAATACGCGTTCGGCAGGGAAAGAGATAGAAAGAGATGAGGATCTATCTATACGTGTGTATCTGTACAGAGAGGAAGCATCAAGCATCGTCGAACCCGCATCAGAGCGAGAGAGAGAGAGAGAGAGAGAGAGAGAGAGAGAGAGAGAGAGAGAGAGCTAAGCGGACTTTGTCAGTCCGAGCACGTACTTCATTTCTCGGTTCTCTCCCGGGCCGCGCGCTAAACACAATTAAGTGCTATCCGCCAATATTGCCCGCGCGGCGCGCATCTCCCTTCTTATCTCCTCTCTTTTGTTTTACACGCCAGACGGCTACAGGGCTGTTCTATATATTTATATACACACACATACAGAGATAAGGGGCTTGTAACTCTGATACTGTTCCATCGCTGATACACATTAGAAATTCAGCGGCGGGAGACGGAGAAGGCTTTCCGATCCATCGATCCGCGGCAGTGTCGAAGCTGTTGCAGCTTTTTCTCATCAATGCGTTATATATATATGTGTGTGTAAGGAAAAGTTTCGAGAGGGTCGTGCGAGCTGGAATATTGATAAAACGATCAGCTCAGTGTTGACTTAGTGCGGGAGGCGCAGCGACGCGTACATTATCTACTGTAATCCCCGGACTCGCGGAGACTGTTTCAATTTTTCTTACACCTTATATACTGCTGCCTGTATATTATAGATGGTTCTTTTGATATGCTGCGATGATGTTCCGCGCCCGTATAATTCGAGCATATATTCATTGATCATTTTTAACAAGGTACTTCTTCTCTCAATATATATTTTTAATTTATATAACTTGATTGTGTTCAAGTTTTTCTCGTACCTTTCTTTTGCAACTCGCTCGAGAATTAACAAACGTTCGCATACATACCTACATTCTCTCGTGCATAGAGGGGATGAGCCGAATAAGAGACATTTTTAAAAGTCGAAAGTAAAGGTACACGTCGTACTTAGTAGTGAATGTAGAATTTCGAAAATAACTTATTCCGAGTTATTTGACAAGACTATGTGCATTTATATATGCTTGCTCCGCGCACTACTTATTTTAACGTTAGAATCTGTAATGTGAGCTTTTCGATGTACTATATACCTGATGTAGCGCCACCGTTAACCGATCCATTTCCGGCTTCAATTTTCCGGTATACCACTTTTTTCAAAAGAAAAAAAGCGCAACTATATATACACTCAGAAAAATATCCCATTGCGGAAAAAGAATATAATTTTGATTCAAAAGGAACATAATCATGATTATACTGTCAAAAATTCAGTTAAAAGTTAATTTAAAAAATGTCAATAGATGATAAATCTATAATCAAATCATTCTTTATGAAGGAAAAAGGAATAATCTTTTCGAAAGGGAAAAGAAAAACCCTTTGTTTCAAAAAGATCATTTTTCTGAGTGTAATATCATCAAGTCTAAAATTTGCTATTAAAAAAAAAAAATGTATAGCATTATTTTTGAGAAACGATCCAGCTGTTTTTCCCAGCAGCCTACACATCTATCCCGAGGGAAGCATGCCGCGAGCTTGCAGCAGATCGAATGCCTATACTGAATTCAAGATCAAAGGTGCGCAGGATCAACCAAAGGACTATCCTTTTCTTTGATTTTGCGATAAGGAGAAAAAAAATTCTTTCTCTCATATGCATTATACGTACATACATTTACATAGAAGCAGCTGACGCCCAGTTTTAAACTTTTCGTCGAACTCTTTGCCACTTTGAAAACAGAAATTGTATTATACAACGTTTCTAAATGTAACTCTACGTTGGATAGGTATAATACTGCAAGATAGCGCTCATGTCAATTGTTTTTCAAAATAATTTTGCCTCGTTTCGAATATATTCAATGCTGCAGTTTTGTTTTTGCAAAAACACGAGTGTAGCCTGTATTGCCGCTCGCATTAATGGACATTTTAATTAAAACAAGTAAGCGAGCCCGCGCTGTTTTTTCATTTTCATATCGTATAAGTTGAACATTTTTCCCGAAAAAACATATAGCTTTTCCGATAATTGCAAAAATGCTCAGAAAAAATTCCAACAATGAATCACCATGTATATAATTTATCTATATGTAATATATTGTAATGTATTTATAAATGACAGTATAATTTGCACTCTATATAATTATGTAGGTATGTATCAAATTAGTCCGCCTACGAACAAAGCGAGTTGTAATTATACCTATATCTATATGACGGCAGCCGAACTCAAGCGTCGTCAATTAATCAAATAAAAATAATGACCTTTTAAATGAACAGATGATAAAGGACGCGCGAGAATGTGCTGGCAAGAGTGAATTATATAAATATAGAGCTGTTACAGCCGTATCAGTATTCACTGCGGCGTAACGTTGTAACAACAAAGTTTTTTTTTTTTATCGCAACAAAACTCGCATCCGTGCGGATGAAAGGCTTCATTTCGGCGCAGCGCTAAACGTACGTGACATTGTCAACTTTAACTTTCGCTTCGTTTTCAGTATAAGAAGCATCTTCTCCCCTAAACCTGACCGCGGACTATATAACTCACTCAGTCGTTCTCTCATTTAAAGTTTCCAAAAGATTGACTATAAGTCCAAACTGCGAGTAGCCGCCGATGCTATATACTGTGGCGCGTGCCAAGAAGATTCTCATTGCTTGCCAAATGATTTTTCCTATAGCTTCTCTTATTTGTGAAATCTATAAGTTCTTATTTCTCGTATATTTTCTATATCCTCCCGGGAAGAAATTTTTTTCGCAAATTATAATATACATATGTTTGGTGCGAGCTACTTATATAATATACTCTATATATATATAGCCGGGGCATCTTAACGCTCACGCACTTACGTACGTAAGTCCGAATTCTCAAGACAGGAAGCTGATTTGGCAACTTGTTCTTAGCAGCTTATATTATATAATATTATAATATAGTTAGAGCAAGTTTTGACGACGTGCTCCCTCTTTATATATATTATAATGATGCGCACGTGCGCAGAACTGAACATCTTAGCGCAGTTACCTATACGTCATGTAATCGTCATGATTAAAATCTTCGATCCGCTCATTGATTATTATTGTCTGTTCATATGAATCTGCAACGCAATATCGAATGTATGAATGAACGATATCTATCATGGGTATAGGATATGTAATACGCCTCGATAGCAGCTTGCTAATCGATCGCGATTCGCGCGAGTGCATCGTAGAACTGTTTGTGTATACAGCAGCAGCAGCGAGGCTTGCGACCAATGTGCTAAGACCGGTCATAGCTGTACGTATAGCAGCCTAAGAGCTGCGACGCTTACGCGAAGCCGAGATAGGACGATATTTGCATGCACTTGCAATAATTAAGCCGGACTAGCGCGTGTCCTTCGGGCGTTATACTCGAAGGGTTATATGTATGTATGTATGCGCGCTTGTCTCGGCGAGCGTATATTATGTACTGATAACGCGTCGTCGATACAAATCGATCAACATCCAGGATATAGGGATACATACTTTTTGAACGCACGCGGAGCGTGCGCAAAGTCGCATTTCGCACACGCTGTGTTAAAAAATAATGATCGATACGCGTGCGAAGTTGATTCTGCACTCGTGTGATCAATTTGGCACTGTTCGTATCGTTGCTTCTGCCGCTTTGATTTATTGATACACGAGCGAGTTCGATATGAGAATTCGAAATTACTCTAATGGATACACTAGAGAGCGAGTTTTCCAGGAAATTTTATTTCAACGAAGCGCGTATTCATATGGCCAATATTTCATATAAAGTATACGCACAAAAAGAATCGTTGATGAATTAGAAAATAATCGCTTGGTATAATTATACGCATAACAATTATATATTTTGGTTATATAATCTTAAATATACCTATATCTGGTAAGTACAATAAAAAATGTGTAGGATAAGTTACCTATTTTCTCCTTTCCTCCTCTCTTAAAAAAATGATGACCTTTGTTGTGAAGGATTTAATGGTTGCTGGTTGAGTAGGCAACGAGATCAGAACCGTGCGCTTTAAATTCATAACCTCAAAATAGTCATAACTCAGAGTTCATACATCAGAGATAGAATCAAGAGCGCGCGAAGCGCGCCTTCATTCCCAGTTTTTGTAATAATATTTACTTGGTATAATGTGAATCAAGGCAAAATTACAGTTCATTCGTAATTTACCGAGCGCTTTGCCATTTTCTCGGCGTAGAAATAAGGAAAAGGAGAAACTATATGTACTATACTAAGTGAAAGTGCTCTACTGCTGGAAATCGCAATATCCAATAACACAGCATAAGAAAAATATACACAATTGCACATTATACACACTCTCGAGACTACTCTCGAGAAAAACGGTGAAATAGAAGGTTATCCCGCCAGATTTAGAATTTTTTTCAAATTTAAGCTCTCAGAAATAAAGTACATGCCATTAAACAACCTGTGTATTTTTTTCGTGGAATTCCTCATATGTATAAACTTTTAATTGAATATCTCAACTTTTGAATATCAATTTTGGTTTGAAAATATGCTTATAATATAGCACCGCTTGTTTAAAAAGTTCTCGCGAGTTGAAAAACAATTTCAAGCCCTATTGACGATTGGGTCAGCGGTGCACGTACATACGTATACACATCTATATAGAGACAAGATTCGGAGCGACGTTTCGAGCAAGAAGGATCCGCTTAAGGGCCCCCGGGAGTATAGATATAGCTATACAATAAGCGAGAAAAATAGCGGTTCCTTGCATCCCAACTTTTGAATCAACCGGTGCACCGATGATGCTGAAAATGATATATATTATGGTTTGATATACTTCGTGAGCCCTGTGTATCAAAAATGATTATTTAAATTTATCGATTTTAAAGCTGTCAGGAAGAAGCGTAAAAACAACATGTTTCTTTTGTTTTTTATACTAACCCCGAAATAGGGAGAAACTAAATAATCATATTTTGTAATTTATAGAGTCAACAAAAGCTTATAAGCTTACTTCCCCGCAGAAAGGGTAGACACAAAGAATTACATACATAATTTTCAGCGTCATCGGAGCACCGGTTGATTCAAAAGTTGGGATGCAAGGAACCGCTATTTTTCTCGCTTATTGTATAGCTATATCTATACTCCCGAGGACCCTTAAGCGGATTAAAGACACGCGGACAATCCCAGTTCTGTATCTTCGACTGTGTGTGTGTGTGTGTGGGTGTGTGTGTCGAACAACAAGGCCGAAGTAATAGAAGGGATGGAAGGAATAGAAGCTTTGTTTTGTGGCCCGATTGTCCGAGCTGATTACCAGCTTTGTCGCATTTGATTCCTGGACAATTTGTCACGCGACTTTACGCGCAGTATGTCGACGCATTATTATAATACACCGCCTATAATTATACGGACGAGTGATAAAAAAAACTTGTAAAGTCGCCGTCGTCGATAATGGATTATAAGAGGGGTGCCCTTTGGTTTCACTTCGTGAAAAATAACTCGAGAGTGGCGGCAAACGGAAACAGCTATTAATATCGATTAGCCCCTGCAGCGGTTGCTATACCTGCTACTATATGCTGCCTGACTCAGTAACTTATATACTCTGGTCGGGACGACTCGTTAATCTTGAACAGATGATGGATGACATCCGCCGACGCAGCTTCTCCCTCTCTCTCTCTTACTTTTCTTTGGTCATATCTAGTCGTCCTACGTTAACATTCGAACTTTGCCGTGTCGACGATTTCTGCTCTTATTTCTGGCTAACGCCAACGCGATACACTCCAAGCTGTGGGAAAGTAAGTCACCGCGAAAGCTCGTAGTTTCGAAAGATATATACTCAACACTATAATATTAGCTTTTCGATGTAAATGCACTATAATGAAATGCGTTAACGCCGCTCTATAATTATCATCTCCTCGCAAATTTTACGAGAGCAATCATCTATTATAAGTGTATTCAGCAGTGATATGGCAAACAAGTATATGATAACGATGCGTCTTTCGATAACATAATAAGCACGACTGATAATAATATTAGCTTTTAGCTATCTCGAGTAATTATATTCTACGTCATGGCTTATTGTTAATTTTATTTCCATCAAACACTCAACCGAGCTTAAAATAAGCCCTGTGTATTATAAGATTATATAATACAGTCCAGCGTGACGACGAAAAAATCATTTCATGGGTCAGCCGCGCGGTGCGACGACGTCTGCGGGTTCGTACAATACGTTTCAGTAGTAACGGTCGGCGTCGGGTGCGCCAGTCGAAAAGCTGCTGCTATATATATATATATACCAAGTCGAGATCAGCTCGACACGGAAATTGTGCGTTCTGCGGAAATTGCTTATAACGAGAAAGATAAATAACTGCCTTATTTTCTTACATCGCGCGCGCGTGCTTCAACAGCGAGAAAATTCTGTTTGCATATGCGTTCTAAAGGACAACAGAAGGTAAAAACATCGTAAAGTCGAGAGTTTATATTATAATATAGGTATGTATACGTTCGCAGTATGAGAGGAAATGATAGTGTTTTAGATTAGATGTTCGGAGTTTTGACCTTTGCGATGCTGAACGAATCGAGCTCTCGAGAAAACACAAGGCAACCTGCGTCAAGCGCGAAATTTGCATGTTTTTGGCATGTTTGCATAGCGTGCATATAATCATCAGAAGTATGCGCGATAAATTCAGAGATATAATATAGACGTTTTCGCCGAGTTAGCCAGCAGTTTCAACCGGACATTTTTGCTATAAGCGTAATATCTATATATTCGCTCAGAGCACGGAAGCAGAGCATAAGCGCGCTCTATATATATACACACACTTACGAGCTTTACTAAAAATGATAACGAGATAGCTATAACCAGAGTAGCGGCGCTGCACCGGCAGATCTTTTCTTCTGCGCAGTATACTTATATATTCACGGTTGTTATCATTAAATTATATTAAAGCGATATAGAGCGCTGACGCTCGCTGGATTTTTCGGATTTCCAGCTGATGATGGCTATATCGCGACTGTGTATATATAGAGCGCGGTTCGGTTGATAAGTCAGCTTGGCTGACTCAACTGCGCGCTTTTGATGAAATCCAACCCAAATCTCAAACTAGTTTCGCTCGCCGCGGCCGGCTTCTATTGCGAATTGAGTTTGTTTCAGTTTGAGCTGCTTTATTGCATTGCCATTTTTGGATATTGCTATTGATATCATCTCGAGCGTCGAGCGTAAGAAAAATATACGCAATATATAACGTATATACATACCATGCGAGAATTGCGTTTGCGTTTTTGCACGCTCTACATACCTATACATACATTTAATATATATATCATGCATGCTTTTAAAAATTTTATGGCTCTAGATGTACTTTAAAACTTTGTGAATGTATAGGTACTGCACATGGTTATACTGTGTCAATTATCTTCTTATTTCATAAAAAGTCGAATGAATTAATAATATCATATTATTTATTCTATTCATTATATATATTTATTCATCTATCTATTCATTTATTTATTTTTCATCAAGATTATACGCACGTCGGAATAATTTCGCTGAAATTTGAATTTTAACGTCAGCGCTGCAGTCAGCTGTATTCGTAATTTTAATAAACAAGTTTTCGCGTGTACAAGAAATGCATCCAAATTGCTTTAAAAAATCATGTTTGAAGTGCACTTTGCGCGCAGGAAAGAAATGTCTAATTTCCGCGAAATTATAAGCGAAGAAATTTCTTATTAATCAACGTAAAAGTAAGCTCGACGAAAAGCTTCGTTAAAATACTGACTATTGAGTCGTAAAAGCTGTAGATTGATGAGCGTTTGTGGCATGTGTATAGCAAAAAAACAAACAAACAAACAAACAAACAAACAAACAACAACGTCAGAAGAAGCAGTGGAAACGTTTTTGGCAATCGCACTCGACGGACAAATCGAAGGACATGTTTATTACCGTCGCGTCGATGCGCGATGGAGCGAGGAGTAGAATATAACCGCTGGATATTCAGCGAACCGCGCAGTAGATAGATTTATGGGAGGGAAAATAGTCAATTTTTCGTCTCCCTCCTCCCGTGTACGCATCCGTGCAAAGAAGAGGTCGTTAAAAAGCAACGCGACTGTATAGGTGGACTTTTCAGTTATTTATGTCGTTCGCAGTTATTTCAAGTGCGAGTCTCTTTCCGGACTTATGTATATATGTATGTATATATATATATATATATATATATAAATATAAATATAAAGTGACGGTAAAACAAAAAAACAAAAAAGAACGGATGATCTACAGCGCGCAGCAGCGTTGGCAGTTGGACGTCGACACGAAATCCGTCATATTCGGCAAATTGGGCTATAGCGCGTATAGAAAAGTTCGCAGTTCGCTGTATTAGGTACTCGAATGTTTGCTATGCGTGCGATGGGGCAGATGACGTTGACGAGTTATATGTATACATATGTAACACACGTGTCAGCGTACTTCAACGCGAGAGGGAATTTTACCAATAATTTAATTATATCTGTTGGATTAATTGTTCCGATGTTGCTATAATTATACAAACATTCTGCTCGTGAAGGATATACAAAAGCTAACTGACGGGTTAATAGAAAATCGTTAATATTTCTGTTACCGACTGATTGTGGGCTTGTTTTATGCAGCTTTTAATTATACCTCAATCAATTCAATGTCTGAGCAATGGGTCGAATTCAGAGGTTTCGAGTGCAATAAAAAGCACGGGCAGCGACTCTCGAGAAAAAAGTATCGTAAAGTTTGACAAATTTGATTTTCATCGAAAAACTTCGACGCGTGTGTAGTGGATTCTTTTTAGTCGCACGGTTATACATCTTATATATAATATATGGACGTCGGCATCAGGCCGCGCTGAAAAACAAAAATATAAACAAAGGGCATTTATCTGTTTGCCCATGCGCGCGTAGCGTGTATCGTATTTCAAACAGTTGTCTACGCTCCAGCACCGCGCGGAGAAGAAGTAGGTATATATAAGAAAAGGTGCGAAAGAAAGAAAAAAAAGTAAGAGAAGACTCGCGCGAGGGGACGCGGTATGAGGAGAGGGTGCGAGAGGGAGAGAGAGAGAGAGAGTGGGCGACTCTGCTGCAAAGAGATGGAACATCTTCTAGCCGTGCGCGCGCGCTCACTGGTTATATATATATACATATATACACGCAAGTCTGGATGGAGCTGTATAGGTACATATAGGCCACGCAGAGGAGCGGGGAGCCGCCGAACTTTGGACGCTCGCTGAATCATGGAAGTTTGGCCAGTAGCGTCGCGACGCTCGAGGCGCGCGTACACCTAATATATATATATATATATATATATATATATATATCTCTGTACTGCGCGCGCCGATTCTACCTTCTATATAAAGTACCTGTTGCCTATGCGTGCACTGATCGAGGGAATTACCACTTGATATTTTCTGAGCTTGCCTGCAAGATTGCCACTTATTGTTCGGCCTCTGTGAGTTTACTTATTTTCTGTATACTTAATTCGCATTACATCTGTATGTTAATAACAATTTTTTCGCATTCCGTTTTCTCGCCTTTTTTCGGGGATCGCGCGATATATACATTTCGTTTGATTTTTATATTATACATATATGTGTCCATGCATGGCTATATGCATAGAAAATTGCATCTTTTATTGTATCTCTATTCTCGCGCTCGTGCGATGCTTGCTTTTTCGAGACAGTTATGTATATAATTACGTTTTCGAAAATTATTAATTTTAACAAAAGCTGAGACAAAAGTCGAGTATATTCTGTGGCTTCCCCCTTCATTTCCCCCGATCTATCTTAAACATCTACGTAACTATAATATTACTTTGGTTTCAAATTTGACATAGATTTTTTTTAACTTATAAACTAGTTTCGAAATTGGTTTTTTAATCCTAGAATATTTTACAGACAAAAATGGATTAATCCCTTATCTATCCGTATACAAATGAATTTCGGCTAAATTGGATTTTTTTAATAAATTTACATTTGTTTCTAAATGATTTCTTAAAAATTCTGGTTCAAGGTTTTTCTTTACGCGTCTTTCCCTAATATAAATTCATTGTAAGCATTTTATCATGCACTTTGAGCCGTTTTGCCAGTCACAACTTTTCGTATGTTTTTGATTGTTTAATCTTGTTAAACGCATGTCAGGTATAAAAACATAACTGGAGAAAAAAGGAGCAAACTATTATCTTTCCATCACGACGCAAAAAGCGAAATACTTTTTAGCAAATTTAAAATTATTTTTTCCGGCCACTTTACATACATCTGTTAACAAGCTGAAAACGAGAATAAAAAACTTTGCGCATTTGCGACTAAAAAGTTAATTAAATCATATACAAGCTGTGTGTTCAAGCTCTTTTTTAAAATCAGCAGAAATAAGTGGAGCGCGATTCTACCGAGGAAAGTTGGCTTAGCGATGCTTTCTAAATTTCTAGTAAAATATAAATTTAGCTACTTTTCTAGTAAAATTTTCTAGCTAAGTTATTATTTTTTCATACTTACATCGAGATCACCTATCGCAGCTAACTATTTTCTCTGGAACGCCGTGTCTTAGATTTACCGTGTGGCGCGTGGTGATTTCTGTAGGAAAATTTGTTCCGTTTTCAATCTAATGATAGATATTTTACAATATCTGGAGATACAAGATGTTCTCATTATTCAAAAACTTTGTATCGCGATAGCTGTAACATGAAGAATACCCTTGGTGTTGATAGGCATATAACCACGTTTCCGTTGCTACCCTCGAGTGCAGACTGATTTCCTGATGTCGTAACGTACATCAAAAGAAACCAATACATTGATCGAAGTGGCATCATCGAAACAAAAAAGGGGTCACGCGTGTGCGACAGTCATCCTTCGCTCAACATGTATAAGACACGCGCACTTTCAACCGCTAATATTTACTCTCGGCTCCGGGAGTATTATATTATTCTTCGATCTGTGAACTGCAGTCGTTTTTGGAAGCCAAGCTTGTTATACTCGAAGACTATATACGCGCGCCCGCGCACCGCCAATTTTTTTATACGTACGCGTGTTTTGATATTTCCACTTCGCAGTAATATAGCTCGACGTCTGCACATGTATGGGTTACAGATGGATTTTTTTTTTTTTCATTTTTCGAAAGCTACTGTTTCAACTTGATTGCGTTATTCGTTACGTGAATAAAAACGCCTCCCTCCTACGCAGGAGAGCAGCTATATATAGATCTTCAAACAAAAACCCAATAAAACCACCACAATGATACTCATTTTCGATTTTCCTGATGCACTTATCTTTCAATTATATCGTCGATGTATAAGATTATTATGAATAAGAGTTCGATATATGCGTGTATGCCGTTGGTCGCTTGCCGGTGTCGGCTAGAAAAATCGTGCCTTCCGGTTCAGGTCAATATTATCGCGAGAGTCAGAGTCGTCGCTCTCCGCTCTCGACAGCGATGGCGAGCGCAATTTTTCGAGAGCGCCCTTAATGAGANCCCCCTATATTTCCTTCGACGGCAAAAACCATAGATACCGCGCTACAGATGCTTTTATATAGGGTATAGACTATGGGTGGTGTATGTATATATAGCTGATGCTGCGGTGAGCGCTTTACACTGCGTTCTCTTACGCTGCAGAACGTGTCAGGAAACTATACACTAATAACTACAGCATCGGGCGACGTGCGCTGTTGTATTATCGCGGGAAGGACAGGTGACTGCCTATATTTGGGAGATAGCTATATAATAATATACGCTCGTGCTCTTTCGATGTTGAGAATTGAGATCACTCAATCTTCCGGAAGACGATTGACGTGGAAAAGCTTCGGAAAAATCTTGTGGCTTTCTGCTGTGTAGCTTCAAAAAAGATCTTATCATCGTGAGTGTTGTATTCGTTGAGCAAGTTTAAATCATTGTGTCAAATATAAGATAGCTTATTACTGCTATGATACAGAAATAGCTGATGAAACATTTGAATTAATTATTCGGAATATAGTACGTGACGGAGAAAAAAATTATTATACTTGTTATTGCGCTTTGAGAGATTATAATTGTGATGTAAATAAATTGTTTTACATTCAAGAAAAACCATCTTCTCAATTTTGGTACACTCGTGCATCAAATTTCGAGTGTCAAAATAAATATTTGCTAAAAAATGTAAAAGCGAGCAAGAGGTCTCTTATGGAATTCAGTACAATTTTTCAGAAAAATTTAACCGTTCGGAGAAGCAAAGAAAGAGAGAGAGAAAGTATTTTATACTTTAAGCCGACATTTTAAATTTGAATAGATCCTTCCCATTGTAGAAGCTATTATAGTAGATGATACGAGAACCGAAAAGACGTTATCAAAATAGGGTGGACAAGAAGAAAAAGAATGACGTCGTAGGATGAAGAACAAGGATGAGGAAAGCTAAGACGTCCCTCGCCGTAGATTGATCGAGTGAAAAATAAGGCTTCGGAGCGTCGTAACGATACCGAGTTTCTTTGCTTTGTCTATATATATATATATATATATATATATATATATATATATATATNATATATATATATATATATATATATATATCCAAAAACGGCGGACAGAAAGCGATGGTTTGGAGTAGGCATCATACCAAGGGTTGGCTTCTAGGGTGATAAGACTACTTGGATTGTATTATATATGTATGCTGAGTTACGATAGGTATCAAGCGTTTTGACACTTTTTCATCATTTGCGCGGGGTTTCTTTCGCACACTATATAGAAACATATTCGGTGGTCTTAATGTATTCTTCACTAAAGTCTGAAATTCGTGCCTTGAATAATTTATATTACAATCAACATTCCTTTAATTATTCCTCGAAGTTAATCTCGGTCAACTATACGAGTTCTCAGCAACAAACTTATACCTACTCACTTTTTGCCGTATTGCCAAATAACCATCGCAATTTGACTCAACGAGCCAGAAATGAACAAAAAAAATGGAAGTCAAAAAAAAAGAGAGCTTGAAAAAAAATGTTGGTATTTCGAGTACACTAAAAATAAAAGTAATAGAATATCATGAATAATCGTTTCGGTCTAATTAAATTTCCTTCGAGCGGTCGTGCTTCGGAAGTCCTGCGCGATCGTTATTTTGTACCGCATAATAAAAGCAGAGGCGCAATATGACACGCAGACTCGTTTTATTAATTGGCTACTGGGTGCCCTCGGCATAAACGAATAAGACTATAACCGACGCTTCGTTATACTTTACGGTCGTCGCGCGAGCGCAGCTAAATTTTAATCTGCGACATCGCTTTCGGAGGCGTCCTTTTTTAAAAGAAATATTGATGTAGAGCCATCGCACGTGTTATATGTAGTACATCATAATACACACACACACACACACACACACACACACACACACACACACACACACACACACACACACGCACGCACACGCACGCACACGCACGCACACGCACACGCACACAAGACTGTGAAGTACGAAAGCGAGGAATTTCCATTGGAAATGTGGGAGATTTATAATATGTATAATGAAAACTAAATGGCGCGTATTTCGTATACGTATAATTAACTTGTACTAGCAACTCGTTCGCGAGCGCGCATCATTTATTTATAATTCCCTATATCCTTTTCTCAACGCAGAGCCGCGTACAAGAGAATTAATTACCTGCATCGTGGCTCGCGAAATTTACCAACTAAAAGTATAGTTTGCCAAGCTATAAACTAATTTAATTGTTTCCAGAGTGTACGTGTATAAGCAATAAGCGCATAGGTATACCATATACAGATTCGAAAATTTAGTGAC
The DNA here is from genome assembly GCA_012977825.3 of Pteromalus puparum. NCBI lineage: Eukaryota > Metazoa > Arthropoda > Insecta > Hymenoptera > Pteromalidae > Pteromalus > Pteromalus puparum. The sequence goes on along the minus strand of CM053172.1, from coordinate 56,823,754 downwards.
GAAACTCCCGCGCACTAGGTATATATTATTATTGATTTTATTCGCGCAAAGTATGTGAATAAAATTACCGAAGATATCGACGAGCAATATAACTTATACATCAGTCATCATCGGACTAAAGTTTGGCCTTATCGCGTGAAAAGGGAAGTTTCCCTCGACTTTCACTAATTACTGAAGTTCGCCCTCATCTCTGTGTACCTTAGAATGCGCAATCGAGCTAATGAGTTTACAAGATTGAAAAGTAACTTGCGCTCGTCCTTGCAGATGGCCCCGGACGTGCACTGATCCGGTGGCATAAAAAATGAGCGAGACCGCTCAGCCAGGACAGCCGGCGGGGCAACATCCCCAGGAGCAGCCGTCGGCTCACCAGCTATCGAACTACACGGAACTGCTGCGCCGGCTGAACATCACCGAGGAGGACCTCGACTATGTGAACAACTTCGGTTCGAGCGCCGGCATCGGCGGCGATACCGGCGGAGGCTGCTCCTGCGGGCCCTGCCACTGCGGTGGCCTCGTGCGTCGCATTGCCGCCTCCTACCGTTCCTACCATGGCTACGTGGCGCTTCTCGTCTGCGGCTTCGGTACCTTGGCCAACCTACTGAACGTCGCTGTGCTGACGCGCAAGGAGCTACGCCGCGCGCCGATCAATCGGATCCTTACGGGCCTCGCCGCCGCCGATGTCCTGGTCATGCTCGAGTACGTACCTTTTGCCATCTACGAGTACATCGTCCTACCCGAGCGAAGACATTTTCCTTACGGCTGGGCCGTCTTCGTCCTCTTCCACATGCACTTCAGCCAGCTGCTGCACACCATCAGCATTGCCCTTACCCTTACTCTCGCCGTCTGGCGATACATCGCCGTCAGGTACGATAATTGAATATAATAATAGTCGAGTCATTGCATGAGCCAATTCTCACGTGTACCCGCGCACAGATTTCCCCAGTGCAGTCGCAGCTGGTGCACGCCCGCGAGGTGTAGGCTCGCGCTGCTCTGTAGCCTACTAGTCGCCGGACTTGCCTGCGCTCCCAGCTATCTCGTTTTCGGGGTGAGTATTTTTTTTTTCTTCCAACTTTTTACCGAGAACCCGGCGGTGGTATACACGCTGTAAGAGTTTTTAATAAACGGCGGCGCTTAATTACGTACGATTTCTGCGAATTCAGCTGTAAAATCGTTTAATTTAATTCTACTTATACATTGTATGCTAATTCGATGAAACAAACAAATTTTACACTCATCATTAAAATTAGCTTGCAACGCAAACGTGTATGTATATAATCATTTAATATTCTCTTCTCAAACTCTTTAGTGAAATTACATCGAGAATTGATGAAGAAAAACGCGAAATTAAATTTCAATAAATTATTAATCTCCGCGAAAAATGCATTTACCCTATAGATACGGGAACAGAGACTGATGGAAGAAAACGGCCCTGTGGTGCTGTATCACGTTGATGCAAGTAGAGGCCCATCGAGCGATGACGACGCAGATGATCGGGGTCTTCTATACAGGCTGAACTTCTGGTTGTTGGGTGTACTTGTCAAACTTTTGCCCTGTTTTGTTCTTACGCTCATCAGCTGTCGTCTCATACAGGCTTTATACAAGTGAGTATGGCTCAGAAAAGAGCCACAGATAAAATCAATGGAAAATCCTTATGATATCTCATTATATAATTTAGTTCAAAATATGAACATTTTTGAGAATATAAATTCACGTGCTAGTGTATAGTATACATAATACAATAAATAAATTATTCGCCGAGACTTGCGCGGAAACAAAGAGAATTGTAGCGAAACTTTACACACAATATACTGCAAACAAGCGGAGAGTACAGCGAGTATGGAGAGTTTGTCTGGGGATAAATTAACAAAAGCTATTCTAATCCCAAGTAGAGCCAAGGCCCGGAGGCGACTGTTACGGCCGTTGGACGGTCAGTTAACGGACGCACCAGCGACGGGCGGCAGATCGGAGCGTCGTTCCGACCGCACCACGCGGATGCTCGTCGCAGTACTGCTGCTCTTCCTCATAACCGAGATCCCCCAAGGTGTCCTGGGCCTCCTCTCGGCGCTGCTCGGTGACTGCTTCTTCCGCAGCTGCTACCATAGCCTCGGCGAGATCATGGACATCCTCGCGCTCTTCAACGGCGCCGTCAACTTTATCCTCTACTGCTCGATGTCGCGACAATTTCGCACGACCTTTGGCCGTCTCTTCAAGCCCAGCATCGTTGTCGGCAAATGGCAGCCGGCCTGCACTCATCAGACCGACATCCAGAGTACCTACGTCTGACTGCGCGATTTTCCGCGATGTTTGCCTTTTTCTTCATCCTCCACCGGCAGAGAGAAACAAAATGTACAGAGACATCGTCTCGGATACGATTATTTTATACGCGTAGCGCAGGTGTTTGCCGAGAAACAATTTTCTCTCTCACCCTAGCGAACACGCGCGTGCGCGGTGTCGTCGACTATATACTCTTTCTCGTTTGACCTGGCTGCGAGAAAATTCCTCCGAGATTAAAGTTCTCGCAAACGTCGAGATCGACAATCCTTCCACTCTCGGACATTCATCCTGTATAGTAGCCCCTAGCCTTCGGCACTGCATTCAAGCTAGACAGACAAGCGACTGCTGCTGCGCTCTATATATCCTACCTCCAGACGCGTTCCAGTTCCTCGCAAAAATAGAATGCATATATGGACTGGCACTCGTGGATCTCGAGGGCCACTTATTCCACTGCATGCCAAGGACTTTTTCATCTCGATTCTCCTTCATAAAATTTCCATTTACTTTCATATTCACGGAAAGTTGCACTTTGTTATACCTAACAGCTCTCGGGCACAGACAGTGTAACTCGCGTATAAATATTACATACGAAGCCAAGACATTTTTCGCGATCCTAGCGTAAATAGCGGGTGCATTACTACAGGGTAACGTAATACAGCGAATAAGTTTCGGAAAAAACAGCGCGCTTTTATTTTTTACATAAATTACTTCTTTTTCTGTAACGTTCCCGGAGCTTTTGTGATAAACAGAACCCGATGAAGGAGATCTCTTTCTTCTTCTCTCTGTACAAAGATTTATTACGTGGAAGGACTTGATCCCGCGACTATAGATTGATCGAGTTATTTGATTGTTAGTTTGTTTGTTTTATCGCTTTGTAAATAAAGCTTTTATTATAGAAGTCGTCGGGCAACGTTGCGCAACGATCGTGATTGCACAAGTTTTAAGTTTCACCTGAAACAAATCGTGAAATATCATCCGAGTATATCGACAACGAAAGACACCATCTCTATGTGTATACCTTGTCGCGCCGTATTAGTGGAATATGTTCGATAATAATTGTTACACAATAATTGATTTGTAAAAAAAATTCGAATATCGCGACTTTGACGGCTCCCCCGTATATCATCGATGTGCATCAAGAAAAGAAGGGAGAAAAGAAAAATTCATTTATTTTGAGGAGACTTGCAACCTCTGAGCCCGGCTGGTAGTCTCTGAGAATATTTGAATATTTCAATCAACCTCTACAATATAACGATGTAAATTTCAAAATATTGTTATAAAATAAAGACAAACATTGCTTTATGCCCACACACTTTCGAGTATATTTTCTTTCAAATTTCTTCCGTACGCACAGAACCTGGCAACTATGCTGTTTGTTCCATTCGTCATTTTTCCCCTCCGGCTATATACAATATATATGTAGCAGTGTTGTTACACGCACGTCAAACGAACTGTAATTCTAAGAAGACCGATAATTTAGGAGCTTCATTATATAATACTGCATATTATAGAGATCGACGACATTGCTGGAGGGTAAAATAGCTCAATTTTGTTTGCTCGCAATGGCTTCAGTGGGAAATAATCATGGGCAGACCGAATCTTTCTGTCAACGTGACGATCCATAAATACGAAATCGTACATAACAACAACTTGGGATTTGAGATATCCTCATAGTTCGCAAAATTTGTTCGCCTGCAAAAATCGCGACTTTGCGGCGTTTATACATAGGAAAAAGGACTTATGCAACTTTCTCAATACTTACATTACACCCGCGAACTCGGCTTACACCACGAGGCTCATCAGCTTATGAACAATGAACGCGTTTAGCATAAACTATAATCGCTCTTCAAGAGAAAAAAATACGAGGTTTCTTTAATTACAAAACAAAGGCATTGTTTCACGAATGATCGTCTCAAAAGTTTAATCAAGCGCGCGCTAGTTTACTGTATTTATCGAATCAACAGCGCGAGTTGGTGCGGATAGAGAGGAAAGCATGTGCAGGAGATTACCGTGAGCCTGATTAAACGAAATAAAGCTGCTTCGCGTGCCGAGGAAGAATCCGTTGCGCCAACTTCATTAATTATTCGTCCGCGCGAGGAATGAAATGCTTTCTCGGCTCTCTCTCTCTCTCTCTCTCTTTCTGAGAGAAGTAGTCGTTAAAGTCCCGAGATTAAGTCGCGCAAGCGATCGATTTTGACAAAGCTTTGTGACATAGAGAAACGGAGAATGACGTCGCGGAGAGCGCGAGAACACAAATAAATAATAGACAAGATATATAGCGTTACGCAGCAACGTTTATAAAGTCCCTTGTTTGACTTGGTCTTTCTCAGACCTCGTCCTCGGTCAACGTTCGTTCTTCCTCCGCAAACAACGGGCTGAAGGATTTATCGTCGGTCCGCAGTTTTGCCGCCAGCTGCTTGGCCATTTTTGTTATCTGCAAGTAGCAAGAGTCAATCAGTGGTCAGCCTCGCCGTTTTATTTACGGCGCTCATGCTCATTGCGCGCAAAGCGAAGTCTCTCGCTCGCTTCGGTTAATTAAAGAGTAGAGCGAAAAAGCGAGAATTTCGAAAACAAATTTAACTCCATCATCTCGAGGGGGGAAAGTTATATAGAGTTTAACGAAGCTTGCCGCGATGCAAATGGTAGATCAAAGTTTGTGTAATGTAGGTATAATCGGGCGCGCGGATTTGAGAAAAATCGATCCAGCTCTCTCGGGACGACACAGCCTGCATAAGCGCGACCAACTGGCCGAAGCTTGCGGAAAATACAAAAAGTCAATTATTATAGCCGTTAACCGTTTCTCGGTGTGTTGTATTACTGATACACGAAAGCTCGCTGCGCGTGATGTAATAACAAAAGCAGCTGATCCGCTGCAGATAATGTAGTCCATTAATAATGCTTTAAAAAGCAAAGTTACAAGCCCGCGTAGGATGATACATAACGGATGAAGGAAAGTTCGTAACCTGCGCTGAAGTCATGCCCACCCTCGCATACGGAGACTTCGCGAGGTTATACGAAGCAATTTCGCGAGCACACTGATGCACACACTCTTCGCGCGTACTTTCTCAATAATTCAGCGTCTCGTGGACTAATAGCAGTGACGGAGTAGAGTGTAGGGGAGGGCCAAGAAAGCAGCTGCGGAGATAAATAAGGAGGAGAGAGAGGGAATCGCCGCCGAGAGAAAGATATAGAGAGCCGGATAACATCTGCATCAGGCTTTGAGCTTCTTATTCTTACAGCTGCGTGAGCGGAATTTCCGCTTTGTGCGCATCATCGGCATTTAATAGGACCACTTATCTATATAATACTGACCTGACTCTCGACTTCAATGACACCAGCTACGTCGCTGAGAACTCCGAGCATCTCTCGGGCGCGGTCTTGTTTCCTCTGGGCGTCCAACACAACCGCATAATTAATGAGCACTTGAGGGTCCTGGGGAGCGAGCGAGTGCGCCTTTTCCAAAGCTCTTTCCGCGCCCTCGAGGTCCTCCAGTCGTTTCAGCGCCACTATCGCAGACACAAGCACACACACACACACCCCTCGATCGAATTACAATCGACTCGCAATCACTGCCCAAGCGAGCGCTTTCTCTCTCTTCTCTCTGAGCATCCATTCTGCCCTCGGCCATCCCCTTTACTCTCGGGGGTATATACAGCGCGGAGCTGTCCACTGATAATAACGGCTTCTTCTTCTTCAGTTCGAGCGCGAGATGAGATTTTAAGGAGAGAGAGAGAGAGAGAGAGAGAGAGAAAAGCTCTTATTACGATGATGGAATATTGCATAATATCATATACTCACGGCCGAGAAGCAGGTAAGGCATGGCGCTGTTTGGACCGGCCGCGACGGCTGCACATAGGTAAATCGCCGCGGAAGCCGGCTGACCCGTCGCCAGGTACACGATGCCCAGGTTGCAGGCGGCTGGAAGCGCCAGAGGGTTCAGGTAGTGAGCTCGCTTCAGACACGTGATCGCCTGGAAAACAAACGTGCAGCTTGTTAGCTTGCGCATGTAACACATATATGCACACATATTTGCACTGCTTCCGACCAATAACTGTGTCAAACTCGAATTCAAATACTGCCCTATACTCTTATACACGTCCGAGTCTCTAGGCCAGTTTAAGTCGTATAACGCGCGCATACTTCGAAAACTTGCGAACCGTGACGCTTGGTATTTACCTTACCCTGATGCGTTTCTGCACGAGTTTCATTTTCGTCGAAGCTGCTTGATGCATCATTTTCTCCGTGTACAAAGAGGTCCTTTTGTTGGAAATTCATCCGACGCGAAAACAGGGCATTAAAAGCAAAAAGCGAGGCAAAAAGAGCCAGTCTTATTTCTTGTTTATATTACGCGTTAATAAACGCATACCGGGCGTTCTCAACCCAGCATTGCATGCATGAAATCATATTATATTGTACTGTGTATAGATGTAACGGTGCTCGCCCGGCCGGTTTTTCAGAAATATATGCGTCGAATTTACATTTATTATTAATATGCGTTTTACATTTAAATATCAGCATACTGGAATAATCTTCTCATGTATCCGCATTTCTTTATAATGAATATTCACGAGGAGAAGAGCGCGCGCTTCGTTTTGTCTGACAAGATCGCCGGAGTAGCTTATTGCGATTTCGCATTAATCACTTTCGCCGATCCAATCTGCTTGAAAAATTCATCAAAATCCGGGTACCATTATTTGTATGAGAGAAACTCGCTTATAATAATATTCTATTATGATACAGTCAGCGAGGAGGGAAGAATCGTCGTATAGAAGCACCAAAAACGATCTATCCCCTTTAAGTCTCTGTGCACGTCGCGCACACAAACAACCGCCAAAGTTATATTCTCTGCTGTATATACTTTTATTCTATTTTCTTGCCTCTGAGTGATGGCCATAAAATATTTTTCCCCAGATCGAAAAATAAAAATGATAAAAGACGCGAGTCTCGACGATGTTTTGAAATTTTCTATTTATAGTATAAATAAAGCGAAAAACGACGAAAAGATTTTGAAAGAAAATTGATAATACAGAATCCGCGCGTTATATTCCAATACGTCAAGATTAAGATTCGAAGAAGCACGCAGTAGAGCAGCTGAGAACGCCCGACTGCGAAGAAAGTATAGAGATGAAGGGAGAGGGGAGATCGTCGCAACAATTTCCATAAATCTGAATAAATCATATCGAAGAATGGTTACATTTTCGAAGGATAAAATCGTTTCTGACAGTTTTCTTAAGTATACAAGGCTGCGCATGACAGCAGCCGCTCTCTGTTCGAACTTTATAGCGGAATACAGATCGTTATGCGACAAGTCAAAACTATATCGTCTCTCAAGCTTCACAGGACGTTAACTTGAAACTTGAAATCACGAATTTTTATTCTTGTAAAATCAGTGAAACGAAAGCACGATGACAATTAAAATTCAATTTAATCACTGCAATAACGGTTTCTTCATATACTATAATTGTACCACTTGAGTAATTCAATTATTGTTTTTCATTGAGAATAAACGCACAGAGCGTGAATTTCAACGATAATTTAGCTACGGAGTTGTTTTTGTTTGATTATCTATATGGCATCAGGCGAAAGCGGACTATATTATAATGGCGAACGTCGCCTTTAATTGGAGGCGCTCGTCCCTTTCTAATATAAACATAGCTCAAAATGTCGTACTCCCCCATAATCACAAGTTCGGCATCCCCTTCCTGTCCTTCCGCGCGTGTCCCTTTCACATTTTATTATGTCACCCGCACGTGCGTGTAGTTATATTCCCCTATATTATCCCTCCTTTTTATAAGCCTATTCCTTTTTATAGCCATATACATGAAAATAACGTGTGTATAACAATACTTCGTTATACGAGGCGAAAACTTACGGAAACGTATTTCTGCTTTCCGTAAAGGCACATGCCGACGTTGTTCCAGAGAGCCCAGGATTCCGGCATTGACTGGGCGGCGACTTTGTACTTGGAGAAGGCGACGTCGAATTCTCCGTGAGACTAATGAACAGAGTAGAAGCACATAATATAATACGAAAGCTCATCAAGCGTTATATGTATATATACACACTGTTTTCACGCAGCAGTTTACACCAGAAGTTTTCCAGTCGCTAATTGTTTTTTTTGCCCCTGAGGATATATCTGTATTTACCTGCATCACGTAGGCCATCGGTAGAGTGGCTTTGGCATAATTGGCTGACTGAGCCAAGGCCGTGCCAAACTGCTGAAAAGCTCGCTTGGTATCGCCTAATCCGAGATACATCAGACCCAGCTCTGTTGCTATTTGCTCGCTTTCGGGCACAGCGCTGAAACAACAAGCGTTGAAGCTACAATATATGCCACTAACCCAGAAAGAACAAATAAACACGTAAAATCTTTCAATCGCATAGACTATAAATTTAAAATGTATGGGACTTTAATACGCCCGCTTAACAAATTTTAAAAACTTCAGCCACGTCAAATTATTAATAAAAAATTCATTCTCTTTTTCCGAGAGATTGCTTTTCGAGCACAAATTAATGGAAATACAAATATTCCATAATGGGGTGTTCCGTAATATCTTTTGTAAAAACCCAATTTATATACTAATAACGGCTGATGAATTCTGTGAATATGACAGAGAGCTCATTTATTATTATTCCTCAAAATATTTAATGAGAACAATTAAAAGGTATGCAAGTAGAATAGGAAAAATGCGACCAGTATGGATACCCTTCGCTATTCTCTCACCTATATTTTTTTTCTATGAAAAAAATCGAACCCGTAATTAAAAAAAAATTATTTGCATAAATTTATAACGTTGATTTAACGAGTATGCAAAAAAGTTGCGCCCAGTATATTGTATGAATAATTTTAGGCATTCGTAATGTTGTAAGAGTTGATTTGCAGCATGAATATAAACCGCGATACGTAATTTTTCAGTTTTTCTAGCGTCAAATATAAGGTCAATTTATCAGTTATTTGATTGATTTTGGCGTTATCATGGAATTTTCCACTTTGCTCTGCTTTATTCGGACTCTATTTTTCATATATGCATTCTTTATGATTCTTATATTTTTCTGTATAGATTTTACATCTTTTTACGAGTTACGAACATTAATATATGCCATTTTTATATTACCTATACATTATAATAGATTTCGAGAATTATATGATTTTGAGACATTATTCGAATGCCATTCGGCGAGATATTTATTTATAAGTGTAAAACTTTGTAAAATGGTAGATAATTACATAACGGAGAGCAGTGATGTCTTAGTTTTTCATAATTTTGCTTTTATTGTTTGTTATAAGCAAATTAGTTACTTTTGTCGTCTGCTATTTTGTGGCGCGAAATTTAGATTTAAATTGACTTTCGGACCCCCTTAAATTTTGCTCGCAAAAATTCAAAGTTTTGAAAAATACTGACTATAAAGCTTCCGTGTAAACGGATACAGCGTCAATAATTCGATCCTCCATGACGTAGAGTTTGACAAGCGCGAAGTATGGGCTCTCGTTTTTCGTCAACTCAGTCGCGGTTAGTAGATGGTTCTTTGCATTTTCCAATTGATTTGCTCTCATATAACACTCGCCTGTGAAGGAAAAGCAAATGCCACGAGTTGAAGAGAATTATAAAATTTACCGAAATTTATTTTAATTATTTATATAATCTAAAAAATATATATATTAATTATTTATATAATCTAAAAAATATATATATTAATTATTTATACAATCTAATATCTATCAATAAATGTCTTAATATCAAAATATCTAAATCGTATAATTCGTATATACTACCTAAGTTGTAATGAATTTCCCAGTCGGGCGAATCAACCATCTTTTCCGCCTCGAGGAATACTTCAATGGCTCTCTTGTGGTCGCCCAAAAGGAAGCTACTCCTCGTGCAGAAAATTCATTCGGATTAGCAAAAAGTTTTATATCAATTGCATTAACAGTAATTATTTATTATATACGTACAGAGATTTGGCGATCTGCTTGGCGTTGTTGACATTCATGGGATTGACGTTGTAGCACTTCTGGAAGCAGTCCAAGGAGTCCTGAACTTTGCCTTCCTTCCTCAAAATCAAGCCCTGCCGTGGAGAATTAATACAGGCTTTTTATAATTCTGCATAAATACATTATATGTATACATGTGTGTATATATAATTGTATACAACTGCAACCTTCAAATAGTTGGGATATTCAGTGCGCTCCGCGTGTTCCTTCAGCTCCTTTTCAATGAGGGCTTTACATATCCGATACTCGTGCCTGGTGTAATGCCGGTGAAGAAGCCAGTTTTTTGATTCGACGGCTGGTATTTCGGGGAGAGCTGTAAATGTAAACACAGTGTATTGGCGCTGTTCGTTATATAAACGCTCCGTCGGTAGTAAAAAAGCTGTAGGTAAGGTAAAATGCCCAGTACATGGACAGATTTCAAGGAAATTTCAGAAGCTCATTTATTTTGCATGGATAAATTGCATAATAGCAAAAACTTTTTTTACCAACGTTTAGCCGACACAATTATCTTTCAATTAAAAAAAAAACAAACCTCAAACAATCAATTTTCATAATAAAAATAAATTTTGAAGATTAGCATTAAAACACGGTGTAGTTGGACATCATTTGACATGATCAAACCAGTACTTGGACGCGATTTTAAGCCAGTAGTTGGACACTGTAATTAAATGTGTCCAACTACTGCTTTATGGAAATCGTGTGTTCGGTAAAGTTGGACAATACTGAACAAATTTTCTCTTATGGGACTCGAGAGCAGTCTTTCAAGTGATCCATTCGAATTTATTTTTGTTCAAAAGTAATCAAAATCACAAATATATTATTCGTAATGGTGTTTACAATGCTGATCCGCTTTAGTTTTTGAGGTTAAGTTTTTTATATTATCACAATAGCAAATATTTGAGTGTCCAAGTACAGGGCTGAATTTTCATTTTGTCCAAGTACTGGGCGTTTTACCTTATTTTACGGGCAACACGATCGTTAAATGTTTTTGTTGCGAAAAATATACATGTCATTGTTTATTTTACGAGGGACTCTAAAAGATTAAAGTGTCTGATAATATACTATATATATACAACCGTAAATATACTATATATATACAACCTCTGCGATATAGATATCTAGTAAAAAATCCTGCATAAGTAGGTAAGTATTAGGTACCTAGATTGTAAGGAAAAGCCTTTACTTATATACTTATATATAGGTCCTTACTGAATACATTCATACTTTTTTTAGGCCTATTGATGCGAAAGCGCTGTACCGTTGTAGTCGTCTCTTGTTGATGTACTCTGCCGTTGCTCAAAGCGTTATTTTCCATGTTTAAGCTCCGCTGCACACTGTTTTGATACCTTTATGCCGAATCTCAAGAGCACACTGTGCACATCAGTGCTCTCTTCGATTGTCATCGCCTTTTGTTGCTATGACAATCGAGTATGATGTTCGCCTTCGCGAAGCTGTATACAATTGCTATTATATTAATTGAAGGCCGTCGTCCATCGAGATCAAAAGATCTCTTTTTTATTTTGCATACTTAAGAGGCAAAATAAGCGATTGTAAACAAAATTCGTTACTCTTTTTATAATACTGACGGTTCGTAGGTTCGCTGAATTTCCAGGCAATCGCAAGTCTGGTATACATGGCGACCTCTGGCGGAAAATCGTGGGATTGTTGAACGTCAGATAGGTTAAACCAGAAACCGAGAAACGAGACTTCAGATCATATAATATAATATATAACGATATAATCGCAAATAGTGTGTGCATGACATCATTACTTATTACCCTACAGTCTGCAGTTTCTATCCAGTAGTAACTACAAACATACATATGTCGGGATGAGGCGCGGGGAGGAAAGTACACTCTGCCTATCCTGGACTATTACTTTATTCTCTCTCCGTCTCTCCAGCCTGACTGGTCTGGATCGTGGTCGAAGCGGCACTGAACTCGGCGCTCGCTCGCGGCGTGAGCCGCTCTCTCCCTCTCTCTCTCTCTGTGGTCGGACGTGCCGCCACCTATCGGTGGGGTACCTACAGTACTCCCCCCGAGGAAGAAAAAATGAGAAGCATTTTTGTTGATTGGAAACTTATGTAAAGTTGCGAGAGAGAGGAGTTTACAAGATTTGCGTAGTTTTACAAAAAAAGATGTCAGGGACTGGAGAGTATTTACAAAAATAATTTACATTTCTTAAAACTAGTTGTTTGAACGTATGACAAGTTTGCGCTTAGAATTACAACAGTACTAGAACTAGAATCACAGTGTGATGATTATACAAGTATTTTCTTGTAGTGTAACGTAATGTAATACAATGTTTGTATTGATGGTTTCGCTCCATCTGACTCCATAATTTGCTAGTACATAATACAATATTAAAGTTGAAACTTAGATTAAACGCAAAGAACAAAAAAAAATTTGCTAGCTTGGCTAGGCTTTGGTTGGTTTTTGGTTCTATAAGGTATTTACAGAGTAGTGTGCTAGCTTGGCTAGGCTTTGGTTGGTTTTTGGTTCTATAAGGTATTTACAGAGTAGTGTGATGAGTATGAGGTAGTATTAGGTACTGCACCCCCCCGCAAAAGAGCTGTGTTTCTTACGAGCGCGTTTGTGTGACTGAACTGAGTCAACATTGTTTTTTCGTTTAAGAATGTTCGGAACGAACTTGGTGCGTTTAGGCGCTGGTTGCGCGGACGGAACCTGTTTACTAGATTGATTCTTGTTACTTTTTGAGGTATCCGGAGCAAATCTAACGCGTTTGGGTGCTGGAGGTTGAGGAACCGGTTGGTCCGGTGAATCTTCGGTAGGTGGAATAAGAGGTGCAGGTTGAATGTTGTCTGTCGGAAGCTGCGTGGCCTTGGAAGTACCGGGTGCTGGTTGAGCGCGATTGACTTCCGTTGGCTGAGGAATCTTGATCGGTTCAGGTGTTGTGTTTTCCTTAGTGCCGTCAGGATCCTCTTGAAGAATGAACGCAGGTTTCACGCGTTGCAAAGACACTGTTTTATGTGTGCCGTTGACTTCGATTACCAAGGTCTGGTTCTCCATGTTGCGAGATATGACCTTGTGAGGGCCGGTGTAAGGCCGAGTCAAAGCGGGCTTTATTGGTTTTTCTTGTAACCAAACGTGAGAGCAGGTTTTCATGTCCTGATGTAGGAATGGCTTGGTTGCCGTCTTGTGATTAACTGGAACTGGTCTCAGTTGCTGCATGAAGTCGCGAAATTCGTTGTAGAATGTGCGAACGTTTGGTTCTTCATTGGTGAGAGGTGAGAAATCACCGGGAATTCTCATTGATTTTCCAAAGACTAAGTCGGCTGGACTGGCGTCTGTGTCTAGACGGATGCGTGTGCGCAGTCCCAGCATGACTGTTGGAAGTAGTCGGAACCATTCCTGACTGTTTCCGTGGCACATGAGAGCTGTTTTGATGTCTCGGTGGAGGCGCTCCACCATGCCGTTGGAAGCAGGATGGTATGATGTGGTGCGAATCCTGTTAATTCCGAGGATTGACAGGAGTTCGGAAAATAATCTGGACTCAAATTGAGCACCTTGATCTGTGGTGATCGTTGTCGGTGCGCCATAGCGGCAGATCCAGTTGTCGTAAAATGCACGAGCTACAGTTGCTGCAGTGGTGTCAGCAATTGGAATTGCCTCCGGCCATCTCGTATAGCGATCGATGATGGTGAGGAGATGCGTGTAGCCGTGGCTGTAGGCAAAGGGTCCTACGAGGTCCAAGTGGACGTGATCGAATCTTGCATCTGGAGTAATGAAATGCTTAGGCAAAAACTTGTTATGCTTTGTCACTTTGGATTGTTGACAAGCTACGCACGTTTTGCACCAAGTGGCGATGTCGCGACTCATGTTGGGCCACACGTACTGTTGGTGAATGAGTCGAGCTGTGACTTTAACTCCAGGATGCGATGGTGAGTGGAAGTTGTCGAAAACTGTCTTCCTCAGTTTTTTAGGGAGATAAGGACGGATTACATCTTCATGGATGTCGCAGTAGAACGCTGCGTGAGCGGAGCCCCAAGTAAGCTTGCGAAGCTTGAGCGGATGGTCCGCATTGTTGAGAATCTCCTTGAGTTGCTCGTCCTTCTCTTGTTCTTCGCTCAGCTGTTTCGCGTCGAACAGCGTCGGAAGCTTGAATGCGTTGATGTTTGCTAGAACTTTTCTGACCTGTTGGTCAGCGAAGAGTTCTGGGTCGCTCCAGTCGAAAAGTGCAGGAGAAGTGAAAGCGTTGATTCGAGACAAGGCGTCTGCAACGTCATTCTCTTCCCCTGGGAGATAGTGAATCTCTGTATTGAACTGGGCGATGTAAGACAATCTGCGCGAGCGAATAGCTGGCATTTTGTCGTTGTTTTGCTGTAAGGCATAGATCAGAGGTTTATGATCTGTGTAAATCTTGAACTCCACACCTTCGAGATAGTGGTGGAAGTGTCGAATTGCCTCGTAGATGGCAGTTAGCTCCCGGTCGTAGGTAGCATATTTGGTCTGCGCAGGGGAGAACTTCTGGGAGAAGAAGGCGAGGGGAAGCCAAGAGTTGCCTGAGCGTTGCTCGAGGGCTGCTCCCATAGCTGTGTCTGATGCGTCTGTGATCAGACGTAGCTCTGCGTTTTCGCTTGGAAAAGCGGTAAAGGTGAGGTTCACGAGGTCGTCCTTGCACTTTTGGAAGGCCGCCTCGGCTTCTGAAGTCCACGAAACTGGACGTTTGTCCTTTTTCTTAGCTCCTTTTAGGAATTCGCTGAGAGGACGTTGCGTGTCTGCAGCGTGCGCCAGCAAACGTCTGTAACTGTTGACGAGACCGAGGAATCTTCGAAGTTCCTCGATGGTCTGTGGCTTTGGGAATTCCTGTATGGCCTTGACTTTTTCTGGGCTGGGTTTGAAACCATCTGGAGTAATAAGATGGCCCAGAAAGATTAGTTCTGTAACGCCGAAACTGCATTTCTCAAGATTGACTTGCAGCTCGTACTCGTTGAGGCGATTTAGAACTGTGTCAAGGTGTTTCTGGTGTTCGTCCTCCGCCGTGGAGGCGATGAGGATGTCGTCTAAGTAGACGAAGACAAAGTCGAGATCTCCAAGCGCTGAGTTGATGTAGCGCTGGAAGGTTTGTGAAGCGTTGCGAAATCCGAACGTCATCACAGGAAACTCGTAGAGTCCGAAGGGAGTGATAATTGCCGTTTTGGGGATGTCTTCGGGTGCTACCGGTATTTGGTGGTAGGCCTGGCGTAAGTCTAGCGCTGAGAAGATTTTTTTGCCGTGGCAAAAGGTCATGCAATCGTGCATGTGTGGAATTGGGTAACGATCTGGGATCGTCTCCAGGTTGAGTTTGCGGTAATCGCCGCAAGGACGCCATTCCCCGTTTTTCTTCATCACCATGTGTAAAGGGCTTGACCATGAGCTGTCTGAGGGGCGACAGATGCCCAGCTCGCACCATTTCCGGAACTCTTTCTTGGCTGCCTTGAGCTTGGCAGGTGAAAGAGGGCGAGCTCTCTGTGAGACTGGTGGACCCTTGGTGAGAATGTGATGAAAAACTCCTCGTTTTTTTGTCGATCTGAACTGATCAGGACCAAAAACTTGAGGGTATTTGTTGACGATGTGAGCGTATTTGTGGCTCGGTGCCACGAAAGAAATTTGCACGGGCTGCACTGTCTTGACAAAGGCAGGAGCGTGCGTGAATTGGTTGCCATCTACCAGTTTCTTGAGCTTGAGGTCTGGTAGTAGATGGTAGTGTTTGAGGAGATCAGCTCCTATGATGGAGTGCGGGACATCTGCGATGGTGAAATTCCAAGCAAGCTTGTACGGCAGGCCGACGTCTAATTCGAGACGTTTGACGCCGAAGACATCTATGGTCGTATCGTTGACAGCATAGAGTCGGAGGTCAGTAGCCTTGCCTTGCCAGTTGCTGGGTTTGGGAATTACTGAGATGTCTGCCCCAGTGTCTATTAGGAAGACTTGGTTAGAGAGTGAATCTCTGACGTGGAGACGTGCGGCTAAATGTGACCGGCTGTTAGTCTCCGCAACAGCAGGATTATTTAGTTTTCCTGGTCCTCTGAACTCTTGGGGTTCTTTACCTTGTAGTCCTGATTAGGAGCACGCTTCCAGGTGCAGGGCAGATGGCAGTTCTTTGCCTCTGTACCGTATTTGCGGTGGTAGTAGCAAAGGTTTTTGTCGTTTGAGAAGCGCGACCTAGATTTTGATCTGGCTGGGGTCGAATCTCGGTTGTTTTTCGAGTTGGCTCGAGACCTGCTGTTCGATCGATTGGCTCGAGAGCGACCGTTCTGCTTGCTATTGTTTTGATACTTGATAGCTGCTAAGAGTTCCTCGAACCTGTCGTTGGGAACTGTAGCAGTCTGATTGCTCGATTGCAGAGCGTTCAGATGACTAGACTGCTGGGCGAGTTCGTGAGCCATGTCTGCGCTCCTGACTAATTCGTCCTCAGATTTGTAGTTCCAGATCATGATCTGGATCTGTGGAGGCAGTCGTGATTTCCAAACCGAGATGATGGTTTCTCTTGGAATGGAGTTCTGAGCCAAGCTTTGCATTTCGGCAAGAAGGTCAGAAGGTTTTCTAGAACCGATTTCTACGCCTTTGAATAGGCGATCCAGTTGTTGCTGAGGAGTTTCAGCGTAGCGCTCAGTCAAGATTTTCTTGATTTGTTCGTATTTTTGTCCTCTTGTGAGGGTGTTGAGCTTGTATTGAATGTCAACGTGGATATCTTGTGTAAGATATCTCATGACGAAGTTGAATCTGGCCTCATCTTCGTTGACGTTGTGTGCCAAGAATAAATCTTCTAGTTGGCTAAACCAGCCCTGCGGATTGTGTTTGTAAAAGTTCCAGAAAAGCAAATGCCTGGTGCTTGCAAAGGCAGATGCGTTGTGTTGTTGGTCAAGATGCGGGTTTCCCTGCGAGAGATTCGGCAGGGGTAACCTGGTTCCTGAGTTTTCCGAGCTGGTGGCTAGTGATAGATGTGCGTCTGTGTGTTCGGTTGGCCTTTTGCAGTCGTACTCTCGCTGTTGTTGGGCCGAAGCCAGGCGTTCCAATAACGCGTTCAGTTTGAGGTCCAGTTGCACGTTGAACTGTTCTGTCAGCTGTGCCAGGTCGTCCGCAGTGGCGTAGTTGACTGCTGGTGACTGCTGGTTGTTCAGCAGGCTATTGTCTTTCCGCCGTGTTCCTGAATTCGGGAATGGACGGTTTTGTTCTTGAGGCGTTCCCAGGAAATAACTGTTGCTTGTCGACGCCGTTGTTGGGACTTGAGGTTGCCAGCTGTTTGTCCCCAAGTTGAAGCCGCTGTTTGCAGTGCTAGACAGCTGGCCTGCGCCGAACTGGAAGACGTTCTCGGTGCCGTTGAACGGCTGATTAAAGCCCGATGCCATGTTGGTCGGGTGTGAGAGCTGTGAGTCTTCCGCTGTGTTAGCGACAATCGGTGGCCCCGAGTGGCTGACGGATGTCTCTGAATTTGCTGACGTGAGCGAGACGGTTGGACTTTGTTGTCCTTGGCTCGTTGAGGTTACGGGAGTCGTTACGACGACTTCGCTTGTGTTTGTCGATTTAGTCGGGGAGTGCGTGAGTGTCATTTTCGGCTTCCTAACGTCTTTTGCGTTACGGATAGGAAGGGAAGGTTGAAAGATTCGCTTGCCCGATCTGAGAGTGAAGCCTAATTCACGATTGCTCATGTGCGTGGGGTGCAGTGCCTAACCTGACCTTGAGTTCGGAGCAGACGTACAAAATTATTATACAATGGTTGCAGTGTACTCGCATGTACAAACGGCTGCAAGGCAATGTCTGTCCGACTCGCGCACTAAGCTAACTAGAGGTTGATAGTGGATAGTGAGAGAAAAGAAAAAGATTTTCTACCTTAGTTGTTCGTCGATCTTTGATTGGAGACGAGCAGGGTCGTGTGAGTTTCACTAGACTTTCCTGTTGTGTCGCTCACGAGGAGCTCAGTCCGGGAGACGACAACAACGAGAGATAGTTGTCGCGATTCCCAGCACGCCCGCTAGTTGTCGAGGCTGCTGTGACTGAGACTCGATGCGTTGCCCTGGAGGTCTATGGGGTACCACTTGCGAGGAGCGCCGTCCGGGAGTGGTAGCCGTTGACACGGGTGCAAACGCTGATCGTCGAGCGAGAAAAGAGAGTGAAACGCATGAAAGAGAGATTCGAAAGAATTACTGAGATTGCTAACGCGTTTCCTCTCGGATTTCGCAAGTTAATGAGCGAGAGAAAAAAAAAAATCGATTGAAAAGAAAAGAAAAGAGAGAAGAAAAGAAAAAAAAAATTTTTTCAGACTTAGTCGCGATCTCGATAACGCAATGTGTGCGTGATGATTCGTAGAATCGTCGTTGCTCGCGTGAGCTGTTCTTAGAATTCGAAGACTCGCCGAAGCAAGATGGCGGCCTAACGGT